>JAQJVL010000475.1:0-683915 GCA_035578905.1 Stictocephala bisonia | reverse complement strand
TTGTTCATTTGTCATTGGGATATTAATTCATGACACTTTCTAAGGAATGGTCGGCCTTTGTTTGTAATAATAACTACAATTGCTAATCTACACTCATAACAATCATTCAAAATCCATATTAGCTCATATCTGGTCTATTGGCGTCTTAAGAACAAACAAACAAATGTCTAAGAAAGGAAGATAAATTAATAAAGTTTGTTGGAATTGTTTCATTAAAAACTCCCTTCTTTTTCAGAGGTTCAGTCTGATGATCAAAGTATATTTTATTTAGAAAAATAACTAAAAAGTATCGTAACATATAATTTATAGCAATAGATATACATTTAATGTGAAGTACCTAGAGGCTGTCCCAAATGCAGTGACTATAGCTTGGCTCATGTTTTCGATGAACTTGAATGGCAGTTTGCGGGTACCAATAGTGTATATAAGGGGGACTACCACAAAACCATGCATCATCAGACCAATCAACACGGTGAAGAAGTACAGCCCCAACTGGCCGAAGACCACGCTGAGACTCTCCATGCTCATGATCTTGGAGGAGACCCGAAACAAAACACCAATTGGCGACAGCCTACACAGAGAACATTTTTATTAGCAAATACTGTATTGATGTTATTTAAAAAAATCTAAATCTATCTAATAGCAAAATTATATTTAATGCAAAGTATATTGGAGAGATAGGACATCAGAAAACTTATCTTAGCAGGCAAGTTCACTAACACCAGAGTATTTCTTTATTTGGTACTTGGTGGAATTTCGATGGATTTAAATGAAACATTTTTAGTAATTCCACAGATTTAATTTTTGATTAATACATATTCACCAGTTACGGCATCTTCAGATCATAATAACCAAATTGTACAAAAATATAAAACATATGTTAAAAAATAGACAATTTTTAAATATTAAATAACATTGATGGATAGGTAGTTAAAATTTAAAAACAAGGTTTTGAATTATTTAAGTTGTTTTCTAGTTCATTTCTAATTACAGGGAAAAATATATTATTATAATTAACAGATGGCTGAGAAATACAGTCATCTTTTTTTAATGCCATGAACGTACTTTCAATTTTATTTCTCTTTTTCCATGATTTTACTTTATATATAGTAGACGACTCTTCAAATTTTATACTATGCTTTTTATCAATAGCATGTTCAACTAATTTTGATTGTTCAGTATTTTCAGTTTTAAAATTATATATATGTTCCTTTATTCTTGTTTTAATAGGTCTTGATGTTTGGCCGAAATGTGTTTTATTGCATTCACAATTAATTTGGTATATAAAATTTTTTGTTGAATGATTTTCATTTTTTGGTTTTAATTTAGATAATTTACTACGAAGGCTTCCTGATGATGTAAAACTTGTTCGAATATTAAATTTAGAATTAATTTTTTGAATTTTTTCTGAAAGGTTTTTAACATAGGGTATGACTACAGTTGTTACAGGTTTGTTTTCATTGTCCTGACGATTGCGTGCTTTTTTAGGGTTATTTCCTCTAGACTAAAATAGGTGTACTTTACCTTCACGTCAAACAGTTCACAGTGTGTGAGTTGAGAATACCAACTACATGTTTCGCCGTGAATACGGCATCTTCAGGTTGTAGAACATAAAAATAAATAAGTCCCAGTGGGATGCGTCACAAATTAATTAAAAAACACAGTTTACACATAAAGACATCGAACATTAAAACTTTTGGTAGGCCTACCACACATATTTCACGGTCCACGGCGCGATCGGAAGCAGACTGGAAACAATTCGATTAGGTTACTCCTCCCAGTCTGCTTCCGATCGCGCCGTGGACCGTGAAATATGTGTGGTAGGCCTACCAAAAGTTTTAATGTTCGATGTCTTTATGTGTAAACTGTGTTTTTTAATTAATTTGTGACGCATCCCACTGGGACTTATTTATTTTTATGTTCTACAACCTGAAGATGCTGTATTCACGGCGAAACATGTAGTTGGTATTCTCAACTCACACACTGTGAACTGTTTGACGTGAAGGTAAAGTACACCTATTTTAGTCTATTTACAACAGTTCAGGGGCTACAAAATGGATTTTAATTTATTTCCTCTCTTTAATTTTTGAATAAGTTTATTCGGATAGTTGTTCATCTTTAGAAAATGGCACATTTCTTCTTTATTGTAATTTTTAGTTTCATTTGAAGAAGAAATAAGTTCAATTTTTTGGAATAAACTTCTAGCAAGTCCAATTTTAACATGTTCAGGGTGGTTAAAAAAATAATTTAAATACTGTCCACTAAATGTTTTTTTATGATATAAAAAGGTTTCAAGAGTATTGTATTCTGTTTTGGTTATTAATATATCTAGAAACGGAAGTTTTCCTTCTTCTTCTTTTTTCATGGTAAATTTTATCGTTGGTCATATTTCATTAATAAAATTTAATATGTATATCATCTTGGTTTTCCCAAATACAAAATATATCGTCAACATAACGAAGCCATATTTTTTGTTTGATAGTCCATTTATTCAATGTTAATTCTTCAAAAATATCCATAAAAATATTACTTATAATTGGACTAAGGACTCCTCCCATCGGTAAACCAGAAACTTGTTTATAAAATAGTTCACTATTTTGGAAGTAGTTATTATATACACAGACTTCTAGTAAATTTAAAATGTTATAAATAGATGGATTGGTTCTTGAACTTAAATATTCATCTTTCTCTAGTTTTGAATGTATTATGTTTAATGCTTCAGCTACAGGTACTTTTGTAAAAAGGCTACACACATCATAGCTAACCATAATGTCTGAATGTTTTACTGTCAAGCACTTTATTTTTTGTAAAAAATCAAAAGAATATGAAAAAGAATTGCCAAATAAAGGAGTTAAAATTGGGAGGAGAAATTTAGAAAGTTGATAAGTAGGGCAGTCAGTAGAGCTTACAGTAATTTGTCTTAGGGGAATTAATTCCTTCTTTATTTAATTTAGGAAGACCATAAATATGGGGTGGTTTCGAGAAATTTGGAATTAATTTGGCATAATTTGTTTTACTAATCTTGTGTTCAACATTTTTAAGCGAATTTTTTACTAGTAGTTCGATTTTTTTAGTAGGATCTTTTTTTAATAATTCATATTCATCAGTAGAGACTAATTCATTGATTTTATTAACATCTTAAAATTATACATGATGAACTTATACAAAGACTCCATCCAATTGAACTTGAAATTTTTCTCTATGATACATTTGAAAATGTAAACGAGATGATTTATTGTATTTATTCCAAACAAAATTTAAAACTTGGAAAAAAATAATAATTTCTAAACAAAATACTAAATCAAAAGACAGACCTTTTTGTTCCCAAATTGAAACCGAAAGTAACATTAATGATTTTAATAGTAACATGTTTGTATTAAATATATCCAAAAGACAACTAAATGATGATGAAACTTCTCTTTTATATAAAGGATTAAACTTTACAGTGTCAAATTGTAATTATTCAAACATTGATTTTGTTATGCCCACGGACTGCACTGATGGTTTACTTCCTCCTGAACAAGAAGACTATTACAGGGCACAAATAAGACAAGTCCTTGAACATTCGAAAAAGCCAAAACCTAATTTACTAACAAACGAATTTTCGGCTCTTAAAACACTACAAAGTGATGAATCAATCGTTATTCTTCCAGCTGATAAAAGCAAAATAACAGTAGAGTGCTAGATAAACTGAATATATCAATAAAATCAATGAATTACTCTCTACTAATGAATATGAATTATTAAAAAAAGATCCTACTAAAAAAATCGAACTACTAGTAAAAAATTCGCTTAAAAATGTTGAACACAAGATTAGTAAAACAAATTATGCCAAATTAATTCCAAATTTCTCGAAACCGCCCCATATTTATGGTCTTCCTAAATTAAATAAAGAAGGAATTAATTCCCCTAAGACCAATTACTGTAAGCTCTACTGACTGCCCTACTTATCAACTTTCTAAATTTCTCCTCCCAATTTTAACTCCTTTATTTGGCAATTCTTTTTCATATTCTTTTGATTTTTTACAAAAAATAAAGTGCTTGACAGTAAAACATTCAGACATTATGGTTAGCTATGATGTGTGTAGCCATTTTACAAAAGTACCTGTAGCTGAAGCATTAAACATAATACATTCAAAACTAGAGAAAGATGAAAATTTAAGTTCAAGAACCAATCTATCTATTTATAACATTTTAAATTTACTAGAAGTATGTGTATATAATAATGTATATAATAATAATAACTACTTCCAAAATAATGAACAATTTTATAAACAAGTTTCTGGTTTACCGATGGGAGGAGTCCTTAGTCCAATTATAAGAGTAGTAGGGATTTGCCGTTCCTGGCCCAGAGATTGAATTTCGATATATATATGCTTTGATGTGTTTAGATTGATAATTTCCCAGTTTGCTCGGATGGTTGATAATTTTGTGGCGCAGTGCTAGGCGTGAATTGAAAGTTGTGTTTTAGTTTTGGTGCGCGGTGAATGGGTTCGAGTGTCGCGCGGTGAATCCGGCCAGAACGCCGGTCGAGATTTCTGCAGTGGCATCGTTTCGCGGAGCGCTGTGTAGGCAGTCCCGGCGGTGCGGTGTTATAAGTGATTCGATCGCGTCACCCCGCGGAGCGCTGTGTAGGCAGTCCCGGCGGTGCGGTGTTATAAGTGATTCGATCGCGGCACCCCGCCGAGCGCTGTGTAGGCAGTCCCGGCGGCGCGGTGTTATAAGTGATTCAATCGCGGCACCCATTCCCCGCTGGGTTGTTTGACACGATAACATTCGCGCGGTTGTTTGCGTGAGATTTCGGTGGTGGATGCGGCTGCTCCGTCACTTGGCTGTCATCTTCCCTCGTCCCTCATCACCTTAATACAATAATTTCACATCTTCCAAAATACTCAAAAAAGTCTTCCCTTAATGTTCGCGTATCGTTCATGTAACGTTCAAGTATCGTTCAGGTGACGTTTACGTGTCGTTTAGGTTTCGTTTACGTATCGTTCAGGTGACGTTTATCTTTCCTCGTCCATGTATCGTTTAGGTGACGTTTCGTCCACCCCAAAATACGATCAATTTTCAGGGCGGTCAGAGGAGACAGCTAACTCTGTGCAAATGGCTACTTATAAGACTAATGTCAACTCAACAGCACTTCTGAGTGCTAACGATATGTATGTGGTGCAGCAACAACATTCATCGTCGTCTTTCCCCTTCGTTCAGGTGACGTTTATCTTTCCTCGTCCATGTACCGTTCAGGTGACGTTTCGTCCACGTCTCGTTCAGGTGACGTGTATCTTCCCTCGTCCACGTATCGTTCAGGTGACGTTTACGTGTCGTTTAGGTTTCGTTTACGTGTCGTTCAGGTTTCGTTTACGTGTCGTTCAGGTGACGTTTATCTTCTCTCGTCGTCCTCGTCGTTTCTTCACTCTTCCACACCAAAATACGACAAATGTTCAGGGTGGTCAGAGGAGACAGCTAACTCCATGCAAATGGCTACTTATAAGAATAATGTCAACTCATCAGCACTTCTGAGTGCTAACAATATGGCTTCGTCATTTCTTCACTCTTCCACACCAAAATACGACAAATGTTCAGGGTGGTCAGAGGAGACAGCTAACTCCATGCAAATGGCTACTTATAAGACTAATGTCAACTCATCAGCACTTCTGAGTGCTAACGATATGGCTTCAAAGAAGCAATGTCCTACTTGCAATGCGTTTGTACATGCATCAAATATGTCTCGACATCGTACGACGAAAAAATGTATCGCAGCTTCCACAGGCTACCAATCAACGGTGCTAGCGCTCGGACCTTTTCCTTCAACCACCACTGTATGTCCTCAGAAGGAAACTTGTCCAGCATGTGGTGTTGACGTTCTGACTAAAAATATGTCACGACACCGTAAATCAAAACGCCGTTTGAGTATCGCAGTTTCAAATAATCCTAACACTGCAATGCCAGTACTCAACCAGGCTAACAACCAGGCTTGTTATGGGCGGTACACATACTGTGGTACTGGCCTTCCCACCCACCCATACACGTACCGTGGTACTGACCCACCGGCTCACCCATACACGTACAGTGGTCTGACCCACCCACCCACCCATATACATACAGTGGTACTGACCCACCCGCCCACCCATACACGTACAGTGGTATTGATACCAATACCACTGTTCGCTTATGGGAGGGCGGATGAGTGAATACCACTGTTCACGTATGGACGGGCGGGTGGGTCAATACCACTGTTCCCTAATGGGTGGGTGGGTGGGCCAATGCCACTGTACGTGTATGGGTGGGTGGGTGGGTCAATACCAATGTACGTGTATTCTGTATGATAGGGGGGATCCTATCATAGGCTACGACAGTAATGATGGCTTCAGGATATAGTGTAAAGAAAATAATACTTTAGTCAGGTCCAAAGAAGTTGTTTTTGAAGAGAAACCATTACACCAGGAAAAATTAATTTCTTCATTCTTCATTACACTGTACGTGTATGGGCGGGCGGGTGGATCTATATCACTTTACGTGTACGGGCGGACGGGTGGGTCAATATCACTGTACGTGTACGGGTGGGCGGGTGGGTTATCATAAAATGAAATAAAAAGGGTGGGTACTTGTGGGGGTACAAGTGAATGAGTAACTATATAACCATGAGTTTCAAAACGAAAAATACAGTATTACTGCCCACTTCAGATATATCAGAATATTACGATAGCACAAAGAAAAAAATCATGGCCCAGATGGAGGAATTTCAGGAGAACGGATCGCAATGGACGCTCAAAAATGTCGAAGGCATGGAAATTAGATTGAACAAATATATCCCCCTGAAGGGAGCTAGCTACATACCACTACCTCCAGCTATTGAAAACCGAAAAGCTGTTATCAATGTGGAAAATAATGATCAAAAGTGTTTCTTGTGGAGCATTTTAGCCGCACTTTACCCAGCAAAGAAACATTCTCAACGGGTGAGCAAGTATAAAGCACATGAACATGAATTTGACGAATATCTTAAAGGTATTGATTTCCCGGTACAGACTTCCAAAGTTCCGACATTTGAGGAACGTTCCGGTATTTCAATTAACATATATGCTTATGACGAAAAGTTTATAATCTATCCTCTCCTAGTTACAAATGAAGAAAAAGTACAACACGTAGATTTGTTGTATATGAAGAATGAAAAGCAAGCTCATTACTGTTACATAAAGAATCTGGAAAAATTAGTGAATTCACAAGTGACAAAAAATGGACATAGAATCTGGCTGTGCAGACGGTGTCTTCAGCATTTCGGAAGAGAGGATTTGTTAGATAAACATAAATTGGACTGTGGGAACCACAAAGCTTTGAGAGTCGAGTTGCCAGATGAAGGTGCTTTCATCAAATTCAGACAATTCAACTGCTCGATGAGAGTCCCGTTTGTGTTCTACGCTGATTTCGAATGTTGTTTGATTCCAATAAAAGAAGCACAAAAGGAGAAGGATCCAACCGAAGGAATCACAGAACCCTATACCCTGCGATATCAAAAACATCGACCAATAAGTTTCTGTTTGTATGGAACACACGACAGAGGTATTTATAAACCACCAGTTAGTTATTTCGGCGAGGATGCAGCTTCCAAATTTGTAGATACATTAATATGTGAATCGGAGGAAATCTTTAAACGCTACAACAGTGAGAATGCGGTTCCAATGTTACCACTGACTGATCTTGAATTGAGAGAGGTTGAAATCACCAACAGATGTCACATATGTAGAAGAGTATTAGAAGATGACCGCGTGATGGATCATGATCATATAACCGGTAAATTCAGAGGTGTTGCCCATAACAAATGTAATTTGAATTATAAAGTGCCTAATTTCATACCCGTCTTCATTCACAACTTGGCTGGTTATGATACACACCTATTCATTAAGCAATTCGGAGAGCGTGGTAACACTATCGATATAATACCAAACAACGAAGAGCGGTACATTTCGTTTACTGTGAAGGTGGAAAATGGTATTAAACTACGATTCCTTGATTCTTTCAAATTTATGAGTCACAGTTTGGACACTCTCGTAAGCAACCTCCCTAAAAGTAAACTAATGCATACTATCAAACACTATGAGAATGAATCTGTGATCTGCTACTGAAGAAGGGTGTCTATTCATACGATTATATGGATTCGTTGGACAAGTACAATGAGACATCACTACCGCCAAAATCAGCATTTTATAATAAATTAAATAAGACCAATATCACAGAGCAAGATTACAAACACGCTTGTATGGTCTGGCATGATCTAGGAGTTAAAGACCTAAAGGAATACACACTGTTATACAACACTACAGATGTACTGCTACTGGCTGATGTCATGGAAAATTTTAGAGATGTGTGCATGGGAATATACAAATTAGATCCGGCATGGTATTTCACAGCACCAGGTATAGCTTGGAGTGCGATGCTGAAAACTACAAATGTAAAACTTGACCTTTTGTCTGATGTTAATATGCTACTGATGTGGGAAAAAATGGTTCGAGGTGGAATATCTCAATGCTCGAACCGTCACGCTAAAGCTAACAACCCCTATATGAAAGATTATGACTCAACCCTTCCATGCACATATCTAACCTATCTAGATATGAACAATCTTTACGGCCATGCGATGAGTCAGCCGATGCCGATAAAAGACTTTCGCTGGGTGAAAGATGGAGCTGACATTGGTGCAGATATAGAGTATTTCGATGTTACAAAAATTAACGATGATGATACAATCGGTTATATACTTGAAGTTGACTTGGTGTACCCTGAAAACCTACACGATCAACATTCTGATCTCCCCCTAGCTCCTGAGCGAATGTGTCCACCAGGGTCTAAAGAAGCAAATTTACTAACCACTCTATACAACAAAGAAAGATATGTTTTACACTATCGTAATTTAAAACTCTATTTATCATTGGGTATGCAGGTCACGAAGATCCACAGAATAATAAGTTTCGTACAGTCAAAATTTCTCGAGAAATATATCAACTTAAACACGAAGTATCGCATAAAAGCCCAAAACGACTTTGAGAAGGATTTCTATAAACTGATGAATAATGCAGTATTCGGAAAGACTATGGGAAATATTCGAAACCGTGTAGACATTCGTCTCGTTTCAAAATGTGATCAGCTTGAGAAATTGATTGCCAAACCTAATTTCGCGAGCCGGACAATTTTCTGTGAAAACTTAGCTGCGGTTCATATGGCTAAAGTAAAAACGAAATTTAACAAACCCATATATGTAGGTGCGTGTGTTCTCGACGTATCAAAGTTGATGATGTACAAGTTCCATTATAATGTAATGAAAAAACATTACGGCGATAAAATATCATTGCAATATACAGACACAGATTCTCTTACGTACAAGATAGAAACAAGTGATTTTTATCAGGACATGCAAAGTATGATTAAATATTTTGACACTAGTGATTATGCAGAAAACAATCCGTACGGTATGCCCCGAGTTAACAAAAAAATATTGGGCAAAATGAAAGACGAACTAAAGGGTTCTATCATGCGAGAATTCGTTGGGCTTAGATCCAAAATGTACGCGTATCAATTAGAAGACGGAGAAAAGAATGACGAAAAAAATAAACTAGATAAACTGAAAACCTCCAAACGATCTAAAGGGGTTAAAAAGTCTGTTGTGGAAAATGAGATATCATTTACAGACTACAAAGAGTGTCTGTTCAAAGGGAAAACTAAATACGCATCTATGAATATGATACGTAGTTCTAGGCATGAACTATTCAGTGTTGAGCAATTCAAAACATCACTGAGTAGTAAAGATGACAAACGCTACATATTAGAAGATGGGATCAAATCACTACCCTGGGGACATTATAAAATACCCCACTTATAAATACCCATCTGGAATGTATATCAAAGTGTATGTTAATGACTACTTCGACAACGACCTGATACCGAGACCACTACGCTGTTTAATTGTTGGCCCGTCCGGTAGTGGGAAAACGAATCTTTTGCTGAACTTTATTTACGACGGCCAAGGGTTGACATTTAAGAACTTGTACGTGTTCAGTAGATCAATCGATCAGACTGCGTACTCTAACCTTCGTGACATGTACGCCCAAGTTGGGGTGAAGTTAGGGAAACAGATAGCGTTTTTTTATACAAGCTGCGAAGACCTAATCTCAGTTGATGAATGTGAACCAAATTCGTTGGTGGTTTTCGACGACTGCCTTCTTGAAAAACAAACCCCAATAAAAGAATACTTTATTCGAGGTCGACATAAACTCATATCCTGTGTGTATCTCAGCCAGAGCTATGGGCGTGTGGATATGCAAGTAATCCGTAACAATGTCAATCTACTTTGCGTGTTCAATCAGAATAAGCACTACAGTAAGCGAATATATGAAGACTTTGTCGGCTCAGATATGTCGTACATCCAATTTGAATCTATGTGCAAGAAATGTTGGAGTCAACCACACGGCTTTCTATCTATTGACATGAACAAAAAAGTACACTCGGGAAAGTACAAATGTATGTTAAATGAAAAACTTATACCCAAGCCATTTGCAAGATAAAAATCTAACAGACTGTATTTAAATATGTATAGCACTATGGCTAATGTATTGGAAGCGAAACGTCTTGAAGAGCTACAGCGAGAACTTATATGCAAATTCAGAGCCGCTGAAAAAGAGGAGCGGTCATCTGGCTCTCGACCATCAATAGAGCACCACCCTTCAGAAAAACCAACCAACATTTTGACTCCGCTTCCTAAGGAGTCTGAGCCTCTAACGGTGGTAAAAGCCAAACAGTTGGAGGAACTGAACGATAATTTGAAGAATGAATTTTCCAGTGTATACGTGCAAGAAATGCAGGAGATGCGCGAAAGACAGAAAAAGTATGAGCCCATAACGAATGCAATCATAAAACAAAAAGAGAAAGATGCAGTCAACGAGGCTAAAGAAATGGAAGAACGTAAAAGACTACGTATGCGACAACTCATGCGAATACCATTAACGAGATCTGGTACACCAGAAGGACGAAGCCCGTTGTCTGAGCGTTCTGACATAGATACTCCTTCGCAAGAATTGAATCAATCGTTTAAACAACTGATGGATACAAAGAAAATTACACTGGGATTGACTGCATCAAGTTATTTACCTAAAGCCCGAGATGCTCAGTTCGGTATTTGGTACGATGACAATGCTAATCAAGCTAAAATTGGATCCGAGCCGATCACGTTTAATTACGACGATATCGTACTAATAAAAGATCAAAAAACTTACAAAAGCACGGTTGGTCTTTGGCGTCTTTTGACGAAGAACGATTACATTAGTGATGACAACTATACGATTGGACGATACCTGGAATGCCTGACGATTGGAATGCATACAAAGATATATTGCTCAGAACAAATTCCATATTTCAGAAAAACGATCCTCTTTCAAATCGACCGAAAGCGAGTCAGGGTCGTAAATGGAAACGCATGATCAAACGAATTTGGGAAGAAAATATAAAGACTGACAATAATGATGAAATGACTGGGTCTGGGTTGGCAGTCTACAGCAGTAGGCCGGTAGAATACAAATACATCAGCAATCTCAATGAACTGGTAAAACGATTGAATTACATTTACGCTCAAGAAATGGCCGGCAACAACAATTTTCATAACGAGAAACTATCTCTCGTCAAATTCATATACGACAGAATGGAAGAGTTAGTGCAGACTCCACGAGGAACAAAATATCTAGTACGTTGTCTTTCAGCATTACCGGAGAGTGTGATCGAAGGGTCTGGGCTTTTGAACGATATCATCAACAATCTACCGTTCGAGCTTCATGCTCCACGCAATTTGCAATTTGATACGTACAAGTTTTGTGGACCCGGTACAAAACTAGACGAACGATTGGCTAGAGGAGATAAAGGAATCAACCCACTTGACGAGGCGTGCAAAGAACATGATATTTGGTACAGCAAACACAAAAATACAGAAGACAGATGGGTGGCCGATCGTGAGTTGCAGAAGAAGGCGTGGCGTAGAGTCATGGCACCTGATGCTGATTTGAATGAACGTGCAGTTGCTCTTGCTACAACCGGTGGAATGTGGCTGAAACGTAAACTCGGCATGGGTTTGGGTACGTCCGGTTCTATGTACCCTATGTGAATACTATAAGTGGTGATATATTTCACAATGGAAGCGATCTACACCAAGTTTATGGACGGTGTTGTGAGGAGTGAGTACAGGACTGTTAACGCAGTGTCTGATCTCAATTTCAACACACCGAACAACTACACTGTGTTCAGATTGGATCATGGTGATGCGTTTTACGATTCTCGCATAATGTTTCACATTCAAGGTGAAGTCGTGAAAAAATCAGACGGGTCGGCATACCCAAAGAATTCTACTATAAAACTTGTTAACAACTTCCCAGCTTTCCTGTTCTCACGAATTGAGCTAAAGAAACACAACACAATCATTGATAGCGTAGACAATCCGGGTGTAACAGGCTACATCAAGGGTATGTTGATGTACACAAATACGGCCACACTTTCAAACTGCGGTTTCGTATCCCAGTACAGGTTTGGAGCTGCCGTAGATAAGGGGCTAAGGCGCTGGCTTGCCACGCTGCCGGTCCGGGTTCGATTCCCGATATGACCACTAGTAGATTTTGCCCTGCCGCTCCCGTGGTTCGGAAGTCACGTAAAGCCGTTGGTCCCCAGGTTAAGTTTTAGAGAGGGCTCTTTAGCCCTAACTTCGCCTGGTAAAATAAGACAAACTTTAACTCTTTAACTTTTACAGTGGAGGGGGCAAATTTGAAGCACTAGGTACGCTCGGTCATCTTGGTCTCGGCTTTTTCGACCACCTTCAGTATCCGATGTATAAAGGTGGATTTGAAATCACATTCACGTGTTCCGAAGACAACGACGCTCTGTGTCATTGGAAAGGTTCAGAAGCAACCGATGTTGAACCTGAAGATGGAAAGGTTAAAATTACATCGTTTGTTCTACGCGTACCGTTGGTAGAATACTCATCTACCAGTCGTATACAACTTTGCGGGATTGAAAGAATTGAGCGACAAAAACAGACTATCATTCAGATACTACCAATGGCAGTGTATCGAGAAGAAAGGCGTGTTTGGATCTTCATTCAACTTTGACATCACCAACGTTTATCGGAGTGTGAACGATCCACGTTTCGTCATAATTGGTTTGCAAACTAATCGCTCGAATGATCAAAAGGCAAATCCATCAGTTTTCGACAGTTGTACCATAAAGAACGTAACCGTCAAAATAAACGGTGATCGCTACCCACAAGAATTGCAAAACTTGAATGTGTCAGATTCAAAGTGGCGACTTCTTTACGATCAGTATGTACGTTTTCGAATGGTGAACTTTGGGGATTCTGATGTTATGTTAACTCCTGAAAATTTCCAAAGCAACTTTCCAATAATGGTCGTAGATACTCATCTACATCCACAGTCGACAGACAGATCTAGAAGCGATATACAAGTTGAGTTAGACTTTATAAATCCAGTCGCACCTCCAGCAGCGAACAGTGGTATCACAGCTTACGTTGTTGTTGTCACAGAAACAAACTTCACGTATGACATTACTCGAAATACAATCACATTTTGCTAGGTAAATAAAAAAAAAAACTTTATTTTTTTGTTCATTTTTAAAATACTGACTTTTGGAGCTCTTTTTGATAAAACGATCCGATAATATATTCTCCTTCAGAATCTTTCATATTATATGTGACTGGATTTGTATTATTAACTTGATAAACGGTAAATACTTCTCGAGTCCAGTTGCGCCCGTACTTGTTTGCATAGTGACCCTACTTTTTCGTAATCCTAACTCTATCACCAATCTTGAGTGTAGGTTTTCGCACTGCTGATGTTGTTTCATCCCTACTTGCATATCTGCGTCTAAGCTCAGGTTCACATTCCGCATTAACCTCAACTGGCATCATACCAATCGTTCTATGAAAACTGCTGTTGTAGTCTTTCAGTAAAGACTGGAGAATGTCAATCCAACGAAATGACTTACGCACTTCAAATTGTACTTTCATTTTCTCATTTAGAGTACGGTTGAATCTTTCTACTATCGCACTCTTTTCCTCATTCTCAGTATGATACATCTTGATCTCATGTTCCTTCAACAAACGCCTGAAGTCACTGTTTACGAATTCACGCCCTTTGTCTGTATGAAGTAGATTGGGTGACTCGTGCCTGCATTGCCAAGCTCTTTCTAATATAACTCTAAATGCCTCGGCTACATCAGATCCACTTTTTCTGACTAATGGTTCTGACCAAGCATATTTTGAGAACGTGTCTATGACATTTAGAATGTACTTGTAACCGTCGTTTTCACCTCTATACCTATCCATGATGACCAAATCGGCAGCCCACAAATCATCGATTCCAAGCGTTATGATTCTTCGTTTCGGAAATTTCTTTATCACCGGTCGATGCAATTCTTTCGCTTCGATCAAGGAAGGTTTCATTTGGTTAGCAAAATCCGGAGCTTTAATAAACGTACTCTTTTCTTTTCCACAAACTACGCATTGTGCCTTGTGTCGCTACTTTTCGTTTACCGTTTTCAAAGTCTCAACATTAATTTATTGAGCTTGTTTTTATTTTGCACTTTGGACAGTAAATATCCATGACTTAGTTATAAGTGTATGATTATGGTTGCGTTACGTCATCATCATAAAATCAGGCTGTCGGATGGACAGAAACGTAAGCTCCGCACCGCTTACCGAAGGCGGCAGAGTGCGATTATTGGTCTATCGAAAGACCAAGTGACTATGTGTGGTGGCGATGATATCTTGCTCACACCAAGACAGCACCAACGTATAGTCAAAGCGAAAAAAGATAATAAAGGATTACGGATGGAGCTTTCATACGAACAGCTTTCAATGAACTAAAAAGGAGGTCTCTTGAAAGAGATGCTAGATTTTGTCGAAACAGATGTACCTGGTGGCAAACGTTTCATTTCACCAGTTGTGAGGCACACAATAGCACCACTACTCAAGAATAAGTTCGTACCGTGGTTGAAACAACTAATTGACAGTGAACTTGACAGTATTATCGGTCCTAAAGGTTCAGGTCTTAAACGGCGCATCAACTCCAAGTTAGACGAACTGCTTGGTAATAAAAAAAGATCACACCCCTTTCGCTCGCTGAAATTGAAAATTACATCAAAACGCTAAAGATAGAAAATTTTCGAGGCGTGTTTATGCGTCAAATGCTGCCATCAATACCTAGTCCAATCGAATGTGGGGTCATCAATCTTGGAGATATATCATCTAATGGCACCCACTGGACGTGTTACGTAAAACGGGGAGAACATAAATTATACTTTGACTCGTTCGGTGATGCAAGACCACCACTAGAGTTGGTACGTTATTTGGGTGCAGACAATCTCAAATACAACATCGACAGCGTCCAAGATTTTGATGATCCTCCGATATGCGGCCACCTATGTATTGAGGTGTTATGACGTAACGACAAAAGTGAAGATTGGAATGATATCGTGCGGTGTCTACGAGATAACAAATACACTTGGAAGTCTTGGTGGTAAGAGACTATAACTATGGAGAGTTATCGTGGCAGTACTTTTCACATCAACAAATTTGGTGATACGAACATTATTTTTGTTGCTGGTGGTAATAGTGCACAATACGTCGATTCTAAAATCAATGAGATGAAAAGAGAGTTTTCCCATGAATCGTTGCAAGCTTTCGATAAAGTCGAAATCAAACTTCGACTAGAGCTCAATGAACTATTCGATGCCGTCCGAAAGTTGAAGAGAAAAACAAACGAAAGGCTCGAAAAGATCGAGGAGAAACTTGAAGCTCTCGAGAATGGTGTGAGGGCCTCCACACCTGAATAATATGTGGCAAACACGGCTATTTAAAAAAACAATTTTTTTCGCATCGATTGAGAGTAACTTATAAGAGACACCTATGTGTGTGTATGGGAGACAAAGAGTTTTAAAAATCATAATGCTGTTCAAACTGGTTGGAGCGGGTTCGGTGATCACACTTCACTTGGAGCACCCAATATATTTGCGCGATAGAGATGACTACGAACTGGCTCTGTACGGGTTTTATTCGGAAAACAATATCGCTAATCATCCGACAGATGGAACGATGTACTTTTGGGTAGGTCCTAACGCCGATCAACAGAGCATTGGTCCGAGAGCGCTTCTCTTTCAGAAAGGCCACTGGACGCTAGACACCCTACAGGTCAAGTGCAGTGAGTTCCTCAAAACACTGAACGTGATTGAATCTGCAAGGTTCAGCATAGCGAAAATGGATGACAGGGTATCGATAGTCTCACCGCTCAAGTTCAGTTTCGACTCCACAATACGAAACCTGCTGGGGTTCGAAATGCAGTCTGAGGAAAAAGAAGACTACAGTAACGAACATTTTTACTACATGGCCGACCATGTCATAAAAGCCACGAAACCACCGAATCTCAGAGCTGTGGATACAGTCGAGATACATTGCAATTTGGTTGAAAACAGTTACTCCAATCACGACGAACACTTGCACAAGCACAAAGAACATCGACTGCTATACACATTTTTCCCAGCCGTACCGCGGGGCTACAAAATATCAGAAACGCCGCTCCAGAGATATTATGCTCCGTTAGATAGTGCCCTGCGAAAAATACAGCAAATCACTGTTACAATCGTGGATCAAGACAATCGCCTGATCTTGAACCCATTTGTAAATAACATTGTTTATCTACACCTACAGAAATTACGGTAGACAAAACTCAACCCCACGCGTAAAACTAGAACATTCAACACTCATATTTTTTCCCATCAAAATTCACGACTAGCACTGCGCCAGGCAAACACAAAATTATCAACCATCCGAGCAAACTGGGAAATTATCAATCTAAACACATCAAAGCATATATATATATCGAAATTCAATCTCTGGGCCAGGAACGGCAAATCCCTACTACTTATAAGTAACATTTTTACGGATTTTTTTGAAGAATTAACATTCAATAAATGGACTATCAAACAAAAAATATGGCTTCGTTATGTTGACGATATATTTTGTATTTGGGAAAACCAAGATGGTATACATATTAAATTTTATTAATGAAATATGACCAACGATAAAATTTACCATGGAAAAAGAAGAAGAAAAAAAAACTTCCGTTTCTAGATATATTATTAACCAAAACAGAAGACAATACTCTTGAAACCTTTTTATATCATAAAAAACATTTAGTGGACAGTATTTAAAATTATTTTTCTGACCACCCTGAACATGTTAAAATTGGACTTGCTAGAAGTTTATTCCAAAAAAATTGAACTTATTTCTTCTTCAAATGAAACTAAAAATTACAATAAAGAAGAAATGTGCCATTTTCTAAAGATGAACAACTATCCGAATAAACTTATTCAAAAATTAAAGAGAGGAAATAACCCTAAAAAAGCACGCAATCGTCAGGACAATGAAAACAAACCTGTAACAACTGTAGTCATACCCTATGTTAAAAACCTTTCAGAAAAAATTCAAAAAATTAATTCTAAATTTAATATTCGAACAAGTTTTACATCATCAGGAAGCCTTCGTAGTAAATTATCTAAATTAAAACCAAAAAATGAAAATCATTCAACAAAAAATTGTATATACCAAATTAATTGTGAATGCAATAAAACACATTTTGGCCAAACATCAAGACCTGTTAAAACAAGAATAAAGGAACATTTATATAATTTTAAAACTGAAAATACTGAACAATCAAAATTAGTTGAACATGCTATTGATAAAAAGCATAGTATAAAATTTGAAGAGTCGTCTATTATTTCTTTATTTCTTGACCTGGCCAAGGCATTTGACAAAGTAGACCATTCAATTTTGTTAAACAAGCTGCATTTTTACGGAATTTCAAATAATCTGTTGTATTTCTTTAAATCATACATTATGAATAGAAGACAATTTGTTTTTTACAACGGAATTTCATCAACTACATTTAATGTTCAGTCCGGTGTGCCGCAGGGCTCGAATTTGGGGCCTTGTCTGTTCACTATTTTAATCAATGATTTAAGTGATTGTATCTTATCGTCAAAGGCCCTACTATTTGCGGACGATTTAAAATTATTTAAACATATTAGGAGCCCTGTGGATACAATTAGTTTGCAACAAGACTTAGACAATGTTTTAGAATGGAGTATCAATAATAAAATGTCTTTTAATGTCACAAAATGTCAGTTGATGACTTTTACAAGAGCTCAAGATTATATGGAAACAGACTATTTCCTAAATGGAACTGCAATAACTAGAGTGAATCAGATTAAAGATTGAGGAGTTCATATGACTAATACATTGTCTTTTAATCCTCATGTCGAATCATGTATAGCTGTAAGTAGTAAAATGATGGGATTGATCTTTAGACAAAGTGTTAATTTTAGAAATATTCAAACCGTAGTTAACCTGTACTACTCTTTGGTCAGGTCAAGGTTGGAGAGTGGAGCGGTCATTTGGAATCCTTTTCACACAACTTACCGAGATGCACTCGAAAGAGTTCAAAAGCGACTTTTAAGGTTTTTATTTTACAAATGTTTTAATGTTTACACTTATGTGGTTCCATATCGTGATTTGCTAGTGATGTTTGGGTTTCGGGAGCTAGCTCTGAGGAGAACACTCATGGGTCTGGTATTCCTGTATAGACTGGCCCGAGGCAATGAATACATAACACTATAAGTGTTATGTATTCATTGCCCGAGGTGAGGTAGATGATGCCGCTTGCTTGGCCGGTCTGTCTATCCGTGTGCCTACCTTCCAAAGTAGAAATAAACTTCTTTTCACTCTCCCATACTGCCGCACAGCCTCTCATGCTTTTTCCCCTATTTTTCAGTTCATGAGAGCTTACAATTTACTAATCTCTAGCGAGCAGGAAATTGATATATTTTTTGACCCTCCAAACATTTTAAAATCAAAATGCCTTACAGCGTTGAGTTTATTAAATGTATAACTATTTTTACTTTTATAGCTTGTTGTAAAATAATCTTGTTATCTGATGTATGTTGATCACCATTTTTACTGTATTATTATTTATTATTATTATTTATTTATTTATTTGTTTTTATTATATATATATATATATATATATATATATATATATATATATATATATATATATATATATATTATGTGTTCCGGAAAATTGTATGCGCGCTAAATGTTGTTAAGGTTAAATTGTATTTATTACTGTTTGCATTTGGTTATTAGAAATGATCAGTCACCAATTTATACAATATTAAGTTACTGTTATGAATCTTCAGAGTAGGCTATATTTCTCATTTGTTATTTATTATATTTATTGTATTTATTATTACTTTTAGGTTAAAGCATGTTACTGTTGATAATATTTTTAGTTATTTATTTAACTTATCTATTAATAAGAGTAATATTATGGTTTATATTATGTGCATGAAGTGAGCTCAAGAAACCCCAGCATGAACTTTAAGAATAAATTGAACTGCTTTAGTGTAATTGGTTTTGTAAACTGTTCTAAAGCATGCATATAAAATAAAATAAAAATAAAAAATTATATATAAAGAAAAATCATGGAAAAAGAGAAATAAAATTGAAAGTGCGTTCATGGCATTAAAAAAAGATGACTGTATTTCTCAGCCATCTGTTAATTTTAATAATATATTTTTCCCTGTAATTAGAAATGAACTAGAAAACAACTTAAATAATTCAAAACCTTGTTTTTAAATTTTAACTACCTATCCATCAATGTTATTTAATATTTAAAAATTGTCTATTTTTTAACATATGTTTTATATTTTTGTACAATTTGGTTATTATGATCTGAAGATGCCGTAACTGGCGAATAAGCATTAATCAAAAATTAAAAACTGTGGAATTACTAAAAATGTTTCATTTAAATCCATCAAAATTCCACCAAGTACCAATTTATACAAAATACCAATATCTCTCCAATATACTTTTGCATTAAATATAATTTTGCTATTAGATAGATTTAGATTGTTTTAAATAACATCAATACAGTATTTGCTAATAAAAATGTTCTCTGTGTAGGCTGTCGCCAATTGGTGTTTTGTTTCTGGTCTCCTCCAAGATCATGAGCATGGAGAGTCTCAGCGTGGTCTTCGGCCAGTTGGGGCTGTACTTCTTCACCGTGTTGATTGGTCTGATGATGCATGGTTTTGTGGTAGTCCCCCTCATATACACTATTGGTACCCGCAAACTGCCATTCAAGTTCATCGGAAACATGAGCCAAGCTATAGTCACTGCATTTGGGACGACCTCTAGGTACTTCACATTAAATTTATATTTATTGCTATAAATTATATGTTGCGATACTTTTTAGTTATTATTCTAAATAAAATATACTTTGATCATCAGACTGAGACCTCTGAAAAAGAAGAGAGTTTGTAATGAAACATTTCCAACAAACTTTATTAATTTATCTTCCTTTGTTAGACATTTGTTTGTTTGTTCTTAAGACGCCAATAGACCAGATATGAGCTAATATGGATTTTGAATGATTGTTATGAGTGTAGATTAGCAATTGTAGTTATTATTACAAACAAAGGCCGACCATTCTTTAGAAAGTGTCATGAATTAATATCCCAATGACAAATGAGCAACCTGTTGTTATCAGCTGATCCCTTTCAAAATTTGAGACGAAGTGACTTCCTATCAGCAGTTCACTTGGACAAATAAATTCTGAGGAGTTTGATGCTAAGGATATGGTGCCATGATACAGATCTCAATCAAAAAGCCTTTAATTAGCTTTGATTGCAGCTTTGTAGAAATTATTTTAGTTAAATCAAAAGAAAATTATGAGCGAAAATGTGCGGTATCACTCATAATTACAAACAAGCTTAAAACATTAACAATTAATCTATTGTTTGAATTTAATCAGAATTGTTTAGACTTCCATCATTCAAGGTAAGAAAGAAGGAAGTAATACCTATGAAATTCTTCTCTTTAATAAGCCATACAAGAGGGCAAGGAGAAAGGTTCTACGTCTAACAATGAAAGACATTTGATTTTCAATTAAAAAAAAAAAAAAAATGATTTTATTTTTCCACATATCTCCCTTTACTACAACACACTTACTCCAGTGATTCTCCAGTAGCTGTATTCTTGCCTAGAAGAAAGACTTTGGAAGAGTGTTAAAATGTTCTACGGCCTACTCGGCTTCTTCATTGAACGCAAAAAGCTTTCCAGAAACAAATTTCTTTAGATTTGGGATGAGGTGGAAGTCTGAATGTCTCAAATCAGAAAAATAGGGGGATGCTCAAGCAAACTGTACTTAAAATCCTGCAATATTCCTATTGCCAACACGCTTTTTTGAGCAACAGCTAAACATAATGAAATTTCAGGATGTTTTGTACCAAATACTACATTTCTATTGGGACTTAATTCATTTGAGTTACTACAATGTATAGGTTGCATTTTTAAAATTTTGAGTTTTAGTGAAGGGGGTTAGGCATAGCAACCCATTTTTGGAAATTTTTTTTTTGTTACCCAATAAGACACCAAAATAAGAACTTTACTAACTTGTTCGGTATTGAAGCAACAAATGTGGAAAGTTTTCAAATGAAATATTTGAATAAACAAAGCTTAAAAAGGAAATACAATACGTTATCTCTATACTCATATCAATTTTGGAAGCAAATAAAATACTATGCTAAATGTGTGTGGTAGGGTGGGTTGAAAAATCAAAATTTTTTCAAACACTCTAGGGCATAAAAGTTGTCCTATGTTGTAAGAATAAAAACGACATATATATGACCGAAATCGGTTAACATCTTCTGGTTGTGCAACACACGTAAATATTTTACAAACTCAACAAAATTCCGATATTTGAGTAATTTTCTAAGCAGTTTTCTTTTAATAAAATATTAACACTCTGGTTTTATAAGCCTAGTTTATAGTGAAATTAATGTTTAAAAAATAAATTAAAATCAATTACTGAACATTTTTTGCTTGCGCAAAACCTTATAAATCATTAAAAATTTACAACATTTAATGATTTCACAGCAGCTGTGACTAACACCAAGCTGGAGGAGTGGAGCTATCCAAAAACTCGAACATCATATTAGACATTCCCTAGAGTGGAGTATATGTCTTCTTTATTTTAATGAACTGTCTCTTCGACACTTATTCCAACACATCGATGGCCAGACAGCATGACCCAAATCTTTATCAGGCCTAATCAGACAGCAATTGAATGACTGCAAAAAACTCCCTCCAGCTGCTTATGAACCCATTGTGGTTAATATTCCTGACATAGAAAGGAACCTACTGAGTAAAGACCATCAATATTTGTTGGATATATCAAAGGCAATAGCTTTAGGGAATTGCGTAGAAAACTTGGCCAAATGAGACTCTGGTCCTTTGTCCGATTCCTGATGGCTTACTGCGGCCAACCTAGCTCTGAGGCTCTAAATAATTACACCAGATCCTTCAGACAATTTAAAAACTTTTATAGGCTTTATTTTAAAATCATATGGCTTTGTGGTTCGAAATAAAGAAAAGCAAATATTTTACAGGTGAGCAAAAAAAGTCTATCAAGCAATGAAAAAAACAAGGAGGATCCTTGTGAACAGCAGGGGTAGGGTAGTTTTAAACCTGATGAACTTCTAAAAGTCGTCGATCCTGTAATACAACGCACTCAGAAAATCTTTTGTTGGCATTCGAGAACTTGGGTACAGAAGGATTTTGAAAGCTAGAATGTTGTCACAAAAAAAGACAGAAGTGTTGTAACTCTAAATCTAAACTTTGAAGCTCAAGACCACACAGAAATAATTGCTTGGAACACATGTGTCTTGCACCCTCCTCCAATGTTGTGGAACATAAGTAAGGATGATATTAAAGAAATCATAAGCTTTGCCATCAAGCCTGTTGGAGAAATACAAAAGTTTCCTTGTCATACCCAGGCTGTAGCGAGAATTTTCAAGTTTGTGACAAAGGCTTATAGTAAGGTTTGTGGCTTTGAGAACAGAGATGGCTATATATAACGTTAAAGTCTCGGTCAGCTATGCCTCAATTCTCCTCAAAATCAGACTTTAAATGTGTGGGAGACTTGCAAATTTAATGTAAACCTAAGATGACCAAAACTAATGTTTGTAAATTTAATATGTACAAAGGATGTAAGTAGTATAGAATATCATGTAAATAGCACACCTTACAAATGGATGATAGTTTGGTAGGATGTGGGTGGAACTGAAAGTGCAACCACCTTCACGTGGTGAGTTCTTGCTACTTTTGTTATTGCAAAGATAAGTTGCTCATTGCAAAGATATGTTGCAGATTGAAAATGAGTAAAATTCATTTTTTGAAAAGAAACACCTTATTTAATACGAGTAAATGAAATGATAATTTTTTATCGAAAACTTGCGCTGTAAAACACTAATTTAACCTTATGGTACTTCTTTCACATTTTTTCAATATCTTAAAAATTAACAAAATTTGAGGGTTTTTCATTTTTCAAAATGTTTAAATGCGTTGCGCAACGCGAAGATGTTAACCAATTTCGATCAATTTCTTGTCATTTTTCTTCTTACACTAAAAAGCAGCCGTTTTGCTCTAGAGCGTTTGGAAAAAAAATTTTGATTTTTTTCAACCCAACCTAGTGTTGGCCATGAAAAAAGGAAGGAACTCTCTATAATATTTCACTACTCAAGACTACAAATTGTAACAACAATAGGAGGCTTCTGAATTTTATCTTTTTATCTTTATATTATACAGCTAAGCAACAATCTGCTTTGCTATTGATACGGTAGAGACAGTGGCTGAATTATTGAGGAATTTTTGTCCTAGCAGTTTAAGGCGTCAGGATTTCGTACCTAAATTAGATATAAGGCAGATTCGAATCCTGGCTTGAGTGTTCGTTTTTATCAATAATGTTCACCTTGTACTGTACAGGTTCACTCCCTTATGCTGTCTGACTAAGTTCCCTGCACAGATCAATAGTTTATGGGGAATGGGTGGAGTAAGGTTAATGAATCTTCCTGTATCTTTGAATTTAATTGATTCATAAAGGCTAGCTAAATACTTCAGGTTTGTTGATCATTTTCGATGCAGTTTTTGAAAGACTGTTTAACCTTATCAGTGTATTTTTCACATCAAAACCTTTAATAGCTAATTATTATTATTTTTCAAGAAAAATTATTTTTCTTGATTTTTTTAAACACAATTTTAATACATCTATGTTACTACAAAGTATACAAATATAATAAATTACAAGTATTACTCATGCAGACTAAGATTAAATTAAATTATACATAATACTGAATGACGTTATTAAATAATGACAGTTCAGCTCTGCAATCACATGAATGATAATTTGCCCAGATATATTTCCAGTAGTTACATCTCCCCACACCCATGGGAAAGCTACTCAACAAAGTCTGTTTCTTACGAGGAGGGTTCATTCCTTTAATAAGCTCTGATACCAGAAACTTGTTTTGGCCTTCAAACATATCCCCAGTTAATTAATGATATGTTGGTTTTAGGCGATAATTTGTTTGAAATGAGCTGGGAAGATAGTTGAAGAGGCAGTTTTTTAAGTCGTCCAGCAGGGAGTGGGAAATCTTACTAAATGGAGGGATTCAGAGTACAGACTTGAATGAACCCTGGTTCGCAGGCGTTCTACAGGCTGTATTGTAGCGGGCACACCGGGTTATTAAGTCGTATGATAATGGTGCTGTTATTAAATAATTTCTATATAAGACATTTTTTGTACAGATAGCAACACTTTTTTAAATTAATACATTGTTTATTAAATCACTGAATGTTATTTAATTAATTTGTGAAAACCAACCCTGTACAACTTTACTATTTATTTTTTCCCTGACAATTTTTTTTATCTATATTATTATATGTGCCGTGAAAAAACTCTGTAGTCTACTATATTAAAGAACACGTCAAGTTAGCATTACAATTTAATATTATAATATTACTTAAAAATAATTTGAGGATTCGTTTAATATACTTCGTTTAATATTATATATAAAAACGTTTAATATTATATATATCTGATAAATCTTGCTAGAACATGTATGACGGACTCCACAGGCTCAGTACGAGTAAATGGAAGAATTTCGGAACCCTTCAAAATCAATGCAGGTGTAAGACAGGGTGATGGACTCTCCCCAATCCTTTTAAACCTAGAGATAGAAGAAGCTCTCCAAAAAGTAGCAAAAATGGATGAAGGAATAACAATTGGCTCCAAAACTAACGTACGGCAAAAAAACAAAACTGGCATTCGCAGACGATGTAGTAATTTTTTCAGAAAATTTAGAAGACGTACGGCTGCTAACAAAATTATTCATGGAAGAAACAGAACAATTAGGTCTAAAAGTAAATGATGAAAAAACCAAATACAGTAGTCCCTCTATAATCCGGCCCTGCGCCAGTCCGGCCCCCCCAGTAATCCGGCCGGTTCTATCGTATTGATAAAAGAACCAGAATCAGTTCTGGTTCCAGAAAACCAAAGGGGGAGATATCTTTCATATCAGGAATGTTTCAGGAGTGAAAAGTGCTGATAAACAGAACAATGAAACGACAAATTCTGATCAAAAGATAAACGAAATAACTTTTTCAGACCGTAAGATAAATAAAATAACTTCGTCAGAAAATATCTGCCCACAGTCGGCCTTTTCCTTATCAGTACTATCAGCACTTGAAAGAACAGATAACATTAGAATTCCAAATGCAGTAAAGAGGAAGATCGTCCTGAGCCCCACACTTGTTTATCCTGACCCTTTCTTATCACTTCCTGCCCGATAAAAACACCTGATGGCAACATTCCATTCTGTTTTCAATTCATATCTCATGAAAATGATTATGCTTCTAGTTTTATAGTGTATAATAGTTGAAAGGTTTTTATAGTGAGGTAAATATAGTAAAGTTTCTTTGTTTAGACATGTTATTAATAATGCAAAACATTGCATTAAAAAATGATAGGAAATATAATTGAAAAATACATTTTTATGATAATATTCTGTCAGCACAAGACAACTCTTGATAATGTTACTATTTTTTTATTTTTATCAATAGTTACATTTTATTTTAACTATTTTTTTCTTTTTTGCAAAGTTTTAAAGGATTAATGTTTTCAATTGTTGTAAGCTTTTTAACTTCTTTTTGATTCATATGCAACAGTGTTATGTAACACGTTTCAACTGGTGTACCATACTTTTCTTACTTTGAAACTATTGTACATCTTTATTGTAAAAATTGACTTTTTTAGTTACAATATACATTCTATTATGTAATTTAATCATGTTTTACAATTGAACTCCAGTAATCCGGCTTTTTCACTAATCCAACACATACCTGGTCTGAATTGTGTCGGATTAATGAGGGACTACTGTATATGCAATTTGCCAGAAATCCAATTAACATAAATCAAGACACTCTCCAAGTAGAAGGCCATGAATTTGAAAAGGTAGATTCTTTTAAGTATTTAGGCGTTGTAATATCTAGAGAAAACAAAGATGAAATAGAAATACAAAATAGGCTAAATCTTGCAAACAGATGTTTCTACGCATGCAACAAACTTTTGTCTTCAAAATTACTGTCACAACCAAAATTTGAATATATAAAACAATCATCAGTCCAGTATTGCTCTATGGAGCTGAAACATGGAAACTCAATAAAAAGGAAGAAAGGAAACTTAATGTCTTTGAAAATAAGATCCTCAGAAAAATTTATGGGCCAATTTTTGAAGAAGGAGAGTGGAGAAGGAGACACAACAGGGAGTTGAGAACTTTACAGGGACCCGGATGTAGTTTGTGAATTTGATTGCAGAAGGATTATATGGGCTGGACATTTTTTAAGAAGAGAGGAGAATCATAATTTGAAACAAGTTATAATGAGGAATCCCGAAGGAAGAAGAACGAGAGGAAGACCACGGCAAAAGTGGTGGAAACAAGTGAAGGGAGACCTGGAGCGATTGGGAGTGATCGAGGAAGACGCAGAAGATAGAGACAGATGGAGGGGCTTTGTTGGTATGGCCAAATACCTTCTTAGATATGTGTGGCCATGGGAGTAAGTAATATTATATATCTTGATATTTAACTAAATTTGGATTATTCCGCTTATCTGGTGGCCTGCTCGTTTTAAAATTTGTATTCTAAACTCATTGCCTATCTTTTCTGAATTGTCTTCATGACTAGTAATATTTTGTTCTAGCATTTGTTCCTGTACAATATATTTTACATCACATCTGCAGTTTGAAAAGTCTGATTCAAAATATATATAACCAGATTTTAAAAAGTATATAGATAAAAAATATATATATATATATACACACACATTTTTTTAAATCTATATACTTTTTTCACTCAAAATATTTTAGTACAGCCTGTTTGTCTTGTTAATATAATTTTTCTTTTTATGTTTCCATTATATTAGCTAGTGTTCTTTGATAGTCCCAATTGTATTAAAACAATCCAAACCCTAAGGCGAGCAATATGGAATGAATATGGTGATGCTTCTGACCTGTTGTAGGCTGGTACGACCTTCTGCAGTTCCTCTGCCAGTTGCACCAATGCACTAATAATCCTGCCCGTTGTACACAGCGCCATTGCGGGGTGTGATGGAAAATATGATGTGGAAGGCATCTGGATGCTCAAAGGTATAGAACGAGGGATCTTCCAGCAGGTGTTTCAGATATATTTGTTGTGTATGATAAATGTGTAGTTGGAAGAGTCTTTGGTTGAATTCAGGGTGTAACCAACTAGACTTGACCATCATGACGGGTGCTTCTTCTTCTTTTATGAGGTGATGTAAAATGACTGTTGCTGCTTCTTTGTAGGGTGGTGGTCATTGGTGAATTAATTTAATATTTGGGGTCGATTATGTGCCTGTGGATAAACTTCTTGACTAATAAACTGGATAAAAAATATTATAACTGTTATGGTCAACCCACAAAGTACTAAGAAATCGGCTGGACCACAAAACTAAATGCAAGAGTAAGTCAAGTCATGATAGTACCATAAGAAAGACCCTTAATTAAGTTATCACAGCCAGCTTTTGATGAATAGTAAGTTAGTAATAGTTATCCGCTAAACCAAAGTAATATAGACTACTAAATAAGCTGGCTAGGAGCAGGGCTTATAGACTTTTTTTAGTGTAAGCGAACAACATTGTGTCTCCCCCAAAAAAAAGGAGGTAGGAGGCATTCTTTTTCTGGATATAAATAATAAGTAAAATAAATACAAATACTTAAGGATGATTCAGACTCGAATATCAGGGTTAAATTTAATTTATGTATTGAATTTAATACTTTTACACCTTAAATCTCAATTATATATAAAATATCAAAGCTGAAAGTGTACAAAAATCAATAAATACAACACATGTCAGCTTACAAGAAATTCAACAACATATTTAATCGTAAATTATAGGCAAAAATTTGAAAAAGCTCAAAACAAGGAACACCTAAAATAAAGATAAAACTAAAGAAAAGTAAAAAAATTAGTTTTCAATTAGCCATTTAACAACCGTTTTAAATATTTAATTGCAAAACTTTAAATACAAAATAATGTTATATTTGAGAGACCTTTAATTTAAAATGCAGCATGACAGTTTAATGTTAAAAGCCCACTTTCATAGTAAAAAAATGGGGTTTCATCTGCAATTTAAAAACAACCAAAGATGTAATATAAACTTTAAATAAAAAATGTTTTAAAAATTTTTTTACATTCCTTTAATTTGATGTGCTTTGTACTATAGGGTCCTATTTAATAATGTTTACTTAGATAATTTTCTTTTTCAAAATTTAACAGTTTTGAAGATGGTGAGTGCCCAAAATTATTGTTAGTTGAAAAAACATGCCATTGGTAGTATTGGATAAAAATCTACATACTTGTGATGTACATAAGTATTACAATAACATCAAGTTTATAAAACAAAATGTTTTATATTTTGGACCACCCTGTCCATAGGGGATAGAATCATTTGAAACTTTTTATAAACATAATAAGGCTTCAAAGAACTTAAAAATGAGATGTAACACCATCTATGTCCTTATTTAAAAATGTTCCAAAAACTACCCTTCCCCCTAATGTCCTATTTGGGATTTTCCAGGATAGAAATATTTTTACTTAATTCTTTGGGGTCAAAAATGGGGGTTTCAGTTGAAACAAACTTTGCAACTCGGTTCGTTTGGCTGCAATATATACTGCACGTTGTACGCTTGAATGTCAAATATCCATTTAAAAATACGAAGAATAATGTATGCCTATAAATATGCTCCTTATATTTTAAAAACACTGCTCTGTGAATATAATGTACCCAGGCTGTTTCTGTTTGTATATTATTATATCATGGAACACTTTCTTAGCTCAATTATTATTAAAAGCAAGTTTAGCGAAAATGCACAATTTTGTTTAAAATTTTAAACTATCAGACGTAATAATTCACTCAGTAAAATTGTTTTTCTTTAATCAATACACCATTTATAAAACTTCAGAGAAGATTACAAGATATGGTTTAACCGAACCGCTGTAATCTGATAAAAATCATGTGTAACATAAAAGCAAAATTTGTTACTTTGTAAGCATTAATTAAACCAAACATGAGTTTGGTTTAATTAATATTTAAATAATTCTTGTTGACAAATTACTGTTGCCCTTTAGTTAAGGCATGGTGATTGCCTGTGGGGTTTTATAGATTTCAATAGACATCTTCAATTTGTGACTAATACAAATTTTCGTAAGCAATTTGAAATTAATGAACGGTAGCAGACAACGTATTGTTGAGCATAATTTACAGTAAGAATATCACTAGCTCTGCGTTACTCTACGGTGCCTGATGAAAGTAATATCAGCCGCCTTTTCGGCCGGTAGTGGTGGGAGCAAATCTTCCTGTAAGATTTTGTGTCATTTTGGGACCAACAGTAAACTTGAGTAGTGTGGTATAGGCTACGTATGTTCACGGGGTTCCACTCTGGGATTGAACCTGACTCCTACAATATGAATTTGACAGAGTAAGTCAACACTCAAACTTTAGATCAGCCGCAATCGGAACCACTAATCATCGGAATATTTTACCATATGATATTTTAAATCACTTTCTCCAACTTCAGATATCAATATTTTGTTAGTCTCCTGGTTTAACACTGAGTTTTTAGGCGCCCCCTTTTCCTGGCGCCCTTCGCGGCCGCGTACTTTGCTTACCCCTTAAACCGGCCCTGGCTAGTAGAGTCTGCATAGGTGAGCCACTGTTAAATGATAAATTACATTTTAGAGATATCCCACTATTACTAATTCATCATTATTTTCAGCTAAGTACAAATGTTAGATTAATTTACTTCCTTCCTTCCTTGCAAATATAATTCTACTCTGACATTTAATCTATCAGTTGCCCCAAAGATAAATGAATATTAAAGAACTAAACTTAGACAATAGTGTGGGCAGCTCAGTGCCTTCAGATCTCCTTCCGTTCTCTTCGTCACCACTGTTGAACTAATGCTAAACCGTCTCCCTTCCCTCAAGACCTACCGGGCTCCCCTCAAGCTGTATGCAATATTTCCAACTCAACAACATTGTGGTCAATCCACCACATCTTGCCAAGGGGCCAATATTAAGATTCATGTTTTTGGATTTCTTCATTGTTTGACAGGAGTTCTTGCAATACATTCATCATTATCTATGTACTGATCTCTTCTGTTTGGTTTCCTGTTAATATTTTCAAGTGATTCAGGGTGTAGTTTGTCATCAGAATCATTATTGCTACCCAAAAGATCCCTGGTTGTGTTTTCAATGAACTGGTGTTTGATAAGTAAATGTTTGTTTTTCAGTTGTATTATTACAAAGTGGCTGTGTATTTTATACAGATCAATAAAACACAGTTTGATGAATTATTTTATAAAATATATTTATAAAGAAAATTATTTACAGATGAAGATGGCATTGATGTATTGGAGATGTCCAAAGTAGGATGAGACGATATGACAGCTTTCTCTATCCCAGAATCAGCTTAAAAACAATTGTGACAATGTTCAGGAATATTAAGGGTACTGAAACAAAAATATCACAAAGTCAATTAATTAGAAACAATACATATCAGTAACAAATGACTGACTATTTTAAATTCAATAATGTATTACATGCTGAAGTAAAGGGAGTCAAACTTTTTTAAAATTTCTGCGGCTGAACAGCGTTTTTGCTCAGAGATGTGTTGTTAGCACCTCGAGTCCCACTACCGTTAGTTTTCCGCATTCCTTACCAGAATTCACTACTGAAGTTGTAGCTCCTCAACTGGCTCACCAAAAGATATTTATACTCCAATTATATGGCATGAAAGATAAGAAATTATCAAACTTATTCCTATTCTTAGATATCAGACGCAGACACAACTTTGTGTATATATTAACCCTCAAAAGGACATCATTTTTTTCCGTAATCAGGACAACATTAGTCTGACAGACCCGGCAAAAAATGGACAAAAAACTGCTAAACAGAATTATTGACAGTTTTATTATATAAATCTGTAGCTTTATATGTTTTTTGCCAATGAAATAGTTTTTTCTCCTTAAAATTACCTTCTTTTGGTCTTGAGGAAACAAAAAATAAGATTAATCATGTATGACTAAGAGGTTTTAGTGTATGAAACAAAACATTGCTTTAAAAACCGAGGTTTTATTGATTTTCATTAGACAAAATCCACATATACAAGCTGATATCTTAATTTAAACTGACACACATTAATCAGGACCCCCCCCCCCCCACCCATGAAGTGATCTTGCCTCTACCACCCTCCTATACACTAACTGTAATATTAAACCACCCACTCATCCGTACAGGTATAGAGATCTCAGAAACCTATTTCACTAAACAAAACAGTTTTTATTTTGAACAGTTCAGATAAACAATATTTTTAGAATTTATATTCACAAGCAAATATTAGCACTATACTCATTACAGAAAGTTATGCGTCAGACTCGGCAGCGGACGGACGTGTGTCGCAGCGCTCCGTAACATAACCTCAAACGTTACTCATCAACTGTCATCTGTGCTACACTTAGTTGTTATTGTTAGCTGCTTCATAGTTCAAGCTGAACATATTAGTGATATTATTAATTTGGTGTTTTCCGTGAAAGTTTGTGATTGCGCAACACCAGGAAAAATGACTGATTGTGGTCGCTGTGTGAGACCGATCCCTAAAACTGGGAAAAATGCTCCTAAGGTGGATTGTGCTGAATGTAAATTGTCATTTCATGGAAAATGTGTCGATCTTACACCTGACGACATTCAGTATTACGTCGAGAACAATACCGTATGGAGGTGTGAAGCTTGCGCCAAGGAACGACGTAAGAGCATGGCCCTTGAGTCATCTATGACCTCTACCATTACCAATGAGGATGTTTTTAATCTAGTATCGGAATTGAGAAAGGACCTGAGAGGAGTTGAAGCTGGACTGGGCAAATCGATCAACACTGCCTTTGAAGAGTTAAAGGAGACTAAAGGCCTGGTTAGTAAACAAGGAGAGGAAATGTCAGCACTCTTAGAACTTGTAAACAAACTCTCCACAGAAAACACTGCCCTCAGGAATAAGGTCGCTATGCTCGAGAGCCGTATGGACGACATCGAACAGTATTCCAGGAGGGATACTATCGAGATACACGGTATCCCGGCTGATAGAGGAGAACAGATCGTCGAGGTGGTGAAAACAGTGGGGCGAGCCTTGGACCTGACGATAGATGAAAATATGATCAGTGCTTGCCATAGACTGCGAAACAGGGAAGGATCTGGCAAGCCCCCTGGAATTATAGTGAAGATGACACGACGCATGGATGCTGAGGCTGTCCTCCAAAAAAGGCGAGTGAAGCGTAATTTAAATACGCACGATATAGGCCTAACTGCAAGTCCTGCGATGCCTATATATATTAATGAAAGCCTGGGCCCTGGACGACGCCGACTTCTGAACGCAGCCCGGGAAAATAAAAGTGAAAAACATTACACGTATCTATGGATCAGAGGAGGCAAGATATTAATGAGGAAGGCGGATGGCGAACCTGTGAAAGTTGTAACTTCGCTGGCGGACCTGGATAAATTGTGAACTACAGTTTGTGGAAATGAGGTTAGAAAATTGTATATTTAGGCTAGTATTAGTTATCAATCCGACACTTTTTTTTTTTTGTGAAATATTAATAACACTAATAGTATAGTAGTTTTAAATCAAAATATTAAAAGCGTAAGGCAGAATTTCAATTTATTTTTAAGTGAATTAGAATCTGCTCGATTATTTCCTGATATAATAGTTTTAACTGAGACATGGATTAGTAAAGCTGAATTAAATTATTATAAAATTTCTGGCTACAATGCTTTTGCTAATTGTAATGAGGAGTACAGGGCGGGAGGTACCATAGTGTACGTCCGCGACTGTTATCAGTGTAGCGGTGTGAGTGAGAGAGATGATATTAGATCAGCTGATGTTCTGCAGCTAGACGTCAGAGTCAGTGACCTTGAGCGCTTTACACTGATCGCAGTCTACCGTCTCCACTCTGCCTTGCGCTCCGCATTCATTGATGATATTGAGGATGTATTAACGGGTCTAGGAAATCGTAATATTGTATTGGTAGGTGATATGAATTTAGATATATTGAGTCAGTCAGCTGAGAGCGATAATTATTTGAGCCTTTTGAGCAGCAAGGGAATGTTTAATTTAATTAATGAACCCACTAGAATTATAGGAAATTCGTCTACATGTTTAGATCATGTTTTTGTACGGTTCTTTAAAAAGGGCAATCTTCAGTTTGACTTCAAAGCTAATGTTTTCCATTATAATTTAACTGATCATTCTACTGTTCTGTTTTCAATTCACTTTTGCATCCAATAATTAAAGATACTGAAGAGTACTATAGCCAGATTGATTTGGAAAAACTTACTGCTGAACTTATTAATGTAGATTGGCCTTGTGTATATGAAAAAAATACTGTGTCTGATGCTTTCCAATGCTTTATTGATGTGTTAGAATGAAGTATAGGTAAATGCAAGTTTGATGTACGTTCAAATAAAAGTAAACAGGTGCATAAATTAAAACCTTGGACTACTGACAGGCTGTCATTTAAGCTTCAAAAGAGAAAAAAAATTTACAAGTTATTGATGAAAAATCCAAATAATGTAAAACTTAAACAGTATTACACTAATTTTCGAAATCAATTAAATTTAGAATTAAAAAGTTCAAAGGAGTCATTTTTTAGAGATAAGTTTGAGGGTTCGATCAATGATGTTAAGTCACAATGGAAAATAGTTGACGAACTAATTGGTGAAAATACAAAAAATACTGTAATAAGGGAGGTCTTTGGGGAATCTTGTATTATACACGAACCTAAACTTATCGCCAATGAATTCAATTCACATTTTTTAAATGCCCCTCGGAAATTGAGAGGTCAAATAGATCAATCGAATCTAGCGCAGCACACGGTTTTCGACAACGTATTCAATCAACGCATCAATCTTAAATCTTTTTTTATGCAACCTATTTTAAGTGAGGATGTTTCTTCATTTATTTCTAGTCTGAAAAACAACAAATCACCAGGATTTGACAAGGTCAGTTCAACGATGATAAAAAAAATAGCTCCCAGTATTATTCCGATATTAACATATCTCTATAACTTCAGTCTTATGGCAGGGGAATTTCCTAGATGCTTAAAAAGTGCAATAGTAGTTCCAATCTTCAAACGTGGGGACCCTACACAGCCAAACTGTTACCGTCCAATTTCTTTGCTCTCAGTTTTTTCAAAAATATTGGAAAAGGTTGTTAAAAAGCAGTTACTTTCATTTCTTAATAAAAACAAATTCTTTAGTAATAATCAGTTTGGGTTTCGAGAGGGTATGTCTACTGAGGATGCCTTACTTTCATTCATGGAATCAGTTTACGAGCCAATTAATAATAGTAAAAAGGTATCTGCATTGTTCATTGATATTACAAAAGCTTTCGACACGATTGATCATGAAATTTTACTTCATAAGTTATGGCTGGCTGGTATTAGAGGTTTACCACTTGACTGGTTTTCTAGTTATCTCACGGGGAGAGAACAAAGGGTAAACATTGGTGGCGTCATAGGAGATCCAGGGAAAATTGAATTTGGTGTTCCGCAGGGTTCTGTTTTGGGACCAATACTTTTTTTAATTTATGTCAATGATCTTTGTAATGGTTGTTTTAATGGTAAATTGGTTGCGTTTGCCGATGACACTGCTTTTGTTTATACAAACCATGACTTAAATTCGCTTTACCAATCAATGTCAAAAGATTTATTTTTCCTAAGGTTATGGTTTGACAAAAACTTTATGATATTAAGCGAAAAAACCAAGTTCATGTTATTCAGTCTGAGATTCGATTCCAAATTTAATTTCCCACTTAAATTTCATGAAACTAAATGCCTTGTTCCGCTTGTTCCTGATTGTGACTGTTTGGAATTACAGCAAGTCAATAATATGAAATATTTAGGTTTAATCATTGATTATCAATTGACCTGGAAAAACCATATTTCAAAATTAAAAAAAGAGCTTTATTTCAGTTTGAGAAAGTTTTACCTATTAAATCAGTTGTGTGGGTCTAACAAAATTTTAGTCAATGTATATCACGCTCTTGTAGGATCCAGGATAAGCTATGGTATCACATGCTGGGGTGGGACATACAGTACTACCTTATATCCGATAGTAATTTTTCAAAAAAGATTCATCAGACTTATTTCGAAAAAGACAAGGTTTGAACATACTTGGCCACTGTTTGTTGAGATGAAAATTCTTCCTCTACGGCATTTATACATTTTTAAAGTCCTAAAAATGTTTTACATTAGAAGCTCTGCTTTTTCAATAACAAGACAGCCTAGTTACAATCTTAGGCGGTACCAAGTCGTTAGTGTGCCTAAATCAAATTTAAATATACATCAAATATTTTACAGTAGTTTTGCACCACGATTATTTAACATAATTAGTTATAAAATTGGCGACTTCACAACACAGAGAGAGTTTTTGAAAAAATTGAAAAAATGGCTTTTTGAACAAGAAGCTGTCGATAAAATATTAAAAATAGTAAAGTAGGTTGAGTCTTGATACATTTTGAATCGCTTGCACTTACTTCTTGCCTGAATTTCCTATGTGTTTTATGTACATCTATTTGTTTGCTTACTAGTATTTGTCACTATCTCTTTAGTGTCTTTTTATTTCTTTGAATTGTAAATATAATTACTTGGTATGTTGGTGAAGGAGATTTTTACCATTGAAGTTACAAAGAAATAATTTCCATTCAATAGCACAGTATGTTTTTTAATCAATTTCTTTTTCATACATAATTTTTAAACTATGTGTTACGTTTCACTGCTAGCCGTTTCATTCTTTTTGTTTAAAACAAGTGATGGAGATCCCAGTTCAGGCTTTGCCTAGGGGATTCCTATTTATTTTGCCTTATATTTATTTATATTGTTATTGTGTTAATTTATTCTACCTTTGTTGTTATATTTTGAACTCATGGTATTGTAAAAACTGTGTTGTGTACTTGTATATGAAAATGTACTGTTTTGTACTTGATTTTTGGCAAAATAAACATTATTTATTATTATTATTATTATTATTATTATTTAGCTAGGTTGCACATTTTGCAGCAATTCTTCGATATCCAGTATTTTGACCTAGAGCATACGTGGCATCACTATGTTTTTCAAAAACGTTATGTACAGAGTCAACAAGGATCTGAGAGACCCGAATACAACTTTTTTTGTAACCATGATAGGCCTATATATTTTTAATGGAGACAATTCCAATTAAGTTTTGGGTCGGTCAAAACATGAAGCTACGGAACATTTCAAACTAAATAATGTATTTGGTTGTGAACTAGTCATAAAAAAAACCCTCTGGTCTGTCAGACCCATGCTACTCCATTAAGGACTAAGGTGAATATGAATGGTTATATGAGTGTAAGATGAATTTGGATGACGTGTAGGCTGTACATTAGAAAATGTGAAACAAACACACAAGTTCAACACTGCCAGATGCACATTTTATTTATTATACACTTTCTACACACCTAAAAAACTTGAAATTTGCAGTGTCAAAATGGTCAAGAATGAGTTAGATTATCACAGGAAATAATTTCCCTGTGGAAATAAAATGTTTTAAATAATTACGAGGGTTGTCCAGAAAGTAAAGAACGATTGTGCATCACTTGCAGCGTCGATCCCCCACCACTGCGACTGCGTACACGCTAGTTACCTCTGGCTGTCCGGTCACTGTGAGCCGAGTTTCGTTCTTGTGCGGTCAAGCGTTTTTGCTCTGTAAACTTTCAAAATGGTGGCGTCCATTGAAAATCCCGCCAAATGATAAGTGCGCAGTGTCATTCGGTTTTTGAATGCTAAAAATGTTCGGCCTATCAACATTTATAGGCAAATAAACACTGTTTATGGTGAGAATATAATGAACGAATCTTCAGTGAGGAAATGGTGCATTATGTTCAACCAAGGAAGAACCAATGTGCACGATGAAGAACGGATTGGGAGGCCATCACTTGTGACTGAGGAATTGAAGAAAAAAGTTGATGACAAAATTCAGGAAAACCAGCGATTCACTTTAACCACTTTAAAAGACGCTATTCCAGACGTTTCTCGATCCCTCTTACATAAAATTGTGGCTGAGCATCTTGGGTATAAAAAAATGTGCGCTCGGTGGGTTCCAAAGTTTCTCACAGAAGTCCACAAGACTAAACAATTGGGAGCAGCCCTTGAACTTCTTACTCGATTTCTCGATCGTATTGTGACCGGAGATGAAACTTGGATTTCGTACAAAACTCCGGAAACAAAGCGACAATCCATGGAGTGGCATCACTCAAACTCGCCCTCGAAACCTGTAAAAGAAAAATCGAATCTGAACACAAGAAAATTGATGGCAACTGTTTTTTGGGACCGCAAAGGTTTAATCCATGTTGAGTTTTTGCCAAGGGGAGAAACGATAAATTCAGAAGCCTATTGCGAAACCCTTCAAAGACTCAGACGTGCAATACAGTACAAAAGATGTGGCATGTTGTCAAAAAAAAGTGTTTTTGATCCACGACAATGCTCGGTCCCATGCATCGGTACGAACCCAGCAAGAACTTCAAGGTCTAAAGTGGGACATTTTTGGACATCCTCCCTATAGTCCGGACCTTGCGCCTTCAGATTACCATCTGTTCCCGAAACTGAAAACATTCTTGGGTGGGAAGAAGTTTGGAAACGATGAAGAACTGAAAGAAGAAGTGACATTCTGGCTCAGATCTTTGGCGGCTGAAGAGTATAACACCGGCATTGAAAAACCGATTCCTCAGTACAATAAATGCCTTGACAACCAAGGCAACTACATTGAGAAGTAGGCTAGGTTACTGTGAGTATGTAAATGAAGTTCTGTGTTGTTATCTTTCGTTTATAATTTTTTATACCAAAACGTTCTTTACTTTCTGGACGACCCTCGTATATTGAGATATTTGTTTGTTAAAAATGTTTGTTTTCTATACATGAATATAATTGATTTTGCAGTAAAATTATTATTTTTAAACAAAAAACATTTCATGTGCCTGACTTAATGCATTTTGTGTTTGATGACTATTCACTGCTGATAAGTGATTTTTTTAAATGTACTCTTTGCTTGTTTTCATGAGATATAATTGTCGAAGAGGAAAAGGACTGTTTCATAATCAGCATTAAAAGAACATCGAATAGAACTTTTTTACTTATTAAACCCTTTAAGAAGTACTGTAATTAATTTCACACTTAAATAATAATCACATCATAATATGACATATTAAGTGGTAATATGTGATGTTTAATAAGTTACAATGAATTTGTTTTGATTTTTTTAAATTTTTAATTCAAATTAGCTGTAAAATACTCCACAAAACTAATATAAAACAATATGAAATAAAAATTATAAAAAATTGTCCAACTCTATTGACATATTTTCGATTTAATTCAGCAACTGCTTTATGTAAGTTACAAAAGTAATCACGTTCTATGACATGTGCACTCCCTAAAAAGTTAAAATAAAGGAATTAAAAGTTGTAAAATTAGTTTAACAAATTTTTTTGTAAACAACAAGATTTTAAATGCAAATTAAAGTAAAAACGTGATTTCCATGGAATTACAAGTATCTCTCATGAAAATATAGTCAATTCTTGGCCCATTTTAGGAAAAGTTTTCATACTTTGTTAGAAGAGTAGAAAATGCATAATTTCTGCTGTTTCTTTTCCAATCAACTAATTTAAAATATTGATAATAGCGAGAAATTCTTCCAAAACCAGATTTTTAGTATTTTACAAACCATAACAGGATTTTATGTTGTGTACTTACCTATCTTCCTTAGTGAATCTCTAATTGGTGTATTGTGAGATTTGTTTACATAGAGGCATACATGATCTACCATGTTTAACTAAATAATAGCAGCCTACACCTTATTTTAGTTTCTAAAATACTTACTTCTCATTACTGTTCTAATGGATCGGATCAGATTGAGGATTTGCGACTTGACACTTGGTTGCTCGCCAAATCCTTGCACATTTACATTGGCACCCCAACCCACTGTGAAAAGTTATCAAATTAAAAAAAAACAATACAGTACAGTAAAAATAATAATGGTGAATTTTAAAACCTATTCAGCACAGTTTTCTCTTTAAGCAGCTTTAACCTTCTTTTATTTTTAAATACTTCTTTATTTAAGTTTTCATTTTTAAATTTATATTATTTACACCAAAGAAGTTTTACATTCTTTTACATAACTTTTATGGAGATAGAATGACCTTTTGATAAAACAAGAACTGATAAGTCCTGATAATAAAGGTTCACAGTAGGCTTAGCACTAAAGCAGTAGGCCTAGCCTAAAAATGTTGTTGAGGACGATTTTACTAGACAATTAATTAGTAGGGTTAGTACAAATTAAATATATATATAAATATATGTTGATTACATTGGATTATCATAAGGAATAAAACTTGTACAGACATGCTAAGATATCATAAATCAAACACTCAAATTAAAAAGGATAAAATAATATATTATAATGAAACCTAAAAGACTACTCTTCATAAAATGTTATATGAGAAAGTAATCACCAAACTTACTATTTAAGTGCTTTACTACGCTGACATTACTTTGTGTGTATTTTAATGTGAATATGAATATTTAGGCCTACATGAGTGAAGGAAGAGTGTGTATAACCTGTGTAGTCTGATTACTAACTGAGTTCAACTTATGCTCAGAAAGGGCCATTTATTAATAGCCCAATAGGCAGGGAAACTAAGAGATCTACAGCTTTACGTGGAGAGCAAAAACCACATAGTATTGGTCTGATTTTCAGCAAATTGATAAGCCTAATAATCAGTCCTCTCCCTTACACAACATTAAAACACATTGCAGAATTGACAAAATTCCTTTGGATCCTTGATAGCCTACTGATAAAACTTAAAAACAAAACTTCACACAAGTTCAACAATGACATATAATTTAGTAAAGTGAACATATCATGAACTACTTCTTGTCCTTGAGTGTTACCCACACTGAAAAATAGTTCTCACCCCTGCTGTGCTGTGACTTCCCGATGGTAGGACAGGTTGTGCTGTGACCCAGCGACAGGATAGGCCGGATAACTTGATAGCCGGATATGGAATTACTATAAAAGTTGTGGTTTTCATGTAGCTAATGCATCGCGGGTATTGTGGTTATACTTTGAAGTAATTAATAGTTAATGGATTGTTTAATACTGAGCTATAAGAATTTTCCAAGATATTTAATAATAATTTTAAGAAAAGCAAACTTTTTTAACAAATATAAAAACTAAAACACTGTTGGCCTGCTATTATCTTATTTCTTAGTTAAGGTACTATTATTCTTAGTTAAGGTAACATTCTGGTTACATAATGGAAAGAAAAAAACCAAACAATTATATATTTGATTTTAACATAGAACATAAAGTAAATATAAAACAGTTAAACAGTAAAATACAGTATATTAGAAAAACTCGTACCAACACACACAGAATGTCGACACAAACATTAGCAACTGTTTGATCGACACGCCACATTAGTGTTAAAAAATAGCGTAAGTGACATTGGCTGTAGGGAAATCCTTCATTACACTCTGCACCCCTCCTTTCTCATAGTTTAGCGATAGGATCTAATATTCTCTTTGTCACCAAGCCGCCTAGGCTGGTTATCTGTTCCGGATATCACAGGGCGGGATGTGCCAGGTTTCACTGCAATAGGAAATCCCACAGAACTAGTAGCCTACTAATTATTAATAGGTTGAATAATAAAATTAGGAAAATATTTTAAAATAAACCAGAATTGTGAAAGCACCAAGTTTTAGTGAAGGTAACTATGCCTCCTGACTTAGCAATTTTCTTTTAAAGTCCGTATTTGGTTCATTTCTTATTATATATGACTGTTCTAGACAACTCAACAATAAATAAGACAATATTTGACTATTTTTACTGTTAGCTTGTTCAACATGAAATTTTTTTGACAAAAATAAAAATGATTAGAGCCTATAACCTTAAATTGGAAAAGTAACCTTACTTTTTGCCAAGAATCTTTCTTCGTGTAAGACACAAACTGCATTCAAACACAGTAAAGCAGCTTCAAAAAGATTCCAAAGTGTAAATGCCATATTGTTAGATTATAATAAACTACACCTATACAGAAAAATAATTTAGAGTAAATAACGTCAACATCCGTATAAACAAACACAACATAACCTATTGTCAGAATTGATGATGTTGATATTACAAAGACGTTTACAACGACAAACACATGACGATGTCGATGATAACCGCTCCTTCAGTGTTGCCAGACTCGTGAGACAAGAACTATCATAGAATAAAAGTCTATATAAAGTATACTTTTTCTATGCTGTTGAACTTTATATACAATTAGCTATCTTATTAACGATGATATAAAATTAATTTTTGTCAGATAAGACTTATAACTGAGTACAGAAGTGTGCTTTGATCCTTTGAGATGGTCGATTTCCAAAGGTAAAAAACAATTCAGTTAAATATAAAAAAATTGGGTGTGCGTCGGACCACACGGTGGAAGTTATACTTCTTTGGCCATTCTCATACACCCACTCACGCACACAAACAGACAGGATATATAAATGAAATATAAGACATTTTTCAATATTATTCAATATATTTATCTTCAATATATTATACGTGACTTCATTATTATATTATACACCTATATTATCATTATCAGTAATTTCTTCTATAATCATTCTTTTATCTTGCTCATTTCCTGGTTGGTCATTAGATATCGTACTGTATTCCAAGAAAGACACAATTGGCTTATGATAACTAAAGTAACTAACATATATTCTAGACTCAAACTTTTCAAGATATCTACTAAATACAGCATCAATGGTCGTTCCGTACCTGGTTGTACCTTGATTCTTGTCATTCGACATTACCAAGTCTAGTTTGTCTTTTAGAAAATGTATCAATGGCTCTGTTTGTTCATCGGAAAAATTGATGTTGAAATCCCCGCTCATTATCATTGGGATTTCATGAAAATTTTCATCGAGCAGTGCGGAACCTTCTCTGGTATAAATTAACAAATTTTGGTGTATGAACTTAATGATCTGTTTTACAGTTTTACCGGGAGAGATGTATAGCGCCACAACTATGAATTCTCGACCATTTTGTGGAACGCATTTACTAATACAAATTTCTCCAATAGCAGACTGTCCTGCAACAAGAGATTCTGATGCCCTTGAATGAATATCCATGTGAGAAGTATAATTATAAAATAAGATATGCATTATATTTAGGGCGAATTGCCTAGAAGAATTAATGAAAGTCCAAATAGACCTATAATTGAGGCCGGTTAACTATAAATAATTGATATAACCCAAGAAACAAATCATTGAAACGCCAACAATACTTCACCAAAATAATTTAAAATATATCAAAATATTATTCAAAAACCACCAAAAACTCAGACATAAATCAAAACTCAAACTATCAAAACACTGAGGCACATGACACATCAACGAATATAAGAAACCTACTGATGCTATCCGGCAACCACAATCATATACACAGGTCTGGACATGGGCAGTGGAGGGGGTAAATCTTATTGAAGCCGGGATTAGTAATTCCTAGCTTAGCCACCAGCGGCGCTGCAAGACAGTAGTGTCGTCGAAATGAATCAGTGTATGTATATATTGTGGATTCGGTGACCCTACTGTCTTGCAGCGCTATCGGTGTTGAAACTTGGTACTGTTAATTCCGGCTTCAAAAGAATCTGGGATTTTTTTTAAAATAGCATACAAAAAACGTACAATCGATTAATCGATAGTTCTTAAAAATTTGTTCTTACTTTTCAGCGTGACGCGGTTTCTCGACCAACATCCCATCCCAAAGTGTCTAACGGGTGCAAAGAAGTATAACTTCAATAATAGAAATCAATAAAACAATCCGTTCTGAGCATAAGATTTCTATTGAAGCAATTTTTTTTTTCTTCAAGCAAATAATTGTTAAGTAATTTGTGATTTAAAATATCGCTTTTCTCCTAAAAATTAATACATTTTAGGTGTCTTACAATTAACTCAAAACTATTAATTGTTTATATTTGAAGTCTAATTTGAAAATAATTGACTAAAATTTTATTATTTTAACTATTAATCATATACCCATCGAACTATTTTATCAATGGGACAATAAACAGTAGATTTAAGGATTTAATTTCCAAAAACTTGTTAAACATATTATATTTTATATGGAACATATTATATTATTATACAATAATTATTAATCAATCGAGTAAAGTTATTAAATCATACCTTTCAAACAGGATTCAGTATCTAGATATTAAATGTAAACAACCCTCAGCTGGCTATGGTTGTTCCTCAGGGTTCTGTCCTTGGACGTTTTATTTTTATTTTGTTTATTAATAATTTCCCAGCATTAAATAAAAGCAATACTATTATCTATGCAGATGATACCACTCTAATGGCATCTGATAGAGATGTAACAAAAACTGAAAATTAAACAAGCTGAAAAAATATCTTTAGATTAGTCTCAAATAGTCTTTTATGTAATACTGATTAAACCCAGAATATCATTCCTAGTCTAACTCAAAACTGTGATGTTACATCAGTAAAATATATAGGTATCCAAATTAACAACAAACTAAATTGGGAAGAACATTAAAAAATTATTTCAATATAAATCAGAAGAGTCTATTTTTGAAGTTGAAAAATGCTGTATTTTATTGCCTAAAGAATGACATATTTTACATTGTTTCAATCCCACATTTCCTATGGCCTAATTCTCTGGGGAAACTTTCCTCATGTAAAGCAGATCCTACTTATTAAAAAAGAAAAGTAATTAGGACCATATTTTGGGCAGGACCTTTGGAGCACTGCAGACCGTTTGAAAAACTAAAGATAGTGACATTAATAAACTTGTACATTTTACACATATTTATGCACACTAAAATTAACCTACACACCTATAATAACAGGCAAGAAATAGACAATAACACCCAAGGATATTAAAAAATTGTTCTTTCACTGCACTGATTGGCATTAACTAAACATTCTCACAACGTAAACTGTATACATTTTAAATATAAATTACCTGATAGAATTAAAGAATTACCAATTAATCAAACTATAAATAAATTATTAAATTGGTTTTTTATAATCCATTTTATGATTTGTTTGGATTTGAATTTACAGCATGTTTAACTGATAACATATCATAAGCAGTCTGTATTTTAAAAATGTTTATTTATTCCTTTATTTCGAAATTTGTTCTACTTTCTCCTGTTTTTAATTTTAATTGTATTTATTAATTGTCCTATTTATTTATCTGGGACTTATTTATTAATGTCATATTTACCCACGATGTTAATTATACTTTTTGCACATTTATTGTAAGAATTGACAGATCCCATGGCATCTTGTATGATTAATGGAAATAAAGCATCTTGAATCTATAAAGTGTAGATGCCTTTATATAACAAATGCGTCATACAACATACCTGGTAACACTTTGTCATGTTATTATAAGGGGTATGTTATTGTAAGGGTTGACAGTTTCCTTCATTCCCAAAATGTAGTTTAAAATGTAAAAAAAAACTATCAGGAATAAAACTTTACAAGCTGTTAAAAAACAAAAATCATAAATTTTGTCATAAGGGGTTGTTTTAAAAGTTTAAATGTATGCAAATTGTAATAAATTTGAACTGTAACATGCAAATAATAATAAAAACTATAACAATGCAGCAAAGAAAAACAGTGGATGAATTACAATTTACAACATATTAACCCTAGAATGGTAAGCTTATTTAAAATCACACTATTGGTAAGCATTCGTAAATTTTACGATGTTTTTGAAAAAAAAAATTTATGTAAGGAAGTCAAATAATAAACAACTACAAAAAATTGTTTTAAATATTTATTATAATGAAAAACAGTTTTACAATGCTCATTTTGAATAATTTTTATTTTAATAGTATGAAATTATTGAAAAAATAAGAACATACACTTTTACGACTTCAAAAGAAATTTTTTTTCTTAAATTGAGATGATATTTAAAACAATTAACTTTAAAAATCAAAAGGCTATAGTAGAGAGATATTGAAAAAAAATACTATATATCCAACATTATTATATTGTCTAAGATCTCAATGCCATAATTTTAGTCATGATCAGTGCATTTACAGCAAACATTTCCTCGGTGCTCATTGCAGTAAGCTTGACGACAGTGAATGCAATGATTGGTTGTCATCCTCCTCTTCTTAGTGGGACATATTTTACAAGTTGTTCTTGTATTATTGATGGGTGGATGATCTGGAAGAGTCTCTTTTTTTAAGATTTCAGAGATCATAGATTTCAGTGATCTCTGAATGGTAGGTAGCATGAGTCTCCTTTCTAAATGGGGAGTCACAAGGTCCTTATATAACATGGTCGGTGGGATGAATCAGGAACTTGCATCAAGTTGTCTGGCCCCTGTAATGGAGAATTTGACACATGGGCTTGAGAATTTGAAGTCTCCATAGACTGCAAAAGCTCCGTTGTACTCTTCTTACGTCCTACTGTGGCAACTCTCTTACGTTTAGATTGGTTTCCGTAATCCTCCTCTTCTGGAGAGTCTGTACTTGATGGTTCATAACTATATGAACCTGAATAAGACAATATGCCATTATCCAATTCACTACCACTTAATCCATTATCTAGTGAACAGTCACTATCGCTTGGAATGTCAATAATTCGATCTATTTCAGAAGGCCTCAAGGCCATTTTCAAAATTTACAAATATTTACACACTTACACATAAAGAATATTAATTATTTACACATGTACAACATCTATAACTATTTACACAAAACAATAACGCAAAATTAGCTTGAAAATAACGATATTTAACACATAAACAAACGTAAAACAATATTTGAAACAACACGTATAAAGTAACTTTGTTGGTAAGCACTCGTATATCTTACGACTGACCCTCAATATATCACATACGATGTGCAGGGGATGGCTGTCAAGACGACACTGACCTTGGCAGGCATAGGGAGGAGATCTCCTGGACGGACAGGGTTGCCAACGCATAAATGACGTCATTATCGAAAATTATTTAAAGTGAGTCGTAACATTTACGACTGCCTACCATTCCAGGGTTAAAAGTTAAACTGAAAAACTTGCTCACACACTTTGAAAGAATGCAGGCCTTATTTTGAGGAGGTAATAGCTTTCAGTAATAATGACTTCAGTAATATTGAAACAATGAAAATATTTAAGACAAAATATTCAGATCAAGTAATATTTATGAAAAAGTATAGAATAGGGTGAACATGATGGGTTATTTTACACATCAGTATACATACAAGGTGCTAAGAATAAGCTGTCTAGTAGGGATACATCTGGATAATATACAGGAAATTTTAGTTTTTCCCCTTCTACCGATCCACTTTTGTGGAAACACATTGACCAAAAATGCTGCTATATTTACATTCCATATAAAAGGACTTCATTTGGTTAAAACCAAACTTTTTCACAAATCACCGGAAGCACATTGGATTTCAGGAACTACCTGAATCCAATGCTACCTTTTGTATCAATGCTAAATACACAGAGTACATATTTCTTCTACGAAGAACTGCCTTACCACATGCCTCTCCACAATACTCATTCAAATATATAACTTATCTGGATGCAATCAGAGATAACACGTTTTTAGCAATCCCACTGAGTGTGGGTTTGTATCCTCCATTTATGGTGGTTTAGTGACCCACTTTGAAAAAGTGTACCGTACCCTCATAAAGAACTGCAATGTTAGCTAAACAATTCACGATTAAGCAAACTGAAAGCAAATAATCTGAACATTTACTATACAGTTTTGGTATTTTTTTTGTATTTAAAAAAGTAACTTAGTATAAAATTGTCTTGCTCTCGGAGATCGGAGAGATCGGATAGGCATTTATTTTCCGATCTCTAAGTCTTGTATAGTAAGAGCTAAGGCACTTTACTTAATACCTCACTTTTGAAACAATTTATTAGCCTTCAATTGTTTTCCTTTGTTCCTGTGGACGCACCCATTAATATACGATTATATTAAAATACACATACTATTACATTGGCCCACCCATCCCCCATACATATACGATTATATTGACCCACCCACCCACCCATACACGTACTATTACATTGGCCTACCCACCCGCCCATACATGTACTATTACATTGGCCCACCCACCCGCCCATACACGTACTATTACATTGACCCACCCATACACATACTATTATCTATATACATAAAAGAAAGTTGTGTTAGTTACAGCGTTTATAACTAGAAAACTACTGAACCAATTGGCATGAAAATGTACAGGGATATTCCTTAGGTACTAGAATAACATAATAGCCTGTTTCCGTTTCAAAAAGCCTTAAGGGAAGCGTCCTATGGCCCTTTGCAGTTTACATGTTAATCTTATTGAAGAATGTTTTATTTTGTTTAACATGCCATGTTTGTCATTTCTTGATTAAATTAAATAATAAATCTATGCATAACAAATGAGAGCTATCAAATAGGTTTCTATTCCATTTGTTTTTCACGAATATTTGTTGTCAAATGTAATTGTTAAATGTTTTTAGTTAAATGTTTATTTATACTTTTTATTACGGGGTGATACTCTTATAACAATGCCCCGACCCAGAGTATCTGACCTTTCCCAACGTAGCCGTAATTCAGTTAGGCAACAGATCACTGAAAATCAATTGAATGAAGAGGATCGTGTAATCGCACGAGAAGAACGCCGAGTTAATATGGCGCAACGTCGTGCCACGCTAACTCCAGAAAAAAGAGATGCAGCCCGAGAAACCGCTAGATTAGCAATGAGGAATCGTCGGGCTTTTTTAAGAGATCAACAACGATTTGCAAGAAGAAATATTCCACGCGTTGATTTGAAACTAGCTGCATTTCAATACGATTCCACAATGAATTACAGCTCACACCCTTCGGTTGACATTGGCCCTATGGAGATTGTTTGTGATCACTGCGGAGCATTGAAGTTTGCTGGAGAAACTCCCGGATTGTGCTGCCTTAGTGGCAAAGTAAAACTGACAATATTGACTCCACCACCTGAGCCATTGAACTCATTGCTTAGTGGTGAAACACCTCAATCACGTCATTTCTTAGCAAATACCCAAAATTACAATGGATGTTTCCAGATGACTTCATTCGGAGCAGACTTTATTGGAAAATCTGGATTCAATCCAACATTCAAAATTCAAGGCCAAATCCACCATAGAATTGGATCATTGCTTCCTCCTGAAAGTGGAGATTTTAAATTCTTACAAATATATTTTATGGGCAACGTTGAGGAGCAGCTTGATCGACGACAAGAAATCAACACATCACTAAGAAGAGAAATCCTTCAAGGTCTTCAGCAGCTTCTTAATGAACACCATGTATTAATTAATCTGTTGAAGACTGCTATGGAGCGCATGTCACATGATGATCACAAAGTGGTGATCAGAGCAGATAAACGTCCAGTAGGAACACACGAACGCAGGTTTAATGCTCCAACAGTAGATGAAGTTGCGATTCTAATAGTTGGGGAACACCTGGAAACTCGCGATATTATACTTACACGTCGCGATACTGGACAACTGCAAAGAATATATGAAACACACCTATCATATGACACGTTGCAGTATCCACTGATGTTTTGGCAAGGAGAGGATGGATACCACTTCAACATCAAGATGGTAAACCCGTTGAATGGTGAGGAAACTACCAAGAAGCTTAGCTCAATGAATTTTTACGCTTATCGTTTGATGATTCGTCCCAATAGTGACAACTATTTGCTACGATTTCGTAGACTGTTTCAGCAATATTGCGTCGACATGTACGTTAAAATCGAAACGGAGCGCCTAAATTTCATTCGGTTAAACCAAGCCAAACTGCGTTCGGAGCAGTATATACATTTACGTGATGCAATAACCACTGAAGGAGATGCAGCTAATGTTGGTCGACTGACAATTCTACCGGCGACGTACACAGGTAGCCCGCGTCATATGCATGAATATGCCCAAGACGCAATGACATATGTCCGTCATTACGGTCGTCCAGACCTCTTCATTACCTTTACGTGCAATCCAAAATGGATAGAAATTCTTCAATTACTGCTTCCCGGACAAACGTCGAGTGATCGGCATGACATCACCGCACGTCTTCAAGCAAAAAATTCGGTCACTGATGAACTACATTGTTAAGCTATGCATCTTCGGCGATACGCGATGCTGGATGTACTCTATCGAATGGCAAAAAAGAGGTTTGCCGCATGCACACATTCTTATTTGGTTGGTTGAAAAAATTAGACCAGATCAAATCGATGACATTATATGTGCCGAGATTCCTGATTCTGCAACTGATCCAGAACTACATGATGTTGTGATCAAAAATATGATACATGGACCTTGCGGTGCCATTAATCCCCTATCACCTTGCATGGTCGACGGCAAGTGTTCAAAGCGATATCCACGTAATCTTACAGCAGATACAGACATCACTGGTAACGATGGTTGTCCACAGTATCGCCGTAGATCACCTGACAATGACGGCCGAACTACCACAACGAAATTAAAAGGAATTGATTTATTGGTTGACAACAGTTGGATTGTTCCATATTCTCCACTCCTTTCAAAAACATTTAAGACACATTGCAACATTGAGTATTGCAATTCAGTAAAGTCCATTAAATACATATGCAAATATGTCACAAAAGGTAGCGATATGGCAGTTTTTGGAATACAAACTAACAATACTAACGATGAAATTACAAACTATCAAGTTGGTAGATATGTAAACTGTAACGAGGCGATTTGGCGAATATTCTCATTCCCTATTCACGAACGTCATCCAACAGTTTTACATTTGGCAGTTCATCTAGAGCAGTGGTTCTCAACCTGGGGGGCGCGCCCCCCTGGGGGGGCGTGAGAGAATTTCAGGGGAGGCATGAGGGTACAAAGAAAAAAATTAAAAAATATATATTTTGTTAAAAAACAAAAACTTTCAAAACCATCAAATAAACTTTCGTATTTAAATATATCTGGATTTTTATTTTGCATCCCAGCTTTTGCTAACGTAGAGTTAGCATCGTCAGATTCATAATTTCACTGTTCTAACTTGAACCAACTAATTATTGACTGGAGGGGAGGCGTGAGCTATCTTCAGTGTTCAAAGGGGGGGGGGGGGGCGCCAGTGCTAAAAGGTTGAGAACCGCTGATCTAGAGAATGGTCAAAGAGTATATTTTAACGCATCAAATGCTGCTCAACGTGCTGAAACACCACCAGCTACAACAATAACCAGTTTCTTTGAGATTTGCGAAAGCGATCCGTTTGCAAAGACATTACACTACTCTGCAATGCCACGTTATTACATCTGGAATGCTTCATTGAAGAAATTTCAACGTCGGAAACAAGGTGATGTAGTTCCTGGTCATCGGGGTTTACGTTCAACAGATGCTCTCGGTCGTATTTACACTGTTCATCCGAAGAATGATGAATGCTTTTATTTGCGATTGTTGCTGGTGAACGTTCGTGGGCCAACATCGTTTGAATCACTGCGAACTGTTAACGGTATACTATGCCCAACATTTCGTGCTGCATGCCAAGAGCTCAATCTACTTGAAAACGATACTCATTGGGATACGACACTCGCTGAAGCAATTGTTTCTGCATCTGCAAGCCAGATACGTACATTATTTGCTATTATAATTTCTACATGCTTTCCATCAAATCCTCTTCTCTTATGGAACAAATACAAGGACAACATGACTGAAGACATTTTACATCGAGATCGTGTAATTTTAGAAATCCCTACATCGAGGTGAATGAAGCTATGCATAACCAGGCGTTGATATTAATCGAAGATATGTGTTATCTCATGTGTGGCAGTTTGTTAGTTAGGTTAGGGATGCCAGCACCAGATCGTGCAATGAATGACGCACTTAATGGAGAGTTGAAACGCGAACGTGAATACAATATACATGAATTGCAACAATCAGTTCAAACGAATGTAACCCTGTTGTACCCACTACAGAAGGAGGTCTACGATGTAATAATGAAGGCAATTTATGATGGAAATGGTGGTATATTTTTCTTAGATGCTCCTGGTGGCACTGGAAAAACATTTATTTCTCATGTCATTGATTTTGGCTACGGTTCGTGCGACATCGGACATTGCTATTGCAGTTGCTTCTTTTGGAATAGCGGCTACATTGTTAGAAGGATGCCGTACGGCTCATTCAGCTTTTAAATTGCCTTTAAACCTTCAAACTAATGAACAACCCACATGTAATATTGCAAAAAACTCTGAAATGGCCAAAGTGTTATTAGAATCAAAAATCATTATTTGGGACGAATGCACAATGGCGCACAAACGTTCATTAGAAGCACTAGATAGAACACTTAAAGATTTGCGCAATAACACAAGATGTTTTGGAGGTGCACTGATATTACTTTCTGGTGATTTCCGGCAAACACTGCCAGTAATTCCAAGATCAACACCTGCTGATGAGATAAATGCCTGCCTCAAATCATCAAATCTTTGGCGATACGTAATAAAACTAAAATTAACATCAAATATGAGAGTAGAATTGGCAAACGATCCATCAGCTGAAGACTTTTCAAATCAATTGCTTACTATAGGCAATGGCCAAGTACCTGTCGACACATCAAGTGGATTAATTTCATTTTCTGCAAATTTTTGTAATTTTGTATCCTCAAAAGACGAACTCATAGCCAAAGTTTTTCCAAACATTATAGTTAACCACAAAATTAACGATTGGTTGAGCGAGCGAGTAATTTTGGCAGCTAAAAACACTGATGTAGACACTCTAAACATCATTATACAGAATCAAATTGTTGGAAATATCCATTCATTTAAATCAATTGACTGTGTAACGAATGAAGACGAGGCCACAAATTATCCAACCGAATTTCTAAATTCCTTGGACGTGTCCGGTTTACCGCCACACAACTTACAATTGAAAGTTGGCTCAGTCGTCATTTTACTAAGAAATCTAAACCAACCGAGACTATGCAGTGGGACACGTTTAGTAATAACAAAATTAATGACCAATGTAATTCACGGAAAGATACTAAAAGGAAAGTACAAAGGCGAGGAAGTTCTAATTCCAAGGATTCCTATGATCCCTACAGATATGCCCTTTGAATTTAAAAGAATACAATTTCCAATTCGTCTTGCATTTGCCATGACCATAAATAAGGCACAAGGTCAATCTTTGAGTGTTTGTGGATTGAACCTAGAAAATGTGTGTTTTTCACATGGCCAACTATACGTGGCATGTTCACGAGTCGGCAAACCATCCGATTTGTTTGTACTTGCGCCTCAGAAAAAAACTAAAAATGTCGTTTATCACAAAGTGCTTCACAATTAAAAGTTTAACCATGAAGGTCTTAATGTCCATAAAGGCTTCAACATTAAAGAATAATGCTAACACAACTGATAAATAAATTAACTTTATTGACTATATTGAATGATGTATGTTTGTTTATTTTTTTTTTATAAATACTATATTTAATAACTGTGAGTTATTTAAATTATATTGTAGCCTATATTAATGTATTATTATTTAATAATGTAAACGTGCTTGAAAATAATTTCATCATAAGCTATTACATCACAAAATGTTAACATAAACACATTATCAGATTCATTGTTAGGTGGTACGAAGTTCGCCGGGTCAGCTAGTGGCTGTATAAATGGTGAAACCGTTGAGCAAATAAAAAATAAAAATAAATGAGGATTATCGGGACCTCGATGCGTTTCAGCTGTTGATTTTATCATATGTTTTTATTTATTTATTTATTTTTTTATTGTTTATTGTTTTGTTATAAGCTTCTAAGAAATCAGTTTAATGTACAACAGAAAAATGCAGAAATACAGTTAATACAGAATATAATCGTATGAGCCTTAGAAATCCTATAGAGTACTTACAGTGCCACAGCCTAGCCTGACATTGTTCCAGAAATGCTTTTCTATCAACGTTCCTAGAATTTTTAATGTACTACCCGTGGAAATAAAAAATTCTAATTCTAGAACAAAGTTTTAAAAAATGGTCAAGAAATGTCTTGTGTCTTGCCACAATATTGAAAACATATTGGCTTAGTTTGCGTATAATTAATTTGTTTATTAAATCTATTTTCTTAATTCATAGCAGTTACAAATATTCATTTACTAAATTTTCTCCAATATTGCTTGAAAAATGTAGAACAAATTTTGTATGTATTTTTTGTCTTATTATATGGAATCTGAATTTCAGTCAGCTCGCTACCTTTAGTTTTAGTTTATTTAAGTAATAGCAACCCCAAAACAGTTTTTACTCTAGAAGCTTATTTATTTTACCAAAAGTTGTAATTTCCATGTAGAGATTTGTTTCTTTTTTTGTTTGTTGATAGATAAGAAATTTTATAAACAATCAAATGATACTTTCCAGTTGTATTTGAACAATTTGTATATGTACAAAGAAATGATAAAATAAATTATTTTTTTATTTGTTTTTACTATCATTAGTTAATTTTAGTTGTGTAGTGTCTGAATATGATAGCTTCGTTTATAAAAAGTTTTAAAAAATACAAATTTTATTGTTTTGGATTGTTCTATTCTCTGATACTTGTATTGGATAAAATGGGATGTCAGTCCTACAACATTTCAGCAACCCTACTAACTAAATAGTAAATTTAATATTGTATTAAAAATTAATTGGATAGAAAAACCATAACTTTACTAATTATTCTTTATGATTAACAATGAAATAAATAAAATCTGTGTATTAAAGTAAAAGTAAAGAATATGTTGTTTGGAATTGACATTTATAGTTTGTTTTTATGAACATTCATTATGTGATAAGTGTTAGCCTTACTAACGCCTTTATATTTTAAATCATAAGCTTTAATAGCTAGAATACAATGCATTATAGATTTTTTATAAATAAAGTGTTTAATATACCCACAAATTTCAGGGTTGATATATCCTCCAAATTCTCCATGGGTTCACCCTTGTCAGAAATGGTAACTTCTAAGACTCAATCCTTAGTAAATCTATTAAATACATGAAAAACTACAGATTGACTCATGAATTTATAACATAATCACCATTAAAACCTTTTTCTAATATTCTTTGTAAGCAGTGGTACATAAAAGTTAAAACTAAGCAAATTATCATAAAATATGATCTATAACAAATTACAATCAATAAAAAAATGTTATATATAATTGTAACACTTATATAGAACAATTCCCCCAAAAAATATGTTTTTATCAGACAGTTAAATTTATTCAGGTTTTGACGTTGTAAAATATCACACATATTATTCTGAAACAAGAAAAACACTTATCACACATATTTAATATTATTCTAATAAATGGAACACTTAAATTTACATTTATTTACTGAAGGCATTTTTTAACTGAAAAAAATCAATGCCATCCAAAATAATTTGGATATATTGTACCATTTACCACTAAGCACAAGACAACAACTAAGTTTGACGTATATACAATTCCTGAAATTCCTTCTGCCCTACCCCGACATACATGAGGTCCTTTGTGGGGAGTAAGAAAATAAATTCATCCCTTCTGATCCCAAATTATTTTGAAATTATTTTATTTGTTATGCTTTGTTTTACATATCCATTTTTTGGGGGGTTTTTGGCAGTGCTATGCACTGTTAGGAGGGCGGGTAGGGATCTTCTACATAGTGTTACGTAACTATCAAACCTCAACAATTAGTTTAAATTCATTCAAAATTTGATAGTTTTTCTCCAAAATAAAAGATTTTAAATTTAGTAATATATTCTACCCCCATTAGAAAAGGAAGGAAACAAACTCTAATCAATTACTTTATCATAAACAAAATCAAAATATGCATAAAAGTAGATAAAAAATGGGGGAGGGTGACAGTGTTATGTAATTTTTAAGAGATGTTTAGTACTACCATTAGAAATCCATTACACAAGGGGGGAGATGAAAAAGCTGATTTTAGCGTTACGTAATTTAGGGACAGCCTCTTATTGACAGGTCAATTAGTTTTTTTTAATGACATTGTCATCACATCATTTTGACAAGAAGGTCATAATGACGTCATAAGGTTATGATGCAATAGTTGTGAGGTTAAAAAATAAGTGTCCTCCTCCTCTTATCATATCTAAAAATGAGCAAAGCAGTTGTTGTCCCGTGCAACTGTAAAAGAAACAGTGATCTCGTCAACTTGGATCCCGCATATTGGACACTGTTCATTTAAGGAAGGCCCTATACTACTAAGTTAGAGTCCAGTGACTCTACTCTGTTGGTACCCTGCTTTGCCCTAGATTGCACATTCGTTTCAACACTGATGGTTTGGTGCTTTTATTCACTACTTAACTTGTCTTTGCCATTAGTCAATAATTGGCTGATATAGGTTAATATCCTTATTTTGGGTTATGTGTCCCTTAATTCCTTAATCCAAGTACAAACTGTTCTCTTTTTTATTTACCTTCATTAGGTGCTGATCACACAAATTATCTAAGTTTAGTTTTAGAGAGAACATTTGTATCAATAATTCAATCAGTATGATTCTCATGTTATCAACATGAGCATAATAAAATTAGGAGGATATTATGTTATACTTTTTATTGTAAAACTCAGCTTTTATGAAATATTTGGATCTTTCAGAAATTTCCTATCAATTTAAGTAATAAACCACTCATAGTAAAGCTTTTTAAACAGTTTCTAATGAGTTTTTTTCTAAGGTTAACTCATCTAGTAGCATTATTAGTTTAGTCAAATTGTAGTTTAGATAAATACGAGATAAAATAATAAGTCTTCAATATAATTTCATTTCAATATAATTTTAATATGTGCCTGATGTTGTTATCTGCTGTTTTATCAATCAATTGCTCTTGCTTTTTTCAAGTTATTTAGTAATATATTACATACATAACTAATTGTTTGAATTGCAAAGAAAGTGGTGTGACAATGAAGGTAGCATGTGTTCTGTTATGCAGCTAGTTTCACTACAAACTCTGCTATTGTATAAAGTAGTTCTGGAATACAATAACAAACCTGCACTTTCTCTATTCCTAACTTCCGTAAGCCTTTCTCATAACTATTATTTAATGGGGGCAGAGATTTATAATGATAAATTTACTGAGTTTTAGCAAATCAAATTTGTATTATTTGAGCTATGATATCTGTATTATATGAATTCGCTAATGTGAGTGAGTTAATTATTGCATCTTTTCTGCGCTAACTATTTAAGGTGCAGAAAATTTAAAAATAAATTGTATTTGTGTTTAGATGAACATTTTATTTATTAAGGAGGTTTTTAATAACTTTAATGTTGATGGGTTTCTTGAATGTAATTTTAAGTCATATTGTTTCCATGCAGGTGCAACTTTTTAGCTATTGTTCTTTTTACCTTATGGTTACTAGTGTTAAGATCTTTGTTGTAGACATTACTATGAGCATAAGGTTTATTATTATAATCAATACAGTCTTTACCAATTAATGCAATTACAAATAAATTGTAAACTTTTAGTTACAAAATCTAGTCTGTGCAATGTAAGTGTATTGCATTGCTGTTTTACTTTGTGGTTACTAATTGGAAACTTTTTTGTAGGCAATACTAGCATTATTTATAATGCCTATGAACATTAGAAATTGAGTGTTAGCACAGAGAAGAAAGAGACAGAGATAGCTTTCTTATCTTCATGGCGAATAACGCAGTGGCAGTTATAAATAAATTAAAACTAATATATCTTTATATACCTGTACTAATAATTACTACTTCAATACCTGAAGATTTTAGGGGAGGGGAAATAACGAGGGACTGACAAGGCATTGGCTCTGCCATCGGCTTGGCAAACTGGAGATATAACTTCTCAACTCACATTGAGTGCACTATTGGTTGCAACCTCTGTACCTTTCTTCTCAGTGATACTGTTGCCAATACGGTTACAGGCTAAATCTTCATAGTATTTTCTTTGTTTATTTTTCTGAATCTGTTATGATTTCATTATAAATATTATTTTCTTACAAAAATAAATTTCTTTGCGAAACCGTAGCTAAGGGGGTAAGGTGGTGACTTTCCACGTAGCTAGTTCATGTTTGATTCCTGTTGAGGCCATATCAGATTTTACTCATGTACCGCTCCCAGTGTTCGGAAATCATGTTAAGAAATGAAATGAAAAAAATTAAATGAAAAAATATCTATTTCCAAAGCAATTAAATCAAGTTACTCTCAGACAATAATACAACGAAATCGTAAATAACAAAATCCAGTCTTTTAAAATCATTAAACTAAACAAACTTTCTACTATTTAACAACAAAAATCTACTCTTAAATTATGTATTTAAACATACGGTATTCATACAATGATAATGTTTAGTGAATTTGATTAATTATTAAATGAAGAAGGTTATTTAGCACACCATTACATGAGAGTTGCTATGTTATAGTGTACTAAAAATAATACAAACACACTAGGAAAAATCAATCACTGTCAGTGTGCTGGAGCATCAGTAGAACTTAATTTGAACAAGAATTATCTAAAAAATAATAACAAAAAACTTTAAAAAAGACATTTCAAAGGTTATTTGAGACACTATTGAACAATATAAAATAAATTATGCAAGTCATTACCAGGAAGATTCATTAACCACTTTTCTAGCGAGTTTTTAAAGATTGATAATACGGTGTTCCATTGAGGCTACAAGTAAAAATTGGATTCGTCTAAGTAGGTTATGGGATCTATGCCTTAATTAGGCATCTCTCCCCACAAAAAGCCTTAAGAAATTGTTGTTTTTATAAAAACAAATCTTTATGAATAAATTCCGGAATTTGTCCATACACTGCTTAGATTAACATTAATTTGCAAGTTTAAACATGTCTTATAACAAAAAATCAGAAATAAGTCTTACCTCAATTTCTGTCTCTCTGTCAATAACAATTCTTTTGTCATATTTTAATATTTTTATAGTCAATCTATTTTTTGCATTGTTTAATAATTAATTTTAACGTAAAATTCTTTAAAATAAGGGTGTTCCTTTGGCATCTGAACATTTCCAACAGTTATGTGCTCTGTTGGGTGGACTGAAATCTTTTTAAATAAAGTTTTGTTTTTATCCAGCATCAAAACAGAGGTATTCGGACAGAATTCAATAACAATATTTTGTATTTAATTTAGATAACATTCTTATTTTGAATGTTTTTTTCTTTATTCTTTGGTTTTACTTACATTATAGAATGTATTCATACCCCACAAACATATGATTTTGATGGGGATTTCCTCCACCCATACATGCATCCCACTGAGACAGCTTCAGCCTCTGACAGGAGATGTTCCTCTCGCTATAATATTGCAGAATCAAAGTATGGAACAGTTTAAATAATAACGTATTAAAAGACCATTTTAAAATTTTAATAGTTTTTCTACAGTGTCTAGTTTTATTTAAAGAAATATTTATTAGTACATTTCGATTCAAAATAATGTATAAACCTAAAGCTTGAGCAGGTAAGTTGAGTGGGATACTCAAATAGAATTATGTATGTGTGTAGGGATCTAACTGTGCATGGTTTAATCTATTGTGTATTCTTAAGTTTTTTTTACCGCTGTGAGCCTTAGCATCCTACAAGAAATGTTTTCCCAAAGACTTACAACAACAAGACTTGAAAAACACACGTCTTTATCATCTATCAATCATTGTACTAGGGGCGAATGAAATGCTTATTATTGAAGAATTTTGAAACCCTTTTTTTAAATCATTATTAGAGCACTGTTGAAGGATGCCTCTAAAATGTATAAAATTGGAATTTTACTTGCTTCTTTCTCCAATGAACAAAACCTCCATCTTGGTGCAACTCCTTCCCATCTATACTCTGTCCCTGATTATTCTCTCAAACAGAATAATCTCAAATGATTTCAGATCCATTTTCTGTGGAGTATTGGAGAGCTGGGAAACAATAGAACAAGATTTATGGTACTGAGAATTCTGCAACAAGAACAGTAGTTTGGGTAAAAGTAATCTTAAAGATACACCAAAGTGATCTAAAGATTTTCAGATTGATTCAAATCATAGCCAAAACAAATTTTGAAAGGGACAAACTGACAATCATTGGCTGTTGTTTGTCATTGGTTTGTTAATGATAATTTCTAAGAAATAGTCAACCTTAGTCTGTAAGAAAGCGTAAAATCTATATCTTGAAGATCTGCGTCTTATGAGTAAATTCATATAAACTAGGAAAAACGGAGGACCAAGGATGGACCTTTGAGGAACCACCATTCACTAATGAATGGTAAATGTGGTTTTAAACAATTCCATTACAGTTTTTTATGCACTTTATTTAATCTATGTTAGTACAGAGATACTGATGAATCTGTTGTTAAAACTGATGCTACGCCAAGTAGAACTCATGATACGATAACTGAAAAAGATGTGAAAACCAAATTTTTGCCGTAACCTTCTATGTATTATTCTAACAGGTGCAACTGTTCTTCATACAACTTGAAACTTTAAAAGGATCTTTTCAGTTAATTCACTACCACTACTTTCTTTTGTTTCCGTTAATTCTCTACTGCTTGATTTTGTGTGGTAGCTGCCATATCTGGGAGATCACAAATTTGTGACGGTCCAGCTACCAGTATTGTTGCTCGTTTAGAACTACCCAGGGGATACGTACAGCTTTAAAGATTTCCTGTGGACGCGAACAACATAATCTCCCAATGTAAAGCATGGAACAGTTTTTATGAATGAATTAAGTTCCTTATTAATGATCCATCAATACCAGTAGGTGGGATGAACCTCCTTCATAGGGAGTGGACATTATTCAATAGGTTCCGAACTGGAGTGGACAGATGTAACTACTGGAAATACAAATGGAGATTGACAGTAGATCAGTCATGTGATTGCAGGGAGTCTATCCAAACAATGGATCATATAATTCCAGAGTGCATATTGCGCAGGGATTAGCTAGTATAAATAGAATCAGTGAGGCAGGCCTTAAATGGCTTGATGGACTGAATTTAGCTTTGTGACAGAAGATCATATGTTATATATTTATTTATTTATAATTTTTATTACAGTGTAGTATGTTATATATTTATTTATTTATAATTTTTATTATAGTGTAGTGACTTTTGGACTCTTTGTTCAACTATAAAACTCAGCTGTTACATAATTTAAAATAAAAAAATAATGGTAGCTGACAAAAACCACACAATATAAATATATATATATATATATATATATATATATATATATATATATATATATTCCTTATAAATATTATATTGCTCTAAAAGCTGTTCCCCAATAATTTTTATGTCCACTGTGGTATTCCATATCCGCTAGGAATCCGATTTTGCTGGCCTTATCTTATCGCTTTCGAAGAACTTACACACAGAGAGCGCATTTGGCTGTAAATCAATCATTGGATTTACCAGTTTGTGATCAACTTTAGTGGCCACTTAAACTAACCTAACCTAACCGTATTTACGATAAAAAAAGTAGTGGTAGTGAATTAACGGAAAAGGTCCCTTAATAAGTCTTAGTACGGTAAATAAAAAATTTTCAAATATTTTAAATGAACTCAAGGCCCAAGAATATCAAAGCTGTTAAGTGTAAAATAAAACAACCAGAAGATAAAACAATAAAACACTAAACATGATTGAGGGCTAGTGATAGTTGGGTCAAGGCTAAACTAACAAAAGGAAGAGAGTAACTTAAGCCAGTTTTATCCAGTACTTCTTGATGCTCCATGAGTACACCTTCCTTGTCACAATGCTGGGTGCCAGTCTGATCAATATGCCATACTTTTTATGGCTCTGGTACAAAATAAGGATTTTTTCATTAATTATTACTTGTTATCATAACTTTTAATTTCTATGGTATGTAATTCCTATATAGATAAGAATAGTATCCTACTTTTTGCTTCTGCTTGTGTCACTACATAATAAAAAATACATTTGCAATCAGAACAAATTGTAAAACATAATAAAGCAGGTTTATTATTATTACTACTGTATTATTTTTTAAATATTTTTGTATACCCTTTGAAAGTACACACAAAGGCTGTAAACACAAAGAAAACTAAATAATAACACTCGTAGGGATATTTCAACCCCATTTTTACTCAAAGTATTTTTGATAAGGTATACCTGGTTTTATAATCTATAGCCTTATAAATTTAGATGCTCGCCCAAGTGTGAAAATCTAATTTTAAAATTAGTAGATATTATATTATTTCAGTGAAGTTTATTCACATAAGAAACAAGTATTTTTTTATGTGTTTCAGTTAAATTTTATAAATTGATTAAAACATTAATTATTGAAACAATTGTTAAAACTGGTTGGGTTATAGAACTACAATATGATCTTATTTATTTCAAACGTGTTTAGATTATGATCTTTTAATGATTATTTTCTTTTTTTTTATCTCTAGTATGTATCTTGTTTAATGTTAACTGTGTTTTATTTGATACTTTAACCCACCATTCTTACTGTTAAAAATTTATAAACATTGATCATGCTTTCAAGACTGTAAGATTTTATTTTTGTTGTTAGACTTGGTCAGAAATTTCCTTCAAAGACCACTTCCATAAATCAATGACCAAATTATTAGGAAAAGTAAAAATCAAAATGGTAATTGAACCACCATTTGGAGCTATTGAGAACTGAGGGAATATAGGTTGCAAATGAGTGTGATGAGTTTAAATGAGCGAGTGTAGTCTTTTTTACTAATGCTAAAGTTAAACTGTTCCTGAGAAAGGACTATTTATTAAAACACAACTTACTTCAAAGTACTTAAGAGTCTTCAGAGTCGGCCATGTTATTTTTAATCCCATAAAGGCAGTGTTATTTTCGCACTGTATATATGATCATGCATATCTAAATCAAACTGTAATTTTTAAACAATCTTTTCGAAACAAATTGCATTTGATCAAGACTGAAACTGCACACTAGAATTGCTTTGTGAATTCTTAATTAGTTTTATTTTAAAAGATGTACAAAATATTAAGTTTAAAGTTTTTATTTTCACTTATTTTTGAAAATTAAGCATATGTATTCAAAATATCAAAAGAAAACCCAATACGCAATATAATAACGCTTAAAATGACAGCTCATACACAACTTTTGGTTAGTAAATAATGAAAAATATTGATTCGCAAATAACATTATTCGTATGGAATTTTTTCACTCTGCAGACCATTTTGGTTTATGAAAAATGCAAAAAACGTGGGTTTTTATTTCTAATAATAAGTCAGTAATAAAGATCGTATCTCAACACTTGTCATGTCATTTGATAGGTGAAGAACTGCTTTAGTGGACCATAAAATAACTTTTTTTTTTTTAAATCGAGTATTTTTGTACATTTTTTTACAAATAAACAAGTGAATTTTAAACATAATTTTTTATTATTTTTTTATTTTTAAATGCTTTATATCAACCTATGGTTGCTATAAAGCATTTGAGCATACTATAAAGATTGGAGTTATATTAATCATGGAGTTTTCACTATTGCTCTTGTAATAACAAACACAAACTTTAGATTTGAAACAGGAAAGTATATGTCTTAGCCTGCTGACGGAAAAGAGGTTATTGACTTTCTAGGAATGGCTTGACAGTTTGGGAAAGGCCATCCTCTTAAATTTGAAAAAAATAATAATAATAATAATATATTTTATTCCATCCAACATTTGTACAATATTAACAATGTATTAATTAGCTAGGAAATTCAAGCCATCATTTCAAGTAGGCGATGGCTAGCGCAGGTGTGTTTTGCATGAACAATGTTCTTATCAGTCCAATAGATTATCACTTGATAAGGACGGTCACTGCAGTATGTGCTTGTCCATACGCTATCTTCACTAAATTAATAGTAAGCTGCTAAATACGGTTTAACAATAAGCTAAGTGGTGCTTCACAATTACAATATTGAAGCTTGAATTATCAATTTAATCTAACAACTGTACAAAAAAGGCATCACCTCCTCAATGGTAAAACAAGTACACTATTTCTCAAGGAAAGTCTTAATACTTTACACTAAGATATCAAACATATAATCAATTTTGCTTCTGGTAAAAAGCCATTTCTTAATTCTAGATATAAATATAGTCAGTCTTTCACATTGTTTAAGGTGTTGTGGTAATTGGTTGTACAGTTTAGGCCCTAAGTATATGAAACTTTTATTAAAAAATGATTTATTTACCTTTGGCCTAATAAACAAACCTAAAGTAGCACTTCTAGTTCCACTATAGAGCCTATTAACTGCCGTGTTGCCACTTCTGATATAAAATACTTTCAAGACCTTAAACACAAAAAGATGACGAATTGGCAAAATATTCAGCTGACAATAAAGAGGAAACGCATGTTCACGCTTTGCTTTAAAGGTGATTAGCCGTACATAATGGTTTTGTGTTACTTTTATTGGATTTATTGTGACACAGTCCGTCCCACCCCAAAATTCCAATCCGTACAGTAGTCTAGATTGGATGAGGCCAAAATACAAAACTCGCAGCATGTCAGTGTGTAGGTAATTTCTCAAATGGTAAAACTGTCGTATGTTTCTCTGAAGTTCAGTATGCAGTTTTGAGCAATGATGCTTCCATGAGAGCTTTTCGTCTAGAATCACACCAAGGTATTTTAATTTATCAATTTGCTCAATTTTTTCACACTTACAATTTGGAATTTCTAAACAGTTATTTGAATGTATCTGTAGGTCAGATTGGAAATAGAAACCCTTAAGGTCAAAATTAATAAATTTAGTTTTTGTTGCGTTTATTATCATTTTATTGTTGTCGCACCACATTCGAATTGTTTTTAAGTCGATCTTCATATCGTCCCAAAATGTCCTTATGTATGGTGAAATTAAATTCATGACAAAAGTCTGCTTAATACATGGAACTGGACAGTTCATAATTTCAGTTAATTTCAAAATTATTTCAATGAAAATATCTTTTTTTTAAACGAACAGTTCAAAAGTTTATAATATGTGTTTAATATTTACAAAATCAAAGCTCTGTGGCCTTACTGCTTGTGTTTTTCCACCAGGAAATGTCATTCAATACACCTTGTGACTGATTAAATTTGTAATTTGTTGCAATCAGAATTTTTAATTTTTATTTATAACTCAATATTTGTTATAAATGGTCAATCCTCTTCTGAAGAAAAATGTAGATATCCTTGGAAATGTATTTTATTTATGACAACTAGATTTTTTAAATATTACTACTGATTATTTTAAGAGTGTTTTATTTATTTGGATTGACAACTGTGGTTTTAAATACTAAACAAAATATTAGTATTATGGTTTTGAACTCTTATCTCTTCTGTGATTTTATATAAAATACTTTGACCATACTGAAAATTTGTTTCTCGTGTTGGCTAATACCACAGTCTAACAGCATACAATGGCGAACTTTCACCGGAGCACTGTGGAGCTAGCGTTTTAATCATCTAGCCAAAATAACTACTCTGGATTGTAATTGTATTGCATTTTATCTTGTAAAGAAGTAGAATAATAACAATTGAAAAAGTGCCATGACAGATTACTGATCATCAGACATTTACAAATCACAGCTGTGGGTGTAAACAGTGCAGAGATATACATTGTTGCTGGCTAACCACTAAGACAGCTAGCGTCTTGCTTGATGCCAATATTTAGCAGAATGTCACAATAGGGTGTTATTACAATGTGCTAATTCTTTTCCTTAAAATATGTAACAACTAGCAATGTACCTGTGCTTTGCTATGGGATCTTATGTGAATTTTAATGTTTAAAAATGGAATTATGGTTTGGTTCTCCTTCCAAATGTTAATCATTATGTTATTGAATGTTTGCCCGTTAGTCAGCCAAACTTACAATATTATAGTTGGCATATCCAGCCAGCGAATGTATGAGACCACATAAATACACATACTATATTTAAGCATATTTACAATAATTATTTTCAATGGGGAGTTTTGTTGAGTAGTCCCCCTATCCTACTGCCATTGAAGTCTTAGTTTTAATTCAAAACCTCCTTGTAAACTACGCTATTTTCACAAGGATGAATTAATGAGAGAGGGGACGCACATTTAAATAACTCCAAAAGTGATCCACTATTCCTCTGACAATATAGTTAAGAACTCTTAATAATTATTAACAGTAAAACTGTTAAAGGGAGAAACTTTATTTCAATCACACAATTTTCTGTTTGGTTTACTCACGTTTTGCAAAATAACTTGTAAACTAAAAGAGATAGAAAAAATGTTTAAATACACAAGTTGTAGATAATTTCATTTCACTCTGACGTTTTGCAATCAGGTAGAAGATCCAACCATTAATTTTTACACAATAATCCAAAATTTGCAAAGAGTATAAACAGTTTTTTTGTCAAACTTCAACTCCCCCAAAGTTTTAATTTCGAAAAATTCTTTCTTAGTGGGTGGTTACTACCGAATAATAATGTCTATGCAAAATTTCAAGTTTATAGATCAAGTAGTTTCTTCTACTGGTAGGCGAGTCAGTCAATCAGTCAGGACAAAGCGAAATATTAATATTATATATAGATAGTTCAACCCTAGCTTGATTTTTTAGGCTATTTTACAAATTCGTTGAAACTGTTTTACGTTGTCAATTAAATAACAGTAACAAGTAAGTTGATCTATAGTTCTGTAAAATCTGTAAGACAAAAGTGTTATCTGCACCAAAGTCACTCTGCACGGAGATAATTACTGAACCTTCTATATTGTCATCTTCACTTCTTCTACTCTAACTAATACAGTTATAGCTATAATAATCATGTCTGTTATGTTTTTTTTAATCAAACAATGACTTCTATATATTTAATTCCTAAAGCAAATTGATCCGCCCAAAATCTCAAACAATCAAGAAGATAAATCAGCTCGATTAAAATTATTTTGAAGCTTAAGGGCCAAGGACCATGGGATAGTTATCAGAAATATAATATTACTGGCCTGGATATATCCAATGATTATCTATCACTTTTTATTGATGCACATAATAGCTGCTTACGTTTATAATGATTATGCTAGTGTAAATATTGCTTATTTTTAATAAGGACTTAAAAACATCTAATTTTTGTTCACCATAAAAACATCTGTTAAACAAAAACCATTCTAAATACTTCTTTTGTTAATTTTTATTGAATTGGAATTTTGGTGGAATATAGATTTTGAATCATAGATATGCACTAAGAAAGGACCCTTTTCTATATTTATAAAAGAGGATGTTTGTATATATACAGTATGTTTGAAATTTATGCGCTGCCAAACCATCCAACCGATTGCCATGAAACTTTAGGATGTTGTCCTGTATACTCTCGAGATGGTTTCTGTGCAGTTTGATGCAGATCCGTCCACAGGGTCCTGCCCCACGGGCTCCTAAAGATCCCATGTTATTCAAATGGAGAATCTGAATTGTTTACAAAAACATATGACTGTGTGGTTTAATGTAGTTTCACATGCCATAAGCAGATTGAAGTTCTCACAACAACAGTACTGTATATGTTTTGATTTATTGTAGTTCTACATTTCACCTTGAGAGTGTAGCATACACTACTTTTACTTGATCAGGTGATCTTGCATTTGGTGTTAACCTTTTTTCCTCGGTAGTTAAAACATGTGGTGAAAAGTGAAAATAAAAAATAAATAATTATTGTTTTGCAGTTTACTTTTTATGACATGCCTCCTAAAAAATCTAATATTGGTAGAAGAAGCAAAAATGCTCGAATTCTTTCAGCTATTAGGTTCTAAATCAAACTCAATATTATGACCGGCGAAGCGGGTGGGTCTAGCTAGTATTGCATAAAAACAACATTAACCTTTATTTTAAAAAAATCCCATTTTAAATATTTGTTCTGTTGCTTTTATAGTCATATATTACAGTTGATCTACAAATATAAATGTAATCACAACAAAGGCCGAAGGGGCCGGTGTAATGAGTAACTTACAGGGTATGAAACTTACTTTCAACCATCGTTATCGAGGCTGAAGATTAAGGTGACATATAGCAAATGACATGGTTGGCACACAGTGTGTGCAGGGGTGTCCCCTAATATGATTTCAATTGCTATTATGCTAAATATATCCTATAAATTTCAAGATAATAATGAAAAATAATCAATTAAATTCTTCATATGATATGAGCCACAAGCAAGTACAAGTAGTTAGTAATTTAAGTCTTACATCAGCATTTAAAAAGAGATAATATTTCACTAATATCTCTTCCACTAAAAAATGTATTTACTCTATTCTACAATCTACATCAACCAATGCATAATGATTTTTGCCATACTCTCATCGCTGTCAGACAAGCCTAACCAATTCTGTTTTGAGGATGATAAATAATTTTAGTCATCTTTAAAACTTATTTAAATGTCTTTAATAACATTTTCTTCATTTTATTATCTATAAAAAATAAGTCCCTTGTTATAGAAAATGTTATAACTAGTGACCTTTCCAATCCAATGTGTAATATGTAGATTATCTATAGCTTGAGCATATCTGTTAAATTATAATATTTCATATTTATTACAATTTACTTTTATAATTTTTATACGTCCTCCCTCATTTTTCTCATAATTCTCTGTTAATAATTTATGCATTTATATTTTTAGAATGACAGATTTTTTACAAATTCGTAACTGGATTATGTTGTGTTTTCTATTTATGTTTTGTTTAATGCTTACTAAATTCATATAACCTTTATTTGACTTTCGGAAATGTGTTCTGCTTTATTTGTTTGTTTTTAATTTGTCATCATGTGGCGGAGTGCTGTAACCCAGCTACTTCGGGACAAAGTTGTGGAGATTGTTAGCGATAGCTTCAATGCTCAGACCTCTTAACAACAACAATAGGCTTCATGGTTATTATTGATGCGGGCATACAGGATAAGTTTGGGATGTTCATTTTGGGTGGCAGTCAGGGTCCGAATGCTGTGTGTGGGAGAGAACTGAGTATCAGGCTTGTCAATTAGCTGAAAATCAGAACAATACTACATTATTTGGATACCTCATAAAAATATGTAGGTTCCTTATTTAATAATAATAATATATGTTGCATAAAACAGTCAGATAAAAAAATATTTTAAGTTACCTATACATTCATTCTTACACTAGCCTCATTTATACATACAAGTGTTTCATTCACTCGCTGCTCTCACATACAACTATGCAAGCCAGTGCTTTGCTGGTGTTAGTATTAGAAAATATTATAGAACTAAAGATTATAGTTCTATAATCTTTGGTATTACTGTCCCAGTGATGTGCTAAGAACTCTCCCACACTGTAAAAGGCCTCAGATATCAAAACTCTCTTTAAGCGTGTCTTTAATTGGTATGTGCAACCAAGTTGCCCTGGCTATTGGGTTATTAGTAAATGATACTTTCTAAGGAGCAATAGACCTTAGTTAGTAACCAGACTACACAAATCATCCTCAGTCATACTACAAAAAATGTATTCATTCATATTTACCTCAAAATTACACACAATCCGTACAGACATCTCATATCTGAATATTTAAACTGCTGCTTTCTTTTGCTCAGTATTAATTTTAAAAAATGCATCTTATAATTTAACACTAAAATATTTAATTAAGTATTTTATCTAACACATAGTCATGATGTATTCTTACTTTTTTATAGAAATGTTTTATTTATTCATGTTTATCAATATCTCTCTCTTAGACATCTGAACTATTTTATATATCTATAACTTTATTAAAGTAAGACGTTAATGTTGCAATTGTTTATTCCTTTTTTGTTGCATATATATTATAGTTAAACCTTTTTTTATCCTTTTAAGTATATATTTATTATATTTTTATAGTTTGCCATTCATAATTTATTTTCCTCAAAATTGTTTAATCGAGGCTTTATTTGTTATATTTAACAAATTATCATTATATTCATACTTTTATTTTAATAAATTCTTAATTTAGATATTAAATTTGCTATAATTTTATAATTCAGTGATAGGATTGTAACATTACAATAGACTATTAATTCTGTTTGTTTGAAATTATCGTAAAACTATTTATTACTAGCTTTTGGATAGTATGTTTTGTTACTATCATTTGAATTTATTAAATTTGTATCTTTTTATGCAATTGTAAGAATGCTCATCCTTAGGATTGATAAGTGTAAACAATATTTTTATTTTCTCACCATTAAGTCTGAATGTTTCACATTTTGTTCTTTTAGAATAATATAAATGATAATACAACTATAACTATTTTTATTTATTTTTTTGTTATTAGTACAAGGATTGTAACTAATTATTATTTTATAGTTGTTAAAAGATGACTGTTAGTGAACTTATATTTATTTGGTAAATACTTGTACTGTTGCCATTTTGTTTTGGTTTCGGCGTTTGAAAATGGCTTATATAAGCGTAACCAATTTGCTTGCTCTGATCTGATAATGTTGCAGTGTGCAACAAGTTGATCCCGTTCAAATCGCCTGCCTTCCACACGTACTTGTGCATTGTTTCCTGAAGGTGGCGCGCAGGCGCAGTTACCGTGACGTAGCCAAGATGGCCGCCATTGGAGTATTGTTGCCCTGTCCACTACTGGCGTCAGTTATTGCGGTGGCAGCGGGCGGACTGGCCGCGTGATTGTTGTGTTTCCTCTTGTGTTATTTTTGTTTCGTTTTTGTGTGTTTTAGATTTTATTTATATTTCAGGTAAGTTGCACTTATCACACAGTTTGTTTTATAGGTTAGGACTGTTGCTTGATATCCAATTGCGTTGTGTTTAGCAGTTATGTTAAGTTTAAAATTGTTTGTATAAATTGTTTACACGTGATTTCCATGTGTTAGTGTTTTCATAGATTAATTAAAAATTAATCTTGGAATTACTAACGTTTATCTAAAATCGTGTTTGAAGTGATGTTTTAACTCATCTTAAATTTTTTAAAACATTCTATTATTTTTGTGACTGTACCGTTGGTTGGTTGATTTTCCCCATTATTGGTTTTGCGTGAAAAGAAAATATCAGAATTATGTAAACTGTACTATTCATAATGTACAATTAATTCCATGTAATTAATGGAATTAACTGCTTTATAAACATAATGGCAGTTGGAAATTGATAAGGCCAAATGATGTTATAGAACCGTATGTCCGGCATTTTAGTAACATTTGAGCACAGAAAAGTAACGTGCATTGTGCATTCGCCAATAGTCGTTATATTTATTTTTAAATACCTGCATAGCAATATAGTATTTTATTTATAGCTATAACTGTAGCATAATAGTTACAAATATAATAGTAAAAATGTCCCCTAGTTTTTATTGACTATATTTTCACATTTTAGTATTTGAAACAGTTTCCGGGCACTGTATTTATCGCAAAGCTACTCATTTCAAAAGTTTAATAGCATAACGGCTTTTTCGCTTAGCCATCTTATTTTAATAAGGTAGCCTAATGATTGTTTCAACCCTTCACTATATTCAGTTATATAAACGAATGTTACACTAATAAAAACATTGATTACTATAATTAATTGATTATGATACGTCTAATATACAATAAAATAAATTATACATAGGTAACAGTTAGTTTGAATGTATTTCATTGAAAATAACGGGTTTGCCACAGGGACGTGTCATCAACCCACTCATATTTCTAATAAATTTGAATAATTTTATGTCCCAGTAAATGGGTTTTCAGAAATAATATTAACTTATATGAATCTTTTATAAATCTTGAGAAATATTTTATTAGCACTGTGGTTTATGAATTTGGTTTTATTAAAATGTATGTCTTATTTTGGATGGTAATAATTGATTATGCTGGCAAGAAAAAAGTTTAATAACGGCATTTTATCAGGACTACTAACTGGGCTCCTGCTCATTATACACCCCTCATTAACCAATCCCCCATCGACCACTTACACGCACTGGGCCGAAGATGACCGGTTCTAAGAATAAATGCCCCTCCTGAACCTGTATAATGATGATTTATCAGTAAGAAAATACATATTTGTATATACAATTCGAATATTTTATTTAACTTGAGCATGTCTAAGCTCGGTCTACAATAATTTCTGAAACCTTAAGTTTAGTATTTATTTGTTAATTTGCTTGTTCAGCCATACATATATCTCAAATAATTTCATCATACAAGTGAGTGTTTTCGATATATTTTTGAAATGTTCGTCGGAATTCAATCATCTCTTTGCCGCAATTGTGTGTTCATACAGTAGGACCTATCTTGAACCACATCTTCCTTGAACATAATAGTAACCTACCTACAACTACAGTAGTTTCGTAGGTCCCAGTTGTAGCCTGCTTACAACTACAGTAGTTTCATAGGTCCCAGTTATAGCCTACCTACAACTAAAGTAGTTTCCTAGGTCCCAGTTGTAGCCTACCTACAGCTACAGTAGTTTCATAGGTCCCAGTTATAGCCTACCTACAACTACTGTACAGTAGTGTCATAGGTCCCAGTTGTAGCCTACCTACAACTACAGTAGTTTCATATATCCCAGTTGTAGCCTACACCCAAGTCTTCATGATCTGCCTTCTGAAGATTCAATTCATAGATTACTTTATAAGAACAGATACTTTATACTGATATATTTTGTTTATGATATAAAGAATGTACTATATAATACATTTATATCATAGTTATTCAATTACTGCGTATTTTCGTGAGTAATCACTCATTTAACTGGTATTTTTTTTATTTCCTCGGCTTTTGTGAAAGACCAAGATTTTGTCAACTAGAGAAGCACGGAGCTTTTCGGTTAAGTGCCAGCAAGTCCAAAACTCGATATAGGGATTAAATACAATAACAATTCTTTTCTACTGAAGATATACGTTAACCTAACCTAAACCAACATAACCAAATTTTGTTAGTTTAGTCGTAAAATGGCCTTGTGAAGAGAGGTTAGTAGTTTAAGATTTATTTCCCCGAGAAAAATCTCCTAATATTGCTTAAACATAACCTTATAAGCCCACTTTTGTTAAATATACCAGTACTGTACATTATTCTCGCACGTTTTTTTTTTCGTCCTGTACAGTCTGTTGTATTCTAAACGACTTAATGACAGTCTAGTCAGCCTGCACTTTCGTACTTCCGGATTTCTCTTTCTGAAGGGGTCAGAGAAGAAGAGAGGAACTACCCCAGGACGCGGGCCTCCCTTGGTGAGAACGGCCTACTTGGTTGTTGTGGCGAATGGAGTGAATTGAGTCTCATTAGATCGCCAAACACCAACAGCAGCGAGACAGGTGAAAGTTCTGTCGAAAACAGACATTTAGTGGAACTGGGACACCGGTCTGAACTACACCGACCGTCTCTCCTCTCCGGTCTTTGGCGGCCTCTTCATTCATAGACAGCTAAAGTGCAATCACGTGCTTCTAAGTGTGCAAAAAGACTAAACCGGAATCAGTCTTATCTCGTAAAATACGTATAAAACGATCAGAATTGCAGGTGGTTAAGTATTAGTTGTAATATGACGTCAGTTGTTAATTTTCTCTGGAAGACGTAATAATTTATTTCTTAGTAAAATTAATTTTCTTTATATTTATTTACACACACACTAAATCAGCTGAAATCGGCTTTTTTAGAGAATCTAACTGGAAATACTTATATCAATGCTATTTCATAGTTAACTGGTGTTATTTTAGTTACTGCCACAATACATGATAAACTAGGCACCCCACCAACTTATACTTTTCTCTATTCCATTAATTGGAATAATTATATACTATGTATTTTTATAATTATGTATTTTCAACAACATTTAACTAATCTATGCATTTCTGGAGTTCGGCTTCAAGTGACATGTTTATCAACAGGGCCATAAAATGTGCAATTTACCATGTATTTGTAGCTTACTTCGAAAAGTGTTTTAGTTCTTTACTTTCAATATTTAATTCAATCACTTGAAAAATATTAGGAAACTCTGAAAATGTCGTAGCATATTTGATCAAAAGAGGAAGATATTCTGGTTGTTATAAAAGTACATAGCTCAATTACAGTAAATAAAAGTTCACTTTCATAAGTTTAAATTCACTCCGTTATCTGTCTGAATAAATATTTATTCACTCCATTTAAATAAATATTTCTGTATATAAAAATTTAAAATTATAGAATAGTTATTTTAGGTATTTATTGTAAAATTCAAAGCACATTTAATTAATTTTTCCTGTTTTAATAGGTTATCCTAGAAACTGATCGTATTTCGAAAAATTGAGTAAAATGTTCGGACACCAAAGATTTTTTAAACGATTTTCCATAATTTCTTTGGTTATAAATGCCTTAAAAGTGCCTGTTGATAAATCTCGCTAGTGGAAGACGCTCAGATGTTTAGAATATGCTATACGTTTTTGGACTTGAAAATTGTCCTTGCTTCTCGTCTCGTGACGTTGTATTCACCGTCATTCATATTCATAATGCATCCCAGCCCTGAAACAATGCATATCTATTTTCATAGGCAAAAAGTATGGATTCAGAAAATCAGAAATTCAAGCTCCATGAAGAAATTGTTATACGATTCACTAATTTCATATATGAAATAATTGTACTGTATAAGTTTTTCTGAATCACAAAAAACATTTCATGTTCTTCGGAACATTTTTCTTAGAGAATAAATCTGTAGGAGAAGTAAAAGTGGATAAGTCCAAATCATGGCATTTGCAAGGCATCATTGTAGAGGATTTTTTTTACCAAATGATGACAGATTTATTTTCCAGTCCATCATTGATTCAAGGACGTTTCTCAAAAGAGTGTGGCATACTATCAATCCTGTTTGATAAGAGTTGATTTAAAATCATTTCATCAAAATACAGAAAACATAAACCAGACACTTTTTAGTTAGCTATTGCTTTCTTGTAAGTTGTTTCTTGGTTGTTAGTTCAAATCATTGATATAGACGAGAAACAACAAAGGTCAAAGACACCTTATTCAATAGGTAGGTACATGAAAGAGTTCAAAGAGAATTTTAAAATTGTTGGTCTATAACTTTCCAAATCTGTTTTATATGTTGCATTCATTTCACCTGTGTTTGTGTTGCACACAGTCAGATCCTTTGTCTGGAGGAGTGGCAATCTTTCTCCTAATCAGTCAATCAACAACCGAGTCAAAAGTTGTTATCTGAATGCTAATGGGCTCATTATTTGAAAAGATCATAGACAGCTATGATTGTTTCGTAGAAAAGGATTTGAAATATTTTCTTGAACATAGGAAAGAATGATATTAGACGATAACAGTTGTGCTCAATTTCAATATGCATGTGTATTAATAGGACCTTATATTGACCGTAACAATCAAAAATATAATTTCAAAGAATGGCGACTATTTCAAAAACGTCATGGTACATTTATGTAAAACTGATAGATTTATAAAAATATATAGGCCTACTTGATTTAGTCATTATTGGTAAAAATTTCCTCGTATTTTCCTAAACCATGTGACAGCTATGTTCCTAATATAATTAAATTATAAGGACATAACCAACATGAAACCAACATCCTTTTTCTGTTAGAAGGCATTTTTATAAAACTGTCATTATTATTTTTTTTGTGCATTTTACCATTACTATTTAAACTAGCCTATATTACCCATTTAACTTGATTTAATCTAATAATTAATCTTTTACGATGTGAAAACTGCCACAACTCTACTCCGAATTTTGAGATTAGTAGGCCTACTATTCAAAGTGCTAAAACGTTTGAAGGTGATTAAATCCTTGTTAGAATTCCATCTCAAAAGCAAGTTAAACAGAATAACAAAAAAATTTGATTAATTTTTCAATCCATTAATGTTGGTAGTGAAATTGATCGCACCAGCTTAAACAACGATCCAGTGATCATAAAAAAGGATTTAAGTTTCTTGATGGGTACATTTTATATTCATTAGGATTATAAAAAGGAGTTCCTGCACTAAAACGTTCAGATTAATTTTGGTAGTAACAATATAATCAAAGCTATTATTCAACTATGGTAAGTTAGCGTAAATGTATCTTAAAAATTAATTAACTGTTGGAGAAAGATTTACAGGAGACAAATGGGATATAACTCTGATAAAGCCTCAAGAGAATCTGGAATATTGAAAGAATGTTCTAGAAGAAGGAAAAATGAGGTTCAACAGGATGAAAACCGAACATGTGTATGAAAACACAAGAACTATGTTAACACATAGGGGTGGGGGTTACTACTGGTTAGGTACTTCAAATACCTACACATATCCATATTGATGGGGAGTGGAAGCTTGAACCACAGAGTATATATGCTAAAATCCAACAGAGGGTGGATACCGGATGGATAAACTGGAAAGAAATTAGTGGAATAGTGCAAGATGAAAGGAAATTTGGAAAAATATTTGGTAAGATTTGTTATGATCTTTAGTGCAAAAACTTACCACTAATAGAAAGGATAAAATAAAGAATAATTGTATAAGAGGAATGGCTAAAAGAGGGCCCACAGAGAAGAAGGTTCATGAAAGTGGCTTATGATGGTATGGGCGTATACTATCTTCGTTGAAGAGGTGGGAACGTGGACATCGAAAGATTAAAGAGAAGGGGAATACCAAATATGAGATGAAAATACACGGTTGTTGGAAATCAATGGAAAACTGTTGGAGTAGAGAAGTTCTGGATAGACATCTATGGAGGAAAAGGATCCGACTGTGTAACGCCAGCCTAGTGACGTGGAAAAAGGCAGAAATAAATAAGAAGAAGAAATACAGTCTAATCTATCAAAGAAACCCCTCATGAAAGAGATCAAAAGTATTAGCATTTCTATCATTTACTGTCGAATAATTTAGAACGTATTAGAAAGTTGAAGTAATAAGTATAACGTACTAAATTCAGTACAGTATTAATGATATGAGGGTAAATGTTCATATTTTAGCACGTATCACAACGTCTTGTTCAGTACAGTATTAATGATATGAGGGTAAATGTTCATATTTTAGCACGTATCACAACGTCTTGTTCAGTACAGTATTAATGATATGAGGGTAAATGTTCATATTTTAGCACGTATCACAACGTCTTGTTCAGTACAGTATTAATGATATGAGGGTAAATGTTCATATTTTAGCACGTATCACAACGTCTTGTTCAGTATAGTATTAATGATATGAGGGTAAATGTTCATATTTTAGCACGTATCACAACGTCTTGTTCAGTACAGTATTAATGATATGAGGGTAAATGTTCATATTTTAGCACGTATCACAACGTCTTGTTCAGTACAGTATTAATGATATGAGGGTAAATGTTCATATTTTAGCACGTATCACAACGTCTTGTTCAGTACAGTATTAATGATATGAGGGTAAATGTTCATATTTTAGCACGTATCACAACGTCTTGTTCAGTACAGTATTAATGATATGAGGGTAAATGTTCATATTTTAGCACGTATCACAACGTCTTGTTCAGTACAGTATTAATGATATGAGGGTAAATGTTCATATTTTAGCACGTATCACAACGTCTTGTTCAGTACAGTATTAATGATATGAGGGTAAATGTTCATATTTTAGCACGTATCACAACGTCTTGTTCAGTACAGTATTAATGATATGAGGGTAAATGTTCATATTTTAGCACGTATCACAACGTCTTGTTCAGTACAGTATTAATGATATGAGGGTAAATGTTCATATTTTAGCACGTATCACAACGTCTTGTTCAGTACAGTATTAATGATATGAGGGTAAATGTTCATATTTTAGCACGTATCACAACGTCTTGTTCAGTACAGTATTAATGATATGAGGGTAAATGTTCATATTTTAGCACGTATCACAACGTCTTGTTCAGTACAGTATTAATGATATGAGGGTAAATGTTCATATTTTAGCACGTATCACAACGTCTTGTTCAGTACAGTATTAATGATATGAGGGTAAATGTTCATATTTTAGCACGTATCATATTTTAGCACGTATCACAACGTCTTGTTCCGCTTTAATTATGAGATAAGCTGCATGAAACACGCAAGGGCATTTTAGAACCAGATTAAGAATCTCCCTGCTGTGGGGCGGTACTTGGTAAACATCTAACGTGATCATGCCAGTTTCTACAAGAAAACAAACAAAGAAATAAACTCTTGAAAATAAGAATTCAATAAAGTGAAGGTTCTTTAAAAGAATATTAACCATAGTAATACTGGTGCCTAGTTTCGAGATATAGGCCTACGTATGGAGGATTGCAGATAAAGACTAGAAAGCAAAATGAAACAGAAACTTTTGATATGTATTCAAATGGGTAGGTTATGTTATGAGTCTTAATACAGGATCGGCAACTGTTCAATGGTTGCCATTGACATGGAGACTTCTAGAAAAGTCTTTTTTGTTACTTTAGTCGCCAGTTCACATGGGCTTACAGGCCTGTGCGTGAACTTTATTCAACGAGTGAAGTACCGACCGTTGACTCAGTGGGGATTCGAAACTTGGAATTGCCTTCTGCAGTCCGAAGCCTTAACTACTGAGTCACCACGCCTTCAATTTTCGTCTTCTTTTGGTGCATTATTTTTATTTGTTAATTCTACAACAATAAAAAAAATAACGGTCTTCAATATTCTTAACAGTTTAGTATTTTGTAATGAATAAATAAAAAGTGGACATTATTTTACATTCTTTAGATAAAAGACAACAAATTAATATGGACAAATATTAGTGATACTTAACAAACTGATAAACGTTTAACATTTACTGTGAATGAATTCAAAATTTGAATGTTGTCGGATTCAAACTGGCATTATTAACAAAAACGAAATTTTAGTGAACTAGTACTCTGCCACTGCAAGTTTTGATATGGTGTAGTTTTAATATTAGGAACTGTTGACTATAAATAAAACACTAAATTTTCCAAGTTATTGTGATTGTTAATGTGAAGAAAATTATTAACAGCACTAGAGCTGTTCAACGTGAACGTCGTCTTGTAAGAAAAACTCTTAAGTTTTTTCAAATACCTTTAACAATATGTAATAGAGAAAGCATGAGGCCAATCCAGATATCTGAATCATGTATACTACAACAAGAAAAAAACCGATAAACAATATGTAAGGAAACCAGACGAACAAAATACTATCAGCTAAACTACAATCTGCAAACAAGAAAAAGACAATCAAATACGCTAGAAATAAAAAAACAATTGTGAAGTAACGATATTGAAACTGTAATGTCGCAGATGAGACCCTAATTGATGACAAAACTGACTGACAGAAATTTATAATGATGAAATACAGAATCATCAAATTTTAACATTTTGATAGATGAAACGAAATGTTATTTTATTTCCTTTTTCACACAAAATCAAGTGTTTGAACAACTTTTACTAAAGTGCAAATCGTCTAGCCGTAACAACAACTCTAATAAAATGAATGCAATTCAATAAAATAATAATAAAAATAAGTACACTTTTTTTCATAATAAGTATGAATTTATTTCATACGTTGACTATTTATTCTAAAAAATGCATTTATTTATGTTTAAGTGATTTGAATTTTTATTCATGAGATTATGCATTTAAGATTATTTAGCAATGAACATTGTTATATGTTATAGTACTTCTTTAATAATAATTTATGGACATTTTAAATCAATAAACTTTATTTAATCAAAAATCAGTCCTATGAAAAGTTTTGCTAGAACATAAATTAACACAGTACGTAATCTAAGGTATGGGTACTATACATAGTTATTTGTATACAATATATTGTTATTTCGTTAAATTCCCTTTTATTTCATACTAATGTATAGCAATTATTTTTTATTAAAACAAAACTGTATTGTGTAATAATTGTAGTTTTGTAAACTAAATTAACTCTATTTAGTTATAATATAATGAACAAGTCAACATATTTTTCATTCTCTTTGTAGCCGCCATGTTGGAAAAACAGGATCTTTACCGAGGCTGATCTTAAGCTCGCACAAGTCGTAGATTGTATTAAATTTCGTGTTTACCTTTTTATTTGTTTGTTTATGTTATGTCACGTTCCTGTAATAACTAAAGAAGCTTTTAAATTGTGTGAAAATTCATAAATCATTGTTGTAATGTTTATTTTGTTCTATGGCCTCTTTTGGATCTCGCTCGTGATTTTCCTCTGAGGCACGTGTTTTGTACAGTCACTTATTTATTGTTGAATTATATTTGAACAAAAACCGAACCTTGCAATTTCACTAGTTTTGTGTCAATTGCCAAAAACCTCCCACAGTTCAGTGGTTTTCGCACGGGACACTTTCACCCACAACGGCGTCAACATTTCTTGTCGATTTCGTTTGGTGAAAAAATGTTATTTAACTTTCTACCGATATCGAAGGTGTATATTAACGAATTGTTTACTAAAATTGACCGAATTTAACCCGTTAAAGATACGGGAGCAGTGTAGTTTCTGAAACGCTCCGGTTAAATGGTGAGTTTTTTATGTAAAGATTTTAGCACTAATTCTTTTTAATTAAATATAATAATATCTGCTTCACAGTGAAATAATTTGAATGTTTTATCGTCATGACTTTGAATAAAAAAAATATTAAATATAACTAAATTTATATACCTTACTTATTAAGTGTAATATTTTCTTTACTATGTTTAGCAAGCTTGAATTATAACAATATATTCACACATAGACACCGATATTTGAAATGTTAGAGTAATTTAGGGTAAACATTGAGGATTTTATTTATTATTATCTATGATCGATTTACATAATGTATGATGAGTGTTGACTATACGTGTAGTCTTGTTACTAACTGACTTTGACTTATTGTCAAACAGGATCATTAATTCACAGCCGAGTGACTATGATGGGGTAGACCTAAAAAAACCTTTGACTCTAATTTGCATTGAAAACAGAATTTAGTATAGATAATTCTCTAAAACAGTATTTGGGTTTTAACTACAATGATAAAAGTGAACAACAAAATTTATTTCATTATAAGTACAAAATGTACAAATATTTTGGTGATCGATTTCGGTGAACCACGTTTACCATCCTCAGACCAGAGGGATTGACAAAGGTTTACATTTTGTACTAAATGTGTGTTGTATGACTCCACTCGTATTTATACCACCAACACTTAATATGCTAACTAAAGACTAACTTTAACTGTAACATAAAAAAATATTTGGCTCTAATGCCAATTAAATATATATAGGCCTAAACGGCTAACTTAGTTAGATATTTATAGTTTCTCCTTTTTATTAATTGGATTATTAATTATGTATTAAATGATCATTACTCATTTTTGGCATAGGCTCCTTTGAATATTCGTTATATGAAATTTTTTAGCGTGTTATTTATTTACAAATGTTTGTTATTCAGATGGATAACTAAGAATAGTCGTGGATTTTTATAGTAATTTAAATGAATTGTAAAAGTTTAGACATCAAATTGAAGCATTACATATTTTATAGTAAAGCACTTAAAGCTGAACAAGTTAGGCTTCCCTTGCTTCAATGTAGGTATACGAGTGTCATATTGTTATGATAGGCAGGGCATCAGCTACAATACAAACAAACAATTGTAAAATATTTTTATTATAAAAATATTAATGCGAGGTGAACTTTTGTACTAAAGACATCCTATATATTAAAACAATCGGGTCATTTAGTTCACTCACTTTGTGAACTTAATACTTGACCAATTTTGATGAAATTTTTTCATTCAAAAGATAATTTTGATTTATAAGTCGTAACGGAGCTAGACGTTTTTAATTCCCATAAGTTTCTACCCAACACGGCGTCAAAGTTGCAATGTTATTCTTTGGAGATTAATTGTAATTGACCAGCTGCATAAACAAATGTTAAATGGTCCGAAAAATTTGTTAGATTAGACATAGAGAGCAGCACAGTAAAATATCAAGTTAATTAAAATAGCGAATACATGTCTGTCTGTGTGTATATTATCATCAGCCGTTAAATAAAATGAAAACATTTGAAATAGGCTTCGTAATAAGATCGGTTGTTTATAATTATCATACTATAAATAGAGTGAAAATCAAGTTCAGTGAGTGAGCTACTGTAAAAAATTCAAATAATACGATTTTACATAAAACAATTAAAATTCTAATATTTGAAGTCAAAAGTCACATGCCGAGGACGAAGGTCGAGGCGTCACGAGCGCAGCGAGTGACGGGGTTGGCACGTGAAGTGGCTCTTTTAAAAAGTTTTTTTTAATAAGAGATAATCAATACAGTTCATTAAGCTACTATTTTCATTGTAAGAGAGTGTCTTATCATGAATTGCCTTTTTACTGTAATTATATTAGTAAACGATTCTTTAGTTATAATAAATAATATTTGGAATCAATTAGTCACATTGGATCATCGAAGAGATGAACTTTTAGTAATTTAAAGACTAAATAAAGAACTAAACTTAAGGACTTTCTATTAGAAACTAGTCAGTAAAGCATACGAATTTCTGGTGGATTACTCGTAATTCTAAACTATAGGCTAAATTAAAAAATATCGAAATTTACTTTTCCACTTCATTTTATAAATTGGCTGTGACTGTGAATGTTGATTTTTTTTTATGAATGTTGATTTAGATGCATTAGGAAGTTTTTCGTACATCTGCCGTTTTTTGGCATTAGGTAGGTAATGAAATTGAGGCTTGGGAATTAGACAAAAATATGATTTTAAAGTATTTTGTAATATGCCCACTAGAACCTAGTGTTTTCAATGACATTTTGACCAAAGGATATTAGTAGTATTGCAGAGGATATGCTTTTTTAACGGTGGTAGAATTAGAAGTATGTCTGAAAAAAATATGACTTACAATTAATTATAGCCAGTTAAAAATCGGATGAGCACATTTCAACTTATGTATGAGATTGGAACACACCCCAGGGGGGAGGTTCCAATCTCACATAAAAGATAAAAATTGACATAATCCTATTCTAAGGTTTTTTAGTACTGAACTTACGTTTTTTTTTTATTACCTCGTTTCAATGTTTAATTATTGCAATAAGTTGATATCTATGATATTCCTACGTTGAGTGAAGGGAAGGGGGGAGAACGAAAGTGACTCACAATGGTGATTCACTAGAGAGTGAAAACTCATTCTCATGAGGTATTCACATCTTAAAACAGAGATGTGAGTTTTGACATTCTAAGGCCATCAAGTATCTAAACAAATAACATTTACATGATTTAATGACTGTTTTGTTATCGATGTGTGAAAATTCCCATGTCCTTTAGGATCAGCATGTGTAGAAGAGAAGAACAGGAACACCTCGTTCAGCAACCTCAGACATCTGCATGCACATGTCTATAATTCGCAGTCAACGAATTAAAAACGTGGAGATCATTAAACATATCCGTTTGAGTAGTAAGTTAAATAGCTTTTAATGTCAGTGAGAGTATAAAATAACATTTAAATAAATAATAATTTGTGAAAAGTGTTTGAGTTGTGTGTGCAAAGTTTTATTTTTTGTGATAGTAAATAAAATTCGTGAAAGTAGTTGCAGTTTTCATCTCCTAAAAGGACATACTTTATTTCAACATTTTATAAGATTATTTGCCGGATAATAAATTGATTTTTAAGTTACGGGTAGCTCAGGATCAGGTTTTTTTAGACTGAAGTTACAAATAACTAAGTTTTTAAATTATAATTAATGTCCAATGACCAAATAGCAATCGATTAAGCTCCATCTGATAGCATACACATTTTTACTGTAGTTAATATCTGGCCATTGTTCATAAAAATGACAGTTTTTTTTTTTTAATTTTTGCTGGTATCAAAATGAGCATTTGTTATAAAAAGATCAAATTGGTCCCAAGCATCAATACCCGAATGTTCCAATTCCTGATTGATTGACAGTCTTTGATGCAAGGACGAAAAAATTGCAATTTGTTAATAGAAGTCTCAAAGTTGCTAATCATATTGATGTATCAGACTGTACAATTATCTTTGAATTAAAAATAAATAAAAAGTACCTCACGAGTTGCCAACTACCTCGTGAATATTGTAGGTAGGCCAAGATACCGAAGGCTACGCCCTTAGATTGATATGCAGTTACCACGCGATGTGGAGTACCTCAAAATATTATTTTTTAAGTTCCCAAGCTCCCATCATCCCAGGGCCAAAGATTGCAATAATGATAGAGAGCTCGAGTCTGAATAACAAATACCAACAGGATTGTCTGGGTATGGGAGAAAATAACGGTCGATGAATTATGGTGAAGAATAACTGTCTTTATGTCTGGTACAGCTTGTTTCGTATAATGTTGGCTGCAGCACTACGAAAGAACACTTCCTTCCAGTACACCAACAACTGGTGAGATAGCATCCATGGCATCTTGAGGAAGATGCCACCGATTTGAATTAGTTCAAGATTATCTTGTTCCATTGTAAGTTCTTGTATCAGATAAAATATACAATAATATTTAAAAAAAAAACCATTTGTCATTTTATATTTTTTTTCGGTAAACAAAAGAATACCTAATTTATTTCAGTAACATGTTTATTGTTTGTTATGCTACGTTTTGTAAAAAATAGCTTTAGTAGACACTAATAAATTAATTTTGTTTGCTTACATGTATGTTCATTGTAAATGCTTAAGAAATATATATATGTATATATATATATATATATATATATATATATATATATATATATATATATAGGGCCTATACAACTAAATCGACTCCCTCTAGTTTGCGAAAATTATATTTGGCGAGGGTTTTCGACTCGCTATAAAAGAAACATCTATAACACATGCAAAATTGTGCCATTTGTTTTTATGCTTTATCAAATAATTTAATTTCAAAATTGTTAGTGGATTTTTGTTACCTTTCATTTGTAACTCGTTAAAAACTCGCCTAACTTGTTGAATAATTGTGAGTGTAACTTTTGAAATATGGTTTGTGTCGGTGTCTTTATTTATTATCGAAGAGACCTTTCCTACTCTTTAAGGCCTTGGTGTTTACAATCCTTATGTTAAAAACATTATTATTACTATATTATAGTTACTACATTTATTTGACATTTGTAAAACATTCAAATATGCGCTTGTGAGATGTACAAATACTTGTTTTAATTTATCTGATTTTTTTATTCTTTAGCAATGAAATAAAAAACTAATATAGAAAACTATTCGTTAGAGAAAACTAACCATAATATTGAACTAAATAAATAATCACGAACATTTGAAGTAATTTCCCGAGTGTTAATAGGACAAACACAATATTGAGGGGTTGTAAAATACGCCGGGGCTATGTGGGGAGGCGTCTGCGTCTATACGCCAGACGTATTTATCGATCAGTGAGGTATACGCCAGACGTATAACTCCCCACCATCACCTGTCATAAAATTGTACTAAATATTTGCAATATTTAGTTATTTATCTTCCTAACTATTAGTGTTTAACAAACTAAATTAAAGACAAAGACACAATATAGTATTCGTTGGTCTATTTTTAAAACTAAAGTATAAAAACCCAGAATAATAAACTAAATTGAAGAAAAATCACTTCATAATATTCGTTGGTCCATTTAAAAAACCTGAGTATAAACAACCAAAATAACGAACCAAATTTGAAAAAAAATCCCTACATAATCTACGTTGGTTCACAGAAACGAGTTTTTACTCAGCTGTCGAAAGATATTCCATGCACAAGCTGCAAACCAATAAACTAAAAATTCTATATACACACATATACTAGAGGACACCCCTGCACGCTTCGCGTGCCAACCACGACGCTCGCTGCGCTCGCATATAAATAGTTTAACTGTTTAACGTAAAATCACAATATTAAATTTATTTACATTATATCACTCACACTACTTGCGTTGCTAACTATTTGTTAGTATGAATAATACCCTAGGGTATTAATTAGCCTTTTTAAAACTTGTTCAATTTATTTGTTCTTGTTTAACAGCTGAAGATAAAACTCATTGTATAATGTTACAAATGCATCAATCACAGAGCACCTTTGATATGTGGGATCAATAGTACAATGTCAAACATACAAAATAAACATGTTTATTTATTTACAAAACTGTTGTTATTATTTTCTAAAACCAACCAAATGTTATTCTTATGGAACAATATTTAAGGGGTGGTTTCTACCCCTTAGGAGAACTTTATCAAGATGAAAATACTTTAGTTGTCCTATTTAAGACATAAAGACACAGTGGACAAAATTTCAGCTCTCTACCTACATGGGAAATTGGAGAATTAGTGATGAGTGAGTCAGTCAGTGAGGGCTTTACTTTTTATATATATAGATTATCTAATATTTGTCAGGATATATAGAAAACACCATTCATATACAAGTTCAATTATGTATTCATCAATTACCGACATCTGTAATAAGTTTAAACGTCGGTAATTTTTGTATATGATGTAGGCCTTTGTACACAATTGACACAACGTTTCTACAGGTATAAAAACTCCTGTCGTCTTCAGGTGGTAGCTACTTCCTTATCCTACATTTCAACTAAAACTAGATATCTCTAAACGAGTCAAACCATATAAGAATCTATAATTTTTAAATAACTAGATTCTTAGAATCAAAGTTTGACTCTATCAATAAGTCATATGTGAATAGTTTTAATTGACATCTAAGATAAGGTAGTAAGTGACATCTGAAGACGACTTGACGTTTTCATACTGACGGAACGCTGTGATTTAAAACACTGTAAGCGTTACCAAATCTCCAGCAACTAACAAATATTTTCTGTAGGTGTATGTTGCCTTCTATTTGACTCATTTGTGACTCATCTCATCTGCTGCAGGAGGTGGCGCAGTGTGTATGGGACCAGAGCGACCGTTTCGGCCAATAGCCACGGCCCTCCTCACGTGCTACAGGTATGTGACGTAATTTCCGGCAGTCGCTCTGACGTTGTAGCTAGTCTGTTCGCTGTAGGTCCGGTACCACACGACCGTTTGTCCGGATCTTGTAACACCACTGTTTACACGGGGTCGTTATAGTTGATTGTTTGTCTCTTCGTCATTTGTTGTTTTTCTGTTGGCTTTGTTTGGTTTTGCTGTTTCCTTGTTCTTAGCGTTGCTCTACAGTAATGGTTATTTGATTTGGCTGTGTTGAATTTTCTAAAGGCTCATTTCAAATAAAACAGTTGAATAACCGTTAGTGAATCGTTTTGCAATTTGGGATTAATATCTTTGTTTTGTTTTTAAGTTATTGTCGTGTTTTTAATCTTATTTAGTACTAGGGGACACCCCTGCTCGCTTCGCGTGCCAACCCCGACTCTCGCTGCGCTCAATACTCCTCGACCTTCGGCTTCGGCATGCGACTTTGACTGGAAATTATATTAGATTATCTGTATAACGTGAATTTACAATATTAAATTATTTCTTATGTGAGTATTTCACTCATACTACTTGCGTTGCTGCCAATTTATTAGTATAGGGTATTACCTAGCTTACTTCAAACGTGTTTATTTCATTTGTATTTTTTTTTTTTTTTTTTTGAGCTGAAGATTAAACTCTTAATTCATTAATAGGGTAATGTCAAATATATAAAATAAACATGCTTATTTATTTACAAAACAGCTGTTATTAATTTACTAAAATCAACCCAATGTTATTCTTATGGAAACAAGGAAATTTTGAGGGGCTGTTTGTTGCTCTTAGGAATGGAATTTCGAAAAATCTTTTATTAATGGAACCTACGATACTAAAGCTAACTTCCTTTAAAAATTCGTAGAAATCCGTTCGATAGTTTTTGAGATTTTTTGATCAATCAGTGAGTGAGTGAATGGTATTTGGCTTTTTTTATATGTGGCACATGAACAGTAAATGAATGTTATTATCAATACAAAAGTGAGAAATAACAGAATATGAAGTGCTCAAACGTTCCAAATTTTATCTTACTTGATGTTAAGGTGTTATTGGATATTTCTAATTTGCTTATAATAATCACTTCATGAGTGTCATAAAAATGTTAGTTTTCTTAAATGAATATAATTTTCGATGGACTGAGTTGGGAAATTGTGCTAAAAAGTGAACGTAATCTAAATTATGAGCACCTTATTTGCTTGGGAAGCCCTCATTTAATTTGATGAATAATGAGAAGTGATTATCAATAACTATTCAAGTTCCATATTTTGTTTGTAATTCAAGGAATTTAGATTCAAAAAATTCAAAGGAAGATATACTTGAACTTTAGTCTATAGGCTATAGGAATTTAAAACAATTTAAAGTGTAATTAGTAGATACAGTACGTATTATGTTATATGGATCACAGATTACTTCAATTAAATATGGTTCATTTTATTTTGTTTAATATACAAATTATTTTACAACATTTCTAAATAATCGAAAACAACCTTCTCGCACTGTAACTCGCGAGTAGGATTTAAATTATTTTGCTTTATTAGATTATCTAATAATATGCATTCTAAAAATATAACGTTCTTTGTTCTACTACATTTAAAACCCAACAAAACAAAGAGTTTGTCTCCTTCACAAATATTTATCCATTCAATCAACATTTACTGATTTAAAAAAAGAAAAAAAAAAACGTTGAGGAAAATTTATAGTCTGTTTCTCGTCTACTTGCTACCCACTAATGCTGAACTTTTCGTTAAAATTACTGTATAGATCAGAAATACGTTTTTACTATTTAGAAATGTACGTAAACAAATATGGTAGTTGAATTTAATGAATATAATGCATGAAAAAAATAAAATCCCAGCTATAATATATCTAAGATATTACGTTACCCCGAAACTGTTTCTTCTGTGTCACGGATGCCAGTTTTTATGAGTGATTCGCTTCAGTTACATCATTATAACGCTCCGTGATCTATCCTTGGGCCAGCCGAGCTCTGTCATAAATTACGCAATTCCTTACGTCATTAAATGACGTAAAAAATACAGTTAAAATTATTCAGATCTAAATGACATCATATGATTATAAATAAGTATAGGAAATTAATATGAATGCTGGAGATTGTTGAGTGGAATTACGATTTAATGTTGATGGGTTGATTTTAATGGAGGATGGTTTTAATTAGTTTCTCAAAAAGCACGTATCTAAAAAAAATGTAGTGCTATTTAAAAAAGTAAAGTCTCAAATTTAGACCCCTGTGGGATCCCTACTGTCACTTGCTATAGTTGATAATTTGACAATTTGCTATTTTAGTAGCTGACAAATAAATATGCTGAAATTAGTTTTTATTTAACCACCATCTTTAGTGACACCTTGTATTTACATGCTTTTCGAGAAACATTGACGGAATTAATCGTTCAATAAAACTCCTTTAGAATTTTTTAAAAGTCTTCCTTACAGTTTTAAAATACACAATACCAAACCATTCAGTAAGTTTTAAGGTGTTTCTAAGTATATATTATTTTATATCACTCTTTAAAAAGTGTAATAGTAGGCCCCTATAGCAAATTATTATTTTTCTGTAGAATTGTACCCAACAAATATTACTTATATAAAGATACAATATTGTATTATAAAGCGATACACTATATTAAAATTGTATGCAATCGTATATGTGTTGAGTAGTTTAATACATGCTGGTATACGCCCAAGACTCGATCAATAGATACGTCTGGCATATTTCCATCCGCCCAGCCGCCATGCGGATATCTGTCGTCTGCGCATCCCTTTAATCAATACATACGTCTGAAGAGCGTATTTATCTCATTGACCGAACAAATTAGTTAATTTCTGGTTTTGCATAAGTAGATGATTAAACAAAATTTTGTTATTCTGCAAAATGTCAAAAGTATGTATTTCTTATATTAACAAAACAAAATTAACACAATAGCGTCTGAATTATCTGCAACAAAAATTATGACAGTTGAATCTGGACTATCTTCAACAAAAATGAGGCCAATAGGATTGGATTATCTATAAAAAAAAGAGGCCAGTAGGATCTGGATTGTCTTCAGCAAAAAATGAGGCCAGTAGACTCTGGACTATCTTAAACAATAATGCGGCCAGTAGACTCTGAAATATCTTCAATAAAAACGAGGCAAGTAGAATCTGGATTATTTTCAACAAAAATGTAGCCAGAAGAATCTGGATTATCTTCAGCAAAAATGGGCTGGTAGAATCTAGATTTATCTTTACATAAAAAAATGTGGTCAGTAGAATTTGGATTATTTTGTAAAAAATCTGAAAAGTTATCTGTATACCTGATAACGTATAAAAATGGTCATTGGGCATATTTAATTTTGCTTCCCCATTATTGTGTTGCTTTGTAAATATTTTATTAATAATACGCCAATATTTATTCTAAAATACTTACAAATTAGTTTTTAATTTCTAAAAACTTATTTTTTAATACTTATCAGTTTTGAAGATAACACAATAAGAAAGAAAGAACATTACATAATGACAATTATTACATTTGCTATTGTATTTTAAACTCGTACGTTGTTTACAACAAAAATATTTATAAGAAAGTTTCGAAGTTAAAAATTGTGTTAAGCAAGTTTGATCGTACCCATTCAATGTAAGGCCTGGTCGGATTTTTTGAATCCAATGTTGCTCGGTTGGGAGGTTCTCTGGTGCAGGAGCTCGCTTTTTACTTGTAATAATCATCCACTAGCATGAAACCTTCTCACGTCTTTGTATAATTCTACAAATTTTTATATAAAATTATATATATATATATATATATATATATATATATATATATATATATATATATACTTTGGGGTTTTTGTGAGCAGTGAAAAATAAACGTTAGCAACAGATGGCAGACAGAAAATGGTATAAGGTAATTTTACGATTATATGCTGTATGAAATGTGTAGCCTAAATTTAGTTAACTTTATCCTAAATGATGTGCAGACGAAACTCTTTATTTTATTTATAAACTTGAACACGCTAAGTTGTTTTGGTAGTCAGAACGACAGTTTATATGTTTATTAGGCCTACAATTTAAAATTGTCTATTTCAATTTTGATTTAGCGTTTTTATTGTTCCAGGTTGTTCCATTTAGTCCTTAGTATATGAAGTTTGTTTTTCACCTGATGAAGTCAGGTTTATAGAGTCCGAAATGTCGTGCACGATTGCCTTATTCATTCTACCGATAAAAAAATCGGAGTTGATTTCTCAAACACAGCAATATTCTTGTTGCCGTAGCTCCTAGTCGGCATGAGGATCACACTTGCTGAGTGCTGCTGGCGTATGCTTGTTTACGCTCCTTTGCGGCAGTTCAAAAGACTTGCAAACAGATACAGTACAACCAGAATTACGTCATTGTAAATATTTACTTATTTACAACGCAACATCGATGGCGGAAGCTTTCTCATTAAGTAAATACAGTTAATTTGTTACCAACGTATTAATTTAACATGAATCAGGTGGGGATCTGTAATTATAAACTAAGCATTATTTATTTGCCGGATTTTTTTACAATTTTATAGTATTATCTGCCAGGCCTACCGTTTTAAGAACTAATTATATTAAATGTAAAAACCGGTTGGAAAACTAAACAAAAATTATAAATTGTCAACTTTAGAATAAATATGTAATACCAGCAGATATCAATTACAATAACTAAAATAGTACTTGTGGGCCACTAAAAAGCACTATCTACCAACTATGTAATAGACCAACAAAGATGAAATACGAGAAACTTGGTAAGTCTAAGGTTATTTGTGGAAATTGAAAGAAACTTGTATGTGGTAATCAGAATACAAAAACAATAATCTCTGTAAAATACCAACACGTGTGTGACACCGAATCTAAAATTTTAGACTAAAATAATGTTGTGCAAGCCAGGCATATTTTTATTCTTTGTAAAATAGTAATAAACAATTTATTCATTTGTTTACGTTTGATAAATATTATTATTGAAATAAAATTTAATTTCAATTTTGAGGCTGTCAGCTCCTCTCCCCTTGGTCCATGAACAAACAAACACAGCTTCGATTCCACGCGGTTAAACATAAAATCAGTAATTTAAGTGATTTATAATCTTACTGTAGTTGACTAGGAAATCACCAATTAGTAATTTGTTGACTATATTACATAACAAGGGTCTTTGTTGTGGTTGTCATAAGTGACAAAAGTGGGCCAGTGATAACTCTGGAGCATTCCTATAGAGCGAGATTTGTCGCAATCAACATTCTGATTGGTCCTCCGGGCCGGATGGCGATGATTTGACAGACACCAGTGCAATCTGTGGTGACCACTGTAACTGCACATACAGTGGGCTAACTCGCGCACAAAGCCACTGATATGGACCTTTTGTCAACCGTCCTTCTGCGCAATTCCTGTAGAATACGTGATCTGTCACCGCTAATCTTCTCAGTTACGATCTGGGCCTTTGAACGGAGTTTTTTCACTCACTTCGTAATAGTTACGTAGGGCCTACTCAGTTTATAGTTTCAGAGAGTGATTCTGAACGCTTATTTAGTATTGGGCAAGTCTGTGTCGTCGAAATTGATTTACTATCACACACGCTAGTCAGTGGTACATGTTCACTAAAAAATGTTAAAAGCTATTTTAAATAATAAATTATTATATCTTTTTGGTTATTTGTCAGCAATAAAGGAATATTTTCTATAGGGGTAGAATATAGTGATTGAAGGGACGCTAACTTACCTAACCGAATGAAACGTAACCAATCTTGCAAAATATCCACTCGTCTATTGCCCTCCTCAATAAAGATTAGAAGCCTGTATTTATCTTAGCCCATATATATAATTGTCTAAATTCACAGACACATTAAACCTTAAATATAGACCACTTTAAACAAAAGGACCATCACTTTAAAACATTTTTTTTTAATTGAGGCTTACAAATGAGTCACTCTTATTCAAATAGCTGTACATAATACATCAGGCAATGATAAACGTATAAAGGGGCCTAGTAGCTTACACAAATGCTCTCAACTCATCGTTCGGCCGCGTAAATGTACTCTACACGAGATAGGCTAACTGAACCGAACATAGTATTACCTAAACTAACATATTATACCCTAACCTATAGTAATTTAACCTACTACCCTTAGGTGTTCTTCCAGAAGTTACGTGTTTTGTATGGAAATTATTTTGAGAGTGATGGCTCTGGCCATCTTCTTGTAAAAAAAGGCACACGAAAAACACCTTGATTATTTACATGTAAATCAAGAAGTATGGCTGGATAATCTTACTTTTAAGACCTTGACTTCTACTTCAGAAGTCATTTAAACAGAACGTTTGATACGTCTTTAACGTAAAAACTCGTTAAATTTCGTATAAATTAAAACTTCCTTGAATCAGTTGAATCTGTTGATTTTTCAAGGACCTGGTTAATGGTAATACCTTCAAAATTATCACTCATCAACAACTTCCGGGTTTTCACGAGTTGGTGGTTTAAAGTAACGAGATTGTTGAATTTTACGTCACGCCGTTGGTAACTTGAAAATGCTTTATAATGAAACATCTCGTAATCTTATATCTGACAAATCACTATATTCAGATTGCTAGTCTATGAGCTAAACAGTGACACGCTATTTTCCGTACTTTGTGGACTGAGCGCGGTTGTCAAACTGTGCCATTCCACAGAGGTCCAAAACCAGAATGCGAATGGCGCTCTCTCTTACTGTCACTCTTCGTTCTATATGGCAACCAATGGTTGGACCTGCAGATATAATGTATGTTCCAGAAGAACAACGACAAGTTTCCCCATATCATGAGCTACCTCTGTGTAGTTAGTTAACTGTACTTCTTCATACAATACAGTTGAGTTATTTAAACAAAAAGACTTACCATATCGTGATTCATTCATTTAATTTAATTTAATCATTTAAGAAACTGATAGTCAATCAAGGTTGAGTTGGGATTGTAAGTGTTTCGTTCTATTTTACAATTAGAAAATGTAATATTTACTAAGATCGAAGTTCCGATAGTAAATGAGAAAGAGTCGTGACATAATATGTAGAGTCCATCAGGAAGGTCTAGTACTTGCAGCGATTTGTTTAAAATGCGAAATAAAGATGACAATACGCCCCTCTCTCTTCCGCTACATTGTTTTTTGTTTGTTTGTTTTCTTTTTTCATTTTATCAGCTTTTTCAGACTCTCAAACTTGTTAAAAATATTTCTTATTTATGGTATCTGTTGTGGAAATGTATTACCCTATGGTATCTAGACTCCACCAGATACCAATTTACAACCACACTAGTCACTGGGATAACGAAGTCAACAATGGTAAACTGAAGTTGTCTCTGATATAAAGAAGTCATTACTGATTTAAGAAGTCAACACTGGTATAACGAAGTAATCACTGGCAAAACGAAGTTACACTGGTATAACGACTTATTACTGACCTCAGAAAGTCATGAATGGTATAACAAAGTCGTTACTGATTTTAAGAAGTCAACACTGGTTTAACGAAGTAATCACTGGCAAAACGAAGTGACACTGGTATAACGGAGTCATCACTAACCTCAGGAAGTCATCAATGTTATTAAGAAGTCATATCTGGCATAACAAGATAATTAATGGTATAACGAAGTAGTTACTGGTAGCCTAAATTGGAGTCAACACTGCGTAAAGTATACTCCAAAACAAGAATAGCTACATTTATATTGTTTAATATGTTTAATTACTCACACAAAGGATGTAATAACAGTCTTGCAAAATATCTTGTTCGTTTTTAATTAGATTGAATATAACGGCAAATTAAATTATACAAACTCAACAAAACTAAAAATTGTAAATCAATGCTTCTCGTTTTTAAAATAAAAGTAAAACTGAAACGTTTTACTCCAATAATGGAGGATGTACAGCACGGACTTTTAATACAATGAATGCAGTAATTAACAATTTAATTAAATTTCTTCTTAACAATTCTGATAAAATGAAGAAATGTTGACTAGTAAATATTACATTTAAATGAAGATTCTGATTAAAACAAGATTCTGCTTCAGAAATCTGTGAAACACAATAAACAGCCAATAGTTATTTTAACTTTTAAAATTCCCCTTTTTTATTTATTTTTTTTTTTTATTATTACTAATGCAACATTTTGACTTTCAAGAAACTTACTGATTTCGTCGCTAGAAGAGCGGCTCTTAGGAGAAAAAAGTAAACTGAGAACTTAGTAGATTATTCTCAGTTTAAGTTTTGGTATGGACAGCTAATTGGGGAGGGGACAAAACTAACTAAGAATAACTTTAAAAGACTCAAGAATCGAAATAACGTTCCTTCACATAACTGTCGAAGGTACTCAAACGCACAAAATTTCCACGCACGCGCAAAAACAGATTCACACACACGGCGCGGAACTTCACTCCCTTCCAAAACTAACTTCCAGTAGGAAAATTCCAAACTACAAAAAACTAAGAACGGTTAGAAAAGAAGTAGAGTAACAATGTTAAATGAAGGCGGCGGAAAAAATAGCGTGAGAAAACTATTGCACAAACGAGTTACGTGAGCACCATCTCTACGTAAAATGCCTTGATAAAAAAGCGATAAGAACCAATCAAGAAGGTACGAGCAGAAGCAAACACTACAACGTCACCAAAACCTGTAAATTGCAGAAAAAGTGTCGATCCAACTCGACAAGAAATGATTTTGTTGTAACAATTATTGGTTATTTTATTTATGAAGGGGAAAATCTGCTTTTTTATTTTAGGGGCTAGGATTATAGATTTTTTTCGCGGAATACTTCAATATTTTGTTTGTAAATATATGGTTTTGATCACTTTCCTGTTCCAAATACTTTTTATTACATTGTTATTTTATAAAATTAATTTAACAAAACATTGTTACTACTTTTATAACGAAGTCAACTCTGGAATAACGAAGTAATCATTGGTGTAACGAAGTGGATACTAATATACTAAGATCATCACTTGTAAGACGAAATATTAAAGAAAACAAAATTTATAGAATTAGAAAGTAAAAAACTTCTTGAACTAGAGTTCTATAAACTTATAATAATAATCACTGTTGAGTAAAACCGCCATCCACTTTCCTCGCCGCGGGTCGATGGTGCAGACAACAATCACTTATTATATGTAAAGTAGAGGACACCCCTGAGTGCCAACCTCGTCACTCGCACTCGTTACTCCTCACCCTTCGGCCTGTGACTGTTGACTACAAATAAATAGTACAGTAGATTAACTAACTGTAAACGTAAAATCACAATATTGAATAACATTTATTTACAGGATCTCCCATCTCTTGCATTGCTACTTATTTGTTAGCATAAAAATGCAGTGATATTTTTACTAACCCTATTCGAAACGTCTTAATTTAATTTGTGTTTGTTTAACAGCTGAGATTAATTAAATAACTGTGTTTGATTACATTGAAACCGTCAAGTCCATTAGAGTGGAGCCCTACAAGTGAATAAAACCATACTTACAACTTTCCCTGGTTTAACATTATGAAAGATCTAACCTCCTCAATATTAGTACAAACGCCATTGTTTACATTCCAACAGCTGTTAACACTTTTTAGAAATCATTATTTATATTTAAACAGCTGTTACTTTTCGATTAATTTACATCTCTCTTCGTGTTATTATTATGGCCAAAAACGTACCCTGAGGGCTCCTCGTGTCTTTCAGGGTGAAAATATTGAAGAATTAAGACTTTATTGCACAACTACAAACAGAGGGGCATTTTTAACAACTCAACCGTTTACATGGTCAAGAAATAAGGGAGGAGTTGCGTTGACAAAAACGGCTTCACGAATTATACATGGTGTCCATATAGTGTATGGTGAATAGCAATAAAAATGTATTGTTTCCACAGGTCTCATTTTATTTTCTTGCGGAATCTCTAAACAACACTAATAATTTTTAATTAAATAATTATAAAATTTGTACAGTAACCAACTAAAAATAAGATTTTTGTCATAATTATTTCTGTTTTGAAAATAATGTTGTTCACAACATTCTTGTGTGTAGCCAATAGCAAGTGTTCAGTAGCTTCACAGTTGTGTTATCAAGAGAAGTTCGCAACGGAGTCCTGTATCTATGAGGGGGCAACCAACCCACATACCGTTAGCGCCTCGTGGAGTGTGACTATGGAATGTCTGTCGCCTTGTCTGCTTCGTCATCACAAAAACAGCTGATTCGTATTGACAAGTCGGTGACTCAAGGAAAGAGGGCAGGCACTTTGTCTGACGTCTCATTCCATTGTTATGTCGTTCCTTCTCACAGACGTCGTCCGGTCCACGGTCCGCCCTTCCTCTAATGGCTGGTGAAATTTAATTTGTTCTTCTGTTCTGGAATACGTTGGAGCAGAACGTTTATCGTTCCTTCGTCCAATGATGTTCTGGACTAATGGCTGTTTCTTACAGCTTGTGTCGTTTCATTGTAAAGTCAAATGTAAATAAATAAAATAGGAAGTATTTATACCTGTTTATATAAGTATAATACTGAAAGATGAAGTATAAGTCGTTATGTAATGCATGATAGGGTTTTCTTTAAAACAGAGCCACATTTATATTTTCTCTTCGTATTTTCTTAAATCTGTTGATTTAAGAAAATGTTGCCTGCATGAAGGTGAAATAGGGAGGTTATGTTAGGTCAAAGTTAGGTTAGGTTTTTACGTCAGATTAAGTTGAACTATGCCAAGTACGATTTGTTTATGAGTAGACTATGATTCTTAACTTTTGTTCGCTTACTGATCATGTTGTTCATAAACTGATGTATTATGTACACTTCGAACGTGTGTGAGTACGGCACTCTTTTTCTAGTGATTGTTTTCTATAGAATTGTTTGTAAAAAATTTTCTTTTCACTATGACAACTAGTTTTTGGATTTTTCGGTAAAAATGAGTTCTCCGCAGTTGAAATCTACCTCCTAAAAAGATTAAAACTAATATTTCAACACTTTTTCAACAAGAAATTGTATTTTCAAAAGTGGCAAGAAAATGCATAGTTACCCAATTTTCTCCATTTATGTTAAATGTATCATAAATCAGTAAACAACAAGTAGAGTGAAGTATATATAAGAAATACTTTGAATTAGGTTGTTTACTTTCAATAACCTAATCCAAAGGTGTACAGTTTTATTACTATACTGCTTACACAAAATGTTAGAAAAATCTTGTTCAAAGCAGAGCTATTGAAAAAATTTGACTATTCAGTTTATTTTTCGAATATAAAAAGCTTTCAATTATATTTGGTCTTGCCACTAGATGTAGCTATTCATGAACCAATTGTATTCCCCGGGCATGTTGAACTCTCTCATTTTACATTCAAGTTTGGCTGCAAACTGATGTATCAAACAACAATTAAAGTTATAAGTAAATCATACAATGTTTCTTTGACTTATATTCGTAACCGTTAAAGCAAAACAAAAATGAAGCCTCTAATAGTTTTAAATAGTTTAAAATATGCTGAATCTGCTGTTGAAAACGGGAGTTAAGTTGTAATGTTTGTAGGAATCAAATCCAACACATTAGTGAAGTGATAAATTATAAATGTAGTGTAAATTATAATATATCTTATATTTTTCATTCAGAAATCAGATCAACGAAAGTAAATGGATGATGTATCCAGCTTCATGTTTTGATCTTACTGGGATGACATGTTGTTAACTAACATTTCTATTAATAATGGAAGAAAATATGTAATGTTCATTTTAATGTTTTGTTAACATGACCTTTCATATCTTATCAATAGTCTGATACGCATAAGCGATCTCTTGCTCTCGTAATTCATTACTAAAGAACTACTTGTTGACTCAACACGCACATAACGTCTAATTCTATATGACAGTCATATATGATGAGTCACAGAAGCGTGTGACCTCCGAACTCCACCTTCTGTTGGCACTCCACTCCGAGTGACCCGGATTCTGGTCCTCCACACTCAGACAAGGCAGCTCTGCAGCAGTTTCTACACAATCGCTGTGTTGGTTGCTAGGCAACGACAACAATGTCCTTCCAGCTGACTTTCACTCCAGTCCGTGACTGATATCAGGCGTGCCAACCTTCTCCAGTTTAGCGTTAAATGTCACTAGAAACCGCCGATTACGATATAAAAACTCGTCTACGTGAAAATTGATCTATGGTTCAGCTTTGAACGACGAAGGAGCGGTTGAATCTTTCGGTTAGGCCTATATGTCAGCAATATTTAACAATAATGTTCTATAAGGTTAAAAAATTGTCTATCGAAAGGGCACTTCTTTATAAACATGACTAAACTTGTTGAGAATAATTTTAACTTTTGTTATAATTTCACTTAGTATAATATTATTGACGTTTTTGTGCTGTGTTGAGAGAAGAATGAATGGTAGAATGGAAAGTTGGTAAAAAGAGAGCTAGAGTAAAATTGGCTGATGTAAAAAAAAAAAACAAAAAACACCTAAAAACTGAGTTGTTACAGTATAGTAAGAACGTAATAATTTTTTTTGCGAGCGAGTGGAATACAAGTTTTTTTAAATGTAATAAAGTATTAGTAAACATGATTTACGTGAGTACTAAATTTAATTAAAAACACCATAAATGTCGAATAAACTAACATAACGTAACCTTATCGATATAACTTAACAAAACAAACCTATATCGAAACGTATCCTTACCAAGTTAACCAAACGAAATGTAACCTAAACAAGAAAAATATCTATTCTGACAAATTAAAAAAAAATATTTTCTCCAATTTTGAATAACATGTTAGGATCTAGTATTTGCCATTTTAAAATAGTGTCTACGATTGCCTACACATTACAGAAGTATCCCACTGCCTTGTAAGGCCACATCTATGACCGTTTAGATTGCTCAGATCGAAATGCCAAGAAACTGGCAAATAACCTCAGTCACGAGAATATATAATACTAGCTGTACCCGCCCGCTTCGCCGGTCATAATATTGAGTTTGATTTAGAACCTAATAGCTGAAATAATTCGAGCATTTTTGCTTCTTATACTAATATTAGATTTTTTAGGAGGCATGTCATAAAAAGTAAACTGCAAAACAAATAATTATTTATTTTCACGTTTCACCACATGTTTTAATTACCAAGGAAAAAAGGTTAACACCAAATACAGATCACCTGATCAAGTAAAAGTAGTGTATGCTACACTCTCAAGGTGAAATGTAGAACTACAATAAATCAAAACATATACAGTACTGTTGTTGTGAGAACTTCAATCTGCTTATGGCATGTGAAACTACATTAAACCACACAGTCATATGTTTTTTGTAAACAATTCAGATTCTCCATTTGAATAACATGGGATCTTTAGGAGCCCGTGGGGCGGGACCCTGTGGACGGATCTGCATCAAACTTCACAGAAACCATCTCGGGAGTATACAGGACAACATCCTAAAGTTTCATGGCGATCGGTTGGATGGTTTGGCAGCGCATAAACTTCAAACATATATATATATATATATACAAACATCCTCTTTTATAAATATAGATAATAGCTATAGTATAATAATTTATACATGGTAAGGAATAATAGCAACGGGTAACTCTTGTTATGAGATGATATATTATAAAGATCTTAAACCAGATTTGAAAGTTGACTTTGTACCGGTCATAAAACGTTTGACCATGTGCGGTCCGTTGGAAAACGAAATAGAGTTCAGTATTCTAGAAATTTACCACATTCATCTCAGAGACTTCGATAATCACTTTGCACACAACTTTACTTTCAGAAGGTATTCTTTAAAAAGACTTAACTACCAACTGAAAAGACAGATGAGCCTAAATGTAGTGCCTTAAAGATGTATCGTGGATTAACTTACATACTGTTAAGTCTTACTCCTATGGATTACTGATTCGGATATTATCATTAGTCATAAAATATATGAGGAAACACCTGGCTATTCCGAAGTTTATCTAATTATGAGATCAATCAATACTCAATATCTAGGGGGTAAAATTAAAAATATGGTTGGACCTAAGAATGGACTTAAAAAAATCAATAATTACTATACAATACCTAGAATATTGATATTTTCAACACGTTTTTTCCCTTTCGTTTCCTTTATTAAAAGGAGATGGACGGGGAAAATGATATTATTACAAGATATATTACAAATAACTAATATTTAAGAATTCGACTTTGTTTTAAAAATTATGAACATATGGACATAAACAATGGAAAGTGTTCTTAATAAATTAAATGTACCTTTATTTCAAAGAGGCCATTGGTTTTTAAACCCCTCAAAAGATCCAATATCATCATTGGGATTTTGACCTCCCTCACTGAGTCATTTCTTAGAAGGGCATGGCTTCTGTGATATAACTTGGAGTTCTAACTCAAATCTTAAAGGAGTATTGATGTTGTCATTTAAGGAAAGTTTCAAATAGACGTTTCAATCAAAAGCTAAGTCAGTCATACGTAAAAGTCACATATTTTGAAAACATCTAAAGCTATATAAAACTTTAAAAAGGGAGAATCTTCCCATGTAGGTAATGCTTCCTAGCTTGTGTAAACTTTGGAAAAATGTAGGCCTATAGCATTCCTTTTAAAAATTTTAAATTTAATTAAAGATCAGTTTTGGCTTAAAAATAAATGCACAGTTAGCCTCATCAAACATTTAGCCAAATCCAGGTCGATGACAGGAGTGACAAAGGAGTGTGACCATTCAATTAAATTTCTTTGATATGTTAAAAATCATGATACAATGGTGAGAAACTTAGTGAAGCATTGTGTTACAAGTGTTTTCAGTGGATGGCTCTTATTATGTTGAAATACAGAATATCCAGATGTGGTTGCTCTGTATGGAAAAGTAAATGTAGATCCAGATAATCCTTAAGGAATCAAATGGTGGGCTGCTACTGATCCTTATCTAAGTCAGCAGCCTGAATTCATCGAGCTAAGACAAGGATGTAATTCAGAATGCTGATTACACAACTCTCCGTTTAAAAATAAAAACAAATAATATGCAGAAACCAATTACTCTGTTGAAGTAGTTCCTTGCATACAATGTTCTTCTTTAATGAGTCCGAAATATAAAAATCCAATTTCACTACATTTGCATTCAATAGTGAGTAAAAAATATTCCAACCAATCTTACAAAAGTTATTATTTTTCGTGGAAATGATTTCGTGAGAATTTTAGGGAATTTCTTGGATAGGTGTATGACTAAAAAAAACTTCACAATGAACATATTCGTGGCATATTTTTTCTTAAATTCCTGTTTTTACAGGCACTACTTTTCCAACGTTCTCCTTTTCAGAAGCCTTAAAAGGGGCTTATAATGAAATTATACACCCACCCATACACGAACTCTTCTGTTCACCCATACTTGTAGAGTGGTGATACTCCCACCACCCATACATTCACCTATGTTCTATGGAATAAAACTACGAGGGGGGCTATGCTAAAAGAAAAATCAAAATCGTTGATGACTGAATTAATAATCTCTATACTGTAGTTTTTTCTTTCTGTCGTCATTATGTCTCTAAATGCTCAAATTGGTCATGTACTAGGCCCGTGACATACATTGCGAAGAGACTATATACAGTGTCAACTATCAGTTGAGCAACATACAAAAGTAACACTGTAACAAATGTTCTACGTAAGTTTTATGAAGCTCTTAAACCTCTTGCCTAAAGATGGTAAAGTTAGTGTTAAGTCTAATTACAGAAAAGTCCTACTGACTTTAAACGCATCTTCTAGTGTCAAAACCATTGTAGTCTACTTTGGATTTTCGGACCATTAGGGTTTAGGCAACTTAAATAATCTATTTCGAACACCTATCTTCATACAGAGAAGTTCCATAAAATTTACATTTAACCTTTTCATCTAAGTATTTATCAACCTTACTTTTTGTTAAAAATCATCTAGAATATTTTACAACAACTAAAATTAGAAACGGAACATGTACAAAGTCATAATATCAAAACACAATAGTTTACTAAAGTAATTATTTTGAAACTAAATAAAACTATTCAATAAACTCCCAAAGGACATAAAAAGTGAATTAAAATAATAAAATAAAAATAGATAAGTTAATAATCACTAAGGAGATAATTCCTACAATAGATTTCCTCGCATGTATTCATTGAAGAAATATTTACAAGAAAATTACAACTGTTAATTTTTTTAATTCTTTTTACATTTTCATCATTTATATTTTATTTTTAATGTCAGTTTACTTAATTAATTTTTTACTCACAGTTTTACGTATACGGGACTACGATAATATTTGTGCAATTCTTATTTGCCTCTTTTCGTTTTTGCCAATATTCTTTCCTTTTTTTCAGCAGCTTTCCTTCGAGTCTTGAATTTAGGGGTTTCTTGCCATCTCAAATGTGTTTCCTTCCGCTTGTTTCTAAGATTATTTCGTTGTTAATAATTATTGAAATACTATTTAATTTATGTAAGTCTTTTTTAACATTCTTCAGTCAATTGTCTTTTGTTATTCTTTGTAGAAGAAATCTGTTATTCTTTTTGTATATCTGATATCCTCCATTCTAAATGATAATTTTTTTGTTATATTGTAATCCTTTATTTAATTTATCATTCTTATTTGTTTTCATATATTTGTTACTTATTTTTTTGGCTTATGAAATTGTAAAAACCAATGCCAAGATGATATGATACGACAGTTTCAAAAACAAAATAAATTATGGTGTGAGGAATGTGGCTAACTAGCCACTACATTAAATGTTACTTAAATTAACTAATTTAAGTAACACGTTTTCATAGTCAAAATTCAAATACTGTTTCCTAATTTTATCAAACACAGAAATAATGTGGACTGTAACAATTGTAATTAATAAAAATTATATTGATTTAAACACGGCAAAGATATCCTACCACTCAAATTAGGTATTGTACTGCCTGGATCAGCGGAGGGTTACGTATCCTTTCCAAGAATATGTGTTTTCAAGTTACAGCCCTGACGTAAGCATTGCCGATTCACTGGCGCTGGTTGCCTGGTGTGGACCGTATGTGAATCATACATCTTGTAGTCGGATTATGGGTGATCTACGCTACCGGCAAATTACTGCATGTATTGCTGTGTAACTACACATAGATAGCTAATCTAACAGGAATATTGTTCCAATAATTTGGTTTGTTAGTGAGGTCTGCTACATGTGTTGGTTTTTAAACTGCATTACGTTTTCACGGGACCACCCTAACGCTCTACTACTGGACCTAAGCTGATAATTAGACACAACATTTAGCATTGGATGAGAAATCTATCTGTACCTGTGTAAAATCGATTATACAGGGTGACTGAAAAGTAAATTTCACCCCCCTTAACTGTTTTCTTATTTTAGATATGTGAAATTTGTTTTCGGCAATCTTACTACATTCAAAGAGCTGCAATAATAATGACAGTTTTCAAAATGTTTAACTTCGGGGGATGGGGGGGGGGGTTTACTCAAAATATTCAAATAGCACCTTTAATAGTCTTGTAATATATAATTTTAAAGGTTTTGGTTAGCCAATAAAATTACGCTTTAGGTTTAAAATCTCTAAATTATATTTGTATTTTTCTTAACTTTATGAATCACAATAAATCTCCGTTACGCTTAGGGCTGTCATTTCTTGTAGAATGGTCCGAGTAAGTGTATTTTGTATTGGCTAACCAAGATGTTAAAAATTATACGTTACAAGACTATAAGTGATGTTTTAAAAGTTGTAGCAACTACCCCCTTTTCATTATTAGTGTAACTCTTCGTATCTAGTACGACTGCCGGAAACAGATTTTACATATATAAAGCAACAACAAAAGTTAAGGAATGGTGAAACTTACATTTCAATCATCATGCATAACAAACTGTGACATGTAATGCACAGTGATTTCCCCTCTACTCCAGGATTATTCAAATATCCCCTCCCTTCGGTCTGGTGCGCGTGGGATGTAAAACGAAGGTGTTTTTCTCATTAGTGTTAACTATTGTTAGTTGTTTCCTGGAACTCAGTTATGTGCAACGGGTAGTAAATTACTCCCATCGGATAGAGCACTGAAGATAGGAATTAACCTCTGCTACCTGCGAAGGTGATTCTTAGAAGATGATTACATATTTACGCAGGTCCTCGTCCACTATTTGTATTTGTTGTTTTTACATAGTCATTGTTGTGTCGAGCTTCTGCTTGTAATGCTTGTTTTTCCACCTAAAACCAGTTATTAGATGCTTAGCAGATTTCTGAATGCATTTTAAGGTATGCTCTCAGCCTTTGTTGAATTTTTATCTATTTGTGATTTACTAAATGCCTTTTTACTTAATTTATGATGTATTAAGTGAAGTTTATGGACCTTTTTCGGGTACTTCACTACCACTACTTTTTTATCGCAATCACGGTTAGGTCAAGTAAGGTTAGGTTAGGTGGCTACTAAAGTTGATCACATACTAGTAAATCTAATGACTGCCTTGCCGCTGAATGTGCTCTCCGTGTGTAAGTTCGTGGAAAGCGAAAAGATAAGGCCAGCGATATAGGATTGTTGACAGATAAGGAATACTACAGTGGACATAAAAATGAGCGGAGAACAGTTTTTAGAGCTATAGAATATTTTATCAAGCGGTAGTGAATTAACGGAAAAAATCCAAGTGATGACAGTTTATTAATATAATTATTCAAATATGGACCCAATTAATCGTACTACCGAAATAAAGTCAGCACTTGTTTTGATGAGTCAGCTTGTTGTGCCCTTTCTAGTTTCATTCTGTCGGAATCAGCTCTCTTTCTTTCATTGAACTAGGCCGTTTCAGTTTTTTCCTGTTACTCTAAGATTAATATTCAAAATTACAACTCTTTGTCTGCATGTGTTCTGTTACACATGTTGATTTTAGATTAACGTGTTAGGTTTTTTATCAACATCAATAAACGAATTATATATATATACATATATATATATATATATATATATATATACATATATATATATATATAAAATTATATTATAATAGAAATTATGTAAATTAAAATTATGCTCAACTATATTTTATAATTCAGTTACTAAGATGTAATTTTAAGGGGTTTACGTACGTCTGTTTTAAGGCGTTGAGGCTCTAAGGCTGAAGGTTGGTTGTCTTTGAGTGATGATCTTATCGAGCTCATTATATACTAGAAGGATTGAATACTGCTGACGATAATTACTATTCAGAAACTTCTGACTTGTCAAATATTAAAAGTAGTTTGTCATAAAACAAAAAAACAGTATTCACTCTGTAAATAAATTATGTATTTTTAGGAATTTTATAAAATCAAATTAAGAAAGAAACTAAATTACGTTATTTGATGTATTATTTTACTATAGTAAAGTTCATCGATCATACCTTCCTTAACATTTAACCTACAAATTTTAAACGTTTTTGAGAACATTTCCTGGCAGCAGGGCTTCTTTGGAAGTAATTATTTTATTTATGAAATTGTATAAAAGTGGTTAGTTAAATAAATCAGTATAAAGAAATAGAAAATAGGCGTACACTAAAAACAGATTTCAACAATAAAAATCTTCAAAGCTTTGAATTAAAACAAGTAATCGGCCGGCAATGTTTCTAATTTTCTGATTAAATAAATTTTTTTCACATTCAATTTAATTTAGTAGTAATTTTTGAGCTAATTATAAATTTTATATAAACCATACTCTCCCATAACACACAAATATTATAGGGAATATATTTCAAAATAATTGTTTATGTAATGTCAGCAAATAAATATTAATAAACATTGTCCTCCCCCGTATAAGGCTATATACTTTACATACTAAAATAAACTTAAATAATATCAATGTAATATGTTATTTATAAACACTTTGATACAAAATTTATAGAATAAACATATTCATTATTAATATCCAACATTTTCCTCCTTTTATATTCAAAAGCCAACGAAACCAAATAGTTACTTCACCACTATCTGTGATCAAACTGCAATAACGTCTGATTGATAATTGTTTAAAGAGGTCCAATATGAAAAAAATAGCACATACAATATGTTCTTGAACTATTTTTAGGTTAAGTGATAATACATTTACTGCTATATAGAATCGAGTGCATTAACCTTTAGATGGATCGATTGTCTATGTGGAAAATGATCAGCTTGCTTCACTTGTATTTCCACATGAAGTCCCACAAAAGAATTACTTATCACAATATTCTTCATCATTGTAGTTAGCAATTAAAACACAAGACTTTCAGGTTATGCAAGTACTGTAAACTAATATGACATGTTTCCACAGTAACGAGTAATTGTGAATCAGCTGATTAATACAGCACGAGTTAGTGTGTGAACAGCTGATTTCATAAGTCAAAGAGCACTTCTGTATTAGAATTAGTTTAAGATGTTGCAAATTTATCTAACAATAACAAATGTTTCAACATGCCTTGGGTTTTTAGTCAATTCCTTAAAACTTAATACAGTTTATTGTTAAAACTGAAAAACCAAATGCAAAAGCCAATTCAAAATGCTGAAAACAAATATATTCATGTTAGCTCATATATAATTTTTAGTGATTAGTAAATATTAAAAAAGTTCGAAAGTAACGTGGGAGGTGTTCTTATAGGAGTAACCTCAACATATCCGACAGCCTCTGAAGACTCAATGTCCATATTCATCAATTGAAAAAAAATGATTTCCTTTTTAATAAGTGAGATAGTTGTTTTATTAAAATTCGTTTACCAATTTTCACTTCTATACGGTTGTTTTCTTAATATAATTTTCCTTTCTTTTCCTTCTGTGCGTATATAAATATAACAACGAAATATAAATGATTTACTGATCACATCGTCTTAAACACTATAAAACTTGGCACAAACATTCTTTATATTATCTTAATTTGTACTAAGGTAGGATTTTAAAATATTTTCTTTCAAAGATAAAATAAGGTAGTTAGATTTTAGCTTTTTACCGGTCATCTTTATACCAGCCACTCAGAGCCTCTGTTACCGTTTTACTAAACGAAAAGAGAACTTAGTAGGTGCAATTTGACATAAGAGGTTAATTTTTTTAAATGATGTAAGCATGCAATGAGAAGAAAAATGACAAAATTACGCGAGTGAGTGGCGGGTTCAGCAAGCGAAGAGCGGTGGGGTTTCCCCAATTTTAAAATAATTCTATTAAAAAAAATCAATTCCCATTGCTTTTACATTTTATTTCCTTTAAAGATACAGTAAATCCCCGTGGCTCGGAAGTCACGTTAAGCCGTTGGTCCCCAAGTTAAGTCTTAGAGAGGGCTTTTTAGCGTTAACTTTGCCTGGTAAAATAAGTTAGGCGCATTAAAAAATTCGTTAGCATTAAAAAAGCTTTTGTCAAGCCAAATAACACTTCGGGTAAAAGGAATTTTTATATATTCTAAAGATTGGAAGACGAAACAAACCCCTTGCTGTAAGGGTAAGTATTTTAATACAACAGTTTTGTGAATTACTGTTCAACATTTTTCTCTATGTCTTGTCACAAATGCAGTATATCACGGCTTGCCATAGCAAATTTCGAAAAAAGTTACGTCGAAAAGTAAACTCAAGGAATAAAAAGTTTTTGTAATGCTCTCCGATCTTGAAAATTATGCTATTATGCCAATGACTTGCGTCTGCAATTTGAACGGCTCAAGAATTGAAAATATACAATAGCACCCATTAACACCAAACCTAGGGTCTCTACGAGATAAAATAATCCTCGATTTAACGGGCTTCGGATACAACGGACAGCTTCCAGCTGTTAATACTGATGATTAACACTATCTAAATGTCTATATATCTCACATTGAAGGTAGTTTTATAATAAAATTTAATTTATAGAATGTGTAGGCTAAATCACTGTTGCGAAGTGAAAATCAGACCAGCACTACGTGGTTCGGAGTCCACGTAAAGCTGTAGGTCCCTTAGTTGCCCTGGCTGTTTGACTATTAAGAAATTGCCCTTTCTGAGGAACAGTTGAACTCAGATAGTAACCAGACTACACTCATCTACACTCATCCTACACTCATATCGCCTTAAAATACCAACAATGTTGTGTCGGCGTCTCATATGTAAGAATGTAAGAATATATATTTGTAGGATATATTTTATGACATGTTGTTGGGTTAACAATGAGCTTGCAGCATAACAGATTTGATTAGGGGTTTGCAATTTTATAACAGCTTGGGGTGAATCATCTTGGTTTAACGAATAAGATCTTGCCCGAAATAGTCCGGTAAATCGAAGGTTAACTTAAGTGTATTTTCCTTTCTAAAATCAAACTAAAAGTAATTTTATTTTACTAAATATAGTAAAATAAAATTATTTTTTAATTGTTAAACAATGTAATACTTTGTACATAAATGGATCAAATAAAACTGAAACAGCATAGTTTGATTGTTATCTATCTATATAAATGTCTCATCTATCTAAAAAAAATCTACATGAAAGTTACATAATTTTGGTAAAATAAAAAAGGCCCCAGAATAAAAAATGTTTCGGGGTTGTTATTGCTTAAATAAACTAAAACTAAAGGTAACAAGCTGACTGCAATTCAAATTCCATATTAGTAAGACAAAATATGCATACAAGTTGTTCAACATTTTTCAAACAATATTGGAAAAATTTAGTAAATGAAATATGGTTACTGCTATTCATAAAGAAAATATATTTAACATAAATTCAACGATAAATATAATGAAGTACCCTTTTATTCATTTTTTATAAAAATATATTTAAGATACATTTACATTACGATGTACATCGTAATTTACATTACGATAAAATACTATTTACATTACGATAAATATAATGAGTAAATAATTTATTTACTATATGAAGATGGCCTAAGAGCCGAAACCGGTAATATATTTTTATAAAAAATGAATAAAAGGGTACTTCATTATATTTATTGTTGAATTTATTAAAATAGTAGCCCTAACGTGAACTAGTTTATACATATATTTAACATATGTGTTAATTACACGCAAACTAAGCCAATAAGTTTTCAATATTGTGGCAAGACACAATCCATCCTTAACATTTTTTAAATTATGTCCTAGAATTAGTGTTTTTTTCATTTTCGCGGGTAGTATATTAAAAATTCTAGGAGCATTGAAAGAAAAACATTTCTGGAACAACGTCAGATCATCCAACATACTTTACTATGTTTTGAATGTTGACCAATAATTGTTAGATACCAAACAAATCTTTTTTAGTTAAAACAAAATAATAATAACATGTTAGTAGATGTTAGAAGCGCATCAGTGGCTAAGGCTTCGGACTGCGCTTCAGAAGGGCATCAGTGGCTAAGGCTTCGGACTGCGCTTCAGAAGGCTTCGGAATCCCTACTGAGCCAGCGGTCGCTACTTTACTCAAGTTCACGCGCAGGCTTGCAGGCCCATGTGAACTGGCTAGTGAAGTTTTAACTAAAAGACTAAAAAATAAAAAAAAAAAAAAACACTACAGTTAACGATCGTTCAGGTAATGATAGTAAAACGCGCAACTCGTCTTGTTCACGGTGCATCGAACGCACATATCTGAGAGACAGTAGTAATCAAATGTTGGATTCCAGCACTTCTCCAGTGCTACCGTTACTTGCGTCCAATCTGATTGGCTACGGAACTAAAAATTTCGATTTTGCTTCTCGGTTGATTTTTACGGCTCTGGTGATTTTCTGTTGAAGCGTCTTCTCCACTGGTTGAAGGTTGCTGGATTCTAATTCAGGTGCCGCACTAGTACTGATGTGTATGATAGACGTAGTTATATCAGCGCTAATCACATTTGTATATCACATTAAATTAAAAATTTAAACTATCAGACAGTAAATGAAAGTAAGTTGTGAATAAAATCATTTTATATTGACTTGAACAAAATAAAAAACCAGTAAACGTCACACAACACAAATTTATTATAATATAAGTAACAAATTGACAAAATATTTTGGTAATCGATCTTGGTAAATTACGTTTACATTCTTCATACCAGATATGGTTCACAAATAGCGTAAAGTGATTTACCAAAATCGATCACCATAGCCCTATTAATTTGTACATTTTTTACTCATAATATTATAAGTTTGTGTTGTGTGACTTTTAATGTTATATTCGTACTACATTGTAACATGTTAACTAAGAAACTAAGCCTACTTGTTTACTACAACTAAAATTTATTTCCTCTTATTTGAAAAATATTTTGTTTTCAAAAATTTTAAGACTGACTGTTCTTAGCTACTAGTACAGTCGTTCTAAACTGGGAAAAATTAGGCCCAGTAAACCTTATACGTCGTTTAAGTACATATACTATATATAACTAATGGTGACATGAACTGAATGGCCTATTAGCAGCATTGCCTATGCGCGAACCTTCTGTGGTTGATGAGCACGGTTGTTGGAGTGTACAAACGCATCAACCTCGTTGCTCGTCAACGAACAGGTTTACAGTCCAGATAACTGATCCAAAATATCGTCCTGCGTTCTGGGGTGATTTATGGGCAACCTGCAACCAAGTTGCCCAGTTTCCCAAACTGCCGAACCAATAACCTTATACTAGACCTAAAATCTTATAGTCAGCGTTTATAAGATTTTAGCTCTTCTATTGCAAGTTTAGGTTCATATTTATAAAATCATATTCGGTTGTAGTGAACATTGTTTATAACATTTTTAATAAAATTTAACACTATAGAATATAGAAAAAAAAATAACGATGATAACAATTTCCAAACAAAACCACTTAACATTTAACAGAAAATTACAAACTACTTTAAACAATAAGAATGAAGGAACTTCTGATAATCATAACAATCCATAAAATAACTAATAAATCAAAATTGATAAAAAATAAATCAAACTAAAAAAATTAATTTATAAAGTTGTTATTTACGTTTCAAAACCACGTTATGACATACTAGATATACTATAGATACAATATAGATACTAGATACAATAGATAATTGTACGTTCATACTAGAATGTTACCCACCCACCCTTACACGTAGAGAGGTATTGATGATAAAGTTCGAATCTATTGGATCATAAGTTGGTTTTATGAGTTTTTTTAATAAATCGTCACGAATTAAAAAAGTATATTTAACCGTGCAAAATTAAAAAAGTACTCGTTTTTAGACAAAATCAACTTATAGTCCAGTAGAACAGTTTTAATCTTCAATTCGACACTTCGAAGTAGCGATGTGATCATTAATACGGACAGAAACCTTGAAAGAGAAAACATGTTGTTGTTTTTCGTAAAACATTTGAAAGAGCATAAAAGTTACTAGACAATCGATTTTTTTCTTTTTGGAAAAACTTTGATCTGTGATTAAATAAGAAAATACTACATTTTATTTTATTATTTCGTAATTTTTATTAAAATAAAAATTAACTATAATTATTTTAAAAGTGGATACTCTAGTATAGTTTACGCTGTTTTACAAAATTATAATAAACTTTGTCAAAATTATAATTTTCCGACAAATCGTTATACAATTCACAGTTTGTTTAACATTTTACTCTTAAGAGAAGACTATTTAGTCCTAACTTTGCTTGAGCAAAGACAATCTTTACTTCACTTAACTGTTTAACCTCATCTTAAACAATATTTAGCTTTTAGTGAGTTCAGCAGCCAGGAACGTATCGATGCTAATACCTTTACAGTAGTCCGATACATCTACAAAGCCGCGCAAACACTTTAAAGTTATATAAACCTCCAATTTAACCACGACGTCTGATCGTTGCATACCCCATCCTCCCTTGGAGGCCTCCCGGTTGCCTTCGCTCCCATCGTTGGACGTGTTGCCAGACCGTGAACGAAGCCTGCAGTTCCAACGATAGGCAGTCGAACGCCCACGCTGCGAGCGAAACGACCGACCACTTAGCACTTTATGCAATTAGCAATTCCAGCGAATGAGAGAGAGCAAGGTCAATTGACTGCTGACTCGGTAAAATTGGGGTAAACGGGTGTATGTAGTACGTCAGTCTTGAAGGACTTCTTGGTGTGGAATCTACACGTGTTGGTGTTAACACTATAATCAGTTATATTCGTTGTTAACAAAGTTAATGACAATTAAATAGATAGTGTCATTTTAAAGAAAATTAATTCATCATTTAGGATAGTTCAACATATTATGTAACCATCCTAATAAGTTAATAGTCCTAAAATAGAGTAAATCCTCCTAATTTGTCACTTCCTCGATCTAGGGCAGCAGTTTTATGTTTAAGTTAATGGTTGTTTATATACCCATATTTAACACCAATTAAATAATTAGGACAAAAGCAAACTTTCTTATGTATGTCATGTAGCCAAACAAAATTGAATAAACAAGCGCAAAAAATTGATACAAATATTCAAAGTAACACATTTTAATTTAATTATTTTTCAGACGAACTACTATGGATATTAAAAATACTAGGGGACACCCCTGCACGCTTCGCGTGCCAACCCCATGACAAATGACGTCAGAGTCAATATTTGTTATTTTGCCCTTTATTTTTAACTGCTTATATTTATTTTTTTCTTTTGTCTTTTTATGTTGCAATTATTTAAACCTAATAGTGATTAAAATTGTAACTGAAAAGGTATAATTATGTGTGGATAGTAACATTTGTATTATTTATTTATAGTTATTTTTAATATAAACTATATTGAAAAACACGTATGCATTAACAAGGTTACTGACTGGTCGTAAAATAATCATAGAGTAACTATAATTATGTGGGTCCGGTTAATTTATCAATCTACTGTAAACGTAATTTTAGTTTTATATAGGCAGTTAAATCTTTTATTACTTTACAGGTGAAATTTTAAATTCATTAAGGATAAAAGTAATTAAATGTTTTGGTTCTTATTATATGTTTATGTATTATGATAAGAATGTTTACCATCTATTTTATTATTGTTATACAATCTTGGCATTATTACTGGTTTATTTAATTCTTCAAATTCCATATCGTGATTATTGTATTCTTGAAAGTCAATTGCAATAATGAATTACAAACTGTTACCTATTACGAGCTTGATCATCGGTTACATGTTCCTAAGTTTATATATTTAGGTTTTGTTCGTAAACTTATTCAATAGTGCGCCAGATCGGCGTCTAGTAGTTCTACAGTTCGCCGTGCGAATGAGTTAGTCTTCTCCTAATCCTCAAGGATGAACGTAGTAATTATTAATAAATATTTATAAAGATATTATAAAGAGGCGTTCACTGCGGTAACAAGCAATCGACCACAGTTTTTTCTCTGTGACATTTATATTTGGGTTCGATGTATTCGCAACTCCTTTTATAACATTTGGAGGACTACCACTAGAAGAAAATAATTTAGGACTCATTAATAAAATTATATACAATGATTTTATGTATAATTAAGTATGCAAATATTCTATACAGAAAATAGTTCCACAATGTACATGTATAAAACCAATTTTATACGTCGAATAATTGTAATAAAAGTGAATAAAGAAGTGTATTTCTATCGCATGTATTCTTAATTACTTTTATTGATGTGGCTGGAATTTTTTTCTATTGGCCTAATATTTAATTTGTACTCGATTGATAACGACCGTTTTTCGCCATCAGGGTGTTAAATATGTGTAAACAAACAGTTCAAAATCGTCAAGTATGTGCTAAAAGTAGTCCGTACTACTTTTACAAACGTTTACGTTGACTTTGAACGTGTCGTTGTTTTGTACCACGTGAAAACGTACATTTAAACAGAATTTTGATAAAACTACGTTAACTGTATACACAGTAACCATTATTAGCGCGAGTCATTTTCAAATTATTAAATTATTTAGGATTTTACATTTACTTTTATATTTTTTATGTTTTTACATGTCTACATATCATTTACTTGTTATTCCCCCTATTTACGTGTCTACATAAAGTCTAAATACTGTTGACTGACTGATTACAGTTTCTAAAAAACTAAAAGTCTTTGGACCAATAAACTTGGCTCAAATACTCTGTACAGGATTTTAGATTTGCACCAAGAAAAGAATTTTAAAAATATTTTTGCTTCAAGACCTAAATATAAAAATAAGGTCAGTCAGAACCTTTTGTACACTTCACCATACGAAAGAGACAAGTTATTGTACAACCTGACATAAAAGGTTATTTTTAGACAATTTAAACGTGCAATGTGATGAAAAATAACAAAATTAGACGGAGGAGTGCGGCACGAGCGTAGCGAGCGACACGGTTTATGGAGTCACAATGTGAATTTGTATTGAGTCACGTTCACTTTTGCCATTATCACCTAGTTACACTATGTACCTAAACATCTAATAATCCCAATCACTTTACTATCCCACTCAATCATCCCACCCAATCACCTTAATATTTATTCACTTGACGGTCTCACCCAAAACTCTCCACATCATTCTCACATTGAAACACTGTATTTCACCTAATTGTTCAATGTACTCGTTTATCAGATAACCGGAAGTTATTAAAATCTGCAGAGAATACCCGTAGATAGTCGCGGTGTCGGATTTATATTCCACAAAAGCAAAGTTGAATATGGTACAGCACATTGTTGGAAAATTATAATTTTTACATCGTTAGAAAGAGTTTAAAAGTTTGTATTGGATCCACTTTTTAATTTTCAAAATATATTGGTCTGTGATTAAATAAAAAGTTTCAGTTTATTAGTTCATAATTTTTATGAAAGTAAAAATGAACAATCAGAATTTTAAAAAGTGGATCCATTAATAACTTTAACGCTCTTTCAAACGATGTACAAATAATAATTTTCAACAAATCATTAAACTACAATACTTTAACTGATTTATCGTTGCTATTACAGGCTATAAATCCAATATTGTGACTACCTCAGCAGAATTTTAAAATAATTGAATTTACCTTCATTTATTTACGTGTTATTTTCTTCTAAAATACATGATTTAAATGCTATCAGCATCCGTGCAAAAATATATTTAATTTCGTAAATTCTTTTATTTATTATTAACGCTCTATGATGAAAATTTGTTTTAAATCGTAGTGAAAAGTGAATTGTGAGTATTTTCACTGAAAGCGGACGAGTCCATTCTCTGGGAAAGCTGTACCCTGGCTGAACAACCAAGGTAACTGTCCTGTTAGAAGGATAACGACATCATTATCTGCAATCGAAGGACAATTAGGCTTGCTTTAATCGTGTGAGACAGCGAAAGTAATAGAGGAGGTTAAAATTACAACCAGGTAGAAAGCCTTAAAACGTAATAAAAAATGATTGCACTTCTGTACTGTAGTGATTAGCAACTAACACCTACATAGTTTTAACAGTAATGATAAAATGTGAATAAGTTAATACAACAAATAATAATCAGCTTAGATAGCTCTATTGTAAAAGATTAAAAGATGACAGTAGGTGGTAATGAAAGGTGCAATCGAAATCGTTTCATTTGTTAAAAACAACCTCGTTCAGAATGCTTGTTTAATTTCATCGAAATATCATTTTGTTAAATGTAATATTCAAGGAAAAACAAAAATTAATGTATCATTTATAATATATTTGGTGTAATCAAGAATTAAATGTAAACTGTGTCATTTTTAAAGTGTAGAGGAACGCAGGTCCTCTTAATACACATACTACGACCTCTCAATGGTTGCCATCGACGTGTACATTACTAGGGAAGACTGGGATCTATCCCGTCAATTCACCAACATACCTATAACTTAGGCGAACCTAACATAACATGACTAAACTTAACATAACCTTACCAAACCTGACAACCTAACTATACCTAACATAACATAATCAAACCTAGCATAACCTAAACAAACCTAACGTAACCTAACCAAAGTAGTGGTAGTGAAGTAACGGAAAAGGTTCGAAAACTGAAATGTCCGTGTTGGGTGCTAGTCAGTGTACATGGGTTATATAGGAAAGGGATTTGAGTGTCAGGCTTGTCAGTTGAAAATTATTATTCAATATTAAAAATATTGAAAATCAAACCAATATTACGTGGTTTGGATTCCACGTAAAGCTGTGGATTCCTTAGTTGTCTTGGCTGTTAGTCTACCAAGCTCTTTCTGAAGAACTTTCGACCTTAGTAACAATGACTACTCTCGTTCATCTACACTCATTCGCATCTCATATTCGTCCTTATCTGCGTCTTACAAATGAAAAATAAATAATGAAGAGTGGGTCGCTATCAATCCTTTGTGTATAGCAGGAAAATTAAAGTCTTTAAGTATTCCAAATGTTAGTAGAGATAATGAACGTATATATCCTTGCAATCCGACTCAGATCTATCCTCCATCGATCCATCACAAGACTGCGGTGTTACCAATGATTATGAATGGTAAATATTTTAAACAAATCTATGTATCGAATTATCGATATATCGCAAACCAAATATCGATCTAACGATAATATCGAAAGAAAAATATCGATATATCGAGTAACTTATGAATCGAATTGTAAATGATTTATCTGTTTAAATTACGCACTAACTCTTATGTCATGAACAAAAATACACTCATGTTTTGCTGTCACAATTTAGAATAGCCTACTGGATGTAAATATTAAATATACTACAAAAAATTGAAAAAATGGCTTTTTGAACAAGAAGCTGTCGATAAAATATTAAAAATAGTAAAGTAGGTTGAGTCTTGATACATTTTGAATCGCTTGCACTTACTTCTTGCTTGAATTTCCTATGTGTTTTTTGTACATCTATTTGTTTGCTTACTAGTATTTGTCACTATCTCTTTAGTGTCTTTTTATTTCTTTGAATTGTAAATATAATTACTTGGTATGTTGGTGAAGGAGATTTTTACCATTGAAGTTACAAAGAAATAATTTCCATTCAATAGCACAGTATGTTTTTTAATCAATTTCTTTTTCATACATAATTTTTAAACTATGTGTTACGTTTCGCTGCTAGCCGTTTCATTCTTTTTGTTTAAAACAAGTGATGGAGATCCCAGTTCAGGCTTTGCCTAGGGGATTCCTATTTATTTTGCCTTATATTTATTTATATTGTTATTGTGTTAATTTATTCTACCTTTGTTGTTATATTTTGAACTCATGGTATTGTAAAAACTGTGTTGTGTACTTGTATATGAGAATGTACTGTTTTGTACTTGATTTTTGGCAAAATAAACATGATTTATTATTATTATTATTATTATTACTTATCTACACGAAACAAGTTGTGGTCTGTGGGGTTGAATGACAAGAAATCTAAATAAGAGTAATTATACCTTTAATTATCGTGTTAATTATAAAAGAATAATGTACAGTCAGCATTTACAACTGACACACAACTTCAATATAGCCGTTCCAGCCACTGGTCTACAATAAACTACATTTTAGTGCGTTAACCCGAAATAAAATAAAAAAACTAAATAAATGAACATTATTATTGCAATGTTAATGTTCATGCTTTTATACATAAGAGGCAATTTAAATGTGCTTTATTTCGAATCGTGGTGATTTTGAGGGGAGAGAATAACGTCAATGTTTAGTGATATGGCCGATATCAGACACAAAATATCGATATGGCCGATATCAGACACAAAATATCGATGTGGCCGATATCAGACACAAAATATCGATGTGGCCGATATCAGACACAAAATATCGATGTGGCCGATATCAGACACAAAATATCGATATGGCCGATATCAGACACAAAATATCGATGTGGCCGATATCAGACACAAAATATCGATGTGGCCGATATCAGACACAAAATATCGATATGGCCGATATCAGACACAAAATATCGATATGGCCGATATCAGACCAAAATATCGATATGGCCGATATCAGACACAAAATATCGATATGGCCGATATCAGACGAAAATATCAATATGGCCGATATCAGACACAAAATATCGATATGGCCGATATCAGACCAAAATATTGATATGGTCGATATTATCGAATGAAAATATCTATACCAATATATCGCTAATTGGACACATATTTACCGATATTTCCGATAAATCGACATTTTCTTTGCCAATCCTACCAATGATATGCAGTCTGCATGTCGATGAATAACTGTACCACCAGCATTCCTGCCACTTCTTTCTCTCCTTCTGCCCACCTTTAGCACTACAGTTATTGCAGAGTCTGAATTTTAATAATACGTCATTATTATGTTTAAAATGTTATAATAAAGTCTTGTCTATTATAAATCCCGTATTTGTATTTATATCCCGTAATTTTGAAAAATTATTCGTAATTGTACTGACGACTTTCGTTAATAGCTCAATAATGTTTATTTGAAAATGGTCTGATACTGCTTTTGTATAATATAGAATTTTACATTGTGACTTTTATTGGTATTCTAGGAATCTCTAACCTGTTCCAAACAAGGTCCTGGTTTATACTATACGACGATATTCTCACACTCTGTGTTAGTCTTTTTACAGTCATAGCCCTTTTACAATTCGATGTAATCTTTTAGTAATGCATAATTAAAAGTGCATTATCTGTTACTAAAATATAGCGCACCTTAATACAATATAAACACAAGTTAGTAAACTTGTTTAGGTAATCGGTTGTCGTAAAGAACGGTTTACTTCTTTATACTTAAAGTGTTTATTGACAACTTATTTGTCAATTAGCTATTAATACTTATTATTACACAGCATAATCTTTTTAGTGTTCATAAAATATTGCTCCAAACAGACACTTTGTAGTATCAGAAGAAAAAGTAAACTTATACACAGTCTTTTTTTGTTAGTGGAAATGTTCTCAAAGGGGCAGTTTTATTTCAGGAATTCCACCCGTAATAATGAACATATCGCATTCAATGAACAGTTGAAAGCAAGCCGGTGGCCGAGCGGTCTAAGTTGTCAGGGCTTCGAGCTTGGGTTAGAGATAGCGCTGGTTCGAATCCGGCCTAGACTGGAAGATTTATCAGTAATATTCACCTACTACTTACTGTACTAGTTCACCCCTTTACTCTGTTTGATTAAGTTCCTCACACAGATCAGTAGTCTATGGGGATTGTCAGAGTAAGGCTAAGGAGGAGATCGGCCTCTCCTTAATAAAAAAGGTCTTTGGATAGGTAAAGAATTATTCTATTCGATCATAGGTTGGTTTTCGTAAAATTTAGATTATTTTTATCGTTTATTTGCAGTTAAATATACCAAACTTAAAATGTTATTCTTGACAATTTTAAATTACAAAACTTACATAAACTTATGGTCTACTAAATTGGTTCTTTAATAATCACATATTGATCACTATTACTCATTATATATAAAAAATATAAACCGTTCAGGTGAAATAGAAAAGGATGTTTTAGCCCGCTGACGGTAAGATTGTATGTCTACTACTGGGCTGTCGACTTACCGGCGGTGACTCGGCGGTTTGGGGAACGGCCACCTTAATATATAAATATTTTTTGAAAGAGGTTCCAAACCCCTTTAGCAAATTTAAATAAACCTCTTGGGATTTGAACCTGAGATCTCCCGCCTTATCAACCTCTTACCACTGCACCCATGTTTTATGTGGTCAGACCTAAAACAAATATTTTTCACAGTGAATACAATATGAGAAACATTTTACTAACGTATTCTTTCCCATGATCAAATTGTAGAGTTCTTCCATATTTCACATAGATACATCTTAGCGAAGACTGGAATTCTTTACCCAAGCGACGTCTACAGAAGGTACAAGAGGAGTGAAAGAGGCTGTACTCACGTATAGAGAGTTATAAGACAGAGTCAAAAGAAAAACAGCTGTTGTATAAGTCATAAAAGGTAATAAAATATGGAAGTGTAGACCAGTAACATTATTGCTATTTATATTAGTGATAGACGGTTATTTTTTGAAACTCGATAGCCTACTTTACAAAGTAATGTACATTGCAAAATAATATATATGTTATTTTGGTTCTGGAAGGTTATTCAGGGTGTTAATAAAATACCTTCAAGACTTCTGGATTTGATGATTACTTACACGAAAAATAAGAAAAAAATATGCCTATGATGTCCTAAAACGCTTAGTGTAGCGTCTGTCTGTCTGAATTTGTTTTTTACACAATTTATCATATCTTAATAAACCCCAAATAAATTATCTTCAAACCCGGTACATGTATGAAAGATAATAAGACCTAATGTAGTATAAAGTATCAAGTTCCTGCTTTGTACCATTACAAAATAGGAGCTATTTTTAGTCTTCAAAGCTTAATATCTTAAAATGTAAATATTTTTCAAAAAAACTACAGGACACACGAAAATTACAAATTTTGATATTCCAAAAGATGTTACAAAGATTGTTCAGATCAGATCATTCTTAACAATCTGATCTTAAGATGTTAAGATCAGTGATAAGTTGTAGTTTTTGTAATACATTAGAGGCTAATGTTGTGGCAATTGTACAATACTGTATTACAAAAATTACATCTTATCAGTTATTAATGATCCGATCTTAACAATCTTTGTACCATCTTTTAGAAAATTAAATTTAGCAATTTTTGTATATCTGATAGTTTTTGAAAATTTTATATTTTTTAATATATTAAGCTTTGAATATTTAAAATAGCTGTCCTTTTGAAATGGTACAAAGTATGAACTTTATATTCTATACTAAATTAGGTCTTATTATTCCTCATACATGTACTAAGGTTTGAAGATAATATCTTGAGGGGTTGCTAAGATATAATAAATTATGTAAAAAAACACATTCATACAGATGGACGGAAAACTGAGCGTTGTAGACATATGTTTGTATGAACTTTCTTCTTAATTTTAGTGTACGTAATCATTTCCCGAAGTCTATATGGGGTTTTTTATAAGCACCCTGTAGAAGTTAGAAGAATATATGATATATTAGATGTTATGATTCAAAGTGTTAACAACATGTAACATTTAAAAATAATTTATAATTAATTGTACTTTTTTATTTCAGGTTGGTGTTCATCCCTTCCTTGACAAAGCATTAAAGAATCCTTTCCTAACGTAAGGGAATATCAAGGATTCCCTTTGAAAGATAAGAATATCTACAAAACAGGTAGGGTGAGCGGGTTCGGGCTAGGCTAAATAGTTAGGACAAAACAATTCAAATATAAAATTTACTCTTTGAAATGAGTCGTTTTCAATTTTTGCAAATGATAAAAAATATTCAAAAATTGCAGGGAATCAGATTTAGAGGCCTTAAATGTTTTTAGCGTTTTTCAGAAAAGGAACTTGTTGTCCATGGTACTCTAATTTTTTAACAGAAAATTTTCATTGAAAACTCATTATTCTGTCAATTAATCCTGGATCAAACTCGCTCGTCCTAACCGTTAAAGAACTATTTGTAATTTTTTAAGACATTTAGAACATTCTAAAAACTAGGAAAGCCCAAATCCAATTTCACACCTGGTAAAATGTCTTAATCTTTGCTCAGTAATACCATTGCTTTTACTATACCTTTATTAATATGTACAGCAATTAGTTTTTGCAAAAAAATAATTTGTTCAATGAGTCATACATAATATACCCTATAACATAATTCAAACATATTGTAATAAATAATAATGCTTGAAGAGTAAGCCTACTACAATAGTTGTGCGGTGTGCCACAGAGAAGGAAAAACAGAAGTCACATCCAATAGTGTGCTGAATTGGTGTCCAGTAGTTAGTTGTCCAGTTCACCATGCGTATGTCAGGGCCAGCACCTTGTCAGTCCCTCCCCTCCAAATCCTGATGGATAAACGTAGAAACTATCAATACAAATTTATAAATATTGACATTAGATTTAACTGCCCCTAAAGTTCGCTGCTGCCATAAGAATGCAACCTGTGTTAACTTTTTCTCTGTGTTTGTACTATTCATTGCAATCACTTTGTCGTGACTCGGAGACCTTTCATGAACACTTACTCGTTCACCCAACGTGACTGGATAAGCACACCGTACCTTTCACTTCCAAGAAGTGTCAAGGAAATCCGCTCTTTTTGCTGTTTCTATTTTAGTCCACTAGTTGAACCGTTTATTGCACAATAATTGACTTTAAGTTTGTTTTGGTAAATTTAGTAAAAACCAGTGTCCTGTTGATCAAAGTCAATAATGAGTGTAATTTGTGGAATAATAATGTAGGGGGGGGGGGCAGTCGCACAATTAAAAAGTTTTTTAAAACTAAAAAAAGAACGTGTATTAAAATTGAATCACCATTCGGAAATCGTCCACTTTTCTATTCCTTCTTCATTCACGTATAAAGGTGTACTGTGGAAAGAATTATATCCCCAAAACAACGAACCTCATCAATATACAAGACAAGAAATTCAAATGAACTAATAATTCTACGGTGCCAAAATAACAATAAGATAATTACAAAATGCAAAAGACTTTAGAATAAATTATACAACAGATGCGTAAAAAATTAGAAATTTAATTTTAAAATATTTTAATGAAACTTTTTTTTCATTTTAGCAGCGTTAACTAATTTTAATTGTACTCTAAACAATTATCTTTGTATATATAACATTATACTGCGTCATCTGATATCAAAATCTAATAAATATTATTGTAATAAATTTTATAACAGGCAAATAATACCAAATAAACAATATCATAAGTAAATTTTAAGTTACTTCATAAAAAAGTATTTATTGGTGTCCAGTAGTATAGCTGTTCGATTCAAATTCATAAATTTTAGTGCTATCTCAAATTACAGATAAAATAAAATATAAAATTGTCAGTTTTTAGTTGTTTAACGCTGCAAGTTTGTATTAAATCAATCAGATGATGTAGTATTAAATGAAACAACTTCTTTCAATAACAACGCAGATGATTGATAATAATTATAGTAAATTAGAAAAAAAAGAAAAACTAAACTTATATTGAATAAGGTGCTAATGACAATCAATTATCTTAGTATTAATAACATGTGATCATATAGCTACGTATTTAGTGAAAAAGTGTTTTTTCTCAAGAAAGATTAATTGTTCACAAGCACTTTGTCGTCTGTTGTAACCGGTGAATATATATGTTACTTCCCAACATGTTCTATAAGGAAATCAAAATCCTATGTTTATAAGATACGTTTATGATGTTTTAAATGTATAACTTCTATAATAATTGTAATTATAAAGTTTAAAATAGTTTGCACACTTACAAAACTATCATTTTATTGTTTTTGGACTATTAGTTTTTACAATACTCTTAAAAGCTTAAGTTACAAAACAATTAATAAACGAGAGCATCTTTATTATTCAGCTATTAATATTCTGTCTTAGAATATTGAATTACTACAAGAGTATGTTGTTTAAAAAGATATTTTATATGAAAATATACGAGAAAAGTTTGCTCTAATTTTGAGATTTTTTTTAGTTTTGAATTTTGCTCTTGTTTTTATCAAAGCTTTGTGAGACGTGCGAGTGAACAATTTTAAGAGAAAATACTCTGCAAATATACATTTTGTTAGAGTTTTTCGTTTAACTAAATAATTGAGGTGGCTAAATTAACGTCAGATGTACAGTCCTGCATCCTTATAGTAAAATAACTGTTGGTATAACCAAATCGAATACTTGAAACGAATATTTTAAATTACAATGGATTTTAATATTGATGATAATTAGCTTAAACACTGGTTGATGTAATAATCAATCATTAAAACACAAAAAAAACTTTTCTATCTTTGGAAGGAAAGTCGGTTTAGAAACTGAGGTAAATCGATTGTCAACGTTTAGATGCTTGGTTTTAATCGATCCCTTAATCACTCGACCGTCTGAGTTGCTTCGATACAAAAACACGATTCAACAGCTATCGGTTGTGTTGATGAAACCAGCTGCACTCTTATACTTGTCCAACCATTGTTGTTTATTTTATTCATTATTCATTAATAAGACACTGATCGTAGACTTAGAGAGGAGTGAATGGAACGAGTGTAGTAATTGTCGATTGGTCTTCAGAAATTCGTCATTTATTAGTAACTACAGAAAAAAACAGAGGTCACTTTGTTATATCTTCATTGGATGTAATATATACAGATTTCATTTAGTGTACATCTGTAATAATAATTACCACGTTTATCCTTGAGAATTTTGGAGGTATTCCCCCCAATCTCTCCCTGCAGAAAAACTGCTCAACGCACTAACTTGACACACATTCAGCGCACTATTAGGTATTTCTTCCCTGTGCATAGGGCAGGGTAAATATGTGGAATCCGTACCACGCAGTATAGGTTTGATTTTCAGCTAATTACCAAGTATTATAGTCAGTTCGCATCTTTACATAACATCATGACCCTGACTGCCACCCAACATGAACACTCTAGACTTCTGTGAACAAATAAAGGGACAGTTTCCGTTAATTCACTACCACTACTTTGGTTAGGATTGTTGAGGTTAATGTTAGGTTTGGTTAGGTTTTGTTACGTTAAGATTGGATATGTTATGTTTGGTTAGGTTTAGTTATGTTATGTTTAGTTTGGTTATGTTAGGTGAACCTAAGTTATGGTTGTGATAGTGAATTAACGGAAAAGATCCGAATAAAGTATTAGAAGATGAATATACCATTAAGAACTTGTAATAAATTATTGTTCTATACAGGACATCTGATGAACAACAGTTAAAACTAGAGTATGTAAACTGCAATATTTTTAACACTACATCAATCTTATTTAATCGTTAGATATTTATATTGTTAGCCCATTTTTTTAGTTTTTTAATTAGCATAATACGTGTTGGTACATATACAGTACAAGTAAACGTCACACAACACAAATTTATTACAATATAAGCACAAAATGCACAAATATACTACAATACAAGCACAAAATGCACAAATATTATGGTGATCGATTTCGGTGAACCACGCTCACCTTCCTCAGACCAGAGGGATTCACAAAAGAATGGAAAACGGTGTTCAACAACTCAATTTATAGGCCTATGATCACGTGACCCCATTGGCTGGAATCGTCAAAATGGCGGCTGCGTGATATTATTGGTTAATTCCTATTGTCTGTTACTTCTCTTCTTTTATTCGCTGAAAATACATTATTAAAAACTATTTCGGAATCAAAATTAACCTGTTCATTCATTAATTTATCACGATCCTTACATTTTTCTTTAAAAATAAATAACTCTTCCCAAGCATTCATGTTACGACCCTTCTTACAAAATTTTAGAATATCTACATTTTCATCTATTTTATTCAAACTGTGGGTAGGCTACAATTCAGAAGGTGTTTTGCTACATTAGATCTTTCAGGTTTATTATTTTTAAAAGCAGAGACATGGTTTTTATATCTTTTGCTAAAATTTACAGTCTGACCTATGTAAAACATATTACAATCATTACAGTTAATCCTATATATTCCTGAATTATTAAATTTATCTTCACTTTCAATATTCGGGTGTAAAATGTTGGACATAGTATTACAAGTCTGAAAAGCTACTGATAAATTGAATTTCTTAAATCTATTACCAACTCTTTGTGTAAACGGCCCATTGTAATGGATGGATACATACTTCTTTTGTTCTTTATCGGATTTTTTTATTACCCATATTTTTTTTATACCCATTTTTTTATTACTTACTCATTGATTTTGTAAATTGTCGCATTTCTGTTTTATTTCTTTGAAGAGTTTTTATTACTCAATGGACTATAAAAAAATTGAGTATATAAAATGGAGGTATTTTTATACCCCACTGAGTCATAAAAACCTTTAAATTTTTATTGCATATAAATAAGATCTTTTTTTCGTTTCTAATTCACGAGACGGAAGGGCGACAGTTAGGTTGACATAAAGAGCGTGTTTAGATTCAATAAAGTCAATAGAAAGGGAAAAGGAGAGATTGTAAAGGGTTCTGCAGAAAGTCCACTTGGCACTTCAAACAATAATGACACTTTCCCCACGTCAAGGCCGTGTCACTTCACTCCAACTGGTCCAGATAGAGTCCGGTGTCCATGGTTCTTTATGGGCAAACGTAAGACAGAATCATATAACCTTAAAAATGAGAAGTGTTCCTAATAACTATATTAAATCGTTTATTTCTACATTAAAATGCATTACAATTAACAACATTTATTATGTAAAACTTGTCACAACATTCTTTTAAATGATACCTATTAACTAATAACAAAACCAGTCAAAAAACAATTAATAATTAAAATAAAACAAAGAAATAGGGCCCCCAAGGCTAAATGCCAGTTTGGAAGTTCCATCATATATTTAAATAATAAATAACCTCCAGTTCAAGAGCGACTCTTATTCCATTGGAAAACAATTAATTATCCTGAAAATGAATTTAATAAAATTTGGATTTCTAAGCTTGTAAATTGTGCACTTAACAATGTTTTGTTTCCCATAGGACAGTAGGTGTTACATGGTAATGCCATATTTTACTTTTTTTCCTCAACAACTCTTCTAGGGCGGTTACAAAAGGAACATTTGGAGGTAATATCTTTGAGTTGGGAAGGGTAGTATAGTTCTCGGTAGGATAGTAAACCGTTTTCACTACAAAGCACACAAACTTATGTTCGGTGGCCTTGAATATTTTAAAAAAGTATACATTTTAAAAACATCAAGGGTGTAGATAAATTTCCATGGAAGGAGTGAAAAATCATTCATCAGATCATTCATGGTTGTACTTTTTCTGCGATGCATATAAATTCGATTATATATTTTCAAATTAAAACTTTAAACTGTCAAACTTGGACTTTGGTTACATTACATTTCTTCTAGATGTTTTCGAATGTGGGTTACTACACTCCACAGCAAGTTGTTATACATACGTAGAAATACATTTAAGTAGGAATGCCATACGTCCGTATTTTATAAAGGACGGTTTGTATTTTACATCCTGTGACCGTATCCATACCGTACAAAAGCAAATCCTGGTATGTGTCCGTATTTTTCTTTCTTTTAATATTGAAAATATATTTTAAATATTTAACATCTTTAAAAATGAAAAACATGTATTAGGTACTACTTTCTGTCAACAATACAGCCATCAACAATAGTTAGAGGTTGTGTGTTGTATAATAACTCATATACTATCGCACACTTCTCTCCCCTCAAAAAGAAGATTTTCTTTCAGCTCTTGAATTTACCAAAAATAACTGAAAATTTTGAAAGAGTGTTGAATGAAGTTCGCTCTTTCTCTATTCGATACTTCGGCCCCAGTTGAACGAGTTTTTTCGCTAATTAAAATTGGCTGGACACCCGATTGGCATAGATTATGGTCAGTGAAGAAGGTTGAAGCTATTCTGAACAACAGTGACATGGAACGTACTGATTTTTTGAAACCATTAAAAAAGTGGTTCTTTAATTTAAAAAATTAAACTCTTCAGAAAAATATGACTGGTTTCGGTCTTCAGACAGTACAACTACTGTCCGTTTCAAAAACATAGTCCGTTGAGTTTAGAAATCTGCCATAAATTAAAAAAAATACATAGGACAACGTGAGTTACACCATTATTTTTCTCATTTAATTTTGCGTCTAATGGTGCAACTAAACATTTTTTATGGTTTTGATTATATTGTTAATAGCGTGAAGAACGAAAAAGCGCCCAGTTTTTCGCAGTTTCTCAGTCATGGCTGTGTTTATAAATTTATATTTCAAAATCCACTTATTCAATCTTAACCAAATTTTAATAAATAATGGGTATGTATGTTTTCTTCATTATGTGTCATTTTCAGAATTCTTTCAACTGCTTAAGAAAGTTCTTATTAATTTACCAAAACCTGTTTTCCTTGGGAACTACTAAACATAAAATTATGATTCTAGATCCGTTGTAATCCTTAAAATATACTATGAAGTAATATGTGACTGCGAGATTACACATAATTAATTTGTTTTGATTTTATATCGCTTAATATTTGTCGTTAGCAAAATTCAGCCGTCAACATTGCTCCGCCGTGGATGGAAACAATGCGTGGCGTTGCCACTTTCACCTACAGACTTGACCATACAAATGTACGGTCAAGGCCTTTAACACTAAGGCCTTGTAACAATGTACAAAAGCCGTTTTACACTGTACCATAACTGTTATACATTGTAACAACGACTAGGGGTTTCAGCCAGTCGGCATCGTTATACTTTAAACTATAAACAATATTTATAATACTGTAAATATTTACGGTAGACTTCTCTGTTACTTACAAATAAATTAATGAGGACAATAACTCAATTTATTAAATCAGAGGTGTTAAATATATCAGAGACTGAACAAGTTTTTAATGTTAAAATAGGAATGTATTTTCCGAATGAATGGCTCGTAGACAGAGGCCCACACGGCGTCGCTTGATCTCGGCATCTTAGTACTACAAGTGATGCCTAATTACTGTCAAGGATATTTATGACAATTATTTATTGAGTTCGGCCAACTTAACTTAAACATTATGAACTTCTTTTTTTAAAGTATACAAAACATGTTTGTTAGTATTGTATTACTCTGAAATCTTAAAATAAAACATAGTATTAAATATCACAATGCCGTTAGTATAATTTTCCTAATTTAACTACCCAAATCGCATATTATAAAATTTATTAAAACAGTCTAAATCCCCCCCCCCCCCACCAGACCACCAAGTATATCTGGCGTCCGTATTTTACTATGAAAATGTATGGCAACTTGAAAGTATGAAAATGTATAAGTGTTGATAACTTCTGATTTATCACATCAACTTTTGCAATTCTTAATTTAGTAATATTACTTTGCTATACAATAAACTAGTAACGAGACTTTGTAGAAGAAAAATATGAAAAAATGTATGTAAATCAAATTGTAAAATTGCTCAAAACTATCTTGAAACAAAATTACTTCCGTTTCAATAACAAATTTTACTTACAAAAACATGGTTTAGCTATAGTCCACTGTCAGCAATGTTTTCAGAAGTTTATTTACAGTATCATGAAGACTCCATTTTAGATCAATTAAAAAAAGGAACATGATATCACATTTTACACCCGTTATGTCGATGATATTCTGGTTTTATTTAACGAGAAATCATGTAATGACTTAGATAATATGTTAAATATACTTAATTGTCACCACCAGAAGCTTAGTTATACCAGTGACTTGAATATATGAATGAAATTAACTTTTTGTATCTAAAAATAATTCGTGATCATAACAAACTTTCATATAGAATTTTCAGGAAACCTACTCAAAACTATTGTACAATAAATAACAGTTCTGTCCATCCCCGTCTCACAAAACACCTAGCTTCAGAAGTATGTTATATAAGGCGTATTCAAGTGTTTCAGATAGAAAACAGGAAATAAATGTAATAAAATCAATAGCTATTGTAAATGGATACAAGGCATAAATCATTAATGAAATTGGAAGTAGAATAAAGAAGAAAATAGAAAATAAAATTAGAGACGATAAACGAACAACACTTAAAAAAGAAAAATCCGATAAAGAACAGAATAAATATGTATCCCTCCATTACAATGGACCGTTTACACAAAAAGTTAGTAATAGATTTAAGAAATTCAATTTATCAGTAGCTTTTAAGACTTGTAATACTATGTCCAACATTTTACACCCGAATATTGAAAGTGAAGATAAATTCAATAATTCAGGAATATATAGGATTAACTGTAATGATTGTAATAAATTTGTGTTGTGTGACGTTTACTTGTACTGTATATGTACCAACACGTATTATGCTAATTAAAAAACTATTAATAACCTAGTAGTGTGCATCTTGTAACCGACATTAATTAATCTTGGGACACTTCGGAATTCCCAGGACACAACACAAGTTGACCTTCATATATTGTTCCATACGTGATAAAACTACCGAACTCAAAATTAAGTATTGTTACAAGTAAAGTTGGAGAAACAATAGACAAAGGAACATGCAACGAGAGACATGTAATCGTGTCACCGGCTCCCAGGCTTTCGCTCGTCGTGAGAGATCTGTGTCATTGACATCTGCGAGCATGGAAGTCGGCAGTAACTGTAGACAAGCTGACAAGATTATCTAGAGGGTAAAGCCGTGTGGTAAACACTTAACTTGATCCTGAACCCGTTACTAGAGTCAGAATATGCAGTGTTCATTAATATGTGGACACATTTAGGGAATGAATAGAGTACATTAAAAGGAGCAAAAAACTTCTAATAAACATATATTCTGAAACCTTTAGTTTTTCGTCTATCTATCCGTATGTGTTTTGTACGTAAAAATGTATAACTTGTGAAGCGATTACAGTACGATTTTGAAACTTTGTAATTCTATTAATCTTTATTATACTCATTTTAAAATGAAATATGAAAATACTATCTTTACCCATTCCAAAATGATGGCCAATTAAAATATTTTAAGTTAATGTTGAAGATGGAGCTGTATTGGTTTTCTGTATATAATTTTTTAAATAAAACAATTTAAACCAATAAAAACTTTTTAATAGTGAGGCCTTTCGATAGCAAGGCTATCATCGTCAGACACATCACAAATAAATATATTAATTAATTAAATAAATAATTATTTATTTGTGATGTGTCTGACGATGATAGCCTTGCTATCGAAAGGCCTCACTATTAAAAAGTTTTTATTGGTTTAAATTGTTTTATTTAAAAAATTATATTTTAAGTTAAATTAAGTAAAAACCACACCCTGTATAAAAATTTTACAAGAATAATAAAATATTGTAATTGTTATGCCTAGACCAACGGTGCTCCATTCATCAAAATCGCATAACAAATAAAAATGTTGTGACAATTTTCTTAAATTACAAATTAATATCTTAATATTATTAATGTTCTTACAGTATTTGGTCTTCCACAATGTAACGCCCTTTTCTTAAAAGATCCTGTCTCTACAAGACGTTCATGTATTCTTTGAAAGGTCTTTTTGTTTGGTAAAGTTCTATTGGGAAATTTGGCTTCAGCTGCATTGCAGTTTGAAAGACCATACATGAACTTTCCCGTATGGTCCGCCATTTCCCAATTAGAATACATCTTACCCAAAAAAATTAAAACTAAACACTAAAACTAGTTCAATAATAATATAAAAATTACAAAATAACAAAAATAATACACCAAACAGACTAAAAAGATTGCACAAAGACTTGTTTATTCAACACAAGTAATAAATATTACTGACAGTTTTGAATTATTTACAACAATCAACAATATGTTTTAGTTTTTGAACAGCTGATGTTATAAATCTTTAGCCTATTGTATTTTAGTGAATTTTACTTCCAAACAGCTGATAGAGAGTTTTCCAACATCTTACAGTTGGGGGCTAATTGCTTCAATTATGAACTTAATTTTTATTTAATTTCTTAAATACTGTGGACAAATTAAAAAAGTTCAAGAAAAAATTTATTGGACTTCTAATACAAATATCTTTGTAACAATTATCCGGTACAAACTAAAGCTCATTTAGTGAAGTATAACTTATTATTTTAAAAGCTCTTGCAACATTCGAAGCTTCAGTAGTTTGATTACCCATTATTAAGATATTAATTTGTAATTTAAGAAAATTGTCACAACTTTTATATTTGTTATGCGATTTCGATGAATGAAGCACCATTGGTCTAACCATAACAATTACAATACTTTATTATTCTTGTACAGTTTTTATACAGAATGTAGTTTTTACGTAATTTAACTTACACTATTTTAATTAGCTGCCAGTTTGAAACGGGCAATGATAGTATTTTCATATCTTATTTTAAAATGAGTGTAATAGTTAATAGAATTACAAAGTTTCAAAATCGTACTGTAATTGATTCACAAGTTTTTAATTTTTATGTAAAAAACACATACGGACAGATAGACGAAAAACTATAGGTTTTAGGATATATGTTTATTAGAAGATTTTTGCTCCTTTTAATGTACTCTATCCACTCCCCAAATGTGTCCTACATATTAATGAACACCCTGAATATGTATTTATGTGTTTAAAGAGTGGCCGATTTTTTTTTTAAACCTTGCTCACCCATCCCCCATATCTGTGCGGGGAACTTGGCAGACAAAATAGGGGGGGAAGAACCAGTATTGTACAATGTAATTATTACTGATAAAAAGTAACAATCAAGGCCAGGATTCGAATCTAACTTATGTACATTGTAAAAAGTCCTGATGGCTTAAACCGCTCGGCCACTGGATTTTATATTACAATAAAACCTAGATAATTCGACTCATTGTGGACTACGGTGGTGTAGAAGTATTGAAATGTAAGAAATTATGATAACACGAAAGGAAAAACCCATGTTGGGAGGGAAATTGAACTTAAATGTCTACATGAATAGTTAAATAAATTTAAAATAAAAACAAACTTTGTATTGATATAACAATGTATGTTAAACCCTATTGGTATGAGGTTACAGTTTAAAGTTATTAAAGAATTGACAGTATAGTTCTTAAGGTGTTCAGAAACTTAATGTAACAAAATTGACGAATTTAAATGTTATTCACTTTGACAGAGTCATTTGTTGATCTTCACTGGGCTAAACCACGCACTACCTGCCACAGATTATAATGTTGACGTATCATGACGTATTTTCGAGTTGACTGAGAAATATCAACTATCGAGCTTTTACTTATTTCTAACGAATGGGCCCAAGCGAACCGCGCCAACTACAGCCAACACGGGTTTCATAAGTTGGCTTTTATTTGTGTATATACTTGTTTCATTCCTTCCGGATGAGCTGTCTTTCATCCACTATACCAGGTTGTTCCTGTTCCACTTCCTGTCATTCTCCGAGTCTCTGACCACCAAAAATATTTTGCCTGAATGTGTTTCTGTCCAAAATATTAGTTTGTGTTGTGCGTACTATGTTTAGATCTTCTTGTGCATTTATAATCTACGTATAGCCTACATATTCAAATAACTAATGGAGTGTTAATAAATGTTTAGCCCTTGAAATTAAAGTATAGACTACATATTGACAATTTGTCTTGTAGTCATATAATACTCAAGTGTTAATACAAAATACTCCCTCAATATCTAACTGTAAAAATGTTTACTTGCCAAAGTTAACAATTTAATTATTTTTTTTAACTAGAAGAATAAAGTTACAAACATTCTGACTTGAGAAAACTTATATTAAAATTCGATGATCATATCAAGAAAACGGTAGAATATAAGTTGATAGGACAATTGATTTATATTCGCGATCAAGCATTGTATTACATACTAAGCAGTACGCAATTGAACGAGCGAGCAGGGAAAGTATCCCGATACAGTTATCGCTAGGGGCGGATCTGTGGCCATGTGGTTACCATATCACTTTTCATATCTGTTGTTTTCTACTATATGTATTACTTCATAGACATGTCATTACACTGTAGGTTAGTGTGGTGTCAGTCTACTCGTGTAATCAGTACGTTGTTGCCTATAGTTTGTAACTTGTACTCTATTTCCTCAAGTGATTGTGTGGCAAGATGGTAAGTAGATATAGGGCATTTTACTTTGTACTTGTGAGGCATGATGTGCAACGTAGATTATTACTTATCATATAGCAAGAAATACGTTTTTAATAAATTAATTAATAGAGGTAGAACTTTTCGTCAGAAAAATCACAACTTCACTCTGTAATAAAGATGTTTTATTCTTTTTAATTTCTGATGTTTAATAATTTTGATCTTACAATTCATTTTTAAAATTCGTGCAGTACAGTTTATGGTTTGCTCAGCTTTCTTCTTGGATATACAGCGTGTTGAAAAAGTATGGAACCACCTTCATTTCTGTTGAATGGGTCGAGATAAATAATTGAGATTTAGTATACCTCTGTAGAAAGTCTTTTCCATATTTTGATGCAGTTTGTAATTTTTTTCAAACCTAGAGGAGAGGGCCCGTGGTTGATTTTGTAAAAATTATAAATGAAAGGCTATGATGAGTTGCCCATCATTTTAAAGCCTACTTTTTTCTAAATAAGACGCCACAAATTTTAAGTCAAAGGAATCGCCCTATCAGAAATGGCGACTGGTTAACCTTTCTTAGCAGAGATATTCGAGTGGGAATTCGACATATTGTAAAAGCCAGTTATGAAGCTAGGTATTTAATTAAAGAAACAGAACATTATGTTAATGTATCATTAACCATGTCTTAATGATTCATTGACCATAATGTCTTAATGTATCATTGACCATAATGTCTTAAGTATCATTGACCATAATGTCTTAATGTATCATTGACCATAATGTCTTAATGTATCACTGACCATAATGTATTAATGTATCATTGACCATGATGTATTAATGTATCATTGATATAATGTCTTAATGTACCATATACCGTAATGTCTTAATGTATCATTGACATAATGTCTTAATGTATCATTGACATAATGTCTTCATGTATCATTGACCATGATGTATTAATGTATCATTGATATTATGTCTTAATGTATCATCTACCATAATGTCTTTATAATGTATCATTGACAAAATGGTACAAAAAAACTCTTAGCACAGAACTGGCTTTTACAACAAAACGAACTCCTACTCAAATATCTCTGCTAAGAAAGATTGACCAGTCGCCATTTCTGATAGGGTGGTTCTTTTGACTTGAAGATTATGGTGTCTCATTCAGAAAAAATAGTGGGCAACTCATCATTGCCTTTCAATTAAACTTTTTCCGAAATCCTCCACGGGCCCTCCTCTCTATATAAAAAAAGTTATAAACTGTATCAAAAGATATGAAAGCAATTTTCAACAGAGTTATCATAAATCTCAATTATTTATCTGACCCATTTAAGAGAATTGAAGGTGGTTCCATAATTTTTCAACACCCTTTCAACGAACAAAACAATTGAACATATTCATTATTCAACTTGTTAAAAAAGTAGTAGATTTTTTAAGTTGTACAAAAACTTACAGTAGGATTCAACTTAAATGTGTCCCACTTAGAAAAAAAGTCGTTAGGATAAAAATCCTTATGGCCTACATTGAGTTATGGTAATTAATTGTTAAACAAAGTGGTAAATTAAACGTCATCAAATTTACAATTATTTTCATTGTTGTCAACAATTGGCTTTTGTAGACAACCTTCCTTTTTTCAAATTATTAACAAAACGCCTTGGAAAAATAGTTAAGATATAACAAAGTAAGTTTCTACATAACAGATAATTTTAATTGCAGTTTTATTTTTCTCTTTGACTGATTTGCAAATATTTAATGACAGGCCTTACTTGATTGCATGTTTTAAACGGTAATTACTTGAATATTCCTCTTTGACTGGTTTTTAAAGGTGATTGATACTTAATTGACGTATCGTAGTTCAATGTTTCACAGGTTATGCGCATGAGTAGAAAATAAATTTAAATACGTAATGCAATTCTAATATATTCAACACAAATTAGACATTTGTTGAACATTGTTCAACAATGTTCAGCCAAAGCACGAGGAACTAAAGAAGCACTTTTACCTCTATTATTACGAAAATAAGGGGATCAGCACCATTGTTTATGCACAAACCACAGTAATTTCTAGGATAATCTTTAGCTCTTCGTTTAATGTAAGAGTACTCTTGCTGAAAAATAAAGTACTATATTGAATTTTAATGTAATGTGCTGTATTTGACATATATGATTTATTGCAAGAGATTCACTCTAAAAGAAATACATGTTATGAATAATCTGTCAATTTACATATTTGTTCGCTGAGACATAAAAAATTTAATATTTACAGAAAACACAAGTTCAATACACTATTTATACAAGAAGATATTGTTATATATCTATTTACATCATAATAAATATATATTCAGTATATATATAGTATGAATAAATTACGCTGATCTATTCCGGAAAACCCCTTTTACCATCCTCAGTCCAAAGAGATTAAAACATTAGTTATGGGTACAACATTTAATGTGCCGTTGGTAAATACCTCAGTTAATTGAGTTGATAGTTTCCACTATTCACAACTACAGTCATGTACTAAGTAAATGAACTGTAAAATTTTATGAATAAATTGTACTATCAGTGTTAATTTAACGGCTAAATTTGGAAGTATGTATATTTTTTAAATATGTTTGGACATATATACTTCCAGTAGTTGTTAGATGGACCTCGATCAACCTAACGGATAATACATCCAATGTAGGCATGTTGACTCACAAAATTAGCTGCTACAGAAATCAGTAGGAAATTAACAGTTTTAGATAACTGACGTTTATTCATCAAAAAAATTCAGAAACAAATTAGAGTGGTACCTATTTTAAAAAGTGGTGGAAATATCTACAAAAATACAGTCCTATTTCTTTTTTACCCACTGTTTGAAAAGTATATGAACAATAATTTTTTTTTAATTTATGATTCTCTGGGTTTAATAAATTATATAATAAACTGAATTTTATTTCATAAGGAAATGAAGTTGCAACTTTATGCCGTGCTATGGTTAATTAAAAAAAGTTTCCAAAGTATAGACGGAAATTATTATGTTTCCTTTAGACGCTTTGATAACACAAAGCCATTTGACAGTCATGAAATTTTACTTGCAAAACTACATATTACGGGTTTTAAATAATTCAACGTATAAGCGCTACAAAACAATGTTGAATATATGAATATTATTTATTTAGCAAGTTCGATCGGAAATTTAAATTTGAAACAAGTTATGAAGACAGTTTCCAGATTCTAAAAAAATTCCCAAATCTGAAGAAATTCTCCGGAAAATCTTGTCAATCATTTTGAATTGTACTCTATAAACAACTGTAATGCAACGTCTTAAGTTAAATTCAAATAAATATTATTGTAATTATATGAAAAACTTACTCCACCAATACACCACCGTCTGTATTTAAACCAGCTAATTACCTTGCGACAAACTCCATAAAATATGACTCGATTTACACATCACGTGGCTAAAGAGAAAGAAAAATTCTAACAGTGGGTTGCCATTATTTTACAATAGTAATAAAACCGGGGTAAAAAGAACTGTCAATTTCATTTATTTACACGTGTGATGATATACATATTAACTAATAATTATACAAATTAAAACTATTTTATGTATATTTATATCTAGTATGTTTAACAGATTAATAACATGTTTATTACTTAATATAAAACATTTGAACTTGAACTTGAAGGAAACCAATATACACATAATTTTGATTATTTTAAGAACAGTCATAATCGCTTCAACTAAACTGAAAAGTCATAAATTACACAAAATAAACAGAACTATACCACAACTAATCGTTTGTAACGGTTGAATAATTTATACTATAAAATAGAATACTATGGATAAATCTGGCGTAGAAAACATTTAGTACAAATATCAACTAAAAAGCACTTGGTACAAAATGGCATATGCGAATTGGCCGTAGTCAATTTCAAAATGATAAAATCGTCATTTTTGTAAATAATCAAGCAGCGTTTTCATAACATCCATTCTGAATTTCAACTTTTCTTGCATCGGCATGGTCCTTAACATGGGCAGCAAGGAGCGGAAGAAATCCATGTCATCGGATGATTCTTCAGTTTTTGGCGCTTCTTGTAACTGGAACGGGTTTAGACAAACGCCGACTTTTTCAAGATCTTCGCTTTCCCGATTTGCACTAGTATAAATCACAGATTCTTCAACACTATTATCAGTCTCTATCATCACAGGCAGGTTGGTTTCATCAACATCGAACTCCTCGTAGTTATCTTCCTCACTTTTAATAGGCACAGCAGCGAATTCCGACGGTTCAGGCGGTGCTGTGATTTGTTTCTTCAAAAATTGCAGGTTTCTTGCGTATCTATAGGGTTTCCCTGTTTTTCTGACTGAGCCTGGCGTGGACTTCAGAGATCGTAGATAACGGACGAAGGCATCTCTGATGTGTCTCCATTTTCTCTGAAGTTCTCTACCTAAAAACACACAGGCCCAAACAATTAAAACAATTTATTGGTTAGTTTGGAAATGATTTCCATCAACTTAATCAATTAATTACAATTAATCAAACCGTCACTGCTAACATTAACTACTTAATGTTTTTATCAGTAAGAGGCTTTATCATTAAGATAAAGCCAAATATGGACTGCGAATTAGTATGTGTATTCTTTATTAGATAACAATTACGCATCGGGAATTACTAGCTAACCCTTCTTTTTATGTTCTCTGGAATCTAACCGGGCAATCAATGACGAAGAAACTGATAAATAACACACTACCGACCAATTATCAGACACTAAGAAATTATCTGGCTTTCTTATGTTTAGGCCTAACATAATCTAAAGACCAATGCCGATGACCGTACGATTAGTTTCTTAATTAGGCATACATTAAAAATAACAGAAAAACACACATATCTATCACGATAAAAATAAAACTATTATTGTGTAATATCCCACATAATATTGCTCTTTTTTTTTTGTTATATTGTATTCCATTTGTTTTGTTATACTTAGACTTGTTTAAAATTGTATTGATACAAAGTAAAAAAATTAAAATTACTTATAAAAATCGTTATACAGAGTGGTTGGTTTTTGGTGTGAACGTTTTTAAGGGGTTATAATATATTGAAAATGTAACACAATGGTTTACATATAAAAGTCTAACTCTCAAAATTGGATTGGAAATGAATTTGTTACAGTTTTTATGAAAAACGTGTTTTGTACAGAAATTTGGTATTCCTCGGAAACTCGAAATTATATTACTAAACACGACATCATTTTCAGATGCTCCATTAAATTTTCGATCTGAAAATGTCATTATTCTAAATGGTCATATAATAAAAAGGCCAAGTCAAAACGTAGCATTGCTAAGTTTAAAAAAAGATCAAAGATAATTGAACCAATTATTTCATAAAACCCACTACAATCTGGGTTTTATGAAATACAGATACATATTTCATAAAACCTTTTTGACATATATTTTTTCATCAATACGGATAGTACTTAACGTCTGGTATCACCATACCAGAAGAGGTTAAGTTACATTAAAAACTTTGCCATGTAGTAATAAAGTTAGTAATAAAGGCAGTAAGAAAGTGACCTTTGTTTCTTCTTTTTTTTTTTTTTTTGGTGAAATATACTTTAATTACGTGCATTACCATGTCGTAAAACATGTATGTCGTACGACAACACACAATAACATTAATTAATAAATCCTTAGAAACTGGACATATAGAAAGTTGATAAATATATTCAAAAATTAAACATAATTCAAAACATTTTATAATTATATCACTGAAGAGGTCAATGGACATTAAATGATTTTTACATCCATATACAATCTTTTACATTAAAATGTACAACTTAACCAATGAAAAACTAATAAATTGCAGATGGTACACATTGTTGGTATGTATGACTTGTATTAGTTTTTTCCATATTTAGTTACATATTTAACTAATAGTTAGTATAATCAAGGTTAGTTTGGCCGAAAATTAACAACCTGCCTGTGTTCATAATCTCTGCTGCAGAAAACTTAACCGAAATGACCTCACTCGAAGTACATAAGCTCTATAAATAACGTAGAACGGAATGCTATAAAACTTCTTAGATTGAATAAATTTTATTAACTATTATCATAGTAAGTTACTTTCAATAAATTACTAGCAAAAATCAACTATTGTTTTAGTTATAAGTTTATGACAAGTTATAAGTTTTTGGGTTTGTTTCATTTATTTAATGAACTTTACATGTTACAATTCAGATATTAAACCCCAATGTCATTTTTATACGTATTAAAAAGCAATACTATACAAGCTGGTTTAGCTAGTTTAGATCTCTTTGGTACAGTTCAGCTTTTAATATCAGTTTTTTCTTGCTACTTTCGATTTATAAATTGTAATGACAACTACTGGTGAATTATTATCTATGTTGTAAAGTTAGTTAGTGAATCAGTAAGCAATAACAGACAAGAAAAACAAAAATACAGATCATAATAAAAATTATGTAAAACTATGACAATACATTAGTATGCATTTAAAAACGGCATACATTAACACTTTCAAATATTGTATAAAGCTGTAACAAGAAATAAATTTTATGACAGTACCCAATGACATTAATTAATAAATCCTTAGAAACTGAGCGTATAGAAAGTTAATAAATATATTCAAAAATTAATCATAATTCAAAACATTTTATAATTCCATCACTGAAAGAGGTCAAGGTCGACGACATCCTATCAACACGATCAGGCAAAGCCGCATCACCACATTGACAGCGTATTTGTACCTAGAGTTAAGTGGACAACGTTAGGGCTGAACAACGTCTGGACTCTGGATGAGTGGCGGGGATATATCGATATATCGGATATATCGATAAATAAGTTTCGATACATCGGATATATCGATACATATGTTAAGATATATCGGATATACTAGTATCGTTATATTCTTTTGATAATATCGGTCATATCGATATTTTTATCCGATATATCATATCCCTAAATATTGATGTTATTCTCTCTGCTCAAAATCATCACTATTTGAAAAAATAAACACATTTAAATTGCCTCTCTTATACTTACAAAACATGTATTGAAATGATAATGTAAATTTATTTAGGTTTTTTTACTTGAGTTTAACGCAAAAAAATTAGTTTCTTGTAGACCAGTGGCTGTAACGGGTAAATGAAGTTGTGTGTGAGTTGGCAATGCTGACTACATTATTCTTTTATAATTAACATAATAATTAAAGGTATAATTATTCTTATTTAGATTTTTTCTTTCAACTCCAAAGACCACAACTTATTTCGTGTAGATAAATGTATTTAATCTTTACATTCAGTAGGCTAAATAAGTTGAAGTACTGTACATATCATTTTAGTCTTTGGAATGAAATAACTAATTTAGGGGATCCCAGTTTGTAAACACATTTCCACACTAAATTAACAAAATGACACATAATAAGTATTTTAATTACTGTACATTGTTTCCGCGTAATTACGTCATATGTCTGATAGCGCCACCTGAAGCCTGTTGGGCAAACTCTACTATCACTTTTATAGACAGGCCTACTCTTGCGGGTGCAAGTCACGAGTTTTCTCTTAGAGATTTGGGACGGCCTAACGGTCTTTGATAATTTTCTTTGGGCATATTTGAAGATACTTTTATAGTCTATTATTCCACAGACCATTCAAGACCTCAGAGAGGAAACTTGTCTGATTTTCTCTGCAATACCACCACACCCGGGTGGAGGGAGGGATGTCAGAGGGCACCCCCAAAATTTTCTGAAAAATGTAATCGATATTTTACTGCCAGTAATTAAAGTGTTGCATAGTTTAATATATGGTGTTTATGCATTGAATTGGCAATTGGCCTTGCTGATGCATCACGAGAAGCAAATCTCAACAGACAAAGTGATCTATGAATTTGCCAGAAAAAAGAAAAGAACAGAGGATTTTGTAATATTATTGTACCATTTTCTAAAACTAAAATTACGTGTTGTATTAAATTATTTGAGCCTGTTTATTTTCACAGTTAACCAATTTACAGGGGTAGTATTTCCGTACTTGAAATTAAAAGATAATAAGCTTTCAACGTTTAAATTCTAAATCTCAAATGGTCATGACATGTTATGTTAATGCAAGACATTTTGATGTCTTAAAATTTCTATCAATTTTTATTCGAAATTCTCATGTCAAACCATAGGTTTTTGGCCTCTAAATTCTTCTTAATTAAGAGCTAAAAACGGCCTAAAAACTTGTCATTTGACACTTGAATTCTAAACATTAGGACCCCCTCCCCCCGCCTAACTGTGGTTTTCCAATGACATTACTTATATGATTTCCTATAAGAAAAGGCTCATTCGATTCGGGTTTCTTTATGGAAATTCTTGTACGTGTTACGTACGGTGCTTGCCAGAAATAGGTCCTAAAAAAGGCTTATAAAATCAACTTCAAGCCATAGCTCTTTGGCTATTAAAAATGTTTAACATAAAGTTTGCTGATAGTAGTGTGGTACCTAACTTTAAACACGATTGATAGGAAAATAACATTGAAACATCTATTTCTTTATGTCTGATACAATCATGTTGGGAAAGTAACTATTTTTCTTTTGAATTTTATTTTTATACGGATAAGACACAAGAGCTTTGTGTTTTCAGATTGCAAGCCCTTGGCCCGCTTCACACTCTGTTCACTAATTATTACGACATAAGTAAACAAAATGAATTAAACAACGAATAGAAAGTGTTTCCTCTTAATGGGAAATTAAAATATGCCAAAACAATAAGCATACTAAAATTTTCATTTGCGATGGTAATTGTGGTTTATTTAATTTTTAAAAGAGTTTCCTATTTTGGTAATCATAATGTAATAATTAATTGTAGGCCTGCAAGAGATATCGTCTCATATTATCATTATAAAGAAATTAACTTATTAGAAGTTTATAATTTGCAGAAATAAAAGCAAAAATAATCCGGTTAAATTAAAAATGCCGATTGAGGCCTTTCGAAAACAAGGTAGGCTATTCATTGTCAAAAGAAACAAGCAACAGCACAATGTAAATGTTTAAAATTGTATTGGATTGTGTTGTTTTATTGTTTCTATACAAAAGTCAAAATAAAAAAAAATCTTTACCACAATCGTAGTCTTCTGGGTCGCACCGTATCAACCATGTACAACGGCAGGAGCCGACGTTTCGTTTCGTTCAGTGCAGAGTAGGCTACCATCTTCAGGGGAACACGCATTGACGCACTAGCATTTACGTGAAGCAGTGAGTAATGCAGTTGGCTCTCTATAACGTCGGCTCCAGCAGTTGCAGGCTACATAGATTGACACGGTCCAACCCATAATACTTCGATAGCGATAAATACCACATTAACCATGAAAGCTTTTTCAGGGAAAATATTCTATCAAGTCTATAATGTACAAATTACTGGTTTGTGTTTTCGTTAACAAGATCCACAAAAAATACAACACAAAATAACACTGAAGTTTAGGTATGCATGTCTCAACAAGAATGTTAAAATTAGAGAAGAAGACTTGAGACAGTGAATGTAGGTATAACTTTCAAAGTATTTCTAAGCTTAATTTATCATCATACAAAAAATTGGACTAACTTTTTGAAATATTTAGCTCTTAAGCAAACGTGTCGTTGATCAATTTTAATATGTCCGTTGCCTGATTGGTGTTTGTTCTTTGTCTGGAATGAGTAGTCTTACGTTTCCATGTCATGTTCGCATTGTTCTTACGCATAAAAACAATAAGAACATGACATGATGATTCGTTTTTACATTGTTAGATTCATGTCACTTGCGCATATTGCTTTTATTTGCGCACATTATGAAAAGTATAATATTTATTTATATAGCCTTATGCCTACTTACAACTTATTACATAGGCCTAAACATAGTGAACTATAGATAGAGATTAGGCCTAATATATGTATGGCGACTATATATACGGTATATAGCCTACTGTACTTACATAGTTCTTCCTGTTGCTTGGAATCCAAACTCACGAACGTGGGGCACATGACGGCCGATACTTCATACCATTGTTTCTTCACCAGCAGTCTGTTTTTGTAATCTTCGCACGACGTGTTCCACAGTGACCTTCTATTCTTAATTGCGTCTATGAACAGTTCCGTATCAAAATGCTGCATCATTAACGCTTCAATTGTGTAAATTCAATTGTGCACACTAGATTTTGAGGTTATAAATACTCCGCACGGCTCTGCAGACTGAGGTGTACGTCGGCTCTAGTCGGTTGGCTGGCATCACTGCAGTGCGTTCGTGTCGTGTCGGACCGTAGCGTCGCAGCTGGCTGAATATTGAACAACGTCCCCCTTCCAACCGACGCCATGTTCTAGCCGAGCCGTGTCACGTTTTTGTCGTGCCTCCGCTTTCAACCTCGGACGAGCGAGACACGACGGCTCGCCTTACAAAACGGACAACTGGTTCCTCTCCGCTTTTGTGTTCGGTTTGAGTTCAGATCTACTAAGTGTTCAGTATTCTTTCAATTGACAATATTGATATAAAATGTATTAATGTGTTGAGCTTGTATAATAAAAAATATTGTCCGATCAAAATGAAACTGTATTGAGAGCAGTTACCTCAATTTTGTGTATGAAAATGTAACTTTAACGAGACCTTGAGTGAATATCATTGTGCATTACAAAAAATAATAATAATAAAATAAAAACATTATTATTTTCTTTGCCTCAAATTGCTGTTGTAGCTTTATATCATTGTAGCCTACTGTATATTTCATGTAATATTAATTTATTTTTTATTGTTGTTGATCATTTTTTGCTGTTGTTGGTGTTAAACGGTTTTTAATTTTCCTAAGCCTATTATTGTTATTTTTCCATCGAATTTAGATCGGCCAGATGTATTTAGGTCCTTTTATATTTTGTTTTGAGATATATATGCTAATTTTATAGTAAAAAGTAATCTAATTAGTGTTTTATAAAATAATTAAATCAAATTACTAGATTTAATTTATATCAATATGAAGAGAATATATCTCATTGTTAATTCAGTAAAAACTGTCAACTAACTAGTAGTATTTAACAATAAAAAAATTAGTTAATAGATGAAAATGTGTTTCAAAAATGTATATATTATAGAAAGTGTGAAAAGGTACGTATCTTAATAAGTTTTATGTGTCAGTTTTACTTTAGTCAAAATGAAGAATAGATTCAAGAGGTTGACAAATTCGGCTCTTGAAAACTCCAAGTTTATGAATGTATTATCAATTATAAACACTAGCGATTAAGTTAGTTGCCTTTTAATCTGTATAATTGTAGCCTAATTTATGTTTATATGTACATTTATTTCGATATTTTCAGTATTCATAGTTTTTATAAATTTAAAAAAATTGTCAAAATGTTATTGGATGTAAATAAATGAGCTATTAACATAGTAACACTCAATCATGATTTTCAATATAGTCATTTTTCAATATTTCTAAGCTATGTAAGGTATATTTAATTCCATAAGGGCCAATCTCCACGAAATTTCTCCAGCTATGAAAACTATAAGATTGCTTGGTTAGATTAGTTTTAATGCTTAAAGTTAAGGACGGTGGGAAAAATATTAGAAATTACCCGGACTCCGCATCACTGGCCCTAAAAGATCCAATAATTCTCTATCACAATAGTGTTTATATATATATATATATATATATATATATATATATATATATATATATATATATATATATACACACACATACAATACATATTTATATTTACAATTTTTATCATGGTGTAAAGATTACGTATTTTTAGTTTGTATTTAAAACTATTTGATTTTTTTACCTCACATAAAAACCCAATATTGAACATTAGTTGTGTTACATAAGACTGTGTTGAAATGTTGAGGGAATGTAGATTTTACATCACATAGGTGCACCAAAAAAGGCCTTTTTTGAAAGTGCATCAGAAATAGCCTTTACAACTACTCTTTAATCTTATAAGGACAACATTGGCAGTAGAATAAGAACAACATTAAATTAAAAACAACTATACACAGTTAATAAATACAGCTATTAAACAAAAACATCACTAAATATTTAGCTCCGTTACTTTTAATAGTCCTACAATACTAATGTTAACATATTCATAGACAGAGGCCAAAGGAAGACGTGACATAAGCAAAGCGAGCAAAGGTATTTGCATGCGAAGCGTGCAGGGGTATCCCTACTTCCTATTGTATTTTCAAAAGCACAGTATAAATGACCTTCATGCTGTGGAAGCCAGCTTATAAAACCATCAGCTGTGCAACCGGATTTTACACAAACCATTGTACTGGGTTTACTATGCAATTAAATAAAAAAGGAATTATCATGCACTGATAGAACCATTGCTGCTTGATTATTGCGGACGTCTCAGCAGTTGGCTTGGCTGATCATCTGTACTTAGACAGCAATCAGCCCGTGACCATTTAGTCACTCGGAACTCATTATATAAATAATATTATTATGTAAAGGTAATTCGATTGTTAAAATTAACAACTTTGTCGTAATGATTGTTGGTTTGATTTCTCTGATGGAAATGTTTGAGCATTTATTTTGTTGTTATTGTTTAACCCATTTGCATTTTTACGTCATCTATTATATAATTATGAACAGTTTTATGATACTATAATATTAAGAAAAACTTCGCGTAGCTGTGAGCACAAGGAATTTACATATTGCTTTTGAAATAGATTCGTAACAGTTGAAGAAACACTGTTACGCAACTTTTTTGCTAAGAAAAAAATTCTTTTTTCTCATTCAATCTTTTTATTAGCATTGGAGGTGTTACGAGAATTAGGGATGGCAAATACATTCAACATATCGATCTATCGAACTATCGATACATCGTAAACCAAATGTCGATCTCACGATAATATCGAAAGAAAAATATCGATGTATCGGGCAACCGATAAATCGAATTGTAAATGATTTATCTGTTTAAAATTAAGCACTAACTCTTATGTCATGACCAAAAATACCCTCATTATTGCAGTCACTACTTAGAATAGCTTATGTCCGATACTATTGAAAGAAAATATCGATACTAATAAATCGATATATCGAATCACGTATAGCGAAATTTCCGATTTATCGATATATCATAGCCATCCCTAACAAGGATTAGTATGGATTATTGCAGTGCGTGGTTTTTTATTGTCTGTACTGGGAGAACAGTACTGTGTGTTCCACAAACATTTCGTGCCTTATCTGACACTAGTAAAGACTATAAATGAAGGGTTAATTTATGGTCTACGTAGAGAATGACGATGTTTTAGAGTCGACTAGTAGTGCTGATCCCATAGTTGCCTCCCGAACATAAAAAGCAAACTGAAAACTTTACATACTGTCTGACTAACTTTTGTTATCATCTTACAAGTTCTCTTGACTTCACCTGAAGACAGAAATCACATATTTCGAAACTATTTGAAAGGTTTTAGTATTTGCACTAGCCAGATTTCCACAGTAGTTCCTCAATCCTCTTTAAAAACCCCATTTGGCTGTCAAATACTTCGTCAGCAGTCACCAAATATACAGGGTGTCCCAAAAGTAGGAATGGGAACAATGTCGGAAATATCGATAAATAGGTTTCGATACATCGATATATTAGTATCGATATTTTCTTTCTATAACATCCGCCAAATCGATATTTTGGTCCGATATATCATATGACTAAATACTAACGTTATTTTTTCTACTCATAATTATCACGATTAGAAAAAAACATATTTAAATTGCTTCTTATGCGTACAAAACATGGCATTTATAATATCATAATAAAGTAACTTTAATTAGATGTTTTACTTGAGGTTAACGCACTTAAATGTAGTTTAAGGTAAACCAGTGGATAAAACGGGTAAATGAAGTTGTGTGTGACTTGGCAACGCTGATTCTACGATGCCTAGCTTAGAGTTAATTATTATTCTTTTATAATTAACATAATAATGAAAGGTATAATTATTCTTGTTTTGACTTTTTTTCATTCAACCACACAGATCATTAGTTGTTTCGTGTAGATAAATGTTAATGTATTAATTTTTACATTCAGTAGGCTATTCTTAATAGTGAGAGTTAAACATTAGTGTATTTTTGGTCATGACATAAGTGTTAGTGCATAGTTTTAAACAGATAAATTACTTAAAATTCGATATGTCGGTATTATCGTTAGATCGTTATTGGGCTTGCGATATATCGATAATTCGATATATCGATATGTTGAAAATATTTGCCATCCCTACCTAAAAGTAATCCCCTTTCCACTCATTCAATAACCCCTGAAATGATACTAGTCTGTTTGTTTGTCTGAAAAAGGGTAAATTGTTTTGGAGCAGTGTGAGTGTGTAAAAGAGTAGATCTGTCCAGATGCAGATATTCGATCGATTTCGGAACGGGAATTGATAAATAAAAAAACTCAAATTGGACTCAAAACTAGAGGGAAGAAACCAAGTAAGGATAGTATCTTATCCGATGACCGAATGTTACTCTAAACCCCGTAATCCTTGACTGACTGTTGATGGTCAGTAAATGTTGTCTATCAGTCTACCGTGGTCACTACAGAAGGCGCGACAGTGGGAGCCACTGATAAGACAGCGAGGCCATTGTGATAGCAAGTGGATAGACAGACAGACAGACATTGATACTGTAATCAAGATCCACTATTTTTAGCCCAGTTGCGAGATTTGAAAATTTACCATTTTGAAACTAGATTTTTTTTTCTATTTTATTTAAACCTTTTAGTGCCAGAGGAATTTTCAAGTTGCTCTCTGCCAGTGCAAGAGGGTTTTTATCAGTTTGTACATTGTGCCATTAAATAATTTATATCTCTGTTATTAATTACCCTAAAATTAATAGTTATTACACCTAATTATACATAAATAACCAGTCTATCAAAATAAATTATTGGAAATAGCCTTGCACTATATATGCTATTTTTATGAAAAATAAATTTACGAGATAAAACATTTGCTGTCTCTTTTTTACTTTTAGCATCCTTATTATCATGGAAAAATATGTAGGCTCTATTACGTTACTTTGAAGACAGTTTAGTTATTAATATTCTGTTGAAATTTCAAAATAATTTGTTGTTAAATAAAAAAAGTTATGGTAATTTTAATGTTGTTCAAAATATCTGTAAAACTGCTGTTTTCTGGACAGGTTTGGAACGTTTTGTATCAAAATATTACTAAGTATCATATAAAGATACCAAAATCATGGTTTTTATGTAAAAGTATATTTTAATAAATGAGAAGATAATCCTAAATCGATAAAAATTATATTTATGCTTTTTTTTAATAAATGTTGTTTGTGATGTCCTGTTAACAGGACGCTGGCACTAAAAGGGTTTTAAAACTCGAATGAATGTTAATCTCCTGAATTTCGTTAACTAAGCTCTAGTTATTAATTTGATTTATAATATCAGTATAGCCACATTTGTAACTTACTGACCCATGTACAAAATTTTAACTCAAAGATAAGCCTACCAAGTTGAAATTTGGCTCACTTGTGTATTTTGGCCTAAAGCTGTATTACAAGATATGAAACTTAGTTTAAGATGGTGAAATTTCGAAATATTTTAACATTAACTGAAAAAAAGAATCTGTTTTTTGGGTCGTCACTCAAAATAATATGAGCTGTAAAACGTTATCTGTTAATCAAATACGAAGAAAATATTTATCAGTAAAAAGCAGCCAAATTTGAGTTGACATCTTTATAGAATATAAATACAAAGTTTATCAACGCAATTTTCATTCAATTAAAACATAATATTTTTTAACTTAGTTTTATTTATTTATTCATAAGACGCCGATCGTCAAGATACGGGTGAATATGGATTTCGATTGAGTGTGATGAGTGTAGATGAGCGAATGTAGTCATTGTTACAAATTAAGGCCGACTATTCCTTAGAAAGTGTCATTAATTAATAGCCCAATGACAAATGAACAGCCGGTGGTTATCAGCTGATCCTTCTCAAAATGTCTTGACTCTGATTGGGATCGAACTGACAACCTTTAGCACATGAAGCTGGGATTGAACCAACTACGCTACCGACCATTTGGCTTACAATATTTCATAGCAATCAAAGCTGTTACGCTACGTAACACCCTGAATTCCCGGTAATTCCATAATACTCTGCCAATTACCAGCAGCTAACAAAGACTCAAGTTTAGTTACAAGCTGTTTTACAAAGCAATCGTAAGGTTTCTGTTGCGATACACAGATAAGAAAGAGTAGTTTTGCGGTTTCCTTGACGTCAGCGGGATCAAACCACAAACAATGTTTCTGAACTAGTGTTGGTTTTCTGAGAAGGTGGAATCGATTATTAGGTAATATCCAATTTGGTGATTGTTTGGAATTACGAATATGTGGGTTCTTTTGCAGGGCAAACCATTCTAGGAAGTAGAAGTACACTTTTATGGGTTTATTTAAAGAGCAATTGCTTCAGGGAAACAGAAAAATTGATACTTGAAACATACTATGAATTTAATTTGATAATATAATAAATATTTTGGTTTTTATATATGATTTTCAAAACTGAACTATTTTTTGATAGTACGCCTACATTTATAATAGAAGTGTGAACATATGCAACATATCTCTATCCAGGTACTGTTCATTGCATAATAGGATCGATATTAAAAAACCTTAGAAATGTGTATAAAGTATTATATGTGATATCCCTACAAAAATATGGCTTATTACATTCATCTGTATCAGATAGTTTTAGGATTAATTTTTATCGATGTTATTTTAAACACTAAATTATTTAATACCTTAAATTAACGTAGATTCTTAAATTGTTTATAAAATGTGTTGAATATTTGAAGGTTTCAAACCAAGCCAATGCTGAAGTCGTAATAAGTTTTTACTAATAGTGATTCGAGGATAACAATTTCTTTGCTATCAGAGTCCTAAAAGAAAGGATTTTAATTTTTATATAAATGCGATAAAGTACTACATTTATATCTAATTAACATTATTATTATTAAAATGTATACGGTACTTCACTTGGTATTTTCGTCGAGATATAACCTTTCAATTGATTGGTTCCAACCTAGGATTTGTGTTTATTAGAATGCGGCACAGACCGTTGTTTTGAAATGCTGGTTAATAGTTGACTTATATGCAAACTATTTTGTATGTTCTACTTTAATTTTTAAACTCAAAATCTATTTCATTTCATCAAGTACCTGAATAAACAAATTATTTAAACCGTTTGATTTTCCCATGTGCAATTACATAAAATACCTAAATCATCAGTGCTAAATTTAGTACTAATATTATAATTCTTTTTTTTAAGAGTGTGGTTAAACCCGACAACTCACCTTGTTGTGATGGTAATTTAACACGAGTTTGATTCAAGGTTAGTAAAACAGTTACTGTAAAATCAAATACTCATCACAGGAAAATTAGGCCCAAACCCAAACAAATATGAAAAACAAAATCAGTCCTAACATTGACCCTTGTGGTACACCAAATTGTATTGAAAATTATTCTTACTTGGAACCTGATTTTTACATAGCATATTGATACACATACTTAAGTATAAGGACATAAGACATTCTTATTGAATGTTCAAGGTCACACAAGTCATTAATTACTCCGCAAGGTTGATTGACTGGTTAATAAACCTCCTGGGGACCTGGTGTTTCAGTCTTGCAGTCGCACTGCCTTCTGGACCGAAGCCAAACAGCTGGGCGGGGTTGTTGGTTCAAGGTCAAACTGGATGGAATGTGCACTATTGTTGTCACCTTCACACAATGTACTGAGTCTAAAAATTAACTCCCGTCAACAATGGTTCATTGGCGTCAACAACATCTACGTACAATGAAATATGAAAAGTTATTAGAGCATATCTACTGTTGTAAATTAATAAATATCATAGTTTATGTGTCGTAAATCTAATACATTCCCCAAGTTGCATTTTATATTCAAGGATCTTATTTCATTTTTTCCGATTTCAGACCAAATAGAGGCTACAATTTCATAAAAGCATAAAAAAAAAAAAAAATAAAATAAACAGACTCGTTTTTTGACGTATTTCTAAATGTATTATTTGAAAATGATTTATGGTTGGTTACTTCTATGTAACATTTATTTTGTTTATTTAACTTACTTAAATGTTTTTTTTTCTTTTTGCAACATAAATTATTTATTGATATTCAAATTACAGGGTGAGTCATCTATGAGTGAACCCGATAATGTTAATATCCCACCTGTTAGATTTTCTGTTTGTAATGTGTCAAAATTGATCCAGAAATAAAACTCTTTAAAATATTTTGATAAATCAATAAATGTATTACAAAATGAGATGGAATCATTATAAAACTGTTATACTACTGATGGTTTAATATTTTTTTTTTTAATTGGGGCTCCAACTACCTTCTATACCCCACAGAACCTCCTACTGGACAATGACACCAGCAAGCCCGAAACAACCTTGAGGCCCAAATATGCAGACTTGAAAAATGGGGATAAACTAGCTGAGTGTGAGTTTAGTCACAGGGTATTCAGTATGCGTTACTTTCAGCGTCCGTAGGAACCTGTAATTAACACAATGGGGATAAACTAGCTGAGTGTGAGTTTAGTCACAGGGTATACAGTCATGCGTTACTTTCAGCGTCCGTAGGAACCTGTAATTAACACAATGGGGATAAACTAGCTGCGTGTGAGTTTAGTCACAGGGTATACAGTCATGCGTTACTTTCAGCGTCCGTAGGAACCTGTAATTAACACAATGGGAATAAACTAGCTGAGTGTGAGTTTAGTCACAGGGTATACAGTCATGCGTTACTTTCAGCGTCCGTAGGAACCTGTAATTAACACAATGGGGATAAACAAGCTGAGTGTGAGTTTAGTCACAGGGTATACAGTCATGCGTTACTTTCAGCGTCCGTAGGAACCTGTAATTAACACAATGGGGATAAACTAGCTGAGCGTGAGTTTAGTCACAGGGTATACAGACATGCGTTACTTTCAGCGTCCGTAGGAACCTGTAATTAACACAATGGGGATAAACTAGCTGAGTGTGAGCTTAGTCACAGGGTATACAGTCATGCGTTACTTTCAGCGTCCGTAGGAACCTGTAATTAACACAATGGGGATAAACAAGCTGAGTGTGAGTTTAGTCACAGGGTATACAGTCATGCGTTACTTTCAGCGTCCGTAGGAACCTGTAATTAACACAATGGGGATAAACTAGCTGAGCGTGAGTTTAGTCACAGGGTATACAGTCATGCGTTACTTTCAGCGTCCGTAGGAACCTGTAATTAACACAATGGGGATAAACTAGCTGAGTGTGAGTTTAGTCACAGGGTATACAGTCATGCGTTACTTTCAGCGTCCGTAGGAATCTGTAATTAACACAAAGGGAATAATCTCCAAAGTATGGGAAAACAAAGTTGATCTCTTGATTCAATGAAAATGTACAAACCTAGACAGGTTTGGACCATTGTTTCAAAACAACGTTGACATAAGAAAGTAAAAAATGTCAGTTGTATACATTGTACAAAAACACTCCATAGCGGAGATAATATTGTGACAATCTTAAGATCTTATTGGGTTTGTGAATATCTGAATTTCTTGATTTAAAAACTGAATACTATGTGCCATTACATATAACTTCCATTCAGTGATTCCAGAGTTTTGTATCGTCTGTTATATAAATACACTGTATGTGTATGTGTGGGCGGGTGGGTTAATACACTGTACGTGTATGTGTGGGTGGGTGGGTTAATACACTGTACGTGTATGTGTGGGCGGGTGGGTTAATAACATTGAAAAATCACATGATTTTCAAATGTGATTATGATTTTAATCAATTAGAAAAGGAGATTGTTAAAAATATGTAAAGCATGCTAGATTACAATTACAATATAGTTTTGATAAAATATTTGGTAAAAAGAATTAAATTACAAAAATATTCTATTGGACGCTAACATTATTTTATTTTTTCAAATTTGTTAGTTTAATAATAATTAATGATTCACCCAAAATCGCTGATTTGCTTTTCAAAGATACTAAGATATATTTATGTTTATATATGACAAATTGTTGCAATGCAGGAAAGGCTGAAATATATAATTGTATGAAAGGTTGATCTCTTTTCATGCTTCGCTTATCTTAGGACAAACAGTATATCCTCAAACTCTTAGGCCGATATTGTAAACCAAACAGTGTGACCAGAAACATTCTGTAAAAAGATATCAAATCAATAACGGCGCAATGTGCTATAAAGTTGATAAATTAGTCGAAGACATGCTTGTGTTGCTCCGGAACCTTCCAGACTATCCATAAGAAACATTTCCTTGAAAGATTTTGACTGTAGGATCTTTGTACATTCAACCCTTTTCCAAATAACACTGACAAACTCAAAGGTGACTTCGCATCAATCATCACGAAGTCATTATAGAGCGTTTAACAATCGTGTTTGTACATTTAAAATACCTGGTGATTTGCATAATTTTTATTTAACATAAGTGGAGGTTTTCAATAGAGTTGTTCTGATCAATATATTTTGTGTTTCACTAAAAAAAGGTTAATTTTGTTTTGTTACCAATTGTCTTGGTCGTATATATATCCATTTGATTTACAAAATTAACAAAAGAAAGTACCAGTGGGATAGTTAAACCAAATCAAATCTTATCGTAGAGGTAAAATGTTGGAACATCTTTCGATGTATACATACGGACCAAGTAGTATTTAGGGCGCCCACCAATGTATGATGACCAAGTAGTATTTAGGGCACCCACCAATGTATGATGACCAAGTAGTATTTAGATCGCCCACCAAAGTATGATGACCAAGTAGTAATTAGGGCACCCACCAAAGTATGATGAACAAGTAGTAATTAGGGCGCCCACCAAAGTATGATGACCAAGTAGTTTTTAGGGCACCCACCAAAGTATGATGACCAAGTAGTAATAAGGGTGCCCACCAAAGTATGATGACCATATAGTATTAAGACGCCCACCAATGTATGATGACCAAGTAGTAATTAGGGCGCCCACCAAAGTATGATGACCAAGTAGTATTTAGGGCACCCACCAAAGTATGATGACCAAGTAGTATTTAGGGCACCCACCAAAGTATGATGACCAAGTAGTATTAAGGCGCCCACCAATGTATGATGACCAAGTAGTAATTAGGGCGCCCACCAAAGTATGATGACTAAGTAGTGTTTAAATCACCCACCAAAGTATGATGACCAAGTAGTATTTAGGGCGCCCACCAAAGTATGATGACCAAGTATTAATTAGGGCGCCCAAAAAAGTATGATGACCCAGTAGTTTTTAGGGCGCCCACCAAAGTATGATGACCAAGTAGTATTTAGTCGCCCACCAAAGTATGATAACCAAATAGTATTTAGGTCGCCCAACAATGTATGATGACCAAGTAGTATTTATGGCGCCCACCAATGTATGATGAACAAGTAGTATTTAGGGCGCCCACCAATGTATGATGACCAAGTAGTATTTAGGTCGCACACCAATGTATGATGACCAAGTAGTATTTAGGGCGCCCACCAATGTATGATGACCAAGTAGTATTTAGGGCACCCACCAAAGTATGATGACCAAGTAGAATTTAGGGCGCCCACCAAAGTATGATGACCAAGTAGTATTTAGGGCGCCCATCAAAGTATGATGACCAAGTAGTATTTAGGTCGCCCACCAAAGTATGATGACCAAGTAGTAATTAGGGCGCCCACCAAAGTATGATGACCAAGTAGTATTTAGGGCGCCCACCAATGTATGATGACCAAATAGTATTTAGGGCGCCCACCAATGTATGATGACCAAGTAGTAATTAGGACGCCCACCAAAGTATGATGACCAAGTAGTATTTAGGGCACCCACCAAAGTATGATGACCAAGTAGTAATTAGGGCGCCCACCAAAGTATGATGACCAAGTAGTATTTAGGGCGCCCACCAATGTATGATGACCAAGTAGTATTTAGGGCGCCCACCAATGTATGATGACCAAGTAGTATTTAGGGCGCCCACCAAAGTATGATGACCAAGTGGTAATTAGGGCGCCCACCAAAGTATGATGACCAAGTAGTATTTAGATCGCCCACCAAAGTATGATGACCAAGTAGTAATTAGGGCGCCCACCAAAGTATGATGACCAAGTAGTATTTAGGGCACCCACCAAAGTATGATGATTAAGTAGTAATTAGGGCGCCCACCAATGTATGATGACCAAGTAGTAATTAGGGCGCCCACCAAAGTATGATGACCAAGTAGTATTTAGGGTACCCACCAAAGTATGATGACCAAGTAGTAATTAGGGCGCCCACCAAAGTATGATGACCAAGTAGTATTTAGGGCGCCCACCAATGTATGATGACCAAGTAGTAATTAGGGCGCCCACCAAAGTATGATGACTAAGTAGTATTTAAATCACCCGCCAAAGTATGATGACCAAGTAGTATTTAGGTCACTCACCAAAGTATGATGACCAAGTAGTAATTAGGGCGCCCACCAAAGTATGATGACCAAGTAGTATTTAGGGTGCCCACCAAAGTATGATGATTAAGTAGTAATTAGTGTGCCCACCAAAGTATGATGACCAAGTAGTATTTAGGGCACCCACCAATGTATGATGACCAAGTAGTAATTAGGGCGCCCACCAAAGTATGATGACTAAGTAGTATTTAAATCACCCGCCAATGTATGATGACCAAGTAGTAATTAGGGCGCCCACCAAAGTATGATGATTAAGTAGTAATTAGTGTGCCCACCAAAGTATGATGATTAAGTAGTAATTAGTGTGCCCACCAAAGTATGATGACCAAGTAGTATTTAGGGTGCCCACCAAAGTATGATGATTAAGTAGTAATTAGTGTGCCCACCAAAGTATGATGACCAAGTAGTATTTAGGGCACCCACCAATGTATGATGACCAAGTAGTAATTAGGGCGCCCACCAAAGTATGATGACCAAGTAGTATTTAGGGCACCCACCAATGTATGATGACCAAGTAGTAATTAGGGCGCCCACCAAAGTATGATGATTAAGTAGTAATTAGTGTGCCCACCAAAGTATGATGACCAAGTAGTATTTAGGGCACCCACCAATGTATGATGACCAAGTAGTAATTAGGGCACCCACCAAAGTATGATGACCAAGTAGTATTTAGGGCACCCACCAATGTATGATGACCAAGTAGTAATTAGGGCACCCACCAAAGTATGATGACCAAGTAGTAATTAGGGCGCCCACTAATGTATGATGACCAAGTAGTATTTAGGGCGCCCACCAATGTATGATGACCAAGTAGTATTTAGGGCGCCCACCAAAGTATGATGACCAAGTATTAATTAGGGCGCCCACCAAAGTATGATGACCCAGTAGTTTTTAGGGCGCCCACCAAAGTATGATGACCAAGTAGTAATTAGGGCGCCCACCAATGTATGATGACCAAGTAGTAATTAGGGCGCCCACCAAAGTATGATGACCAAGTAGTATTTAGGGTACCCACCAAAGTATGATGACCAAGTAGTAATTAGGGCGCCCACCAAAGTATGATGACCAAGTAGTATTTAGGGCGCCCACCAATGTATGATGACCAAGTAGTAATTAGGGCGCCCACCAAAGTATGATGACTAAGTAGTATTTAAATCACCCGCCAAAGTATGATGACCAAGTAGTATTTAGGTCACTCACCAAAGTATGATGACCAAGTAGTAATTAGGGCGCCCACCAAAGTATGATGACCAAGTAGTATTTAGGGTGCCCACCAAAGTATGATGATTAAGTAGTAATTAGGGCGCCCACCAAAGTATGATGACCAAGTAGTATTTAGGGCACCCACCAAAGTATGATGACCAAGTAGTAATTAGGGCGCCCACTAATGTATGATGACCAAGTAGTATTTAGGGCGCCCACCAATGTATGATGACCAAGTAGTATTTAGGGCGCCCACCAAAGTATGATGACCAAGTATTAATTAGGGCGCCCACCAAAGTATGATGACCCAGTAGTTTTTAGGGCGCCCACCAAAGTATGATGACCAAGTAGTAATTAGATAGTTTCCATATTAACTATGCATATTTGTTCATAGGAAACTAAAATTCCAGTGGAGTTCTTAAAAAAATATAGCAATTTGCTGATTTCAAACACCATTTGGTTCTTCCAAAATTTAAAAAACTTGTCAACTATTTGTAATTTGTATTAATACTTATTATATTTTGTTGAAATTCTAATCCTGTATTTTTATTGATAAAGAGAAAATATATTTTGCAATTAATTATGGTAGGAACCAAAAAATCACCTTCACTAGAATATTGCCAATAACATCTTCAATCATGTTCACTTAAAATTGAGAGTATCATTAATTGTCTTATTTATTTTCCATTTTCAAACAAAATACATCACTTCCTTCATAATACGTTTCAAACCTTTGACGATGATCTGGTAGTTGTTAGCTGCAAGTAACCAATTATATTTACATAACTATACTATTGTATAGGTAATAACTGACAGTAAGTGGACATTGTGGCTTGTTTCTGCACGTGACACGTTTTTTCCATGCAGCCTGCCGCTTCATATTCTACACGTGACACGTCGTTTACTCAGTAGCCTGCTGCTACATATTTAAACATGGAGATGAACTAGTTTACATGCCATTGGCTGAGTCAAAAACCGACTCCACTTCTACTCTTTCCGGTAAATCACAGAAAAGTGTCACCCGAAAATAGCCTACGGTTTCTTTATTCAAAACGTGTATTTACCAAATTGCTTTCTTGTCTTGGAAGAATGGACACCTCGAATAGAAAGACATTTTTTACATAAGGCCTTCTCTCCAATTCTTACTGTTGTTGGGCGGGGGAGTTAGCATATAAATGTTTTAGGCCTTTTTGCAGAAGAAATATAAAATTGCTGTGATGTTTAAGTTATCTCAACGATTCTTTCAGTAATTAGATACAGACTCTCTTATCGATTTTTTTAAACAGATTCATTGTACGAATAGGCAACTATTACTATTTTGCAACTTTTATTTGTTTTGCCTCATCACACCTTTTCTTCAAACTGAATATGCTGATTGAATGTTATACAAACAAATACTATTTTCCTTTAACAACAAATATATTTGAAGGTCTTTTTGCTCGTTCACTACAAAGATAGCTAAATACCACGTACTTCATAATTCAAACAGGACCCTCTGCAAGATAGTCTAGGCCCTTATAGTAACGTTTCAGGCGGAACATAGTCCATAATTATATGGATACTCAAGTTTGAGGTCATGGTATGAAAACGTTTACTTTTTCAAGATTCAATGGATCTTATCCGTTAATTCACTACCGCTTGATAAATATTCTATTGCTCTAAAAACTGTTCCCAAATCATTGTTACGTACATTGTGGTATTCCTTACACTCAAGGAATCCAATATCGCTGGCCTTATCTTATCGCTTTCGAAGAACTTACACACGGAGAGCGCATTCGTCGGTAAGTCAATCATTGGATTTGCCAGTTTGTGATCAACTTTGGTAGCCACCTAACATAACCTAACCTGACCTAACCTAACCGTAATTGCGATAAACACGTAGTTACCACTATTTAATTTTTATTTACTATTTTTAATACTATACACTATTTATAGTGAAGTAACGGAAAAATGAGTGTTGGTGATTAACGTTAAAGGTCCGATTCGATATTTCAACGTATTTTGAATTGGATTTTGTCAAACTTTGAAATTAGAAATAGCCCTTTTTGATAATTTGATTCGATTTAAATAAGTAAATTACTGTGTGGCAAGAGAAGTTTCAGTGAAAGAAGCAATCAAGTTATCGTGGGTTTAGGTTTGCGTGCCCTTGGTATGTGGCCTGTGGCCAACCAAGCACGTTCTGCCAGGCCACAACCTCGCCGTGGCCCCGGCATGCAAGGAGTAGGAAGTAGCAGTCGTGAAGCACTTCCTATCACGTTAATTGGTGACCTAGTGCTATCTACATAGACCGTTCTAACTAGTTTTTGTATGAAGAAATGTTTTAAAAAGTACGACTATAATAGGGCAATTATGATATTCTTTATTAAACTTAATCAAAGACGATTCTGAGAAGAATTTAACAGGACGTCAATTCCGTACGTGTATGGGTGAATGGAAGGCTATCAATGTCGTATGTGTGTGGCTGTCAGTATCCCAGGCATGTGTCATATGTTTGTTAAGACCATCGATGACGTACGTATTGGGGGTGGGTGGTAAACAGTGTCGTGCGTCTATAATTGAGTTTGACACATTGATTAGGCTCTCACATCTACGAATGTAAATTAAATGGGAAAAATAATTGTTCATACATTCTAGATGGGAGTCGGGGAGACATATATGAAAAAAGTTTATTCCGTTTATTTATTTATTTCACAAACCTTCATATATATGAAATGAAACAATAGTTCATTCATTACTAATTTTACAAAAAAGTTACATAACAAAGTTTCGGAGTGCAATTGTCATTGTATCTAGTATGGAGTATTAATAACAATGAACAAATTAAAAATACAGTTTATTTATTTCAATCATAAAATAAATATCTTAAGGATATATAGGTTACATTACGATCTTATGTTTTAGCTGGAAATTATATAATGATTAAATACATATTAACTTTATAGACACTAAGCACTACATAACTTGTACATGTAAATTTACGTAACATGTAGCCGTTCATTGTAAATTTAAGAAAATAGCCCTTTAAATATTTTGGACTTATGGAGTCCATTAAAAGTGTTAACTAAATTTATGGTGTTACATTTTTTAGGAACATAACTGATGCTATAAATGATTCGTTAGTAAAAATATTCAAAATGCAGAAAATAACAAAGATTGAGTCTATGATTCGTGAGAAAAACTACCCGAGAATAACAACATTAGTAATTTTATGAAACTTCAACTACGGACTCGTAACGTTGTAACGAGAAAATATGGTAGACAGTAAGTGAAAACAGTAGGTAATATGACATTCCAGCGTTGGTGATAGTACAGAGACGTGTGCCATTCTACGGTGACGAACCGCTGTTTGTAAACTAACAGGGGAATACATCGTATTAGCCTACATGAAATGATCTTTAGAATGTCGTACGAATCAGTTGTACAAGTCGGTTGCAAAGACAACGTACTTATGCGGTTTAAAACATACCTCGCAGAATTAAAAACACAGAAGGAGAGTTTGAAACGAATTGCTTTTACACCAACTTAACAAGCATCAAATCTTAGATTTTTTTATTTTCTCTTTCTCTAATATTTTTTCATTTGCTTCTGATGCTGTTCTTTTATCACTTTTATAATAGAGTTGTGTTTATTGTACTAAACATTACGTGATACAATTATAATACGTGATAGTCTTAATAATATACGAATATAATCTGAGGTCTTTGTCCAAACATTGCCCCATGGAAGTTCTAAGGACTGCGATTTATGGCCTTCTCTATCCTCATCTCTCCTATGGAGTAGTGTTGTGTGGGACCTCTTCGAAAAATAGCTTAGTGACAGTCTTCAGATTGCAAAAACAAGCAATTCGAATCATGGCGTGATTGAGTTACAGAGAGTCGTGCAATGAAATTTTTAAAAAATGTAGCTGTTGACCCTGCCAAGCCTATACATTCTAGAGAGAGCTCTATACAAATGTGCCATGACAAGTGACCGAGACATACATTTGTACGAAACCAGAGGCAGGGATGACTACCGAACTGTCAGTCATAGGACGGTGGTCTATGAGCACTTAACCTCACAGGCTGGTGTTCGTATGATTAACAAGCTGCCAAACTCGATTAAAAATGCCCCAATGCCTAACACGTTTAAACTCGCTTAAGCGTTTCTTAGTACGGGAAGCGTTTTATGTCATTAGCGAGTTTTTGGCATATGACCGGGAGACCACCCATGGGCAAATACATTCCGTCACCGAGGGGGGAGGGATCATTTTATCTTGGAGTAAATGTAGTATGAATGCATTTATTCTATATGTATCAATGTGATCTAGATGTATGCGAGTGACTAAATATTTATATTTAAACTAATATTGACGTTTGCCATACATGTAAACATGTTTATGCAATAAAAAATTGATTGATTGAGTAAAATAAAAAAAATGTACTCACTCATCACGAAATCTCTTAAACCACTGTACATATTGATGAAATTTGAAGAGAAGTTAGCTTTTGTATCATAAAGACCCACTAAGAAAGGATTTCTCGAAATTTCACGAAAACAGTCCCTTAACGATTCCCTTTTTCCATAAGAGTAACAATGGTATTAATTTAATTAAATATTTTATTTCAAACAGCCGATAGAAAAAACGTAGATACGACACAAAAGCTTGGCTAATTTGGTTGTTTCATTACAAAAAGATCATTTCTGCTAACTCTGGCTAGAGTGTACTACTTTGCATTCCCTAAAGTGGACTTATAGGGGTTTCTATACTATAAAACTTTGTTATGTAGGAGAATAGCAGCAGGACGAGCGTTTATATTGGTGTGATGTTTTAGGAGGGAAAGTAAGCAAGCGTAGAGAACCACCCCGTAGCAAAACAAGGGCTGTCGCTAGTACTTATGTATTTTTTCATATAAGGATTGATAGAGTATATTTGGACAGAAAATTAGCTAAACTTTAGATTACATTTTTACAACATTAGCTTCATCTATCTCTAAAAGCAAAGACAAAAAGAAAACTAACTAACGAAAATTGGGGTTAACCCCTTTATATTACAGATATTATTGCAAATAATATACTGTCCTTAGTTGTAAAATAAAAATAGTGAAATATTACTACCAAACGATTGCATAATGCTGCAGATTCTGCGAGTGAGAATGACCTTTAACATTGCTTCCCGATGCGCATGACTTCCAGGAAATCGTGCATATCACAATATCTCTCTGCGGAGGCGTTGGGATAAAAAACAGTAAACAACCACTATTGATTGTTCTGGTAACAAGAAATAAATAATTTATAGATGTCCCATTGCGGAAGTTAAAAAAAACGTCTATTAGAGACACTGATTGATCATTTTGTTGATAATTTGATTTAATTACTGATTTTATAAACTTAGTTTGTAATATTTTATATATTACTTCCACTTAAAGCCGGGAATAAAAAATCTTCCGTTTGATAAAGAATCTTTAACATATTATATTATTAACATATAATATTATTTTGTTATAAAATCCTATAGATTTAAGAAGACATGCTAAATGTTACCAAATAGAGTGAACGCAATAGATTCACAAAAAGGTGAATTTCGGATAAAATATCAGGTTAAAATGATCCTTTCATAGAAACCATTTTATACAGTCAAAAATTAGGTTCCAAATTAGCAGATTACGTGTTGGTAGAAAAACAAAAGAAGTTAACGACATGCAATTTAAATTTATTACAATATAAGTACAAAATGTCCCAATATTATGGTGATCGAGTTCGATAATGCTTTCTAAGTCTCAGGAATGTTAACGTGGTTTACTGAAATCGATCACTACAATATTTGTGTGGATTGTACTCTAAAATTGTAATACGTTTTTTGTGACCTTCCCTTGTTTTCTATCATTTATTCATCAGGACAGAGTGCTTATTGATTTCGATTTCTGTTCAAGTTTTACTTATTCATTGCAAAGACGATATTCTCATAATGGAAACACGTGACCTTTACCTTGCGGACTTCAAAGCAATAAAGTCCTTATTGACTTTTTTGTTCTTGTTGTTTTTATGTTTTTGGAATATTGGCAAACATTTATTTTTATCACACCACCAAATATATTAGCAAATTTCTTTTAACCCCAGTAACACTATGTACTATGATGAAATGCATACAGTTAACGAACAATGAGAACCCTTCAAAGGCCTTAGATAGTACGGTGGGCTGAATAGGCAACAAAATGCCTTCACGACTTCTAAAAGCTGACTGCAACAATCAACTCTACTTCGCCACACTAAAGATTCGCTATGCACGATTTTGTTGCTGTAGAAAAGCCTTTTTTGTTTGCAAAGCCAAGGACACTTCCTGATAATTCCATGGTTCGTTCTGGATATACCGAGCATGCACCACTGAAAATGGTTATTTTCTGCCTTATAGGGATGGCAAATATTATCAATATATCGAAATATAGCAAACCAAATATAAGTCTAACGATAGTATCGAAAGAAAAATATCGATACATTGTTGCGAAAATTAAAAAAAAAAATACATGTATCTACAGAAAACAAGTTGTGGTCTGTGGGGTCGAATGAAAAAACAAATCAAAATAAGAAAAATTTATACCTTTAATTATTATTTTAATTATAAAAAATAATGTAATAACATTATTATTTTTTTCACATTTAAAAAAATCTATTCTTCTTCTTAGAAACGCTAAAAATTAAATGAATTAGTTCACTAAACCTACTTCCAATACTTCTTAGGTAATCCGTCTCAAAATAAAAGTATGGAAATCAATTTTCTTCTTAGTCCGGTTCGTTTTTCCGTTACTGTGTTTCCAGCTCTCTGCTGGAACAGAAGTGGCTATAACTGTAAGGCATTGTTTTCAGGAACTCCTACATTTCAGTGCATTAACTTCACGTAAAAAACCAAATAAAGTTACTTTACTATTTCAATGCATGGTGTGTATGCATGAGAGGCAATTTATGTGTTTTTTTCGAATCTTAATGATTTTGAGGAGAGAGAATAGTGTCAATATTAAGTAATATCATATATCTGACCAAAATATCGATATAGCCGATATTATCGAAGAAAATATCGATACTAACATATCGAAACATATTTATCTATATTTCTAATATTTCGATGTATAGTTGCCACCCCTTCTGATAAATTCATTTTATTTTATGTAGTTAAATAGTTAAGGAGCTGTGTTAGAGTGTTTGGGGTTTAATAAGTCATTTGTATACATACAGGATGTCCTCTAATTAATAAAAATAGAAATAGCTTTACTGTACAAACAGTTGTTATAGAAAAGGATAATTTAGGACTAGTAAATAAACTTTTATCGTTAGCCCTTTTATCAAAGAGAGTAAATATAGTAAACCTAATATTCAGAAACTTGTAAATATAGAACATTTAGTTCTAAATAAAAAATCAAATTATTATAATATATTAAAAAACTATGTAGTTTAAATGAAATAAACTACTTTGTAAATTGAAATTAATGAACAGCTTTACATAATGGAATTCGGGAGCACAAACTATTATTTTTCCTTTTTAAAAATTGGATCTGAAGCTTCCCTACGAAGTTACGGAAGTTTCAAAATGTCTTCCAATATTTATTGCTCGTAAAAGGTTGCAGTGAGTAGATTCAGAATAGGCGCAAAATTGAGAGAATAAAAAATTTTCGGTATTTATGCAGTTTCTACACATTAATCACACAATTTTACACAATATAATTGCAGTTAGTTAAACATTATTTTTTATTCCCTGGAAAACTCGTTTTGTACTAAAACAAATCGAAAAATCTGTTTTATTGAACATCTTATTTTTCGTTATATATCTCTATTATTTTACGTGATTTTTCGGTAAACTTATTTTTTATTTTGATATTGTATTTACGCTGAACACAATTTAGGAAACTAATTTGGGGTAGGAAAATTATTTTGCAAATCGTCTATGTTTACATTTATTCTCACCGTCTCTCTGGCCAATCATATTTTGAAAAGTGCACGGCCTATAATATATTCCGTTGAATATAATCCCAATTAATAAATTTTAAGTCGTTAAGGATTAAAAGTTGTCGTTACATTTTAAGACATTTTGTTTAACAAGTTTAGCTTGAAGCGTTCATAAGTAGGTCCTCATATTTTTCTAGGGAATTTGGAAACTTTCATAAGTTCGTAGGGATTCTCCAAATCCAATTTTGCCAGGAAAACATTCTTAATTTTGTAAAAAATCTCATGCTGTATCATTTTGTACAAGAAAAATGGAACATTATATTTGTTTCAATCGTGCATTGTCTATTTATGATATTTATCCCCTCTTTGAAGGAAAATTTAAGAGGTGAGATTTTCAATGTGGGTTAGATCTGAAATTTGAAAGTTCTTTTTCTTGTTCAGTAGGATAACCTAAAATCAAGGAGAAGTCATCCATATGTTCAGTATTCTCCTAAGAGTATTTTAAATTTCTAATATTTCAATATTCCTCTTTAAAATTCAATTCTCAGTCAATATGATTCCCTGCTTTCATCAAATAGTGATGACATCTCGTATGACGATAATAAGGTATCGAATATGTACTATCCACGCTTACGAGGTTACTGGCATTCCAGTGCAGTTAGTTTTGACCACCGTCCAAGAGCTTCGACTATTGCATGCGATACAATCGACCGGTCGCCATAGATACAAACACACACAGACGGACACCACTAAGGTCGATAGTGTTTCGTCAATAGGTCCATTTATGGCTGCACTAATTGGCTTAAGCTAGGGAACCGTCTGCACATGTTACAGCTATAGAACTTTGCAGGCCTGAGCATGTTATACGAAAAGTAATGGAGAGATGAGTGAGTGTAGTCATTGTTACTAACTAATGTCGACTGTTGTATACAAAGAGCTATTTATTAATAGCCCAATAGCCAGAGTGACTTAGCGACCTACAGCTTTACGTTAAATACGAACCACGTCGTATTGGTCCGATTTTCAGCTATTTTACGAGCCTTATATTCAGTTTTATTCCTCACACAATATCCGGGCCCAGACTACTACCCAAAATTGATACCCAAGACTTTTCTAGTAGTTTCCACGGCGATGGCAACCATTGAACCGTGTTTCTCCAACAATATTTGTACCGTTGTCCCTTAATAACGTTTGAATATCATGTTTCAAAAATCCACCTACGTAGAAATTACAAAAAATATTCACAGCACTGTATCTCCAATTAGCTGGATTACATCACTGCGCCACTAGTGCTGACATAGTAACTAATTTTATAGATACTGGACCATTTAGGATGATCTTAGGGGTTACTATCACGTTTTTTCAGTTTTAAATTTCCGTAAATCACTAAATACTCCAAACGCCAACAATACTATTTACTCTTATACATTGGTGCATTACTGACAGAGTGCATTTTGTACTGTTTTTGACTGACATCGTAAAAAATTACCTCTACCCGAAAAATATTCAGAAATAAAATGATAATAATTATTATAAACTGAAAGGTTGGCATAGGAACTCGACAGACAATTAATTTTAGCAGCATTAAAAATATAAATATTTACCCGATCCAATGGGTTTCTAGGTGTTCATAGGAAGACATTGATAACAGAGAAACTAAATAAAAATCGTTGCACTGCACATTAGATTTTGAATTAAAATGTGTAGAAATGTAATATTATATACATGTATGTGTAACATGACATTTCTATAAAATACTTTTTCATCACTATTAAAAAGTATGAAAGAATGAGCCGCTCGGTATTTTTCTCTACAAATTAAACTTATCAAATATTACTTAGAAAATTGAGTGGTTAGCAACGTGATAAATACGTATATTATTCATTTTATAATTCCAAAACAAGTTTTTGAATTTAAATGTTCTTTCTTTTGGATTCGGTTTAATGTAGTTTTCCGAAGTTTATTCTAATAACATTGTTATTAAGTTATTGAACACTTATTAAAGCACAATCAAAGAATTAACTAGTTTTAGGTTAGGAAATTTAGTGAGGATCTCTGATAGTTAAAATATTAAAAAAGTAATAAGATTTTTTTATATATAGACTGAATGCTGTTATTTACATGAATACGCGAATCACTATTCAATAACGTATGAAATGTTCCGTCAACAAATGAATCTTATTTGAACAATATTAATTGAAGGCTCATAAAGGTTATTTAGTAAAAAATATGGGTGGGGGAAAGGGGTTCACCAAGGAATTTAAGAGGGCTGTTTGGATTCACGAAAAACGGCAAAAACTATTCTATTTAATCGATTTTGTTCGTAATAATGATCGTAACGCTTGAAGTCTCATTCTATAGGGGAAGAACTGTTCTTGTTGACCAGAAAATTATTTTTGAAACACATTTTTATATGAGGGAGACAAAGGTAGTTGGACATTTGCCATCATTACGTGAAAAATACCAATCACGACGTTTCAATTTGGTAAAACCCAAACCTTTTTCAAGTGCTAAAAACTAAATTACATCTACACAAACATGTTATAAAACTACGCTCTTAATCTAATAACTTATCTACTTTAATAATTATATTAAATTAAACTGTTAATATTTTATATTTAGTATAAGTTGATTTTGTTGTACCCCATTCTAGGATCTAGGTAAAAATGTAGATAATTATTAAAGTAGATAAGTTATTAGTTTAAGAACGTAGTTTTATAACATGTTCGTGTAGATGTAATTTAGTATTTAGCACTTGAAAAGGGTTTGGGTTTTACCAAATCGAAACGTCGTGATTGGTATTTTTCACGTAATGATGGCAAATGTCCAACTACCTTTGTCTCCCTCATCTGATACTCCATCATTAACAAATTTCAAAAAAATTTTTATAGTTTTTTTATGGATAAATACGTAAAACTTAAATGCCGTTCTTGACGATTTTAAATCTAAAAAATTAAATAAAAAAACATAAACTTATGATACTCTAGATTGGAACTTTAATAATTGTTCAGTACTCACTAATACTCATACCGATAAACTTGAAGTCTACCGTCCTATAGAGTACGTCATATGGTGCACTTACACACCATACATAAATTGACCTAAACATGTGTGTACGTACGTAGGTTGAGTGGGCGTATATCATAAAACAAACGTGTAAAGACTATTTAGTTAAATTAGGTTAATTGATCCTTTATAATTGTGGAAAATATAGAAAATATTAAATATTTATTCATTGACTGATACATTGTTGTCATTAACTCTAGAGTGATATAAAATCAGCGATAACTCTTTAACATAACAATCGCTCTTTAAAAACATTTAAATTAAGACCAGAACATTTATTACATTATCAACAGACTATGAATAAGATACATCGTATGCTTATCCGATATATCAAATAAGACATCCGATTCTTTGTAGCTCGATTGATAGCAGTGAACTAACGTAAACTTGGAAGACTGATTAAAATTAATTACTGAACTTAATAAGGACTCGATAACGATGTCAGCTTGTCAACTGTGAACAGTTTTTTACTTACTGATTCAAGGGCTCTGTCAGTCATTTTCCTTTAAATACGTTATATTGAGTCCATCTTTCAATCATCTAATTTTCTTTATTGCGTTGAGTTGCGTCTGATGTTTGTTTGTTGTTTACTCATACTCGTTTTTGTTGTTTCCAGAGTCGCTAGGATGACTAAAGCACACTGTTTGGTTGAACGCCGACCCACATGAAGATAACAACCATAATTGTTCATGCAGGCAAGTTACATTGAACACCTTTTGATAGTTTTAAAAAATAAGTTAATCTAAGTTTAATTTTAGTTAGTCACAGGAAAATAACAAGGAAAATAACCTGATCAACCTGGTCTTTTGGAAAAAAGAGATCTCACTCCGGAAGAACAAAAAGAGTGGCTTACTATTGTTACAGATGTTTTTTATGTCTTAAAAATTGACGTACCGTACAGTAATAGTCAGTATTTTAGTAGAATAAAAACAAATGTAATCATCTGAGTGGCATATTGTTTTCTCTACTATTTATTTTTCTTTTAACCAATAAAGTAACCAAATTGCACTATTTAATCTATAGGACTATATGGGTGAAAATCGGTTATATGCCCGCAAAATCTAAACGTTTTCCTATAAACTTGGGGCGTTATAAACTGATGATATTTTGTTAGAGGATAGTTTGAGGGGTAACCAAGAGTGACTTAGTGCTAATGCGGCCGGTGTAGGTTGGGTAGCATTCGTGATCATCTTGGATAGCAACCGTGGTCAACTTGGTAGCATACGTGATCAGCTTGGATAGCAACCGCGATCAGCTTGGGTAGCACCCTTGATCAGCTTGGGTAGCAACCGTTATCAGCTTGGGAAGAATACGTGATCAACGTTGGTAGCACCTGTGATCAGCTTGGGTAGCAATCGTGATCAGCTTAGGTAGCATCCGTGATCTGCTTGGGTAGCATACGTGATCAGCTTGGGTTAGGTTAGGTTAAGTTAGGATAGAATGTTTCTCGAATCAGCTCTAAAACAGTTATGTTAAGAAAAACTCTTTGCGGGCATAAAACTGATTTTGACCGAGTGTATGTGTTGGCACGTTTCTCTAATTAATGCAGACATGCAAATAGAGTTAGAATTATAAGTGACACTTGACAGTCGCGTATACATTGTTACAAGGCGCCGGAAGTCTAGAGGTATATGTTTAGAAAAATTTTACCTTTTTAACTATATGTACGTTATTTTGGGACAAAATACGAATATTCTAGGTTATTGAAGGGATAAATTAAACATTGTTGACCTAAAATGACCCACGGAACTAACATTACTTACTTAACATAGAAAACCGTAACATAACCTATTTAACCTAAAGAAACGTAACATAACCTCAACCAGAAAAGAGGCATTCGAAGAAATGTTGCAAGACAACTCCCTGTTGCCCTTCTGAATAAAGGTTAAGACGCTTATAACAGTCTTTGGTCATAAAGAAACTAGTACAAAATTGCTGACATCCAACGGTAACGATCCAAAACTTTTAGAAACTCGTTTAAACAACCTCAAATGTAAATTCGTAAGTTCAAAAATCCTTGACAATCTTAATATTTCCTTACAACTAAAAACATAATGAGAGGGGAATTAGAAGTTAGACCTATCATTTACCTCCATCCCTTTCCAATCTTCCACACTTGACCTTGACTCGAGTTGCTTTAAGGTCACTTCTACCAACAACGTCTACAGCAGTCAATTGTGTATGGTAGATGGATCGAAAGACCTTGTGTTTATTATAGCCGATAATGACTTGCGAACCACTTTATCGGCGCCGTTAACAGCTGTTTTATGTTCTTGATTTATTGTTGTATTAGGCTAAAGCGTGGTTTACCGTGGGAACGAAAGTACTGCACAGCTTTCATTGTAAGATGACGTTTTGACATATAGTCTTGTTTACATTACCATGCAAATACATAACTACATTACCAGTCATATTTTCTTCTTGGGAATACCAAAGTCGTGCTTTCAAAGAATCTTAATTGTCAGGAAATGTGTAGGAGATTAAACAGCGTGCTTTACTCTTGGTCGTTTTTCTGATTTGGTATACACTTTATTACTTAACTAGAGCAGAAATAGTTGTAAAATGAAAGTTTAGCCAAAAAATATCTAGAGGTTTACTCGTTGTGGTCACTGAATGTTGTTTTATTTGTATTTACCTAATTACCTTACTGTTAGATGTAAACATGACAGAATAACTATACCACTTTTCTTTACTGGCAAAATTCCTCAAAAACGCTGTTCCCTGCTTCGTAACTAATTATCTATTTATTCATTTCATAGTTTATATATACATATCTGTGGTTGAAGTATATTAATTTTTTGTATGGCCTATTTATTGTAGCTTAGGAAAGAAGCTACTATTATTTTTGTTTTAATGTTTATAAAATAAAGCTGTGAAAATAAATGTATTTTATTGTTATTTCTCAAACGCTGCCTCAAATAGACAAACTTAAAATACTAAGAACTGCATGTCTTTACAACGAGCCTTATAATGTGTCAACTTTCATGGTTGCTCCTCTTATTACAAATTAACATTGTTTTTAAAACTTACTTTTTGTTGTTGCTCGTGTTTCAAAATCGTGAAACTTTTTATACAGCAAAAACTATTATACAATTTTAGTATAATTAGCATTGGAAACACGGTACTTTTCATGTCTGATTTTTAGTAGGCATAAATTAAGTATAACGTTTCAGTATCTGAACAATGAAAAACGTTTTTAAGTATATTTTTACTTACTAACTTTTCAGATTTATCTAATTTTTATTTGAGCCTTATTGTTTAAATATTTTGAGGCCTAGTCTGGTAACTTCGTACTTCCAAAAACTGACATTTTGACGTCATTATAAACATATTAGTTACAAAATGTTTTAGTTTTTTTAGCGATATCAGTACAACCATTGATAGGAAAATTCCATATCCGGTAATTTTTGCTATCCATATCCACATAAATACTATTCATATCCAATGTCCGAACTTTTACAACCAGAAGATACACCAAAAGCTAGCAAACACTAAAAAAAATCTTCATTTTAAATAAGGCAATGATTTAACATATTTATAATTTTACGTTGAAAAAATACACGATTACAATAATTTCGAACAATTAAAGTTAGGCTAAATACATTTTAATTTGGTCAATTGTTTTAAATGTTCATTATAAAATATTACAATTTATTATAACTTTGTTCAAGACAGCCGTTATGAATGGGTCCTCTGAAATGCCAAACGAGACATAACTGCAATATTTTCGTGTATCAGAATTATATCGTAAATTATTTGTAGTTGATAAATAATTTTATTATAAACGCCCATCTGGAGGTCAGCCTGAATGTGATTCTGTCAGTAACACAGTCAAGGCTGCAGCGAGCGTGTCAAGTATGATAAGTGTCAACCAACACTGGAACAAACCTAGGTTCCTCCCACTCGTGCGACCTCGGTTTGTGCGACCTCGGTTTGTGGCTGGGTTAAGGACGACTTCTTGTCTATCTATGTCCTGCGAGAATGCGCAGTTTAATAGATGCATTTCCTCATCTATTAAATCATTTTAATTGAGTTACTTAGAAGTACGTGGCTAATTAAGCATATATAATTGTCGTCTGTGAATGTAATCATAATGACGGTGGGATGTTTGTCTTTGGAGTTTGTTTGACTAACACCATTCTCAATGCACCCAATGTGTTGGAGTGAAAAGTAAATATTTTAGTACGGACATAACAACTGGTTTATCCTATTGTAGCTGAGGTCAACAGATTCTTTAAAAAAAAGACGTTCATTATTTTTTCCCGTGATGACCAGTTTTTATGTTAGTATTATGTACATTGTAAGCACAAGCACAGAGAAGAAAGAAACAGGGACCGCATCCTATAGAGCACTGAGTGGTTGTGGAGTTATAGAGACTTGGGGTGTCAAGTAGTTAGTGCTACAGTTCGCCGTGCAAATTGCAAGGCAGCATTTTTATTACCCCCTCCTTTTATTCCCCTAAGAATTCTGAAGGACAAACGTAGTAATTATTACTAACAATTTATAAAGATTTACACTAGTGGTAACTACCCCTGTGACGTTCGCTTTGGCAAAAAGAAAGTGACCTCTGTTTCTTTTTTCTCTGTGGATACTGCCACACATTTCTCCTCTCTGTGTTGAACAATGTCACGCTGTTTTCGGTAGTTTGTGGACTGTCTGCTTTGCAGCACGTCGAGAGTTTGTGGACTGAGCGTGGTTGTCAGAATGTCTCAGTCTACGTACCAGTTGTCAGAACACCAAAACTGGTATTCGAATAGTTTTCTGTCACTCTCCGTTTGCATTGACAAAGCCACACACATACTTGCAGATAGAGTGCGTGTATCAGTGAACTAGGTGCTAGTTTTCCCTATACCATGAGCAATCTGCGTATTGCGTTTTCACTCGTTAATTAGACATACCTACATGAGAAATTAGGAATAACTAGCAGTTTAATATGGAACTTTGTGACAACAGATCATATTCCCATTTATTTTGTATTTTCATTTAACGAATGAAACATGTAGACCTACAGTATTTGTTACTTGAATGAAATAATCAGTGAAGTTCATGATGTATATAAATACTAACATTCTTCGCTCTCATACGTGACTTTCGAAATTATAACTATTATTAAAACGTAAGTGCTTTATATCCCATATTTTCACAGTTACAGCACTACGTACACAAGCTCAGAATCTCTACACTGATTCAGAGATTCTAGACACTTTAGAACCCTCGGATCCTGTTAAACTTCAGACTCTTCCTAATAACTTAAAGCTGCAAACATATGCCAAGTTGCATTGAATTATTTTGCTAAACTTTTGTAACCCTACACACAACGTGTAAGTATTTATTTACTAATTCAGTTTATTTATTCCGGAGTGGTAGCTCAGTGGTTAAGGGTTCAGTCTGAGGTGGGCAATTTCCAAGGTCCGAACCCGCAACTGAGCAAACGGTCCGTACTTCAGTCGATGATTAAAGTTCACGCACAAGCCTGTAGGCCCTGTGAACTGACGAGTGGAGTTAAAAAAAAATAAGGATTTAAAAATATCAGTAAGCAAGAAAATCGTAGTTTTACAGTCTATTTCTACGTACAAAATAGGATTTCGTAATTCCAAAAAGTTACTTTACAAAGTCATTTTATTTACACTCTTTGTATTAGCGCAATAGCTATCAACATGTTTTAGACTTTTTAATAAACTATGGTGTGGTATTTTTCATGCGACATTTAGAAAAAACACCTTAAATCTAAAAATATCAGCATTCACACTTTTATGGTCCGTGAGATCCCGAATAAATTAAGATACAAAACATGTCATGGGCTTGATAATATCATGTAAATATATGCATCCTCTACGTTGTATCATGTAAATATAGACATCCTCTACGTTGTATTATGTAAATAAGGCATTCTCTACTATGTATCATGTAAATATAGGTGTTATCTACGTTACATCATGTAAATATAGGCATCCTCTACGTGTTATCATGTAAATATAGGCATCCTCTACGTTGTATTATGTAAATAAGGCATTCTCTACTATGTATCATGTAAATATAGGCGTTCTCTACGTTACATCATGTAAATATAGGCATCCTCTACGATTTATCATGTAAATATAGGCATCCTCTACGTTGTATCATGTAAATATAGCATCCTATACGATTAATCATGTAAATATAGGCATCCTCTACGTATTTTCATGTAAATAAGGCATTCTCTACGTTGTATCATATAAATAAGGCATTATCTACGTTACATCATGTAAATATAAGCATCCTCTACGATTTATCATGTAAATATAGGCATCCTCTACGTTGTATCATGTAAATATAGGCATCCTATACGATGTATCATATAAATATAGGCATCCTTTACGTGTTATCGTGTAAATAAGGCATTCTCTACGTTGTATCATGTAAATATAAGCATCCTCTACGATTTATCATGTAAATATAGGCATCCTCTACGTTGTATCATGTAAATATAGGCATCCTATACGATGTATCATGTAAATATAGGCATCCTCTACGTTGTATCATGTAAATATAGACATCCTATACGATTTATCATGTAAATATAGGCATCCTCTACGTGTTATCATGTAAATATGGCATTCTCTACGTTGTATCATGTAAATATACGCGTATCCAACTAAAAAGTTATTTTAAAACGGATTCCTCAAAAATTGCATTTGATCGATAATGAAATCACACGTTGGAATTGCTTTGCGAATTTCTAAATAGTTTTATATAAAAATATATTTAACTGAAGTCTTTATTTTCACATATTTTTCAAAACTATGAATCAAAATATCTAAATATCGAATTAAAAATATCAAAAACAAACACATTGCGTAATATGTTAACTTTAAACATGACTCCTCATACACAACTTTTGGTCAATAAATAGTGAAAAAATATGGATTTGCAAATAAATATGCAATTGTGGGACTAAAACCAACATGGTCGGCAGCCTCTGCAATGGAAGAACAGGTTTGAGGCACTATTACTGCTCAATTTCTATGTCGATCTTTAACTAATTTCGATTGGTATTTATTTAGCCAATTTACACCACCAACCTTTAAGGTCCGAATCCAACTTCAGTTTTTGTGCCAAATCTGCCTTTTACAATATGGGTCTCTGATGACATAAAATTAAACCGGAAGCAGTGTTATCTGAAGTTGTCTAGTGGACTTACAGGTGAAGAAAGTTGATACATTATGTAAGTCTAGTCCTTTCTCAATTCCAGGAAAACGATAGTGGTGTCTAGAGTGGCACAAAACGATAGTGGTGTCTAAGTCTAGAGCGGCACAAATGCGTTTTAAATGTTAGTTGTGTCACAAATAAATGTTGCCATTTTGTCCAACACCAAAAAATCAATCGCTCCTTGTGAAATCAGTTTTGGATAAGATGTCATAAATATTAAAAATGTTAAAAAGTGAAGTGAATGTAGCAGTGTTATAGCATGTCACATATTCTAATCAAGTCTTCAAATCGTTTCAAAAGACAAGTCGAATTTCGGATGTAATACTACAGCTTGAATTGATTAATAATTTAAATGGTGATTTCTATTATTTTGATAAATATAATTTATATAGTTTTGTAAGTTTTCTAAGTATATGTTTCATACACGTTTTAGATTTATGTATTCATTTGTTATATTGGTAATATATTGTTTTTTCTACTCATGCTATACATAGGAACAACGGTCTAAACTTATTTAGCAAATTTAAGTGGATCTCCCGGTATTTGAACTCTTGACCATCTGTTTTGAAAGTAGAAGTGCTAAGTTAAGCTAACAAACAAGAGGTTATGTTTGATTAATACATAACCTTTTAGGATTTGTAAAATGAAACACGGAGAAGCCCCCTCCCCTCAATTGGTGTTTGCTGTTGTGCATTCATTGAAATCGAGCCAAACACTTGGCTGATCCATCGTCAGATCCCTGAATCGAGGGTGCGTATAATTTGCCACAACTGGTTTCCTTCTAGAGAGCTATGCGAACCGGTCTTGCAAATTCTCGACCGGCTAATCAAGTCCAGTACACGTGATTTTGTTTCAACGGCTATTAAACCGGAGCGAACTTGAGCGGTTCTTCCAAGTATATAAACCTCAGTTTTAATTCGGCTCATACATTTTCCAGAGGTCATCTAGCGAGGTGAATGTTGGTTCGACGCAATTCAAATTCCTTCAAACTATCTCATTTAAAGATTGGTCAACAGTAATCTTGTCACACCACGTTCCTTCAAGTTATTTTTAGGTTATCAACTGAATTAAACTAAGGGTTCGATAATCAAGTGACACCACGTTCCTTTAAGTTATCTGTACATTATCAACTTAATCAAAGTAAGGGTTGTTCGATAATCAAGTGACACAACGTTCCTTTAAGTTATCTGTACATTATTAACTTAATCAAAGTAAGGGTTGTTCGATAATCAAGTGACACAACGTTCCTTTAAGTTATCTGTACATTATCAACTTAATCAAAGTAAGGGTTGTTCGATAATCAAGTGACACAACGTTCCTTTAAGTTATCTGTACATTATCAACTTAATCAAAGTAAGGGTTGTTCGATAATCAAGTGACACCACATTCCTTTAAGTTATCTGTACATTATCAACTTAATCAAAGTAAGGGTTGTTCGATAATCAAGTGACACCACGTTCCTTTAAGTTATCTGTACATTATTAACTTAATCAAAGTAAGGGTTGTTCGATAATCAAGTGACACAACGTTCCTTTAAGTTATCTGTACATTATCAACTTAATCAAAGTAAGGGTTGTTCGATAATCAAGTGACACAACGTTCCTTTAAGTTATCTGTACATTATCAACTTAATCAAAGTAAGGGTTGTTCGATAATCAAGTGACACCACATTCCTTTAAGTTATCTGTACATTATCAACTTAATCAAAGTAAGGGTTGTTCGATAATCAAGTGACACCACATTCCTTTAAGTTATCTGTACATTATCAACTTAATCAAAGTAAGGGTTGTTCGATAATCAAGTGACACCACATTCCTTTAAGTTATCTGTACATTATCAACTTAATCAAAGTAAGGGTTGTTCGATAATCAAGTGACACCACATTCCTTTAAGTTATCTGTACATTATCAACTTAATCAAAGTAAGGGTTGTTCGATAATCAAGTGACACCACATTCCTTTAAGTTATCTGTACATTATCAACTTAATCAAAGTAAGGGTTGTTCGATAATCAAGTGACACCACATTCCTTTAAGTTATCTGTACATTATCAACTTAATCAAAGTAAGGGTTGTTCGATAATCAAGTGACACCACATTCCTTTAAGTTATCTGTAAATTATCAACTTAATCAAAGTAAGGATTGTTCGAATGTAATCAAGTGACACAGCGTTCCTTTAAGTTATCTGTACATTATCAACTTAATCAAAGTAAGGGTTGTTCGATAGTCAAGTGACACCACATTCCTTTAAGTTATCTGTACATTATCAATTTAATCAAAGTAAGGGTTGTTCGATAATCAAGTGACACCACATTCCTTTAAGTTATCTGTACATTATCAACTTAATCAAAGTAAGGGTTGTTCGATAATCAAGTGACACCACATTCCTTTAAGTTATCTGTACATTATCAACTTAATCAAAGTAAGGGTTGTTCGATAATCAAGTGACACCACATTCCTTTAAGTTATCTGTACATTATCAACTTAATCAAAGTAAGGGTTGTTCGATAATCAAGTGACACAACATTCTTTTAAGTTATCTGTACATTATCAACTTAATCAAAGTAAGGGTTGTTCGATAATCAAGTGACACAACGTTCCTTTAAGTTATCTGTATATTATCAACTTAATCAAAGTAAGGGTTGTTCGAACGTAATCAAGTAACTCAAAATTCCTTCAAGTTAATCTTTAAAAGTCACTTTGGTGTCCGGACTTTTTTTTAGAGTAGATTGATACTCGACAGTTATTAACTAAAGGTAATTCTAAATTATTTTATGTATTTATGATAATCACTCACATGATATGTGGGAAAACAGCATCTCTAGATTTATTAAAACCTTACCTAAAATAAGAGAAGAGTTGGGTAAAGAAACTTTAAAAAATAGGCCCTTGTCTAAACGTCAGTTGAAAATGTCCAAAACTGAGTTCTGTCTTGGACGAATGAGCAGTGACAGAAACAATCTTAACTAGCTTAACTAAGACATCCGGTTAGCACAAAACAGCGCAGTAGGACTAACTCGGCAAAGGGTGTGATTAGACTGCAGCAATTATATTATTTAATTCTGATAATTACGGATTCACACAAACAATTTAAGTCTTGATGGGCGAAATTGCTGATTTCGAACATTCATTTTTCTCTTACGATAATTTCATGTCTTCACCATATATATTACTTAGATGTGACGCAGTAGGTATGATAAGCTATTTCTTAAGGGCTTTCCTTTGGGGTGTGTTTGATAGCTCATAATAATTATATAGCTGGAATTTTAAAGTTTTTGAATTATAGTCTTCATTATAATGTAACTAACTCATGTCGACATTTATTAATAGCCAAATGTCCAGGGCATCTAATGGACCTACAGTTTAGCGTGGTGTCCAAACCATGTAGAATTTGTCTGATTTTGGGTAAACTGACAAGCCTGATAATCAATTCTCTCCCCTGCATAACCCAAAATCCTGGCAACTATTCCACAAGGACACCCCAGACTTTAATAGAAATGTCAATGCCGTTGGAAACCATTGAGCGAACAGAGTCTGTCGCTTACATTGTCAACAACACTTATCCTCCAAGTAGTTGTTGAAAATTAGAGCACTATTTTAACTCGGCGTAGATTGTTATTGAGTTTTTAACTGCTAAAACAATCTTAGACCCTATTATTGTTATAATCCATTTTCTGTGTAGAAATCATTCTTACATATGAGACACCGACATAACGTTGTTGGTATTTTAAGGCGAATATGAATGGTTATATGAGTGTAGGATGAGTGTGGATGAGTGTAGTCTGGTTACTATCTGAGTTCAACTGTTCCTCAGAAAGGGCAATTTATTAATAGCCCAACAGCCAGGGCAACTAAGGGACCTACAGCTTTACGTGGAATCCGTGGAATCCTAACCACGTAGTGCTGGTCTGATTTTCAGCTAATTGACAAGCCTGATACTCAGTTATCTCCCCCACACAACATCCGCACAATGATTACCACCCAACATGGACACCCCAGACTTCTCTAGTAGTGTCCACGCCGATAGCAACCATTAAGCGGACGCCATATCGGTATTAAGAGGACCGAGCATCCAACCTATCGCCTACAATCTCCCAAACACTTTGTCCCCATGTAGCTGGGTTACAGCACTGCCCCACCAGTGCCGACCATTGTGCATTTTCACGGTGAACATTGTGATAATAGGTAACTTCAGAAACCCCTCTGGTGGGCCTTCAGACAATAAAAACAACGAAAATGTAGTTTCCTTATTGTTTCACACTTTTTGAAAAAGTATTATGTATACGTATTTGGAATTTCCCGGTGATATTCGCCGCGATAGTATCCTGCGTCCTGGTGATACTGTTGCAGACATTACAATTATGTTGTACATTTTTCGACGATAGTATCATATATAATTCCTGTCTTTTATGTTTTATATTGTGTCACGATTCGATTTAATTATTTCTAGTCATGAAGTTTTTCTGAAAATGCGTACAAATTTTAACGACTTGCTATCTCAAATTATTCAATTAATTGTGTTTTATTTTTTTTAATTTGAAACAGTAGTTGTGCCAATTTGAATTTTTATAGTAAAAGTGAACTTTCTTAAGTTGTATTGCGTCGTTGACAAATGACAACAACTCAATACCGTAATTTTTCAAATATACTCTTACCTTGCATTTTAAAATTATATACAATAAATTTAGTACTATCAGCTACAAATATTTGTTTTAGCAAAAGCCTTGTTTCTGTAAGGAAGAACTACTATGGCCTGGGGGATTTTAATAAAATATTTACAGATGTTTTGACAAAATGAAGCCACGTTTTTAAGGTTAATAGACAAGACCTGCCCTGCTTTGAATTTCAGTTCTTCTCAAATTCTTTTTATAAGAAAATGGACCTTGGTTTGTCGAACGTCACATATATCTTCTTATCAACACTCCTACTTAAAATATTTAAGTACCTTTTATTAACACTTGCTTAAAACTTGTTCAGCAGCTGCCTGTTAACGACTCGTACACGCATGGCCCACATGGTAGAGATGGGTAACTCCGGAGTGAACGACAACAAAGGAACTACTCCGGTTAAGGAGTTACAGCTCCAACTCCGAGTGCTAGTGCGGAACTAGTTCATTTCGGAACTAGAATAAATGAGTATTATATGTCATAAATATACGCATATAAAATATACAATACTTTACTTTCTGCTGGAAAATTAATAAGACATCCATACTTTTTCTTAATAATTAAATAAATTTCTTTTTAAATAATTAAATAAAATACATAGTTCAAATTGTTAGCTGGATATAACCTAAAAATCATATGTTAGTTTCTATCTTTTTGGAACTATCAACAGAAAGGAGTGAGAACGAGATGCGCGCGCAACCACTGTCAGAGCGGCTGCAGTGTCGACGTAGTTCCCCACTCCATGGAACTAACATAGTTCCGGAGTTGTTGGAACGATCAAAACAAAGGAGTGAAGTACATGATGCGCGCGCATCCACTCGGAGCGACTCACTTGAGCTTCGCTCCACGTTGAACTGGAACGACGTTCGGAGTTGGAACTACTCCGCGGAACTAGTTCCGAGTCATTATAACTCCGGAGTGAACTAACTCCGTCTGATGAACTACATTTCCCATCCCTACCACATGGTGAGCTGGCATAACTTGAGGTTATAAAGAGGTAACTCTGAGGAAGGCAGGCGAACCGTGTGCCATGTAGCCCGTGAACGCGTCGCATGCAGCTACATACGTGACAGTCGTCGTGCACAGAGACACGTGAGGCGTGGCGTCGATTATTCTAGTCACTGGTCAGTGACCGTGCATAGTTAGAGGCAAATTTCATTCAGAGAAACACGTGGACCAACTGAACAAAAGTATACTGAAAGATTATAATCTGCTTACTCAATATCTTCGTTGATAACGCGTTGATGTATATAGGTCAGTTCACGTCTAATCAATCTTATTGCCCTACTTGATTTGTTTTGTATGTTTAAGATATTTTCTTAGATTAAAGTATATGATCTTATTAATGTGCACATCGTAAAGTGTGATTCATTGTCGATAAGAGATATTATTGCTACTGAATCAGCATTTGAATCGTTATTTTTTTCAATTATTGGGCATCTCTGATACTATTTATTTTACTCGAATTTTTGTGAAAGTGTTTGAGTTCTATAGAATAGTTAATTAATATTTGATATACTAATAGTGAAACTAATGCCAAATAGCAATTATCAACAATCAATAACCTCAACGACATAGTTTTTTTCAAATGATTTTTAATTTTGTAGTAGTCTGATTTTAGGCTAATTGACAAGCCTGATTATTTCTCCTTTTGATATTTCATAATGTGATATAGAAATATATGATATTGATATATTCTAGTGTAGTCATTGGGACAAATTCAAGCATTCTTGTTAAAAATACAGTAGAAATGAGCGTAAATAATTAAATTTACTTTCATAAACATTGGAATAAAATATTTAAGCATCCAATAACATATTTTATTAATAACATGAAACATTTAAGAAATCGCCCTCTCAGTGCATAAATGAACACACAACGTAGTTAATACTAACGTCTCCCACTTCATTCTATATAGTGTTGTAGTCACTAGTATGTTGCTGATAAAATGATAATAATCGATTGATTAAGGAGGTGTGAAAGGAGGACTATTAATAAAATGTTTGACAAAATTTGGTCAAATTGTAGCTAGATTAGTACTGACCACTTCTTTTTAAAAATAAATATTTACTATGAGCAGTATGCACAAACTTTCAGAAGCTTTCTCACTCCTTAAATCCCCTCTCCCCCAGTAAAATGTCTGAAATTTAAAGAAATTTTAGCCCGTTTACTTGTCACATGTAGCTACATACGTGAGGCGTGGCTTCGATCATTCTGTTTTGATTCCGAAAAAAATTTGTTATCTGAACACATCATTCTTATTTATGTTGTAGATATACAAACATGTATCCTAATTAAGAAGCTATTTGAAAAGAGGTGCCATGGATTTGTATCATAGTTATTGGCAAATATTTTGGTACACCAAAATAGAGAACTAAACAGAAAAATATCGCAAAGGAAAAATGTTTTTAACTAAGTGTATAAGAAAACAATGTAAGGTAGTGAAAAGAGACTTATGAATTTTTGCGGTAGTGGCAAAAAGGTTGATATTTTTGTGAAGTAGCTTTTGTTAAGAGAATCCAATTTTTATTGAAAGACAAGGTTTGATAATGCTTATTCATTTATACTTATGACACTGATACAACGGATATATAGGAATGCAAAGGAATATGTGCTGTGAATTATTATGATGAGTTTAGATGAATGATCGTAATCATTGTCACTAACTAAGATGGTCTGATCTAGGAAGAGCCATTTATTAATACCCAGGGCAACTTATTGACCTACAGCTTATAATGGATACGCACCACTTAATATTGGTCTAATTATACACCAAATGATACTCCTAGCACTAACTATAATAATCTTCTGTTTTGATTCCTTATTAAAAGTTTTGTACAATATACAGGCAAATATTTTAATGATTAAAGCCTAATGTTTTGAAACTGATAAATAAATTTAACAGTGGTCATCTTAAAATCTCTAATACAGTTTACCAACAACCAAAATGTACATATTCCTACCAAAACTAATATTTTTTTAAAATGTGTGTTAAAATGTTTATATGAACAATTTCGGTAACACATCATTCTTATTTGTCTAATTTTAAATGGTCGGTAGTTTTAGTTAGTTGAAGCTCATTTCTTAAGCTGAAGGTTCTCAGTTTGATCCTAATCATAGTAAAAACAAATCTAAGAAAGGACCACCGGTTCATTTGTCATTAGACTATTATTGATGGCACTTTCTAAGGAATAGTTAGCCTTAGTTTGTAACAAAGACTACATCCAATCATATAAACTAATTCCAAATCTGTATTCACCCATACTTTGTATTTCAAGTAAATATCAATATATTAAAAAAATACTTTTTATTTGTAAGGTACAAACTACTTCTATAGTAGAGTTACTATGAAATGTTGTCATTACTCCCAGTTAAAATGTGGTAAACTGCAATTGCAAACTATAATAAAAACACATTAAACAGTTCTTAATGAACAAGAATCGTTCACTCAAGTTAATTATATAAGTATTGGCGTGATTATTTAATTCACTAGTATAATTTCTTAAAACTAAACAAGTTAGGAAATAGACTATCTATTTTATTTTATATCTGAAGTTGATGTGTTTTTTTTACAGTGGTCCTTTGGGCCGTGGTGCAGACCAGACATGTTAGACGCATGGAGAGATCACTTCCAATTGAGGACAAAGGGCGTAACTTGACTGAAAAGCTGCAGCAAGAAGAGATCCACTCAGATGTTCTTCAGCATTTTACACTTGCACACACGAGTACACAAACAACACCTTCAGCGTTCTTCAGGGCTGATCCTCTGGTTCTAGAGGACAGTAACGTACAGAACCTGAAGAACGATGACAATGTACGAGTTTTATATGATAGAAAAGTCACCATCGACAAGGAGTCCCCTAGCAGCGATTCTGATGAAAATAATAAGACTTTAAAAGCGAAAAGTAATGATGTAATTTCTACTAAATATAATCAAACAGGGCCTTCAAGTAACAAAATATCAGATAAGCAAATTTCACATTCATCCCTTGAACACTCAACCTCATTGATATTTGATGAAGAAGACAGGGATCAAAAGGAAAAGGAGGAACCTCACACTCAGATGGAAGAACATCATCCAAGGGTGAGTTTCACAGAGCCTTTAAAAGAGGATTTGGAGTGGAAGAATGTTGAAACCAAAAAGAAAGAGAAAGGTAAAAAAGAGATTTTAGAAGTTGCAACAGTTCCTATTGATCATTTTAAGCTCGAAAAACCTTTAAAAGACAATGTAATCGGTGTAAAACTGAAAGAGAAGAACAAAGATTCAATAACAGAAGCACTTGATGAACAAAGAAGTACAATTAGGGTTAGTAATAGTAGTAGTGTTAGTTTAAGTGAAAATGACAATAACAATACTCTTGGTAGTTTAGACATTTTTAAAGCTGATTCATCCATAGTAAACAATGAAGAGTCAGCTGGGCAAAGTGTTAATTCTGTGATAAACAGTAACGGTGTAAATAGTGAATCCTCTAAAAGATCTAGAATAAAATATTCTGCTGCGAAACGGGCACATGATATAGCAAATGATACTGAAGCTGAAAACTCTTCTGCAAGTGAAAACCAACTCATAGAAGAAGCAGCAAGAAACACTGTTCCAGTACTTCTCAATATTGAGCCACAAACAACTCCTTCAATGTTAAATGGTACTACAATTAGTGATAAAGTGATAAATCATAAACACATCCCACTTTATCAACGTCCAAAGCCAACAGATTCGACACCAACAAAAATTGACATTTTTGAGAAATTGGCTTCCCCTTCACCAACAACTCTTGTAAAACCAAGTATTGCTTTTAAGCATCAGTTAGCAAGCAAACTGAAAAGCCTTGATCCTGCTCCAACGGACGTGACTGTTGAACTTGGAGATCCAGTAGAAGACAATTTAGAAAAAATCAGTGGTAAGTTACCCACCAAGCCGAGCCTTAAGAAGAAATCCAAGCCAGATTATTATGCTCAGCCATCAGAAATACACATACCTCCCACTGCTACTTCATGGACTCTGGTTTCAATGAAAGCAGCCACAGATGATCTTAGGACTGCTCGGAAACCTGCTGTTCCACATGACGGTGCTCCTTCGCCATCTGACACTACTGTGAATATAACAACTGTAAAACAAACGACAGTCAATCCGATTACTAGAGTTAAGAGCTTCGTTCCCTGGTCTACGAGGTTGCTAAAGAGTTCAAGTATGAAGCCACCCACAACACCTTTGACTGAAGGTATATTAACTTTACCTTATTTACTTCTATTTACATAAGACCATAAGGCTATGGACCAATCATTTTCGTAGTTTTCAACAACATAGATTCTTTACATTCAAAATTGTTTGCAAGTACAATAGACCTGCAGTACTCGCACGGGCTACAGGTGTAGCTCAGCCGTTGTATTTTGCCATTTTTCCATGTAACTGAGAGTGAGGAGTAGTCAGCTCTTCAGTACCTTCCTATTAACAAATGCTTTAATCGTTCTGAGTGTTTTAACACGTTTTTGGGAGTGGCAGTTTGTTATATTTGCGTCCAAAGTGTTGTGGGCTACACTTGAAGCCCTCGCGGGTATTCACGTTATTAGAGGTTACAATGTTAAATGTTAGATATGGCTTTTAAAGTTTTTATTTACCTTTTAGATTTATAGTATTGAAATTGTACTTTAAAGCCTTGTGAGTCCAAGAAAAATAATTTGGAAAATTGATACGGACATAACACAAAAAAATTTAACAAAATATAAAATTATGCATTGCTTATATTGAGGTAAGACATGGATATGTTAATCATTTTTCATGTATAAGTGAAAATATATATTTTTCTTGGAACCTTTGAATTTGATGTAACATATGTCTCGAAACACTAGTATGGTTGCATGACGTTAGAACAGTCAGTTTTGTTTAGTAGAAATACAAAATACTGCATAGGCTACCTCGAGTATTGGTGTTCCTGGAGGCCATGCGAGTACTGCAGGGTTAATCATTAAATCAACATAATTTAAAGAGATCAACCATTACCCATGTTTAAACATATACTAACTTATTAGATTCGCTTTTGAATTTTTACTTATCAATTCAAGGTTTACCATGTTTTATTGCAGATATATCAGAAACACCTGCAACTCAATCCGATTATAAAGCCAACCCAACAAACATCAGTAAGCAAAATCTAGGACGACTCTCTCTTGAAAATGTAACTTTACATTCAACAACTGAAGAACAGACTGTCATTCGAACTACGGAAGAGCTCAACAGAAACATAACTGAAACGTCCATTAATTTAGTTCAGTCATCACTTAATGATATTATGATAAGAGATCAGTCATCAACAAAGTCCAATAATAATATTAAAACCACAGAGGGGCCTACAACAGAGTTAGTAATTACTGCAAGTTCATCTCCTCAAATAGAAAACACTGCAGATAATTATTCAAAGATTGGTTTAAACACTCAAGGAGCTGAAAAGGAAAATATTATAGAAACTAAACAAATATCTGAGGATAAAGAAGTTCTAAAAGTTGCTGACAAAAATAATGACAAAATTGAAAAGGAAACACATAATTTAGAGAACATCAACAAAAACATTACTGTAAACAATGAGGTATCGAGTGACCCTAGTGATAATATCGAAGAAGGTAAATCTCCTTACATAAATGAAAGTTCCAATTTCGTTTTAACATTCTCATCTACTACTTCTACACCAGAAAGTATCGATAGTTCAAAAATTAAAAACACAAATGAATTTTCAGATTTAGATTCAGTATTGAGTGATATCCTTGGAGAAGCAGGAGATGAATCAAAATCAATGGAAGAGGAGGAAGAAGATGAAAAGCCAAAGCTAACAACTACACTGCCACCTATATTTGATCCCTTTGAAACAACATTAATGTCTGATTTGGATGAAGAAGATGAAGTTGATGAAAAATATGATGAAGAATTAGCAATACCTATAGATAAGCCAACACACAATCTCTCAAAGACAGAAACTACAACAATTTTTAACGCAACTGATTCAACTACAGAAACAACAGTGATATCTAACATTACTGATCCTATAACAGAAATGATCAACCCTAACACAACTCAAATAGTAACAGAAATGGCAACCATATCAGATACAGCTAATTTAACAACAGAATATCCTGTCAAACCGAATACAAATCTGTTTCCCCCAACAGAACCTTCAATCATAGATAGTAAAATCAATCTCACGACTGACTTTGAATGGAGTTCTACTACACAAAATATACCAATAGCAGAGATAAACAGCTCCAGTTCATATGTTACAAGTTTTGATATTGTTTCTAAAGGAAATACAACTCAAGTAGTAACCAAGATGCCTGCAGAAGGTGATATAAACTGGTACAGTGTTGATACAAGGCCTGTGAGTACTCCGACTGAAGAAGTAACAATAAAGGCAAGCCCCGATGTCACAACAATGACTGCACCGATGGAAACAACGAACGAACCAGAGTTGGCTACTGAAAAAAGCCAACAAGAAGTTACGATCCTGCCAGAAACTACTGTTACAGGTATTTTAATACTATATTATATACTAGATTAAGGTAATTAGGATATTCATGGCTTATCTGACATGATCTATATTACAGGTAATTATCGAAAGTACCGGCAATATACAGGGTGATCCGAATGTCCCACAGCATCTTTAAATTTTGATCATAAACAAACAGTGCATGTACTTTGGTGAATCAATATTTATCTGAAAATATTATAATACCTAGTGTTAACAATTGTTACAGACAGGTTGTTAATTTAATTAGACCTGTTTTGAACTAGATTAACTTATTGACTCGTAATTTGCAGCATTCTTCCTCTTTCTTTTTTTCCCCAATAAAAGGAGGGGACGATCTCCTTTTTAAGCTTACTCTACCAATTCCTAATGGGCCAATGATCTGTGCGGAAACTTATCAGACAGAGTAAGGGGAGAACCAGTACAGTACAAGGTGAACATTACTGATAAAAACTAACAGTCAAGGCTAGGATTTGAGCCTGCGCTCTCACTAACTCAGGTACAAAGTCCTGGCGCCTTAGACCGCTTGACCCCTGACTCTCCAAACAACTTTAATATAACTCAAAAGAATTAACTCATGGAAACTCCCTTATCTCTAATGAATGCTTCTTCTATAAGTGACATCTTGTAGTAACTTTTAAAATATATCTCTCAGTGGCTGTTACCATATGAGTTTTTATTCACCCCTTCAACATTGTATTTTTGGTGGGGAACTACAATTTTTTAAATAAAGCTTTCACCTATACGAACATCTCAAAAATATTTGTTATAATTTGTTTCCAATTAATAGTTCAGAGGGAGATTAGAGACACCTGGTAACTCGACTATCATATGTAACAGTAGTATTTTTATTAAAGAGGAGATGAGATGATAAGATGGGATGAGTAAATATATGAAAGACTTTAGAATACTGTTATCTCTGTCATCTTCTTTACTGGTTATTACTGGCCCAATAATGAATCATGTAAACATAATATCTCACACTAACATACATTCCAATATCACACTTCAGATGACATTAAGATAAGAATAGAAGTGTCTATAAAAAAACGTTAAAGTTACAATTTAATGTTATGTTTGTGTTGAGTTCATACTCTAGTGTGTGTACATCACTAGTAAACTTCTTATAATAGTATAGTAGTAAGTAAAATATTACAAATGAGTAAGTGTTTATTAAACTTATTTTAGTTGTTTTAATGTCATGGCCTAAATGTTGATTCCAATATACTTAAACAGATGTATTAATTTTTTTAAGTAATATTAATCTACAATTTATTTGCCCCCCAAAATTTAATAAGCTTGTAATTATGAAACTTTTGGTAGTGGACAAGAGTGTGGACTGAGAGAGGTTTACCCGTATTTTAATTGTTGCAATCCAAAAGATTTTGTATACACCCACTCTCTTGTTTTTGTTACTTAGTGACCCTCCCACCGATCCTCTCTTCAAGCGCAAGTCAATGACTCACCTACCCTCCTTCCCTTCAAACACTAGTTAAAGACCCACTTTAATTGCAAATTTTAAAATCCTTCAAAATGTGTCCTTACCCATAACCTTCACCTTAACCAAAATTTTGATTACTGCTAGCATTGTAAAAATAGTTGGACCCCTTTCTCCCCTCCCCCCCCCCCCACCTACTGGCCCTCAAATCAGAAGATTTGAATTCATACACAAGTAACATTATCCTCAAATACTTTACATTTCAACCTTTTTTTTTAATAATATAAATTATTAATTAGTATTATTATGTTACAATTTACAAATATAAATAAGAATCCTCAAACTATTACCAAATTATCTAATCCAAATATTTTAATAAGCCATTTTTAAATTCTTCATTGCAGTGATTTCATCATCTACTTCAACAACTACCGAAACCACTGAAATCCCCACCATTCCCGATGAGAAGGAAGTAGTGGAAGTGAAAGAAGAAGAATTTGAGGAAGGAGAGGTTGATCCCAGGGCATGTGTTATGGTACGTGTGTCGTCCTGGAAGCTTTGCCATGATCAGCAGCAACTTCGAGAAAGTATAGCCTCACAATTTATGTCAGAGTAAGCATCATATTAAATTTACGTAGGAATGTAAAGAAACTGTGTGCTTGATTACTTGGAGAAAGATGAAAAATATGTCAATATAAATTTAGTGCAGGTATGTGTTATCTCCTGAAATTTATATTGAATTGATACTCAGATGTTCAAAGAAGATGTGTGCCTCAAAACCACAAAACTAGTGTTAAAAGAATCATGAATGTTCTAGTGACACCTTCATATTACGATTGTTGTTTAAAATTAAACCATACGTGAATGGTAGGGTGAGAGGGTCAATACCACCGTACATGTATGGGTGGGTAGGAGGGTCAATACCACCGTACATGTTTGGGTGGGTAGGAGGGTCAATACTACCAAATGTGTTTGGGTGGGTGGTACCAAAGAGGGAATACCACCATACATGCATGATTTAGTATATGCAAAATTATAACACTACAACAAAACATATTAAAATTGAAACTGTAAATTGAATACCTGAAGAGCTTAGTTAAACTGTTCTCAACTGCAACAAGTTTTTCTAAAAAAAAGGGGTTTTGTTATTGTTTTTATATTGGCTTAGTAATAAAGTTTTCAAACAATGTAATAAAAATAGTATAAGAACAGCTTATTTTCATCTTTGAATGATATGTGATTTAAAACTTTGAAATGCCCCCCCTCCCATGGTTGCTTGACTTTTTAACACCATCGCGTTTACAGAAATTGTGATGTAGTTCTTATGATATGTTACAAGATATGTAGGTCTCATTTTTAATGATTTATCAGGTAAAAATATATAGATCTCATATGTTGCTATAGTTACCTTAGGATTAAGCAATAGAAGAGCTTTCTGTACTATTATTTTATTTATATATGTTCATTGTAAGTCAAGTAAATCTACAGTATTTGGATTTTAGGAAAGAATTCCGTATTATACTATCGAACCAATTGAAGACAACAGGAAAATACTTTGCAAGTTGGTAACAGACTGTATGTGTTAAAGCTTGTGAATTATTTTTCTAGAAACTGAAACCTTAAGTTAAAAACCAGCCTTAACATTCCATGCAATACAATATTGTTGTCAAATAAATAAAATTCAAAAAAATCGAAATTTCTTCAGGGGTGCGTCTGAAAATCATTAAACACTAAGAATAGTCAACTCTAAATGATTATTTTATTTATGCAGTATTTAGATTGTGAAAGTACTTAAAAATATGTAACAATAACACATGGAATACTCTTTCACATAAATCAGATGACGTAGTTTTAATTTATACTGTTTACCTCTGTTATGCTTTCCAAACTATTTATAGTATATAGAATATTACACTTAATAATTTTCTCTTTCTTATAATGATTTCGAATTGTTTCACTAAATAAACAGTTATTGTACAACCCCTCCTACTTCTGTTTCGTTTAGTAACGCATGAACGAATATCTATTAATATTACGGTTGTCAAAGAGAACAAATCCAATTGGATAGGGGGAGGTTGGACAGGTGTTCTAAATTGGCCTACTTCAGTGAAGTTGTCATAGCTACTGGTAAATAGCCCCATGTCGAAGGATATAGCAGATCTCATTTTTCTGGAAGGAATTGTTACATTTGACCGTTGAGTGAAATGGTTGTTACATTTTAATAAGTCATAAGGTATGTAAATATTAAAATATTCCAGGAAATTAAACTCATCTGCTACTTAATGTTGTGAATAATTTTTTCTTACTTTGTTACTACGTTCACTTGTTCTACTTAAGTGTTTGATTATATTCAGTCATTAATATTTTCTATTTAAATACAGTTTTAACATATTTAAAGTTGAGATGCTAAATTATCATAAAGTACAGTTATTAAACATTTCTCTGTCATTCGTAAGCACTCACCCTGCAGTAGAGGACAAAATCAATGAAACCAATAATATAAGTCTTCCGTTTCTTATTCACACGTTTTCAGAATTAATTAACAAAATTCATGATTAAATATTGAAAAATACACTTTTTGGACAGATTTTATTGCCATTTATAAAATTTTGGGTTGATTTAGAAAAATAAATTTGAAATGCAGGAATTAAATATTACAAAATAAAGAAAATTCAGAACATGAAATATGATTCTAAAAGCCCAGAAATAATCTCCATTAAAATGACATGATTGCAGTGTTCATAATGAGATATACCAGAGGTTCTCATTCTTTTTCCTGTCGTGTACCCCTTACCATTTAAAAAAATAAAATGTATCTATTGACTTTAATATTCTAATCACTAGAAAAGTTTGAATCGCAAGAATCTCGGTAGATTTATTAGAAACTAACATTTTGGGTAAGCTAAAATATTAAAATATCTTGCTTATTGTACGAGATGAGAACTACTAAACGGTTAGATACGGTACTTTTAAATCTGAAGTTCTCAAATGATGAGTATACCTTGGATTTTGGTATACCCCTAAAAATTGTCAAGGCGTACGTGTACCACAGTTTGAGAACCACTGATGTAAACGATACACATATACTTCATTACTTCAGTGTTTTGTCATTCTCTTATTTCAAGCATAAAAATTACATTCAAATTTACTGTAAATAGTTCTAATTCTTGTGATTTTTCTTTGAAAGTAAATCAATGTTGATGTTGTAACAGTGTGTCATGGGAACAAGTGATGTTCTTCAGCAGGAAGCTTCAGGACTGCAGCGTCCATGAGCAGCAATCCAGAGAAGAACAAGCACTAAGTATCGAGGTCTGCTTCTTTGACAAACAACACGAGCCAAGCCCATTCCTCAAGGAAGAGTTCTTGCGAATTAAGGATTCTAGTTTTAGTGTAAGTATTTCTCTAATTTCTAAGACCCAGTTAATTTAGTGTTGAAAAAAACAATAAGAAAAACAGTAAAAAAACAGTCACTTTCAAATTGATGATATCAAGTTATTCTGATGTTGGTGTCATTATAGTTGACAAAATAGTGAAACTAAAAATTCAGATATTTTTGTTTGTGACACTCTATTGGAATTTTAAGGCATTTTAACTGATTTTCACATCCATGCATGAATTTACCTTACCTTAAATTCATTTACATGTACATTTATCTTAAATTCATGTTTGTAAGAGCATATCTGTTATATGCCTTGAAACCATTGTAGATTATGTGCATCTTTGAATTAAAGTCTGCAAATTCAAAGCATGTGCCTAAATTACAAGTTTGATTGTAAATTTATATTGCTACGGTCAATACCATCGCACGTGTATAGGTAGGTGAGTGCCTCCACATCGTATGACTCAAAATAAACCAAGAATATAAAGGATCTCAAGCCTGCACTGCATAGATGGTTTAGTAGTACAATAACACTGTACATCTATGGGAGGGCGGGTGGGTCAATACCACTGTACGTGTATGGGTGGGTGAGTCAATACCACAGTGTGTGTGTGGGTGGGTGGGTCGGTCAATACCACAGTGCGTTTATGGTTGGGCAGGTGGGTCAGTAACATTGTACGTGTGTGGGTGGGTCGGTCAATACCACAGTGCGTTTATGGTTGGGCAGGTGGGTCAGTAACATTGTACATGTGTGGGTGGGTGGGTCAATACCACAGTGCGTGTATTGGTGGGCGGGTCGGTCAATACCACAGTGCGTTTATGGGTGGGCATGTGGATCAATACCACTGTACTTGTATAGGAGGGCGGGTGGGTAATACCACAGTGCATGTATGGGTGGGCGGGTGGGTCAATACCACAGTACATTTATGGATGGGCAGGTGGGTCAATACCGCAGTGCGTGTATGGGTGAGCGGGTGGGTCAATTCCACAGTGCGTGTATGGGTGGGCGAGTTAAATTTAATAAGCCTACACTGCATAAATAATAACTATGCAGATTTATTATTTACTGTGCAAATCACGTGCATGCCGATCTAGATTAAATGTGCTTTTAACTTGGAGCAGTTGTAGCTTAGGCACTTTGGTGGTGTTTCGGGTTCCATTCCTGATGTGACCATAACAATTTTTTTTCTTGAGCTGCTCCCATGGTCTCCAGGTTTGGAAATCGGTTTAAGCCGGTGGCCCCCAGGTTAAGTGTTAGAGAGGGCTTCTTAACCTTAACTTTGCATGGGGATGCTTATTTGGTTAGATCCCAGCTTCATAAAATGTTGTCAGTTCAATCCTAATCAGAGTCATAACAAACTTTGAAAGGGATTAGCTGATAACCACCGGCTGTTCATTTGTCATTAGGACATTAATTTAATAACACTTTCTAACGAATGGTCGCACTTAGTTTACCAGTACCACTGTACGTTATGGGTAGGTCAGTACCACTGTACATGTTTGGGTGGGTCAATACCACTGTATATATAAATCGCTCTTCCTTAGGAATACTCATCCTTAGTTTGTAACAATGACTATATTCACTTAATCTACACTCATCACACTCATTCCAAATCCATATTCACTCATAACTTGATAACCGGCAACTTAAAATAAATATATAAAAATAAGACATTCTTTAACTTTTTCATTTTTTTGGAGTAAATTGTTTATTTTAACACATATATTTTCATACACATATATACATGAGAATAAAGAAATATAACTCAATATCATCATCACAATTTAGATACTAAACTAACAAAATTAAATAACGATAAAACATAACGAAATAAAAAAAATATTTTGCAATTAGCAGCTCACATGGATATGGAAGACAAAGAAAGTTGACTTACTTTAGATTAACACATTCCCTTCGGCGATACAAGAAGTAGCTTATCGCACAGTGCGGCACTGTCTTGCCTGGCTTGTACCATGACCACACGTTTACATATCTCAGTATAGTGACAAGTAAAATGTATACATGTGCAATACATGCAATATTTTTATTAGTTCATTTGTCACGTATTTACATATTTAATCACCTTCAACCTACTGTTCATTTTATTCCAGTCTATTTATAGACATCAGAAGCAGCAATAAACAAATCTAAATATCCCGTTAAATATTCAAACTCTATAATCACTGCCTACTGACTAACTGCTAGTCAAATTTTGGTCAATAATAGCTAGTCTATAAGGTCCAGCCATGTTTAAAACAAAACACTAATAATAAGAAATATACACACTTTTTTTTACATAAAGTACACTTCAAACACAAAACAAAAAATGTCACACCAAAACTGTAACACAGCAAAGTAATATGCAATGTTTGGACCACGCTACGAACAAACGACAGTCACCCGAGCAATGCTAGCCTCATGCTGAAACAGAACAGTTTAGAATGCCTAATGACTACGTAAGGCGTCATCAGCGTACGTGCACCTACCATATGCGATGTGTTAAACATCGACTTATACTGCTAGCAACCATAGAACCATATTGTGTCAGAGTATGTAATACCAAAAAAGTCATTTGTGTTGATAAATAACCTGATGGTTCTCTTAAATGTTGGAAGAAACTTAAATTTCTATAACAATGAGAGTAGCTTATGTGGACAGAAGGAATCTTTATCCCCTATTAGAGGATTCTCCTCTCCAAACAACTGTTTCCTCGATTTTTCAGATAGGATTTTTCATAACCCTGTTGAGTAAGAAATATAGTATTGACAAGTAGAGTGAGAGTATGGCGTAACCTAGGTATCTTTACAGTTATGATCTCAGATTTCAAACATATTTTTGTTTAGAAAATATACAGTAGAAAAGTTTTTATTAACTACTGTTACTAATACTTTACTATTGAGAAAAAATAATTTAATAATTTCTAAATTTGTACACAGATTATGACGCCGGCTCCTGAAGGATTTGACAACGTGTTTGCAGCTATTGTACTATCAGTCATCGCTGCAATCTGCCTGGTCCTACTTGGTATTTTATTGGTGAGTAAACATTACATTATCAAGTAAACGATAGCTATACATTGGACTGATTGGAATAGAGTACGAAGTGCTACAAGTTGAAATTCAAATTACCTCCTTAATAAATCTATATTTATCTAAAAAATATATATTAATATGGATACAAAAGAGTGAATTAGTTTTAGGTTATTTTGTGAACATAAGTCTCAAATGTGAATAGAATTGTTAGAGACGCACTATAGAGAAAATTTTGGTCTTGTATTTAGGTTATTTATAGAGTTTTATGGTCCAGCCAATCAAATGTAAGTTTACAGCTTGTAGAGGGTAAAAAATGGAAGGAAAGGAAAGCAGCATAAATGGTAAACTGTAGATAGAAAGACACACACATAACACAAAAACAGATATAGTAAGTGACATTTTTCGAACCTCCTGCCCCAAGTCCAGTTGCCCCAAAATATTTCAATAACTATATCTGTTTTTGTGTTGTGTATGTGTTTATATCAAAAGTTTGCCAGTGGCCTTGACCGGAGGCTTCAGATGGTATCTATCGCAAGAAGTCTAGCAACATTGAGAGTGTCTATTTCTTGGATAGATAACCTACTGAGGGATCCCATCCATCCTTGCACGCAGCACAAATGCCTGGTCACTGGTGATGGTTTGGAAGTTACATTTAAGACACTGGCTCCTAGATTAAGTGTTTTGATCTAGCTCTAACTTCACTACATAAAATAAAACCTCCTGTTTTATGCTGCTCTCCTTCCTTTCATTTTTTACTGACATACTAGGCCTAGTGCCCTAAAACTAGATAATAATTTATCTACAATAGTAAACTTCAACTAACATTTCTTTATTGATACAGGTAATAGTCCGCAAAAGGCAAGGAAGATTTAACTACGGCCAGCGCTGCACCCCCGTCTCACTAGATGACTACAGTCTAGACAACATTTCCGTCTACAACAGTGTGCGGAGAAAAGGACTCAGAGCATCTAAACGTTCTTACGGCAACCCTGCCTTTGATGATCCAGTATGTTTCCTTATTTACTTTGATGTATATAACAATTATTTAGTACAATTACGAGTTTATAATATTCCTGTAAGTAAAATATAATTTTTATATAAATGACTGTCTTCATTTACAATGTATTGGTAAAATAGTTTTAGATAAAATAATGGATACAAAAGAAATAGTAAAATTTACAATAGAAACATGAAGACTGTCCACACATATAGGTCCAATGAGGCCGGTTTTCCAGTTCTATAACAAAAATTCTTGTTCTACCTTCACAGGTCCCGCCAGCATTATCTCTCTCACTCTGTTTCTTTTTATCCCTATCTTTATCTCCCTCCAGCACTAGCCGAAGTAACTAAATAGCTAAGCCATTACTACGCAAAACAGTTGTTAGAGTGCTAGTTTGAGACCATTCGCCACTAGATAGCAGCATAAGCTAGCATCTACCTACAGTAAATGCATTGTTTTGGTCCGTCTATTTGTTTCTATAGTCAATGATAATATGTAAATATTAATAAAAAATTATCTTCAATAGATAAGAAAAAATAAAATAAAATAAACAAACTTCAGGGGAGAAATTCATGAATAAATGAGCGGAAATGATTCATGATAAAAAAATCTTTTACTGTATAAAAATACTGTAGTACTATACTGGTAATTTTTTAATTCTGTAAGTTTTTAGTAACTGAAGCCCCAGTAACATGAACTACTAGATAAGCCTAATTCACTCTGCAATTCCTGTATAAAAGCTATACTCCTAATCGTTGATTGATCGATGCTTCTATGTATGCGGCTCACACACAGAATGTAAGAGTGGCTAAATTACTGCCTATTAAACAAGCTTGACAATCAGTTGTCAATGAAGCAAGGTATAATCTAGTCATCAGCTGTCATTACGACTGTATAATTACGGGTGTGTACGTTACTTTCAGTGCTGAAATTATGTGTATCCAAGTTTGAAGGTTGTTGACTGAAAAACTAAGAGACCTGTAAAAAACCAAATAACACCATTGTTTTCCTTGTGTAATTGTACGCTACGATATATGCATTTTTAAATGTTATTATTAGTTTTAATAATATTTATCGTTGTTATAATTAAAAAAATACTAGAGTTTTAAGTAGTTTTCACTGTGCATCAACTTTACATTTATTTTACCCAAAAACTTGATAATTGCACTTACATTTGATTTTATGGTTGACAGGAGTGTATTATATAAGTCTTAAAAATTTCAAAATTTTAACTTTACAAAAAAAATTTCTTATCATTTACTGAAACAATGTTTCGATGGTTTTTAGAGGTTGTAAAATTAATTATTAGGTAACGTTGTAATCTTTACGAAATGACAGACTTTATTACTTTTATAGTCATAAGTAAATGCAGTAGTTTTATCTTCACTAGCCTTAGATTTCCAATCAATTTAAAATCACTCAACTGTCTAAACATAGACAAAGTTGTATCACTTTTGCACATGTTAGAGTTTTAACATGTCCTCGGTTTCAAGCTGCAAAGAGATTATGGCAGGATCTTTGGCACAAGATAACTTGTACTGCAGTTCACAACTTGTTAACAAAACAATAACATGTATTAATCTTTGACTAAATTATTACATATGAATAAATATCTAATCTAACAGAAATATTTGTGCCAGTAATTTAGTTAATTAATGAGGTCTGCTACCACAGCTGGTTTAAACTGCATTATATTTGCATGGACTACACTATGGCTCCACAATGGACCACAAAAGAATTGATAATTTTAGACTCAGAATTTAACATTTGATGGTAAATCTGTGTGCTATAAAATCAATGCTAATACAAATAAGTAATTGTTCCATGCTATTCCCCTTTGTATTGTTGTATAACTAATAAAGAATTTACCCTTTCAAAGTAAAGATATTTGAAGTAGATGATCAATTTCTAAATTTACTTTATGATTTTTTTACAATTATGATATGAAATAAAATTTCAGAAAAAATATTAATCGGAATCACAAAAGACTATTTATATTTTGAACCATAATTTATTTTATAAAAGGTATTAGTAAATATGTTACTGGATCTTTATTGTCACAAGGCAGTTGTCAATTAATACAAGGCAGTTGTCAATTAATACAAGGCAGTTGTCAATTAATACAAGGCAGTTGTCAATTAATACAAGGCAGTTGTCAATTAATACAAGGCAGTTGTCAATTAATACAAGGCATTTGTCAATTAATACAAGACAGTTGTCAATTAATACAAGGCAGTTGTCAATTAATACAAGGCAGTTGTCAATTAATACAAGGCAGTTGCCAATTAATACAAGGCAGTTGTCAATTAATACAAGGCAGTTGTCAATTAATACAAGGCAGTTGTCAACTAATACAAGACAATTGTCAATTTATTATTTTTTATTGAACATTATTTTCTGAGCCAAACTAAATATTTTAATGCACAATCTTATTTGAGATACTCAATTCCCAAACAAATAATTGAAATGTACTTTTCTTCCAGGGGGGTCCTACACACTCTATCAACTTTGCTGGCCTCGCAAACTTCAGCAATGATCGTGTTGCGTTGGATGAAGAATTCAGTCAAATCCCAATGATTACAGTGAAGCCTGATGAATTACCTCCAGGAGCCGAGAGCAAGAATCGGTACGCCAATGTGATTCCACTTCCTGAGACACGGGTGCCACTTCAGACTAAGGAGGGATCAGAACTCCTAGATGAATATATCAACGCCAACTATATTAAGGTATGTTACCGTACCAATTGTGAACAATTAAAAAATAGGCCATTATAAGGATGTATAGACTACTAAACCCACAGAGAAGGAAGAAACAGAGGTTGCATCCAATAGTGCGCTGAGTGGGTGTCGAGTTATTTATTTATTTATTAGTTCAACGGTTCCACCATTTTTACAAAACTTATACAGTTATTAATACAATCATTAACATAGCTTGATGATTGTATTATTGAAAAGTAGAGTTATTGAAACTTGGGGACACTTTTCTGGGGGAGACCCCAAAACTCCATTCTTGTCTGGTGTATCCATAAACCCCACACCTCTCATAACTTCCTAGATATTTTCAAATCTAAACTGTGCCACTGATCAGTAGAATTCAAAGACATACAGTCTAACTAAAGGTCTACTTTCCTACTACTAATATCACATAAGGAGGACTGCCTTCTACTAGTACGGTAAGTCTCTGCAATAGAGATACGTATCAGAAAGCTTATTTGCCAAACACTAAGAGGTATCTAGCTCCTTAGATTGTTGGTTACATCAAACCAAGAAAATATTTTTGTGGAGTGTATTTTTCCTTTCAATTAAAAGAAAAACAAAAAATTAAATTTATTTATGGTGTTTAAGTTTTTGAGCCTGTTTAGTCATCAACATTTCTATTTTATAACAGATATGGCCTAAGTTGATTAGATACTCTCTTAATTTCCAGGGACCCAAGGGGCAGGAGAAACTGTACATAGCCTGCCAGGCACCATTACAATCAACTGTAGAGGACTTCTGGCGAATGGTCTGGCAACAACAAACCAAGGTCATTCTCATGCTCACCGCCCTCACCGAAAATGGAGTCGTAAGTAATTTTTTCGAATACAAAAATTAAATGACATGCCCACTCATATAAAGGCAGTTTTCTTATACTAACTTAACAGTTAGTGCTAGTTGGTTCCCTCTCTCTGTCTTCCTCCACCCCTCTCTCGGTCTGTCTTCAGCACATGCTGAGCACTTATTTTACCATTAGATAGCAGCACTAGCGTGCTTCTCCAGCAAATGCATTATTTTGGTCTGTCTGTTTGTTACCATAGTCTTATAAATTAGAAAAAACTGAAAAACTAATCCAAATCTAAAATTAGTCTTGAACGGTGTTGTACAATCACACAGGTCTTTCTTCAACCGTCTGCCAAATGTTCCTTCTATGTTTTGAGAATTTTTTTCTGAAAAGTACTTTTCCTAATTGTTTTTATATTTTCCCCCTTATATGGTACCTTCTCTTTAATCTTCCTCTCATTTCCTTCACTTCCCTCCTAAAATAAACCACTTCCGAATGGTTAATTTAACATATCATATGGTTTTTTGTCAGCTACCATTCAGTAATTTACAAAAATCTTTGATATATATTTGGACCAACATCGACAAATCATGTTGAATATAATAAAAAATAAAAAGTGATATCCTGTCACAAAGCTAAATCCAATCCATCAAGCCATTTAACCCTCGCACTGGCGATCAAATTTGCCTCGACTGGCAGACCATTTTAAAAGTTTGTGCAAACGTTTGTTTGAAAATAACTATAAAATCAGGATTTGATCAGAATATAATGTATTATATATATCAATGTATTCAAAACTTCATGTTCTAGCATATAAAAGCTGAAAGAAAGTTCAAAAATATTTAGAAACACATTTTTTTGTGATTTGAAGTTAGAATTTCTATTTTCTGAAAAACAATTGTTTAATTAGTGACCATGTAGCAAATACTAAAAATAATCAATATCCAAATCCAAGGTATACAAAATGTGCAATATGTTTTCTTAAAAAAGAAAGTGCTAACTGAAAAGAACATATTTCTGTAAATTATTTGTAAAAATGGAAATTTATAGCCAACTTGAGTGACTGGGGCCAGCTGATCTACTGAAATCTACAAGTGACCTTTTGGCAAAGGCCAATAAATAAAAACAAAAAACTATATATTTTACAAAGTGAATATACGAAAAGAAAGCACATAATTTGCCGAATAAAACGGTATAATGTTGAGTCCAATTTATTAGTTGAGTGTTCGTAAAATTATGTAATAAACATGCAATGTAAAATGAGTCGTGAAATATGATGCTGCCAATACACATTAGCTGAAAATGAGTCATAGATTACGACTTTGCCAGTGCGAGGGTTAAGACCTGCTGCACTGATTCTGTTTATGCTGGCTAATCACTCCGTAAAAAAGCACAGGTGGCACTCTGTAATTATGTAATCCGTTGTATGGATAGACTCCCTGTAATCACATTACTAATCTAGAGACAATCCCCATTTACACTTCTAGTAGTTACATCTGCCCATGCCAGCTTGGAACCCTTCCGTTGTGGTTTTCAATAATCACTTCCATCTTATCATGTATTCTAACCAATTAATTTCTTCTTCTTACAATATGGAGTACAAGTACTCAGGTGCATGTCGGCCAACCACAAAAAAATGTTATCTTTTTTCATGTTTGGATCCCTGTCTTCAGTTTAGGATTTTACCAGCTTTGCTGTTTTCCTTTCCTTTCTCTTTCCTATGAAAATCTAGTCTTTGTGTTTAAAAATAACCTTTAGCATTAATTCTACGACTTCTAAATGTTTTATTAAGTAAAATATTTTGTATAGTTTTATTAGTAGTTATAGAATAAAAACATGTGTTACTTTTCTCTAACTGAAGTCTATCTAGTTGGTAATCAATGAGAGGTCATATACATCCACCACGTTTATCATTTTTCCTTTTTTTTTATTTTACAATTTAGATGGTGGCTCAAGCCTCTAAGCCCTATTCCCTTTTATCTACCTATAGTTTGATAGTAATAATTTAGTGATCAGGAAGTTCAGATCTTACTGCTGAGCTGAGATTCAACTTATATTTTATGGTTCCACATTTTTTTAGTTTGTTACAAAATTCATAAATGTTCAGCCTTCTAACATTCTTAAAAAAAATTTTCCAAATCTGTCTTTTCTTTCTTACAAAACTATTTACTCATAGCAATTCCTTTCTGTTGCTATTATACATATATTTTTAAAATCTCTGCCAATGCTGATATTAAAACAAATATGACGTCCATTGGATATACAACATAAAATTTTTCAATTTAAATATATTGACAGTGAAATTCTTTTAATTTCAGGAAAAATGTGCAGATTACCTTCCTCAGCTTGAGATTACTGATTGCCATCGCCTGTTTGGTGATTTCCAAGTAACTCTCAAGAAACACGAAGTGAGAGAGAAATATATAATCTCTACTCTACAACTTAAGGTGAGTTTATGCCTAATTTAACACAAAACAACACCATGATTTTAAAACGCCAGAAACACTTCAGACTTCTCAATTTATTACATTTAATCTTGGTATCATTTAATGGTGGTATGATGGTTGAGTAATATTAATTCAGACTTTAGAAGATTTGTCGTAGTTTAGCTTTCCCCTCTTACTGGTTTTTGTTTTCTATGCTATATAATTACTAGGGGACACCCCTGCACACTTTGTGTGCCAACCCCGTCTCTCGCTGTGCTCGTTGAACCTCGGCCTTTGGCCTCGACATGTGACTTTGACTTCAAATAACTGTATAACGTAAAATCACAATATTAAATGTATTTACAGTATTTCACCACACTACTTGTGTTGCTACCTATTTATTAGTATAGGGTATTACTTAGCCTATTTCAAATGTTTATTTCATTTGTTTTTGTTTAACAGCTGAAGATTAAACTCTTAATGCATCAATAGTATAATGTCAAACATACAAAATAAACATGTTTATTTATTTACAAAACACCTGTTATGAATTTACTAAAATTAACCCAATGTTATTGTTATGGAAAAAAGAAATGTTCAATTCCTTATTATTATGTTCAATTCAAATTCCCCTTAGGAATGGAATTTCGAAAAATCCTTTTTTAGTGGTCCCTTCTATACTAAAGCTAACTTCCTTTAAAATTTATATAAATCAGTTCAGTGGTTATTGAGATTTCGTGATGAGTTAGTGAATGAGTCAGTGGTATTTGGCTTTTATATATATAAATTACAACTGATGACCATAACTTAATGTCTCCAATGCTTTTTCCCATTGTAGACGTAATTTTATTGAAAACCAATTACATATCTTGAAACCTTGGGCTTAAAACTATTTTTCTACATAGGCCTCGTTACGATCAATGCACCTTTGGAGTCACTTCAGAAGCTTTTTCACACCCGCCTCTCGTGTAGTAAGGAATCAACTTTGTCGCTTGAAAATTCCATTCCCCAAGTGTTGTTTCAAGTTGAGGAACAAATAGTAATCACGGGGCCAAATCAGTGCTTTGTGGAAGACAGACAATGATTCTCCACCCGAATTTGGTGATGAGATCCCTTGTGATGAGGGCGAGCGTTGTCATGGTGCAAACAAGTGCTCTTTATCGGCCAAAGAGTGCTCATTATTGTTAGGAAATGTCTACTTTAACACTATAATTCTTGTACATTGCTAAGTTATTTATACAATAATAAATCTGGTTGGTTATGTTGTGTTTAATTATGGTATAATAATATTATTTCTATACTTAACACATTCACTGCGGCAAAAATTGACTAAAAGTACCTGAAAAACTGAAAAAAATAAATTTCATAAAACTTACCTTTGGTGTTTATAAGACGTAATATGATCCATAAAAGTCCTCTAGAAGATTTATTTTGTATTTTTCCGCCATTTTGATTCAGAGTTACCCGGGTACCCCTCAGTACCGCACGCTATAGTCCCGTGTTGGCGTGACGCGGTCGTCCCGTTCCCGGCTACTGTTCATCACAACAATATAGACATGTACTTACATATTTCAATAACACAGTAATAAAAACTGTTTCTGTGCTATATTTACTATGTTATATGTTTATAATTAATTACATTTACAGTATTTACTCCCCTCCAACCCTCCCGATACAATTTGTTTTCTTACAGATTGTTGTGGTATATCTCGAAACACTACTTTCTCTGTATGTCTGACCCCTCCTAAAACGTTATCAGATCCACTATATACACAAAATTTTAAGATAAGTCCATGGGGTTCTGTCAAGGTGTATAATTTCATGCCATATTTATGGCGCTTGCCTTTGATATATTGGCGAAACCGTAATCGGCCACGCCAAAGAACCATAGCCTCGTCCAGTGACAATTCTCTCTGGGGAGAGTAGATGTTGATCATTTTATTATTAAAATAATTAATAATCTCACTAATCTTGCCAAAGGATCATGAGCCACATTTCCATTAGAAGCATTTGGTTGTTTAGAAAAATACAAACATCGTAAAATGGATAAAAATCGATCTCTACTCATCACCTCAGGAAACACTTGTATATTGAAAAGGGGATCCCTTTTCCAATAATCTTGAATTCTACTCATTCTAATAGTACCTGTATGAAACAACAAACCAAAAAATACTTTCAGTTCAGGAACTTTTAACTCTTTCCATGAGTTGATTCTAGATTTAAGGGTCAAAGTATGTTTGAAAAATTCTCGCAGAGCATTCTCGTTTGTATATCGACAAATGTTTTCCAGCAATATGTCATCTAACATCAAATTGAAAAAATCAATAGGCGAACCCTCACCTGGTAATGGGACCAATAATCCTTCTTCCCTCCTAAACTGAATAGGTCGCATTCCACCAGTAGTTATACTTCATGTCGGGCATAGAACAGCGACTTCTGATTCATCAGAATCACTATCAGAATTAGAGCAGGACGAATTTGAATCGCCAATGTCAACATCGTCACTCAAACTGTCGGTGTCAAAATTCTGCTGATTTGTAGCTAAGTTATTGTCACTATAACGTCTAGAAGTCCCAGGAATAGCGGGATCCATAATGGATAAAAAATATTAAATTCCTACTACTAAAACTACTGTACACTAGCCTAATATATCAATAAAACAAATGGTAAAAAACAAACACTGTCACATCACACAGAAAACTGATAATTGAGAACGACTTTCACAAAAAATTCATACAGGGAATTGCGAACGATACGGCACTAGTCGGATGTGAATACCTCGAGTGGCGGCCCCATACCGACACCAACTGTATAGCATTGCCTCAAGGTTACCCGGGTCACCCGCCGCTTGCGCGCGCACATATCCAAGTGTACCTGGGTCACCCGCCGCAGCGAATGTGTTAATTAACCGCTATACTGTTTTACTTTAACCCACTGACCTATGAGTTTATTTACTCTGCGCAGTCAGTTATTCATCCTATTAAAATCAAAGAAAATATAAGCACTAAGAAAAAATTTCATAAAAAATGCAATTTTCAAACTAGAGCAAATATTGTTGTATTTTTATTTTTATAATGAAACATGCTTCTAAAATACATAGTTTATGTGAACCTAAAAAATAATTATAACATAAAAATATAAAGTTTTTTGTTTTTATTTTAATACATTTTGAAAGTATGTGTATATTTTTTAAGTAAACAATTAAAAATCTTTCCTGAGTTGCTGCAGTTTTGTAAACAATTTAATTTTCTACAAGAAAAAATTATATTTTATAAATAATGTTTTTAAATCATCACATTTTTTTTCTAAACCGATGTAAAATTCCTCATTTTGACTTAGCCAAAAATACATAACAATGTTTATCAAGAACTAAAGGAATATAAAACTTAAGTGGGATAATATATTTAAATTGATAAATATATAAAATAAGAATTTGGAAATTAATAAAAGACTAACTTTATATTATACCAATATAATAAAAATAGAAACTTGCACTAATGCTAATCCTTAGTCATGGTCATGCCATGACGAATAACAAAACATTCACACTCGTCTGCTTATGTTTACAATCCAACCTGAAAGCTAAATTTGATTGTAAAACAAACCAGCTGATTGTTACAAAGCTGACAAGGAACAGAAATCAATATTGAAATACAAAGAGTGAAAATAAGTTTATTATTATATACATTGTTGTTTAGCTCACAAAAAATTGTAATTTGGCACATGACATTGCCGATTTGCAAAGTATTTTTAGGTTATAAAACGATACAAGTGGTAGCTTAGATCTTTTTTTAAAAGTATTTCTGTCTTCACTGATTGTTTCTTATTTATATTTTTACCAATTTGATGCAATAGTTTATTTAAATATGTATATATTTAAAAGGCATTGTTACCATCACGGAACAGTTCCGTGATAGCAATTTTGAGCCCAGATCGGCCGTCAATACAAACATGCAGGACAGTAACTAAAGTTGAGGATCTTTAGCTTGTAGATCAGTGTATGACTGTACGAGAGATTGCCGAATAGATAGAGGACATCTTTAAGACCTTGTGAGGCAATATTTTGTTGGGCATGTTGTATTTCGTAGACTTATCAATCAAATTAAAGTGGTTAAAATGTGAAAACTGGACTCAACATTGATTAAGTCCTATTCATTAAAAACAACATTGATTTTTTTTTTAATACAGTTTGATCAAACAAAGCTTGACATCATAGATTTATACATGTCATGATATGTGTACATTCTCTAAATACACGTTCACATTTTCTACAGAACCTTGAGACCAACCTCTGGAGAGAAGTGACTCACCTGTGGTACAGCAGCTGGCCGGCCCAAGGGGTCCCGGAAGAGGGCAATTCCCTAATAGCCTTCCTCATAGAAGCCCGATCCTACGCACGTGGAGCCACAGGACCCACAGTAGTCCACTGTAGTCCTGGGACTGGTCGCACCGGCACAGTGATTGCTATAGATCTCTGTATCCGGGACTTTGAGACTCTCCGCAGCGTGGATATCCCACGCACAGTCTACGCTCTAAGGAGGGATCGTGCCGGCTCAGTCCAGACTAAGGACCAGTATGCTTTCATTTACCAGGTTAGTAGGATCAGGTGAATTAATAAGTATTGTTGTATTGTACTTGCAATTTTTTGATCATACATTATGTTCTTTTATAATTCTATAATTTGTCAGTAACACTTGTTAAAGATTGTGTAATTTTTTCAAACTTATAAATATTCTTGATTATAGTGTTTCTAAAATATACTGCCAAACTTTGAAATGTGGTTATATAGGTCAAAATAAAGAGAAAATCAAGAATAAATTATTTCCCAAAAATGCTTTGTTTAATAGATATACACCATTTTGTTTCTTTCACAAAAGAATTTTTATCTCCAAGTTGGCTTAATTGATCTTTATGAAACTCGCTATGCATATTAAGACAATGGATACCTATTATAAGAGAAATTTGATACAGTTTAAAATTTTGAAATGGCCATTGCGGGAAAACGGCAAAAAATACAACAAAATTCTAAGAACATGATTGTTTAGATAATTGTATTACCAATCTTTCAGTATTAAAATCATTAGAATCGTTAAAAAAACGTGACACATTAACATTTTCTGTTGAGAGACAGCAAAAAAGCCATTTGTTTTGAGCTTTTTTACCTCCTCTCAACACAAATATCAATGTGTCACGGATATTTTTTAACGATTCTAATGATTTTAAAACTGAAAGATTGGTAATAAAATTATCTAAAAAATGATTTTCGTAGCATTTTTTTGTATATTTGCTGTTTTCCCACAATTTTGTTTAAACATTTTAAATTACTGTCATTTTGAAGTTTTAAATTGTATCAAATTGATTTTTTTTTCTTATAATAGGTCTCTATTATCTTAATGTGTAATGCGAGTTTCATAGAGATCTATTATGTCAACTCTAACAATTCTATTATGAGATAACAATTCTTTTGTGAAAAAAACAAAATGGCGGATATCTGGTAAACAAAGCGATTTTGGGAACAAATTTTATTATTGATTTTCTCTATATTTTGACCTATATAACCATTTCCCGAAGTTTGGCCATCTATTTTAGAAACACCATGTATAGTTATTCTTTTCAATAAATAGTATTTATTTTATTTTAAATTCTTTCTAACATTTCTGTTTGTTGTTTATTACACTACATAAATAACGATAGTAATACGTATTCATCCTCACTCTTCACACTCATATCTCTACGATCGGTGTCTTAGTAATGAATAATAATAATAATAATACTTTAGTAGTATGTAAAATTGAAGATGCAATATATTATGTTGGATTTTTGAACTTCCAAATACCAAGTATTCACAATACCTAGAAAAGAAGACGGTAGGTACCAGACGCATCTCTCATTAGGTCACATGGGCGAAGTGACAGCTACTTGGAACAACAAATAAACACAAAAATATTTAATTTCATTCCCATTGTTACGATTCCAGGTTATTAGAGGTGAATAGCTTACTTACTATTTAGCTGAAAGCTTCCATGTGATTGGTAGATTCAGTTAACATTATTTAATAGAATAATTAAGCCAGCTAATTTCACCCCTGTTAGTCTACTGCACAGCCTCGTCGTGATACCAAACGTCTGTTCTAGTTACTTTACAAGTAATGTATTCTTATTCTTACAATTCTTACATTTGAGACGCCGACACAACGTTGTTGGTATTTTAAGGCGAATATTTATTTATTTATTTATTTACATGCTTCAATACAGTCAAAACCAATTACACTGAAGCAATTCATATAATACATATATTTATGTTTGTGGGTTTTATAACTTATTCACTAAATCACTTCACATTATAAAAATAACAAAAAATAAGAATACCAAACTATAGATTCAAATGTAAATGGTTATATGAGTGTAGGATGAGTGTGGATGAGTGTAGTCTGGTTACTAACTGAGTTCAACTGTTCCTCAGAAAGGGCAATTTATTAATAGCCCAACAGCCAGGGCAACTAAGGGACCTACAGCTTTATGTGGAATCTGAACCACGTAGTGCTGGTCTGATTTTCAGCTAATTGACAAGCCTGATACTCAGTTATCTCCCCCACACAACATCCGCACAATGACTACCACCCAACATGGACACCCCAGATTTCTCTAGTAGTGTCCATGCCGATAGCAACCATCAAGCGGACGCCATGTCGGTATTAAGAGGACCGAGTATCCAACCTATCACCTACATTCATTTATATTACAAGATTATTTGGATCTTAGATGGAATAAGAGGTTAAAGATATAGATTATTAAATATTTAACAGTTTTGTAAAACAAATCAAGTTGAACTGATATCTCACACAATTTCGTTGTTTGTAGAAAGATCCCAGATTGAAAATATTAAAACTATCAAACAAACCAAGACAGAAATAAGTATTTTAGAAATGAAGTAAAATGAAATATTTTGAGCTCATTTACTAACTTCATGACCTTGAACCATCCCTAAATACAAGTACACTAGTTTCGCCTCTTTGCGCCTCATCAGAGTGAGGCATTCAAGGCGCAGTCCTTTTTGTTTGCAGTCGGATAATGCAAGTAAAAATTTTAAATTCAAGCAAAAATATAGTGTATGACATATCCTAATAAAATATAAAGGTAAAGTTAAGTATATTTTTGTTAGCTTATTAAATATTATATCTTTTCCCTCTGGGTCTAGAGTGTTTCCAGAAGGCCGTAAAAGTCAAACGGTGGCTTACTTTTCACTGGTTATAAATAAAAGATATCCTGTTCATAAGTATTTTTCTTTTTTTCATCGCAAGATATACTTATGGTTGAAATAAAAAATTATAATAATGTTTGTAAATGTTATAGGTGCTGAATCTTTATGCAACAAAGCTGACTGGGGGTGGAATGGATTCCATCTGAACAAATCAAGAACTAATTTGTATCTTTGTAAAAATTATTTTAAATAGTTCAAAATGCAATAGACATTTATTTTGAACAATTAGATATCTGTTTTATAGCTCTGATGCTTTTAAAGTTACAAATGTGAATATTAGAGTGTATCAATGAAATGATACCCTTTAGGATAAGTTTAATATTTACTCTTCTTTAAATTTAAATCTATGTCATTAAAGTTGTTATTAATGTTTAAATGGAAACACAGCTCTCTATATGATAATATTTAAAGATGTACTACTTGTAGTTGTTGTAAATGATTACTATGAAAGAACTATTCATTCTGTCACTGACTATAGAAACAAGAAGACAGCCTGTTTAAAAGAGACCCGAGAAGCCAGTTTTCATTTTCTATGTATACTGCCTTTCCTGGTAGCGCTAGCAGTCTCTCTTCGTCTTTCTCTCTTCAGTACATGTTAAATTAACTGTCATCTGAGTAATTTATTTGAAACTATTTACCGTTAGATAGCAGCATAGGCAAATCTAAAGTGAATACACTGCTTTGATCTGCCTGTTTATTTCTTTAGTCATTGATTCTATCTTCATCTTGTTTGGTACGATACAAATTAAAAGTTTTTCTTTTAGAAATGTTGACGATTGCTGGCATATAGCGTATATTTTGTGTGTGATCTTTATGCAATATTTATCATATTATTTTTAAAAGTTCTAAAGTGTGGTTGATTACATTTCAGTTTGTCTCAGTTCAAACATTTCACGAACTAAAAAAAAAGAATAAGATAAGTTAAACAATGATTCTTTTATAAGTCCAAATTAATGCTACAACACTACAGCTTGTCAATATTTATAAAAGATTTTATACAAAACTAAAATTATTCTTGTTACATTAAAATATTGCTGCTGATTTTTATTCAACTGCTCTTCAGGAGCAATGATCAAAACTGGGTTGAACATTTGTTGAACATAAGTTCGTATGTTAAGCTGTACTTACAAGATAAAAATATTTATCGTGTAATTCATAGTTAAATTTAAGCCCCAGTTTAAAAAATAAATATTGAAATCAACTTTTCACATGCTCGTAACAAATATATTAGCTTAACTTATTTGTTCCTTGTTAAAAATGCCAATGAATGTGCTATTTTTTATTTGAATGTGATTAAATACTCATACTATTGTTAGTGTTGAAAAAATTAAATTTTTTTTAGGAAAGTTAATATTTTTAATGATTAAGTTGTGTAACTGTCAGAAAATATTTCTCTAGACCCAACTAAAACTAGGGGTATATAACAATTTATTTTATGAATTTATTTATATGAAAAGTTTTATTTAAGAAAGAATCTAGTTATATCTTCTGTAATATTTTTTATAATATCGACTAGTTATTCTTTTTCTTTTATTTTACTCTTCTTACATATTATCTAGATTCAACATTTAATATTACATTAGTACATGACGAAACCACCTCTAAAATATGTGTCAATTTACTGTGAATAAATGTGTGTTTACTGTAATCAATAATTTAATTTTAAAATGTACGATTATATCTAAAAGAATATTGATGTTAAAATTAATTAATAGATTATGCATAATTATTTTTTTTATATAATAGTATTATCTAATTATTTTTAGGTTTATAACATTTTGTATGTTAAAATGCCAGTATTTTATATTTCAATGAATTTACATTATATAATGTTCTGTATAATTTATTTATAAAACTTGTATATAATTGATATGTTTTCATAAAGATTATTTTTGTTGTGCTACTTTTGTATATTCTAAAATGTGATATATTGTTATTTTTTGATGTTTATATTTCTTGTTGCACTATGTGTATATGCTGACATATGTTTTATGTATTAAATGTTAGTAAATTTAAAATTTTTCTCCTTGAAATCATTTTTTACATCCAGTGTTCTCAGACCTCTTAATACTAACATGATATCTGTGTAATTAAATTGAACTAAACAGTGTAAAATATTTTTAAATTAATTTTATGGAATAAATGTTATTAGTGACATAAATGCTATTTTTTCATCTGAAATAATTTTTTTGTATACTTTATAAAATAAAATCGAGAATGGATATATAACTGTTGATAGCTCGAAAACATATTCAAGTAGGACAATGTATCCATTTTCCGCCCAGAATATAAGCTTGCATGAACATCAGGTAAACAGCTATGAAATGAAAATGGCAAAAATTAGACATTTCACTTCTAACAATTTTATGATGAAGAAACTCATTTATTGGCTATTTTATAATTTTTAGAAATAAAACTCACACAATTCAATAAAAATGTATAAAATATGTTTTAGGCCTTTCAAAAACAAGGTTTTCATGGTCAAAAGCAACAAGCAAAATAATAACAGCTGACACAGTTTAGGTGTCTAATGTGTCTTTTCACTGTTGCCAACTCACAGCACTGAAATACTGACATTGTTTAAACTTGGTGCTTTTTAAACATGATTGAGTAAATTAATCAAATATGTATACAACAACACATATGAATATTGTTTTCGCATTCAAGAACTGGGACGGATATATCCGTCTTTAGCCCAGAAGAGGAATAAAAAAGACAGATGTATCCTTCAAAGTCTATGAAGGGTTAAAATTGATTAAGACTCTGATTAGTATCAAACTAAGAACCGTTAGCTTATGAAGCTGGGCTTCAACCAACTTCATTAATGACCAATTTAAAGTACAGTGGAACCTTGATATAACGAATCTGAAGGGGTTTCAAAAAAAAAATCGTTATATCGAGTAATTTTTGTATCTTGAGGTTAAGATCGAAAATGTTCGTTATATAAAGATGATTTCAGGAATTAAAGAGATAACCTCTGTAGACTATTTAGTGACAAAGTAACACAGACGAGTGTTTTCTATGTTTCATTTACCTACAATAAAACCTACAACCTACAATTTACCTACAACCTACAATAAAAAGAAACTCAGTCATACTTGTAAGTAGCAGCAAGGCGATAGACAGCGGGATGTGATCAGCAGTGGGGCCCGCGCATGCGTAGTACCAAAACTTGATCGAATCGCTCATCTAATCTGCCGTTTTGCCTCCAGACTATAATATTTAAGTGCAGATGTCGCACAAAAATATTTGCATGTTCATTCTACTTGCGATTGTCGTACAGATCTCGGATTTTTGCTAAATCTGTGTGATGGACTGTTCTATTGTTCTGTAGTTTGTAGGAGCATCTACAACACACAGTAGAGCACTAAAATGGTATCCAGTTAGTACAGAAAATGACGCTAAAAATACTGAAATGGGAAGGAAGCGCTGGGATAAGGGGAGCTAGACGGTTCTCACTGCCACTGCCAGCTGAGACGAAATTCGCTTAAAAGGTCACATAAAAATATTTTTTTGCTGTATCGAGTCTGTAAGAAGTACATTTCGTTATAGAAAGGTTAAATTCACTATGTAGAGGTTGATGGTTAAAAAATTCACTATACAGAGGTAAACTACCCCTACCTTTAGGAAGATATAAAATTCCTTTTATTGAGTTACGGGGCATGATTTATTCGTATTATAGAGGTATATTTACTGTTAAGTATTATAGCTAGTTTAGGGGAATTTTCAAATATTCGTTACATCAAGGAATTTTTTAAATTGAGGTTCGTTACAACGAGGTTCTACTGTATGTGTAATAAAGATTTAGTGAAGTGGCATCTCAGTGATTAAGAACTGCTGAGTCAAATATCCAACTGAGCTGAGAGCTAGTACATTGACCTGTGGTGCATGCCAACTGGCAAGTAACATCAAAAATAATAGTGCTAATTTACAATAAAATTAGGAAAAACAAAGACGAAATTTGATAGTTAATATTTATTAATTCAAACCATAGTTTTAATGTTAGTATATAAAAGTGGCATAAAATATACTGCATAATATTACAATAAAAGTGGATATGACAAAATAAGCATTTATATAACTATTGTACAATCAACCTTGACCCATTGGTAGAGACATTGCATCCCTCATTCCCGGAAAACTTGAAGGTATTTGACCAACCATGTCAAATGGGAGTTTTGTCGTGCCATCTTGAGGGATGGGAATGGGAAGATCTGGTATAGTTGGCACTCCTGGCAGAGGAGGCATCTGTGGAGACCTTCGAGTCCTATCTATTATTTTCTCTTCTGTAGATGAATGGGCTATTTCTGCTGGTGATCCTTTATCCATAGACGGCTTATTCCCAAAACTGTCCTGCACATTGTAAAATAGATCTTCATTTAAAAATGAACAGGTCTATGTAAGACATAACTTAATCAAACAATTTTGTAGTGATTGTGTAATTAGTTGAAGATTGCTTAAATACCTTTTCTTTGTATTAAGGGAATGTCTTGATTTATAAGAACATTTACAATCAATATTGTAATTATTACTAAAGGGAATAGGGATATTTTCTGTTAATTCACTACCATAACTTCCAAACTAAACCTAACATAATCAAACCAAACCTAACATAACATAACCAAACCTAATATAATCTAAACAAACATAACCTAAACAAAATAGTGGTTGTGAATTAATGGAAAAGCTCTGGGAATAGTTTTTAAATCTTTTTACTTCAGTTAAATATCTATTTTGAGATAGAGAGAAATTAAATTAATAATGCATTCAGAGCTAGCATCTATATTTTCTGGTGATAATGTTATTAAAGTGCCGGCATGGTGGCTCAGTGGATAAGGCTTCGGAATGCGGAGGGCACTGTCTAAGGTTCGAATCCCCATTGAACCAACGGTCGGTACTTCACTTGTTGAATAAAGTTGACGCACAAGCCTGCAGGCCCATGTCAACTGGCGAGTGAAGTTTTAAAAAAATCTACTCTATTTACAAGATAACCAGACGTTTCACCCAAGCTGTAATGTGGCATCCTCAGTCTCAGAGATACCACTGAGGATGGCCCATCACAGCATGGTCAAATCGTCTGGTTATGTTGAAAATAGTATAGTAGCATCTTGATGCGGTTGTCCTCAGAAAATATAGATTCTAGTTATGACACTGGCTGCTTAAGATCTAATATTAGCAAAGTATTTGTTTCATATTAAGTGTACAGATTTAGAAGTTTTTTATATGACTTAACTTGACCATCCAATAAGTTCTGAAGCCTCTAGCGTTCAATCTTTTAACCTTCTTTTACCTCATTTCTAGAAGGTTTTCCAATGACATATGTATTAGACACTTTTTCTTTATCTTCTTGTTTTGATAATTGGCTATGTACACTATACACATCATGTATTGACATTTCTGATTCTTTAAGTATTTGCAGACATCCATTTTCAAGGTAGGTGTTCTTAGTCAAACATAACTCTTACTTACTTTTAACCTCATCCTCTAGAGTTTGTTTATCAAACTTTCTTATGTAGCATGAATCATAGCCAAGGAATAACCATAAACCCTAAGATCAAAACAATTATCTGATTTACACGTTAGAGAATGAATTTAATGTACATTTACTTACAATGTTCATAAATAACATACAACCTTGAACTGAGAGATGTACAATTAACTGTAGTTGTGACGTCTAAGATTGTGAATAGGATGTTTTATGTGGTTTGGAAGTTTTTAAGGGATTTTTACTGACCATTGATACAACTTTACCGAGAGCTGTCTGTGTCTGTTGGATTGGTGGTTGGGCACCGTGAGGCATTTAAGAGGCATTTTTGTCTGTAAGTCAGTCTGCTAGAACTCTACAAATAATTTAAAGCTGCAATTTAAAGTACTGAGTGGGTGCTGATAATAATGAATCCAATATTATCACAGTCTTCTTCACTAATCTATTTTTTTATTTACGAATCACGAATCTAAGTTTTAGTCATGTGCATCTCATAAGCGTTGCTGGTTCCTTCTGATGTTGCAATAGACATTTGAATCATCTTCCAAAATAATATATGTAACCTTGACGATATACTATATGTCACCTTGATACTTACGTGTTGTAGCAACCATTCCAACTAACACTAACAATTAATGACCGTTGTTCATTGGTATTATATTAATATTATTGGGTTAGGGTAGGTTAAAGAATGTTACAATTACTCATTACTCCGTTTTAACTTAGTATCTCTCAGTAAGTTTACTCAGTCTCTAAATACGTAATATGAAGGTGTATTGCCATGACTGTGGCCTTTTGTTCTTTTACAGTTGTACTAACCATGTTCCAAAAATAAAATCGTCTCATTGAGTAAAAAATAGATAACGCTATACTGATGTTAGAGTATGAATAGTAATTTTATCAGATAGTTACTTTAGAGTCTGCAGAGGCTATCAGCCATGTTGGTTTTAATCCCATAAGAACAATACAATTTGTGAATCCATGTTTTTTCGTTATTTATTGACCAAAATTTGTGTATGATGTGTCATTTTAAACCTTATCATATTGGGCATTGGGTTTGCTTTTGATATTTTGAAAACTTCACCTAGTTTTCAAAAATAGGTTAAAATAAAAGCTTCAAACGAAATATTTTTCATATTTTTTTCTGTAAATAATTTGTAATTTTAAAGCAATTCCAGAACACAATTTCATTCTTGATCAAAAGCAATTTGTTTGGGAAAATCCATTTAAAAATTACTGTTTAGTTCGGATACGTGTGATTGTTATGTTCGGTTCGAAAATAACATTGTTCTTATGGGACTAAAACCAACATGACTGACATCCTCTGCAGACTCTTAATCAGGATATTACATAATGGTAGAAATACAATACAAGTTAAACATGATTGAACACAAATTTATTACAATACAACTCAAAAATGGTGATTGATTTCAATAAACCACGTTTACCATTCTCAAAGTTTTATCTGAAATAAGAATAAAATTTGATGGACATTTAAATTTCTTTAAATAGTAATAATTTAAGCAATTACAATTTTGTTGGAAAAAACCTGCCTGACTGAATTGTTTTTTTATTTCTCTTTTCTCAGTATAAATTTTCAGTCTGAATTATTTTTTCTCAATCAGATCATCAAATCGGCTCAGCTGTAATTAAGTTTTTAAGAATGTTTTAGTCACTGCATGCTTTGACCTCTGCATACCTCTTAGCACAATATGAGAAACATACGCACATGTCTATGATTTTAAGCAAAAATAAAAAATCTGTCAAACTCAATAAATTGTATATATAAAAGATAATTATTACAGAGAAAAAATGTTAGCGAGCAACGTGACATAATACCTATTCTATTACTAAGTTTGGAATTATTAAATAATGCTGGATTATCAAACTGCAAGAAAAAATGTTCTCAAGAATGCAGTTAGACATGATCAACTGACTGTTGCCATTACATGACTGACATACCAAAATAATACAGGAACATTGCGAAATACGCTACTTCTAACGATCTTGTATCCTTAAAAAGGGTATCAGTACTAGAGAGGACATTATCTAATTTCTTCCCAGTTCTAGCTTTCATCTGAAAGTATCTGATCCTTTAAGGCAGGTATGATTTATTGATCCAATGATTATTAGATCATTAATTTTACCAATTTTGAGTTTCAGCAAAATTACCTGAATTTGTGATATTACAAATTACAATTTCAGGTTTATGTATTAAAAACATATTAATTGATTATTCATGTTTGGACTGGTACAGATAAATGATTGTGATTTGTAACACGTTGAAGTCCAATCACTTAATACTATGCAAATCTTAAAGCACATCAGTCAAGTAGGTGTAGTGAGTAGCCCAAAATGACTAAGCTAAGAAGCTAATTGGATAGTTATTTCTACTTCAGTAAGGTGATATAAATGTTATAAATCTCTTGTTGTTAGAAATATACATTTTTCATTTTATAAATAAAATGTTCATGGTTTTTTTTGTTATCTTAACTAGATAACGAACTAGAAACTGGGAAGCGCAATGGATACAAAATAAATATTTTTATATTTATATTGAAAAACATATTTTTACCGTATTATAGTAAAATGAATGTCATGGCTAAAAATACAATAGAAATGAAAATATACAGAAGAAATCATGGTTCATTCATTGTTCTAAGGACTCCGCCCGCCCCCCCGCTTTCCTTACTTGTATGGTTTCACAAGCATCTAGATAATTGCAGCTGTTTAGAGCTTTTATAAAGTTTTGAAAGTTTTTAACTAAAAAAATTACAGTCTAATTCAAGAGCATATCTAATAATTGATTTTCAGGGATATTGTATTTAAAATAACCAGAGTTGTCTTTCATCTAGTAGTCAATTAGACAAATTTTCATTGATAGATAAATTCATGATAAATTCTTAATCTCATAATTTACTCCAAATACAAACAAATTATTGTAAAATAATTATTAAATACAATTATTCTGTTAAGAATTTTTAACACAAAATTTAAATAAATGTATATAAATGCATAGAATCCAAAAACACTAGATTAAATAATATATATATTTGTATAGAATTAATGCTTTTTTAACAGTTTCTTTATTTGGTACTTGGTGGAATTTTGATGGATTTAAATGAAACATTTTTAATAATTCCACAGTTTAAAATTTTTTTATTAATGCATTTTCACTAGTTACTGCATCTTAAGATCATAATAAACAAATTGTACAAAAATATAAAACATGTGTTAAAAATATGGAATTTGTAAATATTAAATAATATTGATGGATAAGTTGTTAAAATTTTAAAACAAGGTTTTGAATTATGTATGTCGTTTTCTAATTCATTTCTAATTACAGGTAAAATTAGGTTATTAAAATTACCAGATGGCTGAGAAATGCAGTCATCTTTTTTTAATGCCATGAACGCACTTTAAATTTTATTTATCTTTTTCCATGAAGTTTCTTTATATATAATAGACGACTTCAAATTTTATATCATGCTTATTATTAATAGCATGTTCAACTAATTTTGACTGTTCAGTATTTTCAGTTTTAAAATTACAGTACATATATTCCTTTATTCTTGTTTTAACAGGTTTGGCCGAAATATGTTTTATTGCATTCACAATTAATTTTGTATATAACATTTATTGTTGATTGATTTAACATTTTTGGTTTAATTATAAAACTTGTTCAAATATTAAATTTATAGAATTATTTTTTTTTTATTTTCTCTTAAAGGGTTTTAATGTAGGTTTTTTTAAACACAGATAGTCAAATAAAACAATTAAAAATGATTTACAAGCATTAAAAAACATTAAGCTAAAGTGCTTATGTTATAGATCTCTTGTTGTTAGAAATATTCATTTTTCATTTTATAGATAAAATTTGCGTTGTTATTTTTGTTATCTTAACTGAATAACTATCTGGAAACTTGGAAGCCCAACTGATACAAAATAAATAATTTACATACATTGATTAATATATTTTTACTGTATAAAAAAATACTGTATAAAAACTGTAAAAAACATAAGTGCTTATGTTTATATAGACATACATTAGTATAAATATGGTTTATTTGTGCCTTTATAAATCCTTATGAGATTCAACAGAACCCAATACATTATTACAATCGCTCACAATCTAAAGATATTTTATTTTTTAAATATTAGGTTAAGTTGCTAAATACAGTATAAACATCTTTGAAACACGTGTTTTAAAAGTATGAAAAAGTGAAAACAAAATGGTATTTCTAATTATGGATGATGATAGTAACCTCTGAACTAAATTATAGGCTGCTTTTATGAGAAGTCACTTTTGAACAAGTTGATATTTTTACTGTTAATTTTACCAATAGTTTGTTAACCCTTTGAAGACTGAAAAAAAGTGCAAACTTTTATTTTTCTTCTCACTTTTCAAGTGCAACATCTAAAATATTTAGGCTGAAATTTTGGAGAAATGCAAGTCTTTATACATTTATTTATAACATCTGTTCTAATAAAGATACAAGGGTACTTCTTTGACAAGAATGTTTATAATTAAGTACTTTATCAGAATAAATGTCAAAAACTTCATCTTATTATTTTTAAATATTTATATTTGTCAATTAAAAGTGTACTTTGTTATTTAAAAAATCTTTTTTTTTCTACACTTACAGCTAGTAAACGAAAAATATTTTACGGATGGGAAACTGTTTTATTGAAGTCCAAACTTATCACCTACAAACACAGAAAAAAATTGTAACAATCTGATTAAAAATAAAAAAATATAACATGAAATATTTTGTTAGTAATGTCAGATTCGTCTGTTAAAATTAGCTCTCTGTCTATTATTGTCACTTCTTTTCATTGATTTTATATTCCAACAGCTGGTCCAAATGTTAAAAAAAGCATTCTCGAATATCTGCATATCACACAATTTATCGTAAGCGGTAAATTGGATGTTATATGTAACAAACTTTAAATGATGGGATATCGTCATTCGGTCCTCAACGTGAATTTTAGTAATGACCATATTTTGTCATTTTGGTCCTCAAGGGTAAAACGTAAATAATGATATAGAGTTATTCGGTCCCCAAAAGGTTAAGTCATGAATGCAGTATATTAATTCAGTATTATTATTTCAATTTTCATTAGTAAGACGCCAATCATCAAGATATGGGCGAATATGAGAGGTGAAGAATGAGTGTAGTCATTGTTACTAATTAAGGTCGACCTCAGAAAGAGCTATTTATTAATAGCCCAATAGCAAGGGAAATTAAGGGACCTACAGCTTTACGTGGAATCCAAACCACATAGTATTGGTCTTATTTTCAGCTGACAAGTCTGACACTCCGTTCTCATTCCTACACAACATCTGAACCTTGACTACCATCCAACATGACATCCCAGACTTCTCTAGTAGTCGACGTCAATGGCAACCATTGAGCAGACATCACGTTGGTATTAAGAGGACCGAGCAATGAACCTAATGCCTACAATCTCCTTAACACTTTGTTTGGGTTACAGCACTGTCGACTATGTAACACTTTTAAAAATTAAACATAAATTGCGATGATATAAAATTATTCCTTTGACAATAGTATAAAGTAGTAATTTTTAATACAAACCTTGAAGGGCATGCCGTATGTTCCAAGGACCTAGAAATAAAAAATACGATAGAATTTATTTTAAATGATAGTTGTCAAAATATGAATTAGTGTAGTGTTTGTGGAAGGTTGACTTTTCCTTTTTGGTGACTTCAATAAAAAAAATAAATAAATAAATAAAAAAACATAAAATGTTTTTCTGAATCAACTTTTATACACTACTGATTGTAATGAACAATCTCAAAAACAATGAAAAGTCTGAGCTAGTATAAATTTCTTATTAATCTTCTTAGATTTGAATAAAACCAAACCTTATTATATAAAATCAAATAGCCAAGTAATAAAAAGAATTAATTACTAAACGTTATTTGAACTTGAACTTACATTTTAAAAATTTTTCAGCGAACGTTTACTTTTGAATTCTGTTTAGACCTTTCTATATTGTTGAATGGAGATAGTATAAGAAGTATAAAAAATCCTACTGAAAAAATTTAGATTATTCAGATACCTAAAGATTTGTCTTTTCAGGATCACTAATTGAAAAGTTGATTTTCTTCAGTTGATAAAGTAAATCGGAGTAAAAACTATAAACAATAAATACACATAGAAAATAACATTCAATGTTAACTCCATTTGGTATAGTACTTAATTATAATGCATATAACATTATTGAAAGTTAATTTCTCACCAGACATCCAGTTGTTAAAGTAAATAATGCAACACAGAACTGCATGTTCAGTTACACTGAACTCAACAGATAGTAGCAAAATAAAACTTGTATGAATGCAACCTTCATTTTTGTTAGAGAATGATTATATCAGAAATGACTATTTCCTTGATGAATGTGTGATACATTTGTTCCATCAGATATTTATCATTTCCATGTAGCTCTCACAACATTGTAAAAAAATACTTCACACCTTTATTGTTATTAAAAGTGATAAACATCAAATGGCAAACGATAAAAACCTGTAGAAACATACAAATAATAATAAAAATATGAATACATTGTCAGACTTTAAAATGTAGATATCTGAAAATAGTTGGACTGACAATCAAACTGCCAAACTTTGTCTGTTTGATGCTCAATAACATGTACTGACAAAACTAATGGATGGAGTGTCAAAGTATGGCAGAATAATAACTCCTAAAAGACTAGTTGAAAGGCCGAAGAGAATATTGCTGTCATTTTGCATTTGATTGTCCCTAACGCAACTTCATTTCAAATAAAATTACAGCTTTAATTATGAACGTACAATTGTATAGTTGACCTTTTTTTAAAGTGAACTCATCTCTCTAGCTCCCTGAGATTGGATTTGAATTTTATCCCACTATTTTTTTTTTTTTTTAGATATAATTATATTGTTCTAATTCAATACTTAACCCTTAACTGGTCTCGTGGGGAGACCCCAGATAAAGAAAAATTATAGTAAATTTGTTAATAAACACATATTACTCAAAATCATTAGTTATAACAACACTTTATGTTTTGAATTAAAATTTAGCCGAATGGGTGATGAAAATGAGCATGTTGTATTTTTTCTTAATTTTTAAAATCAGCATTACAAAAACAGTCACTTTTGAAGGTGTGAAGTTGACAAAAGATTTTAAAATATTTAGTTATTTATTTCAAATTCTTTCTGTGTTTTTTTGTTTTATGAGTGTATGTAGTTACCAGAATCAACAAAAACTCTTATTTATCATTATTAACAAATTTAACATTTATACTGTCTATAAAATAAGTATTACATTTATTTTTTATAAAAAAATCAAACAATTTTTCATTTATGTTGTACTTAAACTTGATTATTATACCTAACTTCTAGAACACCTAAAATGACAGGTCTCAAAAACAAAAAAGGAACATCTATTGAGGTCTTAATTAAAAGATCCCACGTGACCAGTTATGGGTTAAAAAGACGAAACGAAACGAATTAGAAAAAATCTATGTTGGGGGCACTAGTTACACTTAACCTGTAAAGCATGTTAAAAACTTTAAGCGGGAAAGGTTTTTAAGTGAAATAATGTCAAGTGTAAAACGTAGGTGTAAGCTCCTGATAAAGGCACTGCCTGGAAGCTAAGCGGGGAAGGAAAGTCAAATGACAAGACTGTTCAAAGTATGTACTGACACAGAGATGACAACAGGTCTTTTGATTGTCAATGGAGTTGCAAGTAGTACCAAAGTCTGAGGGTCAGAGCTCAATTGTAACAAAATTATTAACTGGAGAAGACTTTTGGAGAAATAGGATAGTTGTCAGAATACCTGTATGTTTTTTGGACTAATTTCTTTTGTCAAGATACCAACTAAAATATATGTTAGCAAAGTCACAAACATAGAAGGTTTGTTTACTAAAAAACGTAATTTCCCAGTTTGCATGGGCCCACAGGCCAATGCATGAACTTTATTGAACAACTGAAGTACCGAGTAAGCTCAGTAAGGAATTCAAACCTTAGAAATACGACTACACAAACAGAAGCTGAACTGCTGAGTCATGTAACATAGTAACAATATCACCTAGTATACTACAGTTCCTTTTGACTAATAATTCTTGCTTATGTAGCATTACAAACATTGTTATTACAAATCTATCTATAAATAAAGTTTAGACTCAGACACATACGTCAAATTAAATTCAAGTAGGAATATAAAATTGATTTAGGTTATGTTATAAATAATAGGTAGCTTTTATGGAATTACATTATTGTATTTACTTTTACTTCCTAAAATATAAATACTATTATAAAAAATCCTTCTATGGAAAAAAAATTGGAGTCAGCACTAGTGGTGTAGTGTTGTACTCCAGATACTAGGAGAGAAAGGGTTTGGGTTCAAGGAAATGATAGTTTATGAGCTCAGTATTCAGACTAACTACAGGTCACCATCATAGGCACTACTGAATAAATTTGTATACACATTGTCATATTAAAAATTATATATACAGAACTCAAGTTTTTACATCGAGTTTATGATAACTACAGGATGCAGAAAATGTTAACTACCATAATAATCTTTTTCTGTTGTATATTTTTGATGGAATATATTAGGTTTTAAAAGTAATAATAATAATTGTAATATTATTATAATAATAGGAATCTTCATCATACATCTTTTTTGTAATTTTAAAATGTTTACCTTTTCACAAATTTTATTTGAGTAGTAAAAACGTACATTTTTATAGTTTAAAGTTTTAGATGGTTTAGTGAGATTTAAAAATCAGTTAAAATAATACTATTGATTAGGGAATTTTGAAACTTATATTACAATATAAATCCTATAAACAGAGTTTCAAACTATTCCAAGTGTATTGACAATATCTTAAATACATTTTATGAAGTAACTTTTTCTCATACTGATAAGGGTTAATAACTTGAGGCAGGAATTTGATGTTGACAAGTCAATTAGGGTTCATTGTTATTGATTTTTTATTCTATCTATTGGAGTCACTTCTTGACTCTATACAATATTATTTACAAATTAAAAATTCGATTGGAATATAGCTGTGGTGAAAAAAATCAAAATATAAAAATTCTTTTACTACATAATTACAAGTGCAACTACGTAATGTAAATAAACTGTTTTTTTTTTTTTTTTTTTTTTTTTTTTTTTAAGGTTAATTCGTTAGACAGAATGACTGCAATAGTTTTCAGGCAAAATAGGAGCAGTACTTAAATTGCATCTTGAGTTTGCAGGCGTCAAAGTGAAACGATACACGAAGCACGTAGGCCTAGTATGAAATACAATTGTTATTACTTGTGAAATTTGTTAATGATAAAGTTTAAACCGAATGTGAAGATTAATCATTTTAATTATTGAACTACAATAATTAACTTTATTTCTAAACAAAAAATACAAACGAATGTCTACTAATTCTTTAGCTTACTGTTTGTGTTTCGAGATACAGTAGTTACCATATTGGATACATCCCATAAGAACAATAATTAAAGTGCGATACAGTACTGGTTCCTAACGTTGTGTCAAAAACTTATAATTGTTACACAGTTTAAAAGACCGCAAAAGTTACAAGTGTTTCCATTTTTTTACTTAAAAAAATATATATTTGATGAAATTTAAAAGAATAGTGAGTTTTACTTTATAATAATAATAATAAACTTTATTTCTCATAATTTACAATGAATACATAATGACAGAATTAATTTTACATGACAGTAAACATTAAAATCCTATTCATAAAAACTATTCATATATCATAATATAAGTTGTCAACAATGAGTAATCTGTTTTGAAAATGATAAAATATCAGCTGTTTAATATTTACTTCATCAGCTGATATGAAATGCATTCAACACCAGCAATTCAATGTGTAATAAAATGATACAGAGCATACATCGTATTGCCTAAATTGGTGTTACTCCTTTATTTATAAACTGATTTTATTAAATTGGAATTTGTTAGATTTTTTATTACATTTGGCAACTTTTTATTTCTTGTGCATTTTTTCTAGGATTGCTCGTTTTTGCGCAATTTACAATTAAAAGTTTTTAAGTGCCGCCATTTTTAAAATATTAAATATTATAAAATAATATGTTATTTGCGAGTCCAAATTATTTCGTTATTTATTGGCCAACGGTTGTGTATGAGGTGTCGTTTTAAACATTATCATAACACGCATTGGGTTTGTTTTCGATATTTTAAATACGCCTAGTTTTAAAAATAAGTGAAACATGAAAACTTCAAACTGAACATGTACTATATTTGTTTCTATAAAAATAATTAGGAATTCACAAAGCAATTCAAACGCGCAATTTCATTATTGATCAAATGCAATTTGTTTGGAAAAATCCGTTAAAAAATAACTTTTTAATTTGGATCGTATGTCCGTTTCGAAAATAATATTGTTCTTATGGGATTAAAACTGACAGCCTCCGACAGCCTCTTCTGACTCATAAAATCCTCCTGAATAGCAAAACAAAATGTGTTGATATAATGAAAACAGGGACATTTAAAGAACATGCTAGAATATATACGTATGGTGTATGCCTAATTAAAATTCTCTTTTTATAGAACTTTTTTTATTATCTGAGTTAACCAGTGGCTATGCCCAAAATAACGGCGTCAAGCATCATCGAGTTTGGCTGTTCTCTGGATAGGTGATCGTCTGAGCGATCCCGTCCTTGCACGCAGCCCGCCTGCCCGGCACTGGTGGTGGTTCGTAAGTCACCCTTAAGCCGTTGGTCCCCAGGTTAAGTGTTAGAGAGGGCGTCTTAGCCGTAACTTTACGCGATAAATTAAGACATCCTATAACTTTAGTTCATAGAACTATTAATATAAACTCATAAACTGGTCTTTAGCTGCAAATCTGCTCTTTTATACAGTTTTTTATAGAGATGGAGACTACTACAAGATTTTTCAATTTTATTTATGAAGGCTTTAGGCGATAATATCTAAAAAATTTATAACGATTAGATCTTTTTTTGTTTTGGTTACATTACGTTTCGTTAGGTTGGATATATTACGTTACATTAGGTTAGGTTGGCCATTTGTAACATATCCTTTTAAAAATGCTATTCTACAAAGTCCTTATATAACCAAAAATACCTGAGAAGGTCTTATTTAGAACAGTTCAAAGAGGGCAGTAAGAATTGTAGGTTTAAGTTGTAATAATGTCGATATACATAACCGTTAATTTTAAAATTACTTCACAAAATATACATTTTTCAATTAAAACATCACCACTAAAATATAACTGATAGCTTTTCTCTTTGTACCCACATAAGTAGCTGTACTACCTGAAATACCGGATCGTATTTTTCTATTGGCTTCTCATTTCAATTGGCAAATATGATTGCAGCAGAAAGGTGTTCAGTGTTGTGGTTTACAAGGGGGGGGGGGCACTGAGGAGTGCGGTTCGTGACTTTCTCTGTTGCACTCTTACGTCAGGTCTGACCCTGAGAGTGGCAGCTGCCCTCGGACCTTCCTGCCCTCCTCCTCTCACTTCCCCTCTTTTTTCTCAATTCCTTTTTCTGTGGAAAATTTTATAGAATATGATTACATTGCCTAATTTAGTGACCTCAAATATCAAGTGGCTGCCTACAACCAATTAAACACATCTTTGTTGGTCCAACGTATTGCTACGATCGAATTTACCTGAGAATCGTTTAACTATTAAGTGGCTTGAACCATCTATCACTATCGTTAAACACCACCTGGTAATTTATAGAAAAGTGAGTGTTCAGAAAACTAGTTAAATAAGGGTTGGATACATTAAAAAGTATATTAATAGATTTTGTTCACAAATAAAAACACCAAAGAATGTTGTTCCACAAGGATCTGTGCTGGGCCCTTTGATGTTTTATAAAAAATGAATGGACCTAATATTGTATCCAATAACAGTCATAATATATGTTTGTATGGCGACAATACTAACGTAAAAAAATACTCGTGTACAAAAATTAAATTCAACTTTAATTTTTGTTTACCTTTAAATATTTGCTTTAAAAGCATATACAATAAGCTATCTGGTTTACTCGATCAAACATGGATTCAAAGTAATTTACGTCAAACTACCGTTCAGATTTGCATATTATATCTCTTGAAATCATAAATTTAGGTCTAGTTTTGTTTTCTTTGTAGGAGCTACATGGGAATATTTTATTACTTGTTTTGCTTCACAGAACTGTTCAGCAATACAGCAGAGATGAAAAGATATTTCATTAACCATCAATTATGGAGTCATTTACATGAATCATAGGATTTCCATAAAATAAAATGTATTCAATCTTAGCATTTGTCCTTTATTTTACAGGAACAACGAACATCCATTACTAATTAGAAAGACGCTGATCATTGGGATATGGGCAAATAGGAGAAGCGAATGAGTATGATGAATGTACCGAACTATTGTAGTCATTGTTACTATCTAAGGTTGACTCTTTATCAGAAATAGACATTTATTAATAGGCAAATATCCAGGGCAACTAAGGGATTCGCCTTTAAATTGAATCTGAATCAATCCAGCAGTATCTGGATGAATTTGTGAATTTAAAATATTTAATATATAGTTTAATATTAAAAAAAACATGATCTGTTAAAGTTTGTGTTAAAACAAATAATAGATACTAAAATAAGTAATTTTTTTGAATATTTAAAAACATTCTATTCTATTAAAAGTAAAGTCTGGTATATAGTCATTAAAATATGTAACAAAAATTATATTCATAAGACGCTGGTCGTTCATAAACACATGAACGGGTGTAGTCTTTGTTACTAACTAAGATCGACTATTCCTTAGAAAGAGCCATTATTTATTAATAGCCCGATATATATGGTAACTAAGAGACCTACAGCTTTACGTGGAATCTGAAACACGTAGTATTGGTTCGATTTTGAGCTAATTGACAAGCCTGATACTCAGTTCTCCCCTTACAAAACTTCCGGACCCTGACTACCACCCAGCATAGACACGCCAGACTTCTTTAGTAGTGTCCACGTCGATAGCATCCATTGAGCGGACGTCGCGTCAGTTATAAGAGGACCGAGCATATATCATTGTCACAACATAATAGCAAATACAATCAAACGCGCACTTAAATTTTTAAAAAGACATAATTTTATTATAATTTATAATGATGAGCATTAAGTAAAAGGCCAGAAAACTTGTAAAATATGAACATCAAAAGGAGAAGAAAGGCATGATTTGCGGATTGCAAAATAAAATGCACGCTGATTTTCATGCAAATCGTAACATATCGTAACAGCCGTACGAATAACAGAACTTCTGCAATATCCTCGGTCAACAATGACCAGAAAATCAGCAACCAATAAGGGTATTCAGTGATGTCATGATATGATGACTGTGAAAGTACGAGGTAGAGAGGAAAGCAGAGGTCAGCTGCGGGGGCAGGGGGCGAGCTAGTGCTGACCGCAGCGCACGAACGACTGCAGTGTTAAAAGTAGCCAAGCATAGAGCTTCTTTCTCTCATTTAACTTTATGAGTTATTTCCTAACTAAATTAGTTTTTGTTAAAAATAAAATTTTAAGCACTAAGACACCATGAAGTTAGATTTTGGAAATTCCATCACTAAAGGATACGCCTTTAAATAAAACACCAATGTACTCTAGATGTAGGGACATTAAAAATATTTCATCAAGCCTTGAGTGACTTCATGAACTTATTTCTTAGCTTAATCATTTGTTTAAAAAATAATAATTTAAGTACTTCTGTCGGCGTAGAAATTAAGTGCACACGAGTTTGAAGGTTGTTTTCTAAGGAACTAAGAGGCCTACGAAAAATCTAATCACATTATTGTTTTCCTTATTTGACTTTACGTTATAAAATATGCGTTTAAAATTTTTTTACAAGTTTAATTAATTTTTATCCTAGTTCGAACAACAAAAGTGACGAAATTTTAACTATTTTTCACTGTACATAAAATTTACACAGTTACAACTCAAAACCCCGTTTATATATCGTATTTATATTTTAATACACGGTTGATAGGAATATTTAGTGTAAGTTTTATAAATTTTAGAATTTTAACTAATCAAGAAAAAAAGTACTTATCACTTCCCTGAAATTGTTTTCTTGGCTTCTGGGGATCGTAAAATGATTACTTAATCTTGTAATCCATATGACATGTAGAGTTACGATATATCAGTTTCATAAGTGTAAGTAAATTTAGTGATTTTAGATAGATTTAAATTAATTAAAGTTTATAAATTTAAAGTTATTTTAAATTGATTTAAATCGATTTAAATTAAATTTACTTACACATATGGAACTGATAGATCGTACCTATACATGTCATATGGATTACAACAAGATCAAGTAATCAATTTTGTAACTTCCAAAAGCAAAGAAAACAATATTTCAGGGAATTGATAAGAACTTTTTTTCTCGATTAGTTAGAATTCTAAAATGTATATAACTCATAATAAACAATTCTATCAACGTGTATTAAAATATAAATACGATACATAAACGGGCTTTTGAGTTATAACGATGTAAATTTGATGTACAGTGAAAACTAGTTAAAATTCCGTTACTTTTATTGTTCCAACTAGGATAAAATTAATTAAACTTAATTTTAAAATGCATATTTTATAACGTAAAGTTAAAATACAAAAATAATGGTGTGATTATATTTTTCCTAGGCTTCTTAGTTCCTTAGAAAACAACCTTCAAATTCGGGTGTACATAATTTCTGCGCTGACAGAAAGTCTCTGTGAATAAAACGTTTTGTAATTCCATTTTCAAAAGACAAAACAGGCCTTCTATATTTAATATATTTTATAGTATTTACATTGCTACTAATTTATTTAAAGAGATTTATTTATTTACAATTGTTAATTTTATTTCCCATGAATTTTCACGCGTGGTTGGTCAGTGGTTGAGGCTTTGAACTGCAGAGATTCAGGTCCTAGGTTCGAATCCCCTTTGTCCCACTCAGCAAGGGTCGGTAAATCATTCGTTGATTACGTTCATGCACAGACTGCACTCTGGCAAGATAATTAAATAAAAATAAATTAAACTCTTCAATATGACTAATTGAATATTGAATTAGTCCACCCATACTAAAAATCATAAAGAAACACCATTCAAAATACAACAGTTCTTTCCTTTTCAGCTTTAGGTCATTTAAATATCTTTAAACCATTTAAACGACTGATAACCATCGATATGATAACCTAGTGCCCCAGATTTCCGCATTCCAATCAAGGTCGCGGCCTTCCTCATCCCCCTCCCTGGCGCGTATCTCAACCCGGCATTGTATGACGGATAGAGTATCGGTTAGTTTGCAGGCGCTGATCTTGTCTATTGTTACGAAACACTTTATTTACAACATTCATATAACCATGTAATTTGATGCACATATCAATAGTCATCATTCTCAACTCTCTCCGAACAATGTAAATTGTACGTGCAAGTATTGGCATAACACGTACAGTGGTATTGACTCACCCGCCCACCCAAACACGTACAGTGGTATTCACCCACCCGCCCCACCATACACGTACAGTGGTATTGACCCACTCGCCCAACCATACACGTACAGTAGTATTGACAGTACGTGCAGTAGTACAGTAGTAGTACGTACAGTAGTATATATATATCAGTACCTCTGTACGTGTTGGTGTTGGGGCGGGCGGGTGGGCCAATACTACTGTACGTGTTGGGGCGGGCGGGTGGTTTTTGTGAAACCTTGCTTTTTTGGACCTGGATACCTAGGCAGGGGGCCAGAGAACAGGTAAGGCTACTTCAATTCAATACTCTTAAACAAACTAATTGTAATCATACTTTTTTTTCAAAACCTAAAAATAGTTGTTAGGACCCATTATTTTCAGGTTATTGTTTTTATGCATTCCATGTATATATATTTTAATAGTTTTATGTGTTCTTCATGTTTCCTTTTGCACAATTAAATCCAATGCTATTTTTGATATGTTGTTTCCATCTCCACATATTTTTACAACAACAAAAATGGATTTTTTCAACCATACATCAGCAATCTTTGGACATATTATTTTATGGGCAGGAAATATTTTTAAAATAAGTTTTTTATTTAAAGGATGCGTTAAACAAGCTAACCACCATCCATCCGTTAGAAAATTTAATTAATAATGTGGTAATGATATATTTCGATAGATGCAATGGATAGAACTTGGATTCAAAAAATGGAACATAACTTATGGGAGAGCTAGTGACCGAGTTGCCTTAGGCGTCAGGCCCTTGAGCCTGAGTTAGAGATAGCGCAGGTTCGAATCCCGGCCTTGACTGGAAGATTTTATCAGTATATTCACCTTGTACTGTATTGGTTCTATCATTTGCTATGTTTGAATAAGTTCTCCACACATATCAATAGTCTATGGGGAATGTGAATGACTTTATTTATAGACAGGAAGTAGTGAGGTTAAGAAGGAAATTGACCTCTCTTTAAAAAAAACCTAACCTAACAAAACTAACCCTTTACATACATAACTTAAATAAAACGTAGGTCTAATATAACAAAGTATCTAACGCAACTAAGAAAAATAGATATTCGAACAAATTTTTCAAAATATTTTCGTCTATTGCTCTTTAGAATGTCAGCTCGCATTTGTCAGAAGTCTAAGACATAACCTAAAAGATCTAAGCTATCATGGCCTGGAATTTCATCGTATGCAGTTTCATACAAAATATAGTAACCAATTTAGAAACTACAAAAAACTTCTCAATTCATTTCAAGTACATGCAATGTGACGTGAAATCTCCAGCTTAGAGAGTTTAATTTTTACTTAGGTTTATGATATTAGCCAAATAAAAATAAAAGACAGTTTGCTTGAAAGTCTATCAAATATTCCACTCACTGGTTCAGATCCAATAGAGGAGATTACGCTCGATTGATTCTTTTGGGTTTTGACTTCTTTCTTCTTTACTTTTAAGCCACACATAACCTATATCAGAATAATTCACAGAATTCGTATATTGTCGATTAAATTTATTTTAGGAAATTGAGTTAAAAATATACATAAATAATTTCTATTGGTGGTGATGTTGTCGTAGTCACATGTCCCTAGACCACATACATTGGTATAAATATTGACAGAAGTTATAATTTTAATATTAATTAAGATTATGTTTGTGACAAAATTCTTATGGTATTTTTTCTATGTCATGATTGTTTAAATTCTCCAATTTAGATGGTTTACTTACTGCATATTATAATTTGATTTATCCATTACCAAATTGCGCTGTATGGTATATAGTTTCGCATTTGCAACTACTCAATAATGTATGTTCAGATTACATAAAAAAGTTATAGGAACCATTTTTTGGAAACAGAATCATTTTACCCGTAAGCATTTTTTTAAAAAAGATTCTATCTTTATGTATTCTCTGTACTCTACTGCTCATAAAATGGCTGTCAGTTTATTAATTAAACGTTAACATCGTGCAGCTTTCGGTAGATAAGTAATCTTTCAATCCAAAATATAAGACACATTTTAACTAAAAAATCTCTTATTCAATTGTATCAGACTCTTCAACTCACTGTCGCATAAGCTTATGGCTTGTATCGATGCAGGTCTTTGTGTACGGAAACTAAAGCTTTTGCTAAAGCATGATTTTGCACCTTTGAACGTAAATTTCCATTATATTTCTGTTTAAACCTGTCTTTAACTTGGATACCAGTGTTAACTTACTTGCTCGTGTTAAAGCCTGTGAAAAACTTTATAGGTGAGGCATTTGCTGCTGCCGTAAGAAAGTGACCTCTATTTCTTTTTTCTCTACGAACGATTATAATCATTGTTACTAATTAAATTTGACTGGTCCTTAAAAAAGAAAACATCATTATTACAGTGTTACGGATTATTTTATCGTGCTTGAAAAACAAATTTGAAATCAGTAGTTTATAAATGTGCATACAATATTAATTGTCATGTTAGCCATACACTGATGCCAAATATAATGTAAACAATTGCAGGCCTTGTATGATTGAACGGTAGCGTAGTTGGTTCAAGCCCATCTTCATAAGCTAAAACTCCTCAGTTCGACCCCAATCAGAGTCATTATAAATGTTGAAAGGGATCAAATGATATCCAGCCACTGTTCATTTTTAATGGGGATATTAATTAACAACACTTTCTTAGGAATAGTTGGCCTTATTTTATAACAACTACTACATCCGCTCTTCTACACTCATCATATTCATTCAAAATCCATATTCGCCTATATCTTTACAATCGGCGTCTTAGTAATGAATAAATAGACACTATTGTATGATTTTTGTATATAATGTAAATATTGATTTGATTTAAAGTTCATTTATTGTTAGACACCACCTTCAATTCTGTTAATTGATTACAGAGGTATCTTTTGTGTTTTATCTTTATTCTTAAGACAACGATCTTTTAAGATATGGGTGAATATGGATTTTGAATAAGGTTGATTAGTGTAGATGAGCGATTGTACTCATATTTTTACAAACTAAAGCCAGCCATTCCTTAGAAAGTGTCATCAATTAGTAGACAAATGATAAATGAACAGCTGGTAGTTATCAGCTGTTGTCTTTCAAACATTTTGTTGTTCTTCCTTTTTACAAAAATGTCATCTCTATTTATAAAAGGCAAAGCTTTCACTGACTCGTCACTAATTCTGCAACTTTCCATTTTGGTAGAGAGCTGAAATTTTTTTCATATTAGGTCTCCAATAGGACAAATAAAGTATTTTCATCTTGATAAAATACTCCTAAGGGGTAGAAACCACTCCTAAAAGATTGTTCCATATGGATAACATTGAGTTTGTTTTAGTAAATTAAAAACAGCTGTTTTGTCAATAACTAAACATATTTATTTTGAAGGATTGACATTATACTATTAATGCATTTTTAATATTATACTATGAGTTTAATATTCAACTGTTAAATAAAAGCAATTCAATGAACACGTTTAAAGTAGGGTAAGTAATACTATTGGTTATTTATACTAATAAATAGGTAGCAACGCAAGTAGTGTGAGTGAGATACTTTATATAAATTTAATATTGTGATTTTACATTATAAAGGTAATCTACTATTTATTTGTAATAAAAAGTCACATACCGAGGCCGAAGGTCTAAGTGTATCCAGTGCAACGAGCGTCGGGGTTGGCACACGAAGCTTGCAAGGGTGTCCCCTAGTATTTATAAAAATTTCAAGGTACACCTATTGTAAATATTTACCAGCTTTGAACGTTATTTCAGACACATGATTTTGTACCTTTTAACGTAAATTTCCATTGTATTCCTGTTTAAACATGTCTTTAACGTGGATACAGGGTTAACTTTAATTTGTTCAGTGTGAATGGTACCAGACCATCAGAATCTGCTTTGCTGCTAGGTATTACTGTGGATGAACGCCTAAATTGGTCAAAGCATGTAAAGTGCCTCTGTGCAAAATTGTCAACCATGATTTTTGTATTCAGAGTATTGGCATCTGTGGTCTCCAGGGAAATATAGCTTCAGTTATATTATGCCTATGTTTATAGCCGAATTAAATATGGCATTTGATTTTGGGGCTCATCTAGTGACATATTAAGAGTTTCCAAGTTCCAGAAGAGAATGGTTAGAATTATGTGTAGAGTAAATTTTAAACACCACTGCAAGCCTCTTTTCCAAGAACTAAATATTCTGACACTACCGGGCATTTATATCCTTGAATTGTTGTCTTTCTTTAAAACGAGTAGTAACTTATTCATAGAGTACTAAGCTGGTCACTTGTACAACACTCGGAACAGAAACAATATGACGTATCCCATTCACAGGCTTACACTTAGAGAGAAGGGTCTCCATTATTCTGCTTTACGATTGTTTAATTCCCTACCTCAATAACTAAAATCCAATGACAGTTCAAAAGCATTAATTCTTGAACTTTAATCTTTTTTGATTGAAAACTGTCCGTACTCAGTAGATGAATTCCTGTCAGGGTGTGCTGGTTGGGAATGTGGGAACAAATACTATAATTTTAAGTTTGTTTGTAAATTTTGACTTATTTCATGTAACTCATGTTATTAACGAAATAAAATATTCTGATTCTGAACTTACTTGCTCGTGTTAAAGCTCGTGGAAAACTTGTACGTTTTCCTCTAACATATACAAGACAATGTGACAGACCTTGCAACTACCTAAGTATATAAAAGACATGTTAATATTAAGGCTCGCCCTCCACCTCATCACGATAATAGGCCTCATATGTACAGAGTGGTTGGGCCTCATATGCATAAAGTGGATGGGCCTTATTTGTACATAGTGGATGGGCCTTATATGTACATAGTGGATGGGCCTTATATGTATATATTGGGTCGGCCTCATATGTACAGAGTGAGTGGGCCTCATATGTACAGAGTGGTTGGGCCTCATATGCATAAAGTGGATAGGCCTTATATGTACATAGTGGATGGGCCTTATATGTATATATTGGGTCGGCCTCATATGTACAGAGTGAGTGGGCCTCATATGTACAGAGTGGGTGGGCCTCATATGTACAGAGTGAGTGGGCCTCATATCTACAGAGTGGGTGGGCCTCATATGTACAGAGTGGTTGGGGCTCATATGCATAAAGTGGATGGACCTTATATGTACAGAGTAGATGGACCTTATATGTACATAGTGGGTCGGCCTCATATGTACAGAAAGGGTGGGCCTCATATGTATAGAGTGGGGGGCCTCATATGTACAGAGTGAGTGGGCCTCATATGCACAGAGTGGATGGGCCTTATGGGTACATAGTGAGTAGGCTTTATGTGTATAGAGTGGGTGGACCTCATATGTCCAGAGTGGGTGGGCGTCATATGTATAAAGTGGATGGGCCTTATATGTACAGAGTGGATGGGCCTTATATGTACATAGTGGGTTGGCCTCGTATGTACAGAAAGGGTGGGCCTCATATGTACAGAGTGGGTGGCCTCATATGTACAGAGTGAGTGGGCCTCATATGTACAGAGTGAGTGAGCCTCATATGTACAGAGCGGGTGAGCCTCATATGTACAGAGCGGGTCGGCCTCATATGTACAGAGTGGATCGGCCTTATATGTACAAAGTGGCTCGGCCTCATATGTATAGAGTGAGTGGGCCTTATATGTACTTAGTGGGTGGGCCTCATATGTACAGAGTGGATGGGCCTTATATGTACAGAGTGGGTCGGCCTCATATGTACAGAGTGGGTGGGCCTCATATGTACAGAGTGAGTGGGCCTCATATGTACAGAGTGGGTCGGCCTCATATGTACAGAGTAGATTGGCCTTATATGTACAGAGTGGGTCGGCCTCATATGTACAGAGTGAGTGGGCCTCATATGTACAGAGTGGATGGGCCTTATATGTACAGAGTGAGTGGGCCATATATAAGATAAACAAGTAATGTAATTTCTCATACACTTATATTCATCTCAATTCCATTTTATTTATACGCAAGTTAAAACAACACAGATTGAAAAAATAAGTGACATCGTAATTCTGTCGAACATGTGTTATATCTAGTGTTACTACCTGAAACTCTCATACAATGTGACACAAACAACTGCCATTAGAATCTAAATGTGTAGAGAATGTTTGGCAAGTTAGTTGTAGAGATATAATCTATGCAATTTGAGTACAATTTGATATTTATATACTGAGTGCCGGTACAGCTTGTTTGTAATTTAAGCCGAATACTTGTCATTGTATGGGTTTATGATGAGTGTGGGCGATCTGTGTACTCTTCTGTTTACTAACTAAATTTGACTTATGCTCAGATATGTCCATGTATTAAGAGCTTAATAGTCGGAGCTACTTCAGCTTCGAGTGGGATCCAAACCACTAAGTAATGATCTAATTTTCAACAAACTGACAAGCCTGACACTCAGTTCTCTTCCAAAACAACATTGGAAGACTGGCCACAACCCAATATATACTTACCAGACGTCTTTAGTTGTATCAATGCTGATGGTAACCATTGACTGGACGCTGTGGAGGAATAAGTACAAAACATCTCACGTATAATCTCCAAAATACTTACCTGCAAGAAGCCACACTTTATTTATTTAACGTTTTTGATTGTAGTTCCGACCCGCAGTGTTGCCAAGATTATTCCTTTTGACAGACACTTGTTGAGGTCGAAACCCACTTGAAGAGGCGTTTTTAATTAGTTCTAACAGTAATACGGTAGAACAATTTACATATAATTCGATAAGAACAATATATACACAATAGGAAACAATAATGTAAAATCTACGATCTTAATATGTTTACTCAAATTCACAATATCAAACAAGTAGTTTTCGAAACAGTTGCATTCAAAGAACTGAAACGTAGCAAAATTGCAAGACGTAAACGCGTTGCTATGGTTACGGATGCCTTAAATCGTCACGCCATTGGTTTGAGTATTATCAAACTCCAATTAGTTTCAGAATTTGCTGTAAGAGCGCTCTGAAGTCAAGTTGGGACGTTCGTAATATAAAGTATAGGGTCTAGCACTACAACACGAATGCTGCAGTTCTTTAGCTCTATCTAATTCGACTCTCGTTATAAACATATTTCTTCGATAACATAAACTATTCCCAACTAAAAAGAAGTTTGCAGCTCGTGTTTGCTTCTCCTCAGCACTCCGTCAGGTAATGTCTTCCTTAACGACCTGAGGCTGGCCATTAGACAAGTTTCGAAACGCATTTTTGCGTAACAGGAAAAGCGACAGTCTAAACCGTCATTATAGGGTTTGGTGCTTCAATTGATCTTTGACCCGGCACTCGACAGTGGCGAATATAGTCTCAACTCTCTTCACGTTCTCGCTAAACAACCACACATTGTGGGTATTAAGGTAATTTTACACAACGGAAAGGTTTATGGTTTTATGATGGAAATTAAACTATGGTGCTTTTAGAATCAATATATGTCTATGACTAACACCATTAAAAATCCAAACATTTCAACTTCAGTATCTAAACTCGAAACTTGTATAATTTACTGTATTCTGGAATACTTTAAATAAATGGTTCCAAAGAATTGGCACAAACTTTCCCCCATATTAAACATTAAAAAATCAAAACTTTGAAAATTACTAGTTTGATTCCCAAATATGTTTTTGCTATAACTAAAAACTAGTCAAGTTAGAGACATGCAGTTTTTAGAAAATTATTTTAAATTGTAAATTACACCTTTCCTGACAATTTAATCAAAATCGTTTTGAGAAAATTCCGTTTTATCATGTTTTTTGCCTATCAAAATAAAAAAAAAAAAATAAAAAAACGTAAACAAATAGTCTGGAGATATTGGCTAAATACGCCTATGTACCATATTTTGTAAAAGTTGATCCATCCGTTTGTCTCCAGTGAAGTGCACATACACACAGACAGACAAACATACGGACAGACGTAAAAACTTTCAGACGTTAATTGTTCAGCGGACCCTACAATTGATTTATAGACCAATTAAATAAAATATTTTTGGACAATCACAATACTTCCTCTATGCTAACGCATATAGGAGAAAGTAAAAATTATTCGTTTGTATGAAAATTGTAAAGAATGAGTTCAATATTAACGCATATCAAACATTTAAAATGCACTATCTATGTTTAGCAAAATAACTTTACAATCACATGTTTTACAAAAAATATATGTCACACATTACTACATGGTGTTAGAGGTTATTTGTATGCTACATTTATAAGTAATAAATGGTATATTGTAATTATTTCCCATCATGTTGTATTGTAGGATACTAGAAATTAAAAAAATATGTAAATATATAAATAAATGAATAAATATGTATATATTATTAATAAATAAATATATAAAATAAATTTATTACATTATGAAACTGACGTAAAACATAATGCTACAGTTTTTTATGAAGATTTTTCTACCAGCTTTAGCAATTAATGCATAGCCAACGTGAGAGAATTGTGATGTATAACAACTGAGCCGTGAGAGAACAAGGCTAGTAACAAGGATCTAGAGTGAAATTTAACCTCACAAGTTTAGCAAGAGTCATAATGCTAGCGCAGATAAGTCGTTAAACAATAAAGAAAAAAACAGAAAACACTAAAAAAAAAGTAAAATCTAAATGTTGTTATATGTAAACGGTACAAAAACTGTATATAATAGAGAAAAGAAGAAAATGTAAAGCAACATTAAAATCAAAACAATGTCATAGATAAGAATAAAAACCTGTATAAAGTAATGAAACGAAGAAATAATGAAATAAAACACAGATAAGTAGTAAAATATCTTATGTTATGACGAAGCAAAGAAAAATTTACAAAAAAGAAGTCAAATATCGAAAATGTGAGCAAAAAACGTATGTATAATTAAGAAACTAAAAATAAAGCCAAATATGCCACAGGTAAGTAACAAGCTACACTACATTGAATGAATGTGCCAATTAAAAGTACATATTTACAATTGAAGAGAGGCCAATAAAATAAATGCATGTATAGGTTAGGTCGGAGGGTTAGTAGGACTTAAATTCATATTTACTGTGTCTTTGCTCTGCAAGATCATGGTGATTTGGTTGCTAAATATTCTTTACTTATCGGATCAGACTTGTCTTCAATTTAGTACGAAGTAAGGCCAGTTTGGTCAAATACCACCTTGTAGCGTAGCGGTTGGTCATTTAACATAAAGTAAACATCATTAAAAACAACTGTCAAGCAAGATAAAAAGACCTATTTATAGGCCTATACACTGCATGACACATTCGCTCTTTCAACGGAAGCTATCCAATGCCTGTTTACTGAACAGTTTTCAAACTAGTTTACACAGTCAGTTACCTCTGTCATTAATCGTTTACATTGAAACATATAAATATGCGGGTCATAAGTATTAACTTTATTTCATGACAATTATACAGTACTGAAATATAGCAAATACAAAAAGGTGCTGTTTAGTCTTCCCGTTAGTTTGTAAGATTGTTGTTTCGAAGTTAAGTGATGATCCTCAAATTAAATTTATCATTTCCTTCTTTTTTTCAAACGTCATTTTTTTATTATTCACATTTCTTCGTATAGTAAAGATCGTCATTAAAGTATGAAACAGGCATTTCTTAACAATAAAAAATTCAAAAATGTAAAATAAAAACTTAAAGTTGCTGGAATGTTGAGTAGTTAATACATTTAAATCAAATAATGATATTGGTTTTTTAATTTGATTCATACATTTTATTTTTTATAATACTAGTTAAAAATAAAAAAAGTTGGTTCCACAAATGGGTTTTCTTTATAATTTAAATTATGATACTTCAGTACGAGGTGAAAGTTATTTTTGTATTATAATTGTATTTCAAAAGTATCTCAAGTTTATAATGGATTTTTCTAAGTAGTTAAATTGTACTATATAGACATAATATATTGTCAACGCACAGGTAAGAATTCCCATACTGTTGGGATACATTTTAAATTATTGATCATGTTTTAATTTGTTAATGTTTTCTTTTTTGTGTTTTAACCAATGTTTTTTACTGGTTGATACACCGATGACACTAAATATAGACCTATTAAGTAAAAAAAAAAACATTATAAGTGTAATTTACTTAAAAAGAACGCACGAAATGCCAACTGAAGGAACGGTAAGGTTAATTTTTTGTTTAAAGACATGATTTGTGAGTTTAAAAAAATATTTCATTGTATATTTACATTTAAATCATGTTCAAATGTACAAATCAGTCAGTAGTTTGAACTGAATGAAGGGAACTGACTAACATTTGAAAATCCACCGTTCAAAATGTCATAAAAGCGTATTTTTACACTTATGTGGCAATTTAATTTAAGTGATTTAACTGATTTCCTCGTGTAAAAAAAGTGATTATGTTGGTACACCTGTATAAAACAGTTGGCCATTAGCTGCCCAGACCAATTAGAAAGGTAAGACGCAACAATGGAAGACTTTTCTCAGCTGTTACAACACATCTGATTTGACAAAACTACTTGCTTCATTAGTCTAATTAGTTGTTTAGATCAATTATGTACCGAACATTGTTTTATACGTCCAGTTATGTTGTCAGGTTAGGGCAAGTTAGGATAAAAAAGTGGTTTCTGTGGTACGTAAGTAACAGGTTTAATGCATTTCATTTAATATTTTTACTTGAGGTTTCATAATTAAGTAATGACATTCGATATGGTTAAAAAAAATTATTGGTGAATGTAAACTTTTACTCTTCTTAAATGAAGTAAATAAAACAAAATGAAAAATAAAACAAGGATCTTTTCAGTTATTTCACTACCGTTACTCTATTTTTGTTTTCGTTAATTCACTACCACTTGATAAATATTCTATTGCTCTGAAAACTGTTTCCCAATCATTTTTACGCCCACTGTTGTATTCCCTATCCGTTAGGTATCCGATGTCGCTGGCCTTATCTTATCGCTTTCTAAGTACTTACACACGGAGAGCGCATGCGACGGTAAATCAATCATTGGATTTACCATTTTGTGATCAACTTTAGTAGCCACCTAACCTAACCGTAATTGCGACAAAATAGCAGTGGTAGTGAAGTAATGGAAAAAAGTAGTGGTAGTGAAGTAATGGAAAAAAGTATTGGTAGTGAATCAACGGAAAAGATCTGAAAACAATATTAATGGATTTATGTTAGATTTAAAGAGATTATTTAACAGATTACAACAACATTGGACGATTTTGAAAGATTTAGTCCATACTGATTCCAAAAACAAATGAAAAATATCGTAATCTGATTGGCCGAATTGGCTGTCAAAACTTCACAGGTTGGTGAAATATCAGAAGAAATCTTGCTAGCATTTGTATTCCATATCTAGGTTGTACACATTTCTGCACATACATATGTATGCATTTATAATATCTTCATGATAAGATAAACTACAAATGGTTAAATTAATTGTTTGTTTTTTTTCAATTAAATACTGTTTTTAAGAGATAAAGGGGTTCTCTTATATAATGCTATTAGCATGGAACATGCTTTAGTCTTGACCTAACTGCCTGAAAACGTTACGTTACGCGGGAGGGTGACGCGGGAAGGTGACGCGTAACCATGAAAACACAATGACATATCAGTGTTGACTTTTGTATATTTTTAACAAGAGTTGTCATGGAAACTAAAGATGTACTTTGATGAACGCTTGCAAATAAAATCATTATTGAACCATTTTGTGTCTATAGGATTATATAGCAGCCGTGATCTATTACCAAGTAGCAGCCGTGATCTATTACCGGGTAGCATCCGTGATCTATTACCAAGTAGCAGCCGTGATCTATTACCGGGTAGCATCCGTGATCTATTACCAAGTAGCAGCCAAGAGCTAAAGCATGTTCCATGTTTCTTGAATTTTAGCCGTAGGCTCTAAGCAAAAAGATCCGGGGGTCCAGGGGGCTTGCCCCCTGGTGAGGCCCGCAGGGCCGAGTTTTTTTACTGATACTTCAAAAAGTGTGCTTTTAGTGCACATCTATGTATTCCCTAAACACTTTAAGTAAATGAAGTGTGATAGAATAAATATTAAGGATTTTTTTTGTTTAATAGCTGTTCTTATTATTTAAAAAATGTATGATTTAGAATACTCACTGAAAATACACATTGTTTAAACCATCATAAACATGAACAGGTAATGTGTGTAAGACTCTGTAGTGGTAGAAAGTCATAGATCTTTTAGAGCTAAGTTGGTATGGAGCAAAGTTAATTTGCTGATATTTTCGATAACTATATAAAATTAACATAATCACGTCATCTTATATTCTTCCTAGCTCGAGAAATATTGAGATGAGGCTGCAGGGGCTGTCAGTCATGTTTCTTTTAATCCCTTAAGAACAATGTTATTTGCGTATCCATATTTCTTCGTTATTTATTCACCAAAAGTTGTGTACATGGTGTAATTTTGAACGTAATTATATTACGCATTGGGTTTGATTTTCGTATTTTGAATAAATACGCATAGTTTTGAAAAAGAGGTGAAAATAGAAACGTCAAACTAAATTTTTTTCTATAAAACTAATTAGGAATTTGCAAAGCAATTCCAACGCACAATTTCATCCTTGATAAAATGCTACTTGTTTGGAAAATTTTGTTTAAAAATAATTGTGAATTTTTGATACTCGTGATAGTATTTCCGGTTCGAAATCAACATTATGCTTATGGGACTAAAACCATCATGGCCGTCAGCCTCTGCAGACTCTTAAGGAATTGAATATGTACATACTGTATTATAATAATGGGCTGTTTAAGAAATTATTCTGGAAGCAACACTATTTGCATGTCACCCTGGACCGAAGAACCAACTCATCATCAGTAGAAAGTTAGCCACCCGCCGTCTCCGAGCTGTTTCCTCAATTTGAAGTCTGTCATAGACACCTAAAGCCTCACCGGAGAGCAATGAGAAACCATAAACGTCCGGTAAGTTGTTCAATGATGTAACACAGCCGATCACACGACGGTGCAGCGGAAGTACCTGGGAGACGGAGAAAGGGCCTCGAGGTCAGCGTCTGAACTTTCCACCTTCCCCCATTATCTGGAATCCCGTCGTCTCCTCTTTTTTCTGAACATAGATTCACCGCATTGCTGCTGCTTGAGGAATAGTTGACTATCTCTATGCTTGCTTAAGTGATTTCTTAAGTGATCAGATTAATTGTAAAAGTGATTTTCTACTAAACTTTTCTAAAACCCTAGGGATTTTTGAAGCAATTAAAAACTAATTTAGTTTTGGGGTTAATTCATTAGCCATATATCTAATTACTAGTTTTAGCCATATAACTAATTTTCATGGTTGAGCAAAAATTAAATGACAATTTATAGTATAGCATCGTATAACAAGTTCAACATAGGCCTACAAAAGTTTATTGTTGGGCTGTAACAGTGTAACCAGAAAATAAAAACCTAAAAAAATGTTTGTTTACTTAATGATAAGGTGCCCATTGTCATGATAATGGTGGTGAATGAGTGTGATGAGTGTAAACAGAAGAAGAAAGAAACAGAGGTCGCATCCAATAGTTCACTAAAATTGTGTCGAGTTATTGTTTCGAGTAGTTACTTCTCCAGTTGGCCTTGGGAATACTGTAGCAGGGAAGCACCTTATCAGCTCCACCTCTTTATTCCCCCCAGTTATCAAAGATAAATGTAATAGTTATGACTAAAGATGTATAAAGATGTACATATACATTGTAATCTATTTATAACTGCCGCTGAATCGTTCACTGCGTATTTAAGAAAGAGTCCTCTGTTTATTTTTCTCTGTGGTGTAGATGAACGAGTCACATAGAGGTGCGACCAATGGGGCGCTGAATGTTTGTCGATTACTTAGTTCTCCAGTTCACCATGGGAAGAGCAGGGCCAGCACCTTATCAGTGCCTCCTTTTAACACCATCAAATCCTCGAGATAAATATATCAATAATTATTAAATATATATTAATATGTAAATTAGTTGTAATCTTTAATTAATTAATGGAGTTTTAATACTTATATCTGCCACTGAGGCGTTTGCTGCTACCGTAAGAAAGTGACATCTGTTTCTTTTTTCTCTATAAACGAGTATAATCATTGTTACTAATTAAAGTCGACTGGTTCTTAAAAAAGAAAATTTATCAATATTAGCCCAATGCCATGGGCAACTGAGGTACAAACAGTTTAGCATAACATCCGAACGACGTAGTATTGGCTCTACTTTTCGTAAACTCACAAACCAGATATTGTACTCAATTCTCTCCTGTGCTTAACAACTACATTCTGGCAACTATCCCACATAGATAAGCCAGACATCTACATAACATGGCCACGTTGATTGTAACCATTGAGCGTTCGGCATGTCGGTATAGAAGGACTGAGTACAGAACCTATTGCCTAAAATGTCTACAACACTTAGCCCCCAGTTAACTGGCTTACATCACTACATCACAGGGCTGGCTGCATTTAATAGATTTTGTTCAATCCTAATTTGATTTAACTAATAGATGTGGTTAGTCAACAAAATAATTTCTTAAAAATCAGGATATATTGGGTCTTTGAATAAACATCCGAGCTCTGATAAAGCTGCTCTATGAACAGAAACAATCCGTGTCGTAATAAAATAACGAAATAAGTTACCCAATCCTGGTCTACAAATTCCATTCTTAATAAACGTAAATGTAAACTTAACAGGACGTGAGGCGGAAACAGCGTGGTAGAAAGTCGGAAACAAAACCCGTTGTCGGGATTGGCCCTGTTAATCAGAAAACTGTCGGTTTCTTTATTCTTCCTTAATATTACTCAATAAGGAAATAAATATTATGTACAAACTTGGTCTCATAAGCCTGATTGCACAGTGTTTTTATAAATACAGGTTAGATGGTTCGTTAATGTAGATCCAAAATCACTTTAACTTACAAAAATATTGTTATTAGACTCATGAGAAAATATAGGTGATTGAATGAGTGTGATGAGTACAGATGAATGAGTGTAATCAATGTTACTAACTAAAGTTAATCAGTCTTTAGTAAAAATTTTTACTAATAGTTTAATAGACAGGAAAAGTCTACTATTTACTACAACTAATTTCACAAAATTAGTTACATTTGAAGCACTAAGTAAATTTTACACTACAGAAATGTATTACAATATTCACACAAAATGTGCAAAGATTCTTTTGTGAATCCAACCCGCCCACCCATGTACATACTAACTGAACAATTAGTCTGTGAGCGTGGCAGTGTTGCTACTAACCTTATTAATAACAAATATTGCAATAATAAACATTATTTGATAGTAATAATAGACATTTAACACTTCTTCAAGACAACTGTTTGAGTAGGCTGATGTTTTCGTAAAAGAGCCCCCCTTCATTCCTCACCTATGTACAGTTGTCAAAGGCCGTGAGCACAGACTAATTAATTGTTCGGTCAGCACAGTGGTAGTGACCCACCCACCTACCCACACACGTACAGGCGGCAAAGTTGCAGTTTATCGCATTTAAGGTAATGCGATTTGATCTCGGAGCGCTCTTACAGCAAATGCTGGAACTGCAAAGATTTGGAGATTGCTTGAATCAATGGCGTGACGATGTACACCAGCTGCAATCATTGCAACGCCTTTACGTCTTGCATTGTTGCCACATTTCGGGCACATTATTTGAATGCAAGTGTTTTATAACCTAGTTGTTTAATATTGTGAATTTGAGTGTCAGTAAAAATATTACGATCGAGGGCCTTACAGTATTGTTTACTCTTATTTATAGATAGTTCTTATCAAATTATATATACCGTAGTGTTATATTGGATTATTGTTTGAATCTTCTACAAATGCCTCTTCAAGCAGAATTCTATCTCAACTAGTTAGTATTGTCTACCGTGTGTCAAACGCGGTACTCTTGGCAACACCGCACGTCAGAGCTACACTCAAATGCCACTAAGCGCGCTCATGTTAAGTCGAGTCAGTCATTAAATAAAGTATAATAGATCTGCAGTTTAGCTTGGAATCCGAACCAAGTAGTACTGGTTTGATTTTTGGCAAACTTACAAGCCTGATAATCAGTTCTGTACTATGGAAACATCCGAACTCTTGGCAACATCCTACAGACCATCCCAGGTTTTTCTATCAGTGTTCATTTCAATGGTAAATATTGAGCGGACAGCATGTTGGCATAAGAGGATGGAGAACATAAGTTATCGAACGCTTAACTCCTAAGTACCAGGTAAATTACCTACGCGACAATTCTATACATAATTAAATAACGCCTATTACCATGAAGAGTGAGTAGAGTGAATGAAATAGGTATTGTACGTCTACCATTGACTAAAATAATGTTCACCTAAATAAAATATTTATAAACAAAAACATAGCATATTGCCAAATATTTTCTCACTTTAAGGTTAACTTCAGAATATGATTTTTAGAACTGATTTTTGAGGTTAGTTTGGGAAGCCAACTTCTCAAACATCTCGAAAATCCCTCGAATACTCCACTAAGCGCAAGTCTCGTGTGCAAGTTTTTGATGAAACCTGACTGCGACTCAGCACTATCTCCGGTGTCAGGGCATTCAGCGGTCACTGCGTCAGCTGATTGTGCGGAGCATCCACGGTAAAACCCCGGAATGTTTGGACCTTTCACTGGACTTTCTCCCGAAACTAGTCACTTGTCACTCGTATCGTCCCAACGTATTCCCATATCAATCGGTACTCACAGCACTTTCTATGGCTTCAACAACTAATTGTTTCTGTTCCCGTGGAAATTGTATCAACCCTAGTGGTGCAAACATAGATGATGTTAACTTGTAGTTCAGAGGAGGTTTCTATAATCACCTAAGATAGATTAGGACATAATCTATGTATCAATGTAGAGTAACCAGTCTCGAGTCCTCGTCAAAAGGATGAACAGTAGCCTGCTTATTTACCCAATGCTAATAACATATACATTTAGTTTTTGCTCTGAAAACTCTAAAGGGATTGTGTACTTTTACGTTGACAGTGAGGTACGTACAGCATAACCCACCCACCTATACACACACAGTTGTACTGTATATAGTACCCACCCACCCACCCATACACACACAGTGATAGTGACCCACACGCCCACCCATACACGCACAGTGATAGTGATCCACATGCCCACCCATACACGCACAGTGATAGTGACCCACCCGTCCACCCATACACGCACAGTAATAGTGACCCACCCACCCACTCATACTTGTACAGTGATGGTATTTATTTAATACCACTATACGTGTATGGGCGGATGGGTCAATACCACTATACGTGTATGGGTGGGCGGGTGGGTCAATACCACTGTACATGTATGGGTGGGCAGGTGGGTCAATACCACTGTACATGTATGGGTGGGCAGGTGAGTCAATACCACTGTACGTGTATGGGTGGGTGGGTAGGAGGGGCAACACCACTGTACGTGTGGGGCTGGGCGGGTGGGGCAACACCACTGTACGTGTGAGGCAACACCACTGTACGTTTGGGGCTGGGCGAGTGGGGAAACACCACTGTACGTGTGGGGTTGGGCGGGTGGGGCAATACAACTGTACGTGAGGGTGTGGATCAACACCACCGTACATGAGGGGGTGGGTGAGTGGGTCAACACCACTGCACGTGTGCGGCTGGGTGGGTGGGGCAATACCACTGTACGTGAGGGGGTGGGTGGGGGGGTCAATACCATGTACCAGTAGGGGTGATCAATGGTGAAAATTTAAATGGTGAAAATACGAGATTTTACAGGGTTTTATTTTCACCATTTAAAGGTTTATCCTGTCGCACTTTCAGTTATGTACTTAGGACTCGTGGTGAGTTGATTAAATTACCTTAGCGGAATGATGGTAATATTGTTTTGAATTTGTTTATTTAATTGTTACACAGTACTTTATTCAAGGAGAAGGTGAGTTGTTGAGTTTTCAGGAGCTATATAACCTTGGTAGTAGGAGCGGGTATATTATTTTTGTAAATTTTTTTATTTTTCAAGCTGGTAATACATCAATTATAATTTCAAAACTTGAATTTAGAATGCTTTGGGTTCGCAGAAGTATCATATTATCCCAAGTGTTTGAAGACTAGTTCGGTTTCTTCATAACATGTTTATATTATTTAAAGAAACTAGCTAAATATTGAAGAAATTTCCTTCAGGTAGTTTTGAAATGATTCGTAAAAATCAAAAACATCTAGATAATATGAGTCCTATCAATCACTCTATCCTAAAAAAATTGCGAAAAAGAAAAAGATTTGTCAGTGGGCCCACCATGACGTACTTTGGGTGGGTGAGTGGACTGGTTAATGGAATGAAATGAAAAATGGCTTTATTTGGAGGCGAAGTCAGGACAATAGTGTCCTCTCTACCACTTAACCTCATATGTCAAGACATATGTTGGGTGGCGGGTGGGCCCATTCATTTTTGATGCCAATCGTAGAGATGTGGATGAATATGAGAGGCGATTGAGTGTACATGGACGAGTGTAGTCACTGTTACAGCAAATTTCATCTCTACATTAGAAAAAACCTTTTGTGAATAGCCCAATAGCTTAGGCAACTAAGGGACCTACAGCTTTATATTTAATCTGAATCACGTAATATTGGTCTGATTTTCAGCTAACTGACAAACCCAATACTCAGTTCTCTTCCACACACAGCGTCCGGACCCTGACTACCATGCAACATGGAAACCCCAGCCTTGTCCAGTACATCCAGTACGTCCAGCCACGTCGATGGCAATCAATTAACGAACGCCGTGTCAGAAGACTGGTTATGTAACATATCACCTATCCTTAACACTTTGTCCCCAAGTATTGTTTGGGTTACAGTACTCCGCCACTATAATAGTGCCTACATTACGTTAGGTGGTACGTGGGCCCATCAAGATGTATTTTGAGTAAGCTGCCTTGATCAATACAAAGTTATCTTACTTACCTTATTTCAGAAAGAACTTCCCCAACAAGTATATGCTAATTGCTTTATCTAGAGGAATCCGACACTTTCCCAGAAGGACGATCAGGTCAGTGAAAGGATGGGTGGGTGGGGTAATATTATAAGAAATCTTCTCAAACAAGAGTGAATGTGAAAGGAACTAAGTGTTGCACGAATGAAGATACAAGAGTTGCAGCTAATTAAAGTCAGTTAGTATTTGGATATTAACGCTAATTGGCATTATCTTGCGAGATAACCTGCTTTTAGATTGATATTTCAAGCGATGTCAAACATGTATAACATGCAGTTGTTAAATAGTAGGTGTAAAATTGTGTATTAAATTAAATTCAGAGCCATTTATATTTAAATTATGCATGAAACCATTTCGTTCTGATAATAATAACGCATTCAGTAATTCAGATTAAAATACATTCAGACAAGCGCTGTTTCGTGACTGTAACAATGATTTGTTTGATATTAACTACACACGGACAAATATTTAGATACTACATTGTGGAAGATGGAAAAAACTAGTGGAAACATTGAAACACTTTCGTTTCAAAAAGATAATTTTCATATTAGACACAAGCTCTTTCAAAATATAGCTCACTTTAAGTAGTTATATGAATTTTGGAAAACAGTCAAGATATGTGTAATTCGGTTAACAATGAGGTCGATATATCTTCCGGTTACTATTGACCAACGGTAACCGAATCATTTACTGTACATTATGTAAATTTTCAATTTATAAATTGTGGAGAGAGAGAGAGTGTGGAGAGAGAGAGAGAGAGAGAGAGAGAGAGAGAGAGAGAGAGAGAGAGAGAGAGAGAGAGAGAGAGAGAGAGAGAGAGAGAGAGAGAGAGAGAGAGAGAGAGAGAGAGAGAGAGAGAGAGATTTGACTGGCATAGAGCTAAAATTACAATACATAGAGACTTTAAATTTCTTTAAATTTGCTACATAAGTATATTTTTAACCTAGAGGTAACGAAGATACATTTTTTCGCAAAAGCTCTATTAGTAACATAAAGGGCCCTAAAAACGTTTTTCTATATGAATAACATTGAGTTTATTGTTTATTAGACACATGAAAAAGCACGAAAACAAAACAATACATACTATTAAAATACAATAGTAAACAAAATGTTATTGAAATATGTATGTAACAAGATACGTACTATGTAATAACAACTTATAAGGTAAAGCAGTGACGAGAAAATTTTAACATATCATATACGTTAACATTTTGTATTGTCCTCTAATTACATTGTAATGTAGATAATGTGTTTTAAGAAAAGCACTTTTCCTTACGCTTAAATGATTTGTTATCACGTTTTTATGGGTCAGTAGGTACTTTGCATGCTATATGTGATTCTTTAATGTTAAAACATTTAGCCGTAAAATGTTACTAATGCTGATTTTATTTTAAAAAGTATACTTGTGACACAATTAATATACATGTTTCGTGATACTGATTATAATATGGTAATTAGTATTACACCAAGTCCTTTAAGTATGTCATAACAAGAACTCTGTCTTCGACAAATCGTAATAACAAGGAACTATGAAATAGTTAAGTCAGAGTTATTTAAGAAAAGAGTACGTATTTCTGTAGGGTACAAAAAGTAGAAGCATTTAAGACAAGATTATTGCAGAAGATATGTTGGTCTCATTGGTATTTGTGAAGGAGGGAATGTTTTTTTACCCATATTTGAAGTTCTAATGAAGTAATTTCCAACGAATCTCATTCCAGTTAGTTATGATTTAATGTTTTTATATAAAATATTAGAAAAATTACTTCAACATAATGAGAGGATCTTTTCCGTTAATTCACTACCACTTGATAAATATTATAATGCTCTAAAAAAATTCCCCAATCATTTTTACGTCCACTGTGGTATTCCTTATCCGCTAGGAATCTCATATCACTGGCCTCTATCTTATCGCTTTTCAAGATCTTACACACGGAGAGCGCATTCGGCGGTACGTCAATCATTGGATTTACCAGTTTATGATCAACTTCAGTAGTCACCTAACCGACCTAACCAGACCTAACCTAACCGTAATTGTGGTAAAAAAAGTAGTGGTAGTGAAGTAACGGAAAAGGTCTGAATTATATTTTATCACGTGAGAAAAAGGAAGAAAATATCTTGTCAAATTGATATGGTAATAGTGTAATGTCAAAGAAAATAATTTGTAAATATCATTTTCTGCTGAAACGTAATAGTCAGGATAGAAGTAAACATTTCATAACAGCTTATTTGTGTGTCTGTGACAGAACCCTCATTTTTTACACATAACAAACATCAAAACTATTTACAGTAGTCAAAGGCGTGTGTGGCTTATAATGAGTTGTATTGTTGGGCTCTAACGTGGGACGATTTTGAGATTTCAATTCTGAAGGAAATGTTACGATTATGAGTTAAGTTATTCAGCAATGTCCTCTTAACTTTTTTATCCGTCTTTTAACTATTTATTCAAAAACGAGCTCATTTTTATGAAAAACAAATGTTATGCCTCAACATGTAAGGTAGTTGCTCTATGACGTACCAATGATAGCAATAATAAAAAATAATTTATTGTTTCATGATCATGATTTTCACGTTTTACAAGTTTTACCTTTAAATTTTTGTTCACGTCCCACATTGTATGTATGGTTAAAAACAATATTGAAGATAGATACTGTTTTAAAATACATGATTGCATATTTAATTAGAATTTAACTTCGAAAGACATTGAAAATTCACTTTCCGTTAATATAAAGTTCGTACATAATAAATATCTTAATGATAGGATCACAAAATCGGTTCTTATTGTTGCCCAAACACGCTAGCTTCACTCAGTCAATAAATTCTAAAACTGGCTTCATTTTATTGCTAGTCAGTTTGATTTGTAAATTCCATGAATGAAATCCTTGACCTACAAATTTACAATTAAGATAATATTGATTCTAAGAGAAGGATCATAGATAATATTATATAATACATTCATATCTGTACTTCTATAAATAAAAACTCTTATTTATTTATTTTTAAGATGCCTATCGTCAAGATATGGACGAATACGGATTTGAATGTATAAACTTAGGCCGAATATTCCTTAGATAGTGTCAACAATTAATAGCCCAATGACAAATGAACAGCCGGTGGTTATTAGCTTACCTTTCAAAATTTGTTATGCATCTGAGATCAAACTGAGAATCTTTAGCTTAGAAGCTGGGATTTAACCAACTAAGTTACCGACCTATTTAGAATGTTTTCAAATATGACTTGTCTACTATATAGATGCTGGCACTTAAAGAATGAACAATAATTTAGAAATATTTATGCCTAAAAACAATTAAGAAAATATCTACAACAGCATCTGTATGTATTTACGAAATATTATGCTGTCTGACAAGTATAGCCACATTATGTAGCACACGATCGGAGGGTTAGAATCAATAAAAATATACTAATTATGATAATATATTATGACACTATTGTAATTAATAAATGTCAAATAAAATGTTGGAATTGTATTCAATCTGGTGCGTGTTACTTTAAATTTATATCTGCACCTATTTATATAAAAATTCTATTACAGTACAATTTTGCTTCTTATCCCTCTAGATAAAAGCAATTCTAGAAGGAAAATAAAATTTAAGAGCTATAAATTTGATTATGATTAGTAAATTTATCGAGAGCTTAGAATGTTTTCATTTATTATAACTTAAACGTGTTTTTCTGATAATTTCTTAGACCTACCTTCACACCATCCAATCGACGAGCCATTCAATATCAACAACAAAATACGGTACCTAAAAAGATTTTTAAAGTAGGCTTCCAAAAAAGTCGAAAGTAACAGTATAGTTATAATAATAAGCTAAATAATTTCATTTACTTTTTGTTAATTCTAGGCACAAGCGGGCAGAAGGAAAGACAAACCCCAAATTTAAATAGGACAGACGATTTCTTGCCAAGTTTTACCGTGCAATCGGTTCACTTATTGTGATAAATGAAGAGAACGTGTGTTGCCTAAAAAATACAGTACATTGTCAATATTTGCAGGCTCGGCACGCGCGCGTGTTTACTATTTGCCTACGGCGTGTGTACACAGGACACACAGGCAGTTCGTGAGAAGGCTATCAAGTGTCTTACACAAAAGTCGATCCCACAATCAACTTTGCCAGTCGTCATTTGGTAACATCACGACTGTCTTTATCGTAGGGTATGCAGAGGAATTTGTATGCTGAACGGTCTTTATGTCGTGTTTACAACGTCACTAGCGGAAAACATCACTCTCAACCGTATAACGATGGTGCGCACCTAACCTTAAAACGAAAAGGGCTTCCCAACTTAACCACTGTAATTGTGCACTTGACCCAGCACTATCTGAGCCCTCAGTGTCACCTGTAATGGCTCTGGAGTGTCACGGTGAGGTTGGGTTAACTTAGTTTAGGCTAAAGTTAGGTTAGGTTAAGTTATCCGCCGACGTATAGTTTCAATAAATAACTGTTGATCAATTTAGGCCCGCTAAACAAAGTAAAATATGTTCGTAAAAAAGGACAAAAACATATAAATAAACTTGTTTTGAATTTTCTGGTGTGTAATTACAGTATATAGAATACGTAGAATAGATATATGGAAATATACGATTTTCCTAGCAATGCACAGGAAAATCTCTTACTCTATTTGACTAAATTTTTTATGTAACTTATCTACTACTATTTCAAGATAACTTATATACACAAAATAAATTGTGATAATATCTAAAGAATCGAATGAAAAAAACCTAATGAAAATTATTTGAACTGGCTGGCCGCACTTGCGTCTGACAACAATGCAATGTTTAAAATGAATTTTTATTTTTTTATTTGATAGACTTTAAATTAAATCTTTGAGTACAATATACACCACCTTCTTCCCATTAAACGCATAACTGTAGCCCAGTGGGGTGGAGCCCTGAGTTCTAAGGGTGGCCAGAAACACTTACTTTCTTATTTTTGGACCACAACAACCTGTATTCCAAATTTCACCTCTTCAGCGTATCGAGAAATTGGAGAACCTTTGATACCTGAGTTATGACTTTTCATTTTGTATAGTGATATATTTTTCTGGTTTCTCAAGATTCTACGAATCCTGAGCACACCAGTCAGGACTAAGAGAAGAGAAGGGACTTGGCCAACCCCAGGAGCCTTGTCATAGCCAAGGACTTCAAATACGTGCTGTCCAACATCATGTCCCAAGCACGCAATGCGTTGCGAACGCATTTTCCGTGGAAAATGGACTGTGTAAGGTTTGTATTGTGAATTTAATGTTAGCGTAGACAATCATGTGTCATTGACTGAAAGTGTTTTTGTAACAGTTTATACAAACATCGATTGTGAGCCATCGATTTGCCAGAATGTTTATGTTGTTGAATTGTTCAATAGCAGAGTGTATTCTCCTGATTCAATGTAAGTGAAAATTGAAAACATAATTTTCAACATTTCATAAAGTTATACTGTTAACAACTAGTAATATGAAGTACCATGTGCACTTGTATATAAACAGTAATTTGGCAATCAATGGGGATATTTATTTGTAATTTATTTTAAATTAGAGAATAAATATACTGATTTATCACGCTTAGTTCAAATTTATTTTTTTGTTAGTTTTTTAAGTTATTTTTTGTTAATTTGTTGTACCATTTTCCACCTGACCCGCATTTGTTATGTTACTATAATCGTTTTTGTTACACTCCTAATTTGCTATTGTTGTCTACAGTCACAGTGTTCTTTCATTCTTATTAAATTTTCTTTTACTCCTTATTATTGTTGTTTTGTATAATTGCGTTGATTGTTACTATTGTTATGTTTTATAAGTATGAATCTTAGTGACCAAGAATACATTCAAGTTATTTCATGCGCAATTATATATAGCATGAACTAAAATTTATGATGTAGCCATTTTCCAAATTGCATATCTTTAATATTGCAATTTAATTGCCTATAGCAGTGATGTAAGTATTTAAAATCTGAAAAGAACAAATAAAAATACAGTACAAGTAATTACTGCATCAAAATTTACATAATACTTATAATTTTGTTCTAATGTCAATAGAAAGTATGCAACTGAATTTTTATTTTATATGCAAATATAAAATGATCACTTACGAAATATTACTTAACATGAGCCGTGGTAATACTTATAAATATAAAATCAACAATATAGAATTAGGTTGATTATTATTCTATATTGGCATAAAAATGCTTATTTATCTGTAAGATTAATAATTAAAAGTACAGTTCACTGCTAAACCTGGGGAGTGCTGTCCTAACAAGTTATTAACTGTTTAATAGAAATGCCTTGATAAAGAAATAAATAACAAAATTGTGAGTAAACTCATCATTTTATTTAGATCTTATGAAGTGGTACTGGAATTCTAAAAGAAAATCTCGTCAGACCTGTATTTAACAAACCAGTTTATTAAACGAAACCTAAAATTCATGAGGACCCACCACCTACGAGACTGTGGAGCAAGACAACCGGTTGAAATAACTAATGGACCATGTCTGGCAATGGTATCAGGAGCTACGGAGAATGCCAAGGTTAGGTTGTAAATAAGAAGTAGAACGGCGACCTGCACTTCCTATGTAGTAGACAGTGGATGGCCATTGTAATGGAAGCCGAAGAAAATGCCTAGATTGGGTTGTAGGTGTATCATGACAACCCGCATTTCTCAAGTGATGGACAGTGGACAGTGATGGTAACAGGAGCTACGGAGAATGCCAAGGTTAGGTGGTCGTCATTAAGAAGGAGAACGACGACCCGCACTTCTCAAGTGGTGGACAGTGGACGGTGATGGTAACAGGAGCTACGGAGAATACCAAGGTTGGGTGGTTGTCATTAAGAAGGAAACGACGACCCGCACTTCTCAAGTGATGGACAGTGGACGGTGTTGGTAACAGGAGCAACGGAGAATGCCAAGGTTGGGTGGTCGTCAATAGAAGGAGAACGACGACCCACACTTCTCAAGTGGTGGACAGTGGACGGTGATGGTAACAGGAGCTACGGAGAATACCAAGGTTGGGTGGTTGTCATTAAGAAGGAAACGACGACCCGCACTTCTCAAGTGATGGACAGTGGACGGTGTTGGTAACAGGAGCAACGGAGAATGCCAAGGTTGGGTGGTCGTCAATAGAAGGAGAACGACGACCCACACTTCTCAAGTGATGGACAGTGGACGGTGATGGTAACAGGAGCTACGGAGAATGCCAAGGTTAGGTGGTTGTCAATAACAAGTTGAACGACGACCCGCACTTTTTAAGTGATGGCCAATGGACGGTGATGGTAACAGGAGCTACGGAGAATGCCAAGGTTAGGTGGTTGTCAATAAGAAGTAGAACGACGACCCGCACATCTCAAGTGATGAACAGTGGACGGTGATGGTAACAGGAGCTACGGAGAGTGCAAGGTTAGGTGGTTGTCAATAAGAAGTAGAACGACGACCCGCACTTTTCAAGTGATGAACAGTGGACGGTGATGGTAACAGGAGCTACGGAGAATACCAAGGTTAGGTGGTTGTCAATAAGAAGTAGAACGACGACCCACACTTCTCAAGTGATGGACAGTGGACGGTGATGGTAACAGGAGCTACGGAGAATGCCAAGGTTCGGTGGTTGTCAATAAGAAGTAGAACGACGATCCGCACTTCTCAAGTGATGGATAGTGGACGGTGATGGTAACAGGAGCTACGGAGAATGCCAAGGTTGGGTGGTCGTCAATAAGAAGGAGAACGACGACCCGCACTTCTCAAGGGATGGAGAGTGGACGGTGATGGTAACAGGAGCTACGGAGAATGCCAAGGTTCGGTGGTTGTCAATAAGAAGTAGAACGACGATCCGCACTTCTCAAGTGATGGATAGTGGACGGTGATGGTAACAGGAGCTACGGAGAATGCCAAGGTTCGGTGGTTGTCAATAAGAAGTAGAACGACGATCCGCACTTCTCAAGTGATGGATAGTGGACGGTGATGGTAACAGGAGCTACGGAGAATGCCAAGGTTGGGTGGTCGTCAATAAGAAGGAGAACGACGACCCGCACTTCTCAAGGGATGGAGAGTGGACGGTGATGGTAAAAGAAGCTACGGAGAATGCCAAGGTTGGGTGGTCGTCATTAGAAGGCGAACGACGACCCGCACTTCTCAAGTGATGGACAGTGGACGGTGATGGTAACAGGAGCTACGGAGAGTGCCAAGGTTGGGTGGTTGTCAATAAGAAGTAGAACGACGACCCGCACTTCTCAGACGATGGCCAGTGCAATCTCCTTTCACTGACTACTTGAGAAATAATAGTGCAATGGGAACGATGCTGAGGCCTGAAGATAAATGTCTATGAAATGTGGTAACTGAAACGAATCAAGCTGCGGTTTTCTTGTACAATAGAGTATTGAACATTACTTGAATGGAAGCTAGAAAAGTGTTTTTGTCAACGTATCCAGAAGTAGATTTAAGTTAGTTTGTGTTTCAGGATGATTATACAAATTTAATATTTACACACGTGTTTTAAAGACAAGAAAATTATGTTTATAAAAAAAAGGTTATAAACCTACTATAAACAGGTTTCGTTTATAGGAGTAACAGGTTAAAGACAACTCACGCGCAATTTCACTCATAAAAACGTGTTATTAAACACATATAACTATAAAAAGCAAATTAGATCAAGGAAAATCTCCATGATATTTTTTTCTTAAAGAATATAACATGTTGGATACTATACAATTAGTTTGAAAATTATTTTTTAGTTATTTTAAGTTTGACAGGACATTAAATCTCAGAGTTTTGTTATTTCGGACGATCTGCGCGTAGCCGTTCCACCAATACCAAAGTTATTTTATTCAGACTATATTAAGGTTTTCAGAAGTTGGATTACGTTATTACAGGTTCTAGGATGATCAAAAAAGTGATTAGTTAACCATGAGGTTCAAAGAAGTAAAAAAAATTAGTATCGTACTGAAAATATCCATCTTAGAGAGTTAAGTCTCAAACACTCTTTTTGTGTATGCACAGTGCACTAGCGTTCAAAGAATGAATATTGAATAAATGCGGAATTAAATGAAGGATTTTAAGAACATTGATTAGTAGGGTGAACAGAAGATTGAAAATAAATAAATATATATTATTCATCTAGATGAGTCAATAATGTTAAAATACTATTGACTTATCAATAATTAATTACATATAGGATAAGTCAGTCAACGGTAGTTTAGGATTGGTAAATACATTTAAAGAGCCTTACATACAGGTCGTTCATATGTAGAGTAGTTGAAAAGGCCATAAGTCTATCCTGAACCATAAAAATGACTCTTTAACTATATAAAATTAAATAATTTAAATATATAAAGATTCTTTACTTTCTATGGATACAAATATGTGGATTTCACTGACAGCTAAAAAAAAAACAGACTAATCACTTACCATAAACTCGATACCATAGTTACGGATTGCTAAATTATGATGAATATTGCTAAATTATAATGATTATTGCCAAATTATGATGAATATTGCTAAATTATCATGAAGTTTGCTAAATATGATGAGGATTGCTAAATTATGATGAAGATTGCTAAGTTATTATTTCGCTTCAAGATATTTGCTTCTTTTTACAGTGTTACTCAAGGATTCTTCTTCTAGTTCGAGGGAAGCCTGTTACTATAGAATAAGGAGAAATCGTTACGGCAATTTCCACCTACATACAGAGAAGAAAGAACAGAGGTCGCATCTAATACAGTGCTCAATGGGTGTCAATTATTTAGTTCTTGAGTCAACCGTGCGGATGTCTCGCCCAGCACCGTTGTTAGTCCTTCCCCTAATTCCCCTACAAACCTTCAAGAACAATTGTAATAATTAATATTACACCTTTATTAAGACGTAAATTAGAGGTAATCTAAGTACATAAGTTTGCTGCGGCCATGCGTAAGCACCTCTGCTTCTTTTTCTCTGAAACGTAAATATACAAACATCATAAGTCCGTAAATGCATTACAGGTAAAATTATCTATTCACCTTTCTTTAAAGTTTCTTTCATACACTTAATAAAATTTTACCTGTATACAGTAAGATATCTACTTAATCTAGAAGTTTAATCAGTTTGTTCAAAGTTATAACTTGGTTCTGTGTTATTGTAAGTTTCGGGATATAACAACTGTAAATGTACACAAGAAAGATTTATATTGTAACTCCATTTATAAACATATTTTATCATCATACTTATAAGTACCATCCTATTTTACAACATCCTAACAGTTATTTATTATTTTTGTATTTTGTTTTGTCAATTCAGTTTTTAAATCGTAATTTCTTTGTTAACTAAAGGAAGTATTACACCTGAGGACTCCTCCACGAGCAAGTCTCCGCTTGTAATAGGTTACTTTTGGTTAGGTTAGGTATGTGGGCATGTTGAAGTGGACATGCTCGTGAACATTCCATTACAGGTATATTTGGGAATTGCCCACGAGCAATTCATCACGTGTAATACGCCCTTAACCCCTGCACGATTAATCCACGTTCGTCTATTTTCACAATATTTTCCGAAAAACTAACTTGGTCTCAGAATCGTAAATTTTTTAAAAACTAACTACACGTTATTTATTTCAAAAATTACACGTTTCTTTTCTTGTCCAGATACTAGTTTAGCTCAGAGCACATCTGTCTTAATAGGATGCATCTACCAAATCATCTATAAAAATTTGGAGACAAAATATTTAATATGAAGAAATAATAGAAAATTATAGTTTCGAAGAAAAAGTTTACTAAAGTTATATATGTTTATTTTAAAACAAATGCCTGAGTTTATAATGTGAACAAAATTACATTATTGCTCTTTAGTTAAAATAATTATATGCAGTTTAATAGAAAGATGTTATGAGAAATATATGACAAAAACATCATGTCCTTCTTCTGGGAAGAAGAAGACATTGTAAGACATTGTAAATGGGGCAATACTTTGCGTTGCAGCATTCAGTTTTTGTAGCAATCACCAGGGGTCAAGTCCTCTGTAACCCCGTCCTCCTCCGGCTAAGGTTTAAGTGTACTTCTGGAGAATACTATCGTGTCAAGGAGAACAACCCTTGTCCCACGGAGGTCACTGTTAATGCTATAGGAGTCATCACCATACACGTCATGCAACGAGAACGAGGTTTATGACTCTTAAATATCAGTATATTAAAAAATGTCAATCTACTGCGCATTTTAAAATCTTTTTACTAACATTAGTTACGAGTGGAGTTAGTAAAAAGATAACACGGCCTCTACGTTGGAAGTTGGGTGACTGATATAAACGTAAACTCTATTAAAGAATCTGAAGATGAAAGCTAAAAGCTGCCAAATATATACAGTGCGTATAATAGCACTGTATTACATAGAGGGTGGGAGCAACTATCACAACGTTAATGATTGACAGAGAATGGATTAGTCCGGTACTGAAGGTGAAAATAAGTCTGAAAATCTTCCCTACATAACATCTGAACCTTGACTACCATCCAACATGGACACCCCAGACTTCTCTAGTAGTGTCCACGTCGATGGCAACTGTTTACTGTGGCCATAAGAAATCGACCTCTGTTTCTTTTTATTCTTTGTGAAATAACGAAAAGTTTTTCACTTATTGACTTGTTAGTGTTATGACTGGAAATATTCTTTACGACTTGCTACTCAGAACATGAAAATATACATATTTATAGATTATTTTTAATGTATAATCTGTACTGTTATAATCAGTGGTTTGTGGTGATTTAAATAATAGCCAAACAAAAGTGATGCGTTTACATTTAACCACTGGAGCGACTGATTTGTATTTAGATGTTGCGGTCGGAATTAAACACGTCATTCTGAGCAAGCTATACTGGAGGGTCTAGCGTTGACGTCACAAATGCTGTGGCCAATTCTCAACATTTAAACACTCGACATGTTTGTTAAACATAATCATTAGATTATAACTGAATGTGACCAGCCATTTCATTTAAGTATCAGGTTCTGTCAAAAATATCTTTTCAACATGCAGTCATTGCGGTCAATGCATTTAAATATTCTATAATATAATCTCACAACATATTTTTACTTTCAGTTCATTTATGTGGAATGTCATTTAATTAGCTACAACGCTAAAAAATAAAAATAATCAAGACAATCTCTATGAAAAGACAAGTTTTAACAATAAAAACTTTATTATTTTACAACACCACTTTAGAGTTTATTATTTTAATGCGATGCACTAGAGTGCATTCTAGTAACAACGACAACATACCAAACCAACGCGTTTTATGAAAGATCAGTTGATACACTTTATTAAGGAAGTTAGAATTGAATATGTTTCAAATTGCCATATACATACTGGTACATGTACATCTATTTACACTTGCACGCATCGACAACTCCATCGAATTAATGTCACAATCAAATATGATACTCAACTGATTGAATTACACATTTGATAAGCGTTTTACCAGTCTTCAGATGAAGCCTTGTCTTTAGTAACAAACGTTTTCAGATGTATGACTTCTTGCTCAAATCTCTTATCTTAGAATTGAATAATTGTGCAAGGAAAACTATGAATATTATAACAATGTAGTGTTCCAGCATCATTGCATACAGCATTTAACATAATAAACATTGGTATAAATGTTAAATAATTAATTGTAATTATTTTACATTTATATAAAAATTGACTTCTAAAAGAAATATAGTAACTGTTAAAACATTTTAAAACACTTGTCACCAATTTATATAAGGGCGATTGACAACATTTTTTTTTTGTTAACAAATTTTGTGACTTCTAGAGTTTTGCTTGATTACAATTTTTCGGTTACAAAATGAATTATGTTTTTTTTATGTTCTTAGCGAAGAACCATACACATTCACATTATTGGATAGGCAAGTTAGCCACGAATTGTCAGTCATATGTTTGTAAGGTAGACAGGTTGACCACCAATTTATGTATTGTGATTGTAAGGAGGGTGGGAAGGCTTCCAATATTCAAGAATACTATAATGTATGAATTCTATGAGTAAAATGGACTTATAATGCAAGTAGGGCCTAATTGTATTCAATGTTATTCAATTTATAAACGGTGAAACTTATGTACAGAACGTACTCGGAACGTTCGTAATTAATCTAAGAATATTTGTTAATATAACAATACCAAATTATGTATTCAAATTTTCATTCAACAATATTACGTATCGAGGAAAATATTACTACTTAAAAATTCAAACAAAAGGAGACGAATTGATTACCTTGACTTTCTTGAGATGTTGCAATTCGGTTACGTCAGAAGTATCGATGACCATCTCAAGTCATCGGTCAAGTCAAGGTAGGAAGTCGGTCATCTCAGCTGACGAAGACGCTCTCATTACGTCACCTATTTTAGACACGTGTCCTCCCTTGTCTGTTTCTTATGGCTAATATATGTGATTTATTGCAGTTTAAATTCTCTAAACGTTCACATTGGGGCTAAATTGAACAAATACTAATCGATTTAGGCCTGTACAAATGGGTTCCCAATTATACATATACTATTTCAAAAACTGAACTTTAATTGTGGCTAAATTAATATAATATCAAATTAGCTATTTCCTTAATAATTTAACTTAAATACATCAATAATTATAAAGTAACAGAAATAATTAAATTTGGAATTATAAGCCACTAACTAACTGTCAAATATCTTTTCGTTAGCATGTATAATGAATGCATATCTTTCCATTCAGCGAAACAGCAGCTGCGACAATAGACTAACCCTGAATTAGACCTGAAATAGACAACTGCACAAGATTTCCCTAATAAGTTAAAATTTGTATTTTATAAAATTGGGATCGAATATATGTCTATTAATTAGGTTTACTTTTTAAGAATCAGTTGACGTAAAAGAAACAAATATACACTTATTATTGTTCAATCAATACACTTACACAACATGTAATCACGCATAATCTGACTACCGGTGTATTAAATAACAAAGTATATACGAGTATGTCACCCGTCGTTTACATCCTCCCTCCCTTCATTTTTATCACCTTCTCATCGTCCTTCTCACCCACCCTTCGTTCGTGTCCACCTTTTGTTCATGTCACCCTCCGTTCGTGTTTGTCACTTACCCTTCATCCGTGTCACCATCCCTTCATCGATGCTAAACACTCTTCGTCCATATCACCTCCACTCGTGCAGTCACCTCCCTTCATTCATGTCACCTACCCTTTTCCACATCACCCACTGTTCATGTCACTTTCCCTTTGTCCATATCAACGAACATTCATCCTTGACACCTTCCAATCATCCTTGTCACCCACCCTTCATCTATATCCACCTTTTGTTCATGTCACCCTCCGTTCGTGTATGTCACCTTTCCTTCATTCGTGTCACCCTCCCTTCATCCATGCTAAACACTATTCGTCCATATCACCTCAATTGGTTCAGGTACCCTCCATTCATTCATGTCACCTACCTTTTTCCATATCACCCACACTTCACTCATGTCACCTTCCCTTTGACTATATCAACGAACATTCATCCTTGACACTCTCCTTCATTTATATCAACCTCTCGTCATCCTTGTCACACACCCTTCGTTCATGTCCATCTCTTATTCATGTCATCCTTCCTTCGTGCATGTCACCTTCATCCGTGCCACTAACCTCCATCCGTCCATATCACCCTCCGTGTTAAACACTCTTCGTCCATATAACCTCCATTCGCCCAGGTAACCTTCCCTTCATACATGTCACCTACCCTTTTCCATATCACTCACTCTTTAACCATGTCACCCTTCCTTCATACATGTTAAACACTTTTCGTCCATATCACCTCCATTCGTCCAGGTAACCCTCCCTTCATTCATGTCACCTACCCTTTTCCATATCACCCACTCTTCGTTCATGTCACCCCCCCCATCATCCATGTTAAACAATCTTCCATCATGTCACCATTCCATTGTCCACGTCACTCATACGTCGTTTATGCCACCCTCACTCATCATGCCATCCAACCATTATCCATGAAAACCACCTTAAGTCCATGTATTCCACGTATTTTAAATACATTTTATAAGTATACATTTTATTTATATTATCACATAAAAGGCGTTTTTTTATGATTTAGGTACAAATCAGTCAAATTTACGCATTCAAATCATCTAATTAATTTACATTAAGAAAATATTTTTAGTTTTGTAATGTAGAATTTTTTATTCTCAATTTTACTTGTTTTTTAATTCATATTTATATCCATTCATTTAATTAGGCCTACTAATCATTCGCCAACAACGTGTATATACGGCAACAGCGTGTGCAAAGTATATTGATTCACCCCATTTTATTTAAGTGTATTCCCGATAGTGACAATCATCGACTATACGTCAATTAGTGTCAATATATTTACACTGTTTCAATTCACTTTATCCATTGCCGTCTCGTTACCCCTAGTAACAACTAAAGCAAACCTACCATACAAAGCCATTTATCGTAAGATCATCAGAAGAATACATTGTTATACTTTGTTATATAGCTGGTCGTTAATGGCCTAGTCATGGAAGTACATCTGGGGTATTTCAAGCCCCTATTTTGGTTTGAGAGTTTTTACGGGACTTGCACAGTGTCACTACAAACCTTAGAACAAAGCAGTTTGAAAGTGGCTTATTCTTGTTTCTTAATTTTGGTTTATGTAGTTGAACAATGTCTTTACATATTCAATGAATTGAAAAGTGAGAACTCGCTATCGATTACGACATATCTAATTCATGCCTTTAATGTATTTTTGCCAATTTATTCATTGATCTTATCAATTGTTGACTACAAGACTAAAATATCTGCAGCTTTGAACTTGGAAGCAATTGAAGAAAAATTGAAGTTAAATGGAATCAACATTTCTGGGGCACGTTGGCTTAGATCTCTTTTCGTAGGCTTTGTGGCATGGAATATATTTTTCAATATTATATGTTTGAAAGAAAGCAAGAATGGTATTCGGTCCCACCTTCCCTTCACAAGATATATTACAATCAATCAAATGCAAGGAGTGTATATGACGCAAGCTTACCTGCTCATAATTTTTCTTACGAAATGTTCGAAGATCCAAGAAGCCATCTCTAAGGGAATTTCAGATGTTATTAACAATCAGCAAGATGTCATGCTTCAAGAAACTCAAACTTCCTCGGCAAGAAGATTTCCCAAACGTGGCCGAAAAGTGAAAACACAAGCTGATAAAAAACTCACCCTACTCTCAGAACTACAAGGCTGCTTACAAATAACGGAAGGTAACATCCGTGATAGCTTCTGGGTTCACATAATCTGGTACAGGTTAGTTGCTGAGGTAGCAGTTCCGTTTTTTACGTTTGAACTATTGAACAATCATCCCCTCTATGACTGGCTCCATAACTTCATACAATGTATTTTAACTTTTCCTGTCATTGTGTACACTGTCGAAATGATGCGGAAACAGAAAAGTACATCTCTAAGATCACTAGAAAACATTGTGAGAGAACCCCAAACAAAAGTTGTGAAGCACCAACTTCTCGCTGGTATCCACCGAAGACGTGTTACATTTTCCTGCGTCTTCTTTGACGTTGACTACGAAGTCCTGGCAACATTCCTCGAGAACTCACTGTTTATAGCCACTGCAGTGCTTGGAAATATTAAAAATAGTAATTAAGAAGATTTTAGTTCTTTATTTTATTACAAATGTTTATAATGTTTTCAAATATGTAAGTACATATTTGTTTACTTATTAATACATAACAGATACAGTTAATGATGTTAAGCATTCGTTGGCAAATTCAAAATACATACAAAAATCTGTAGAATCATGTTAAACCTACATATTTTAATGGATTTCTCATGTATATTTTTATTACTCATTGTGCATGATTTTTAATGCTAAAACATTTTTAAGCAACGAGATAGTATTCACAGTAGACGTGTAACTTTTTCCTGCGTCTTCTTTGACGTTGAATACGAAAGCTCTGGCAACATTCTCCTATAACTGTTTGTAGTCACATCAGGGCTTGGAAATACCAGATAATTGGTGTTGACAGTAAGTTTTTATTCACTTCAGAACTGAGTGTAATGTGATGGTTAATATTTGATCGATATCATATAATTGTGTCAGTGTTTCATTTCATAAACTCACATTACTTACGTTCAATAATATAATAAATTATTTAGAAAATCTTTTAGTTATATTTTTCATCTAGACGTACCATATACAAAAAACACACAGTTAACTTTCATTACGACAGTTAATTACGTTCATTGTATTTATAACGAAAATATTACTGAACAGAAAATTAGTATAAACTAGTGGACTGTTAACTGTGGTAATACAAATAACAATGCACTGTTAGGTGTTTTAATTTAAGGTATTAAATTGTTTAGTTAGTTGTTACTGTAAGAATGATTAAACATCACTGTAAATGCTATATATAAATGTATACCATAGTCCTATTTCAATAACAATATATATTGATGTACACTAGTATTGTTATTGTTACTGTTTAGTATTTGAAACAACACTTATTACTTTAGAACACTGTTTTTGTCCGACTCGAAATACACTAGATGAAGACGTCTCTACTGATGTTTTATAAATAACTCCTATAACAATCTTCAAACGTAACTACTAGTTTAAATAATAAAATTATTGATATAACAGTTAATAATAACTATACTAACGAAATTATTGAATTGTATTAGGCTCTGAAGTATAAATTCTTAAATTATTTTGAAACATAACAACCGTTTTTAGTATTGTAATAAATTTTAATGTCTAACGGATAGCCTCAAACTTTACTATAAGTTTAAGCATTGAAGCTCTACAGTTTTAATTCACAATAGTTATTAACCATATCTACATGTACAATTTAATATTGTATCAAGCACTAAAAATAAGTGCTAAAAAAGGTCATACTTAACTAAATGTTTAAATATCATACAAACATCTAAAGTGTGACTTCTGTGAACGTTTGTAACCGTAACTACATGTGTTTATATTGTACCACGTTCCACAAATACAGCGGTCTCTCCGGTGTTTGGGCTTGAAGGCACATTCCCCTCTGTAGTTTCAGTGGCTGGCGAGTAGAGCCAAATGTGCTGGGAGAGGATCCAACGCGCATGCGTAACAGAAGTACGAGGCGGAAGGGGGTCACGTAATGTAACTGGCTGACCACGCTTGCGCAATGGGTCATCGGTGACTACGCATGCTCGTTGCGCCGCAGGCCATTACGAGTGGAATTCTGACTACAGATGAGTACGACGTGGCTTTGTACAAGAGCTGGGAATATTACAAAGATTTGTACCATCCTGCATTAGTTGAATACCAAGCTAGATTTTCTAAAACACTTGGTAGAGAGAGCCACAGTTAAAGATAATGTATATGTAAAAATTAGTTTGTTTGGTTGTAACATTTGACCTTTAATATAGTATATAATATTAGAAATAGTTAATATTTGGATTATTATATTTGTTAAATTACTGTACTATATTTGTAGGTCTAATATATAGAAAGAATAGTACATTTTTTTTATACATAAATGAACTATTTTTTTTTCAATGTTGGAAGAGTGTAATTAATTGATATATAATTTATGCTTTTGTTAGCTTACATTTGAATATGATAAATAGCAGTTAGACTATTTTCTAACATTGCTAATGATGATAATAAAAAATATATTAATTTATATGGTATTTTAAATTTTTCACATTGTGTCAAATAATCCGAGACATTAAGACCACTTTCTTTTGCTTATTTTTATCATTTGACTTTAAATATTACAATAAAGCATAATGTTTTGAAAAAGTATAAAACAAATGATTAAGAATTCTAAATAAATTAATATTTTAAAGTGAACAGTTTGCATTAACTATTCTATGTTAACGTGAATTGTATGATAAGATTGATAAAGATTTGTGAAATAATGACATAATGAATTATAAGAATGAAACCCAAGAAATACACTGTTTCGATGAAGAAATTTAATTTAATGAATTTCATTTGACAAAAAACCAAAATTGGGAGAATGCAATACGAAAAGATAATCATGAGTTTTATTCACAACGATTAGTGACACAATTCAGTACACGTTTTGCCTTATAATACGTACACACCGTAAATACAGCCTGTCGAGGTTAAGGGGTAGTGTGGTTACACGTAGAATCACCGGAATGAAACCTAGAAACAGTCTTATATCAATCTACAATGCTTTCTGTTAGAAATGAAGCCGTAAAAGTGAGCTTAAAGTAACTTATCAAAAAACTTTAGGGAATGGCAGAAAGATTATTATTAAAACAGTTTCTGAACAACGCTCATACCGATTCCAACATTCTTGGCAGAGCTATGTATTTAAGAATTATATCTGGGGTGTCCATGGGTGGTGGTAGTCAAGGTTCAGATGTTGTGTAGGGAGGAGAACTGAGTGTCAGACTTGTCAGTTAGCTGCAAATCAGACCAATACTACGTGGTTCGGATTCCACGTAAAGCTGTAGGTCCCATATTTTCCCTGGCTATTGGGCTATTAATAAATATCTCTATCTGAGGAACAGTGCACCTTAGTTAGTAAAAATGTCTACACTCGCTCATCTACACTCACCACACTCATTCGCCCTTCATATTCGCCCATATATTGATGATTGGCGCCTTACTGATGAAAAATTAACAATAAATTTAATTAATTAATAATAATAATAAATAAAAGATTTTACTGTAATTTTACTACCCTCCTCGATAAATGATGTAATTTAGTCTATGTAAGAGGATCCTATTTCAAATGTCAAGGGGCAGTACACAATGTCTGGCACACGCTTTATGGATAAGTTGTAAAAAGCTAGATAAGTTGCTTACATAGATTCGGATTAAAATGCACTATTATAGAAAAATAATGTCAGTTATATCAACACATTTTTTATATTTTTACAACAACAACAAATTCATCTTATGGTCCGCTAATACAGTTAATTGTTTATTAATGAAACTTCAAGTGTTATGTATTAGTAAATGGACCTTTTTGATCATAAGTCAAACTCAGCTAGTAACCAAACTACAAAGGTCATGCACTCTCCTCGCACACTCATATTCACCTTCAACCTGTGTCGGTGTCCCAAATATGAATAATAATCTAGCACCTACAAAACGAGCATCATGATTTTTTTAATTGTCAGTTCAGGCTAACTGCAAAGCTTAATACTCGTCAGTTCAGGCTAACTGACAAGCTTGATACTCGTCAGTTCAGGCTAACTGACAAGCTTAATACTCGTCAGTTCAGGCTAACTGACAAGCTCGATACTCGTCAGTTCAGGCTAACTGACAAGCTTAATACTCGTCAGTTCAGGCTAACTGACAAGCTTGATACTCGTCAGTTCAGGCTAACTGACAAGCTTAATACTCGTCAGTTCAGGCTAACTGACAAGCTCGATACTCGTCAGTTCAGGCTAACTGACAAGCTCGATACTCGTCAGTTCAGGCTAACTGACAAGCTCGATACTCGTCAGTTCAGGCTAACTGACAAGCTTGATACTCGTCAGTTCAGGCTGACTGACAAGCTTGATACTCTTTAGTTCAGGCTAAGTAACAAGCTTGATATTCCTCAGTTCAGATTAACTAACAAGCTTGATACTCGTCAGTTCAGCTGACAAGGTTGATACTCGTCAGTTCAGGCTCACTGACAAGCTTAATATTCTGTTCTCTCCTCGAGGTTAGACCTATTATCCTCAGTAGTTACCCTAAGATTCCTGCTACATCGTACAACATCCTTCATCCGACGTGTCTGGACTTCAATGTGCAGGTGTTTAATAGGTCGTCAAGGTGAATAGGGTAATCAGATGTAAACTACAAGGGGTGCACAGGAAGTGTGTACAGCCAACGGAAACTGCCGATGGTCAGTTGCAAGTGTATGGCGAGATGATACTTTCTCCACGAACACGTAATAACGGAATATTTAAACACGAATAAACACAAATGAATTTCCCAAGACACATGGCACTGGATGTAGATTCTGAAATATGATGTGAGATTTGATGTATTGCAGCCAACCTTGTCGAATCGGATATTATGTATTTTATCAATAAACATATTAACGTTTCCTATATGGACATTTCGTTTATGTCAAACTTAACCGCGATAATAACGGGCTGACAGAAATATAAAATTTTATCAGATCTCCAAAGAAGGCCTTCGTGGTGACTTCATGGGAGCCACTGTCTTCCGGTGACCATGATGATAAGGAGGAAATGAAGATATTATCTTCAAAACCAATTAATCTGTTCCTAGTCAATCTTTGACATAATTTTCTTTTGATAAGTTAACCATGAATATAATTTCACGAATGAATTTACTTTGTTGAACATTTAAAATTGTACCAACTGCTATTCGTAAGGGTTCTTTAAGGCCCTCCTAATACGGTGTCCACTCAATGGTTACCAACGGCGTGGGCGCTACTTGAGATATATGGAGTTCTTAAAGTTGCATAAAACGAATTTAATAATGTTTTGAAAATTTCTATACTATAGTTCAAAACATTACATCTTTTAAATATTAAACAAAATAACCTACTCATTACTTTTATCTTTAAGTATAAATTCCAGGGACCACTGACTGTACGCTGTTTCTCTTTAATTAACTGTAAACAGTTTTGGACATTAAACTTAGCACAAATATTCCTTACAGGTTGTAGATGAGTACTGACATTTTTTTATTTTTAATTTATCACAAAGAGCTGAAATAAGGTAGATAATAAGTGCCCCAATACCGTCCAGTTAGAGCCTTTCTTGACACTCATCATACAAACGAGAGAGCTTAGGACGGTGAAACTTGACATGAGAAGTTATTTTAGAATAATGTAAGCACGGTATGAGATGGAGAATAACAAAATTTAACAATCGAGTGATAGGTTTGACACGCGAAATGTACATGGGTGTCTCCTAGTTATTTAACAACAACAATCTATAGATTGATGGTTGATGTTGATTTATTATTGAAAATTTTCATTCATTATTAATCAATAAATTTGATAAATGAACAATTTGAAAATAACAGCTCAGATATTCTTACTATTCTAAGTTACGTAGCAAGAAAGGATTTTAAAATATTTATCTGAAACAGCTAAAATAAGGTGGATAATAAGTGTCCTGTACCAGACAATCACAGTCTTCGGTACCATTCATCATACAAATTAGAGAGCTTATGATGGCGCTGCTCGACATGAGAGGTTATTTTAGAAAAATGTAAGCATGGAATGTAACGAAAAATAGTGAAAACAATCGAGTGAAGGGATTTGCATGCGTGGCATGCAGAGGTGTCCCCTAGTTAGTCTATTGATTGATGGTTGATTATTGATCGATTATCGTCAGTTTTCATTTGGTAATAATCAGTAAATTAAAAAAAAAAAATACATGAATAGTTCTAGTTTTAGTGTGTAAAAATGAATTCATACCCGGAAGACTTTGGATAGTTTGATAGGCCTTTAAACTAAATTCCAGAGTTTTACTCAAGAAGTCCTCAAAAGGCTGAGGTCGGAGGCCAGAGAATGTGAAAGTAGTATTGAGTGGACCAGTAACATCTTTGTGTGCCAAGGTCCCTCTTACTTTGTGCTTCACTCTTAGCCAAGGTTCCTGGGCCTCTTCAAAGGCTGACAAATAAATCACCAAAACAACTCGTACCACATTCGTCAGAGCTCGTGATAATCCTGCCAAGTAGGGGGACACACTAGTATCTCCTTACATTTATTTCACTTATTACGTAGAAACTTCTGTCTTGTCGGCACTGGTGACGTAGTGCTGTAACCCAGCTACTTGGGGACAAAGTGTTGGGTAGATTGTAGGTTCTATGTTCGGGCCTCTTCATACCGATATAGCGTTCGTTCAATGGATGCTACTAGAGAAGTCTGGGGTGTCCATGTTGGGTAGTAGTCATTGTTCGGGTGTTATGTAAATGATAGAACTTAGTATAATTTATAATTATACTTGTCAATTAGCTGAAACTCAGACCAACACTACATGCTTCGGATCTCACTAAAGCTGTAGATAGTTGGCCTGGCTATTTGGTTATCTATAAATGGCCCTTTTTGAGCATACGTTGAACTCAGTAACTAGACCCCACAGGTCATCCACTCTCGTGACCTGTGGATTTAGATAATCATTCGCATTCACCTTAAAATATCTAAAAAGTTGTGTCGGCGTCTCATGTCTACGGATAAGAACAGTTTTTTATCAATATTTTTTCAACTATTTTAATCACGATAATATAAAAATAAAATGGTGTACCGTTCTTATCTGTAAAAAATAACTGTTTTATTTCAAATATTTAAAGAAATTGTTCATCAAAATAAGAGGAATGATATTGTCTACAAATTTCAAAAACCACTTCCCATTTACATCCTCTAAAACGGGATTTTGGATTTACTTCCATATCTTTCATAATAGAATTTCAATTAAAATTTTGAATTTCAGGTGATAGTCATAAATTGTAGAAAATTTACTACGAATTTAATAGTTAGTGTAGTGATTGATGGATTGAAGTTTAATTCATCTTATCTTCTGATTTACATATCATATACTGTATTTCGAATTTTTTTGCGTGTTTATGTACATTTGTTTGATATTTGTGTGTAGAAACGTAAATCTAGACAAAAACATGTTAAGAAGAAGTTATGATGAATTAAGCTATAATCCATCTTTTCGAACATTTAAGAGATGACATGCCTTGGAACTAATTGGTTAATGTTTTTTCATCAATACATTTTTCCTATTTTAGTTTTAAAACATCGTGGGTAGTGCTTTATTTAACATATTAAACGAACAAAGCTCTATGAAGCTATGTGTAGCCTAATGTTGGTTGTTCGAAAACTGGAAGTACTGCGTCTGACAATAAGGTGGTTTGTACACATACATTATGATAGTTTCAAACACTTTTACTGCCAGTATGAACATATTATCATCAGATTTTGTGTACTGTCCCAATATCATCATTTCCAAGCTTCACATACGGAGGTGTAGGAATTGGAATTGGTATTGGACATCCATACCCATACGGTCATATCGGCAGCAATCTTAGACAGTTTTCAATAGGGAAAAAGACAAACAAACTTCTAACCTTGAACCTGGAGGGCAATAGAGTAGAATATATTTACAAAATGTACTCAAATCTTTTTTAATGGTTAGGTTTAGTTACATTTTGTTGGGTTATATAAGCTAGGTTACGTTTGGTTAGGTTATATAGAATAGGTTATGTTTTGTTATGTTGTATAAATTAGCCATGTTTAACCTATCATATACACAGAAACAATATCTTCGTCATTTTCATTTATTTAACACACATCCGAAAATATCCCGCAGTTCCCAAAAATTATCACCAACTCCTTAGTTTTTCCTTCGTACTCTAAGAAACGTATTCTTTTAAGAGTAATTTTTCAAAATTGAAGTTGTTTTACCAATTCGTCGAAATATTTCCATTTGGCCAAGAATTGCTAATGACAGCACTCTCTCTACGAATGGACGAGGAAGGAGTTAAGTGGGCACCACCCAGCCACTTGGCTAAGGAAATGCTGTAATCCTCGCAACTCACACTCCTCCATTACCTACAATGTGGCGAAGGGTTATCAAATTACAAGGCACTACCGGAAGTGGTGCAACGGTCATCAGTTTCGTTGACTGTGACGTAAGAGGCGAGGTCGATTGACAGTTTGGTCTTGTTTTGGGCCACCACTCTTGTATGCATGATATATTCAATGCAACATAGAAATTGTTAATTTTGGATGAAATGTCTATTTGTATGGAGGTCAAATTAGGATAGTTCAGGTTATGTTATATCAAGTTATTTTAGGTCAGGTTGTGTTTGTTACGTCATGTTAAAATAGGTTATGTTAAGTTATTTACAAATATTTTATTTTGGAATAAATGGCTATTTGCATGTAGGTCAAATTATGATAAGTTATATTATAAACGTTATGTAGGTTGTGTTATATCATGTTATTTTAGGTAAGGTTATGTTACAGCAGATTAAAACTTAGGTTATGTTATTCAGGTTAAATTATGTATATATTGTAAATTTTGGAAGATATTTCTATTTGCATGTAGGTCAAATCAGCATATGTTAGGATATTTTATATCAGGTTATGTTACGTCATGTTAAATTGGGTTATTTTAGTCAAGTTAAGTAACTTACTTAAATGACATTAACCTAATGTCATGTAGTTAAGTCAAGTTATATTTGATTGGACTATGTTAGTTAGATTAAGTTATGTTACATATGCCAGGCTAAGTTAGGTTATGTTACGTCATGTTAAATTGGTTATATTAGTCAGGTTAAATTACTTACCTAATGACAAGTACCTAATGTCATGTAGTTAAGTCAGGTTATGTTTTGTTGGGCTATGTTAGTTAGGTTAAGTTATGTTGCGTACGTCAGGCTGTTATAGTCGGAGAGAAGTTTCGTGGCGGCTGAGGGATTAGGACGGCCGGCAAGGCCTCTGCCACCCCCAATTAGCCCTCGCCCGGCCGCTCCGGGTTTCCTTACTGAGTCACCTACTGGGCTGAAGGTACACCAAGTACATTTTTTTTTTAATTCAACATATAGAGTAATTTGAAAATTAATTTCGAATTCTACATCAATTTACAAGAAAAACAAGTCCAAGAACCGCATACTTACAATAATATTAAGGCTTTATGGCTGTTTGTAAATGAAACAAAGTTATATATCGCCAAAAAGCGTAGTCCATAAAGCAATTTATTGATTTGATAAGTATGATTATAAATAAAAAATAAATAAACTTAAAGTAGTCCATTAATAAAAACAAAATTATAAATAAATAGCAATAATTAGAAATTCAATTAAACATAATACAATGAACAGATTACGACAATATTAACTTTTCTACTTCAATTAAATATAATATAATTATATGACAGTTAAAAGTTCTATATTTACAACATCCTAGCTCAACACCAGCTAAAAGAACCACATTCCTAGAACAAAAAAAACTTAAGCTTTGCAGTGCATGTATTAAAAACGTTATTTTTTCGTTTTTTTAACGGTATAACAAAAAATAACTTATACTTCCTTCCCAAGAATATGATTTTATAATATTAATGAATGTTATTGGTGTATGTTATATATTATGAAACACAGATAAATTGCGTTTACCTTTCATTCCAAAAGATCACAGCCGATGTCATCTTCCTCCTCAGAGTCATCGGATTCGTCTGTGTCTTCACCATCGCCAGGGCACAAGCTGATTATCAGTTCTTGAACGCTGTGATCATTCAGTCCTTCACTTGCCCAATCAGCATCTAAAACTCTCTTGACGTGATCAACATAACTGATCCACTTTTCGGGGGTTATGGTCGAGATTGCCTCCATGAATAATTTTTCGATGTCTTTAAGTTTAAAAGTATTATTCCTATCTTTCACATAACCCTTCAATGCAGCCCCACACCATTTCTATTGCGTTATACTGGCAATGGTATGGCGGAAGCCGGAGTATTTGGAAGCCTAGTTGAGACGCTTTACTGTCAATTTCAAATTTTTTAAACCTAGGTTTGTGGCTCTTGACAAGTTCATACAGTTCTGGTTTCTTTGCATCAGGAGGGTGTGAAATTCCATTTTTATTCAACCAATCGACCATTTGTTGTTTTCTAGAGGATGATGTCGGTGCTTTGTCCTTCACTCGCGAATGATACGGGGCATTGTCCATTATTATCGTGCTTCCTCGAGGTATGGCCGGAATTAAAACACTGAAAAACAACCCTTCAAAGATTGTAGAGTCCATTTTTTCGTGATAGTCGTTGGTTTTTTTTTTTGACTGGAACATAAGAGGAGGTGCGTCGATCCAACCACTAGCACTTCCAGCGTGGCAAATGGTTAATCGTTTTCCTTTGCCAAGGGGAATTCAATGTTCCCTTTACCGAGTCGTCAGTCCAGCCTTTCGCTCTTACCGTGTTCTCGTTGAGCCAGGTTTCGTCCAGAAAAATCGCTTTTTTTATGTCAATGTTTCTAACCTTACGTAAAAACTGACATCTTGACAGAGCTACCGACGGTTTTTCCATGAGCACTTTTCTACCATTAAACTTTTTATACACAAATCCTAATGTTTTCAGAATACTACGCAATGAATACGAACTTCTACTGTACAGACCTCTATCCTTTAGTGATTTCAGAAGTTTCTTTATTGTTGGAAAACTTGTATCCGTCGCTCACCTCATAGTTACTAGCAATGTGTCGGGTTATGCAACTTAAAGCCTGGAAATGTCAGGTCACGTTCGTGATGGTCGTAGGGCCCATCGTTTGACTTTTGGATCTTGTTTGGGTACCTCTTTATAGAAATCATGCATATAGAATTTATTTTGGATGAATGTCTATTGAAGTCAATTAGTAGTTAGTCATGTATATCAAGTTATTTAGGTCAGGTTGTTTCTTACGTCACTGTTTAAAATTAGGTTAGTATTAGTTATTTACAAATATTATTTTGAATAATCTTTTGTGCATGTGGCAAATTCTAAAAGTTTTTCATAAATGTTTTAGGTTGTGTTTATTCTTTATTTTAGTATTTGTTCACAGATTAAACTATGGTTATGACCAGGTTAAAATGTGTAGTGATGAATTTGAAGATACGTTCTATTAGTTCAAACAATCACAAATTTAAGAATATATACAAGTTATTTACGTAGTTAAAGGTTATTGTCAAGTCAAGTACTTACCCTGAAAATAAGAGAGTTTACCTAATGTAGATTAAGTCAAGTTATTTGATTAAGTGGGATGTTAAGAAATGTATGTTCATCCAGGCAAGAATTAATATGTCCTGTAATTGGTTATATTAGTGGTTAAATACTACAAATACAAGTACGTAATTTCATGTAGTTAAGCATGAAATCGTTCCTGTGTAAATCGGTCCATATCAATTTTGGTGGGGGGATCGGTGTCATCATAAGTGTATCGGGGTAATACCACGACTGTATACTGAAACCTCTGTATGTATGACGTGGGCTTCTGTCGTGTTGGGTTGCTGAGTCCAATAACCAACTGTACTGTAATAGTGATCAAAAAAATCAATACTATGTAAGATTAGCCTTGAATAAAATTGTACGTTATGGTGGAGGGCGTAGGTAAATTTAAACAGTATTAATGAAGGGTAATTAGCCACTGTGTCATTGTATGCAGTCAATAGCCTGGACAGTGTGTGGGGAATCAGGTTAAACACGTGTTAATTGGGAATTAAAACATGTATTATCGTGCTTTATGAATGGTAATGTGCGAGGGTGGTTACATTAGTGTAATGAGTTGGACGGGGTGGAGTGACACGTCACGTGGGGGTGGTGGTTTTACCACGGATTTGTACATTGAGATTCGCTAATTTTACAGGTACTGTTGACTTTTTATGATTACCTTTGAAGTATTTATTTAGTTATTATTGTATTATAACATTTTACCATTTGTGGGACAGTAAAATCGCTAATAAATACTAAATACACTTAATTACAACACTGTATAATAGTCATGGCAATACCAATGAAACTTGTTGGTTTTAATAGACTGACGTGTATGGTTGGGTGCAATAGATTGTATTTTTTGTTTTCATTTACAAACACCATTAAGTGCCTTAATACAAATTGTAATGCATGCGGTTTGTGGACGGGTGGTTATGCCTGTACGTTAATTGGAGTAGAATTCGAATTATTTTTTCAAATACTACTACTTATGGGTGGTTGGTTCAATACAACGTGTACTTGGGTGTGATTAAGCCACTGTAGGTATGGGTGGTCAGTGGATACCCTGTAGTGTAGCGGTGCGTGGGGTCTAAATTGGGGTGCGGTGGGCAATGGCCACTGCGGCGTAAAATGCCTCATGTTTACGACGTAAACATTCTTCACAAATTTAGTGGTTTATGGTATCGGGAAGGGTATGTTACGTGATACGCCCCCGACAAATGATCCTAAACCTGTATAAGCTTACCATACTTGTTCTTAATTTCCTAATGTATTATGCTATATACATATTGTTATGTACATATATGAGTGCATAACAAAAAGAAAGTGTACAGTATATATATTTCTCTTAAGTGTATGTACATTTCTCTTCTATATACAGTTCCCTTTTGTAAAAAGTCCCCAGAAGTTATCAATTTTCTGTGCCTGAGAAATAGTAGATAAATTGAATAATAAGTAGAAATAAATGGAAAGTAGTAGAAAAGTGTTTATACTGCTTATACATATAAAAACTTTCCTTTTACTTACTTTATTCCACGAGTGAATTATCAACCGTTGGTTCAACTGGTAATTGAACCCTTCAACCTTTTACACACCGCAGTTTGAAGTATAAACCCCTGACCCACCATATTTCTAAATATTCATTTATACTGCTTCTTATAATCGTAACTTTTGTAAACAATTTGATTTATTTTGAAATTTTTATTAAAGATACTTTGCAGATTTCCTATCCTTTCATATTTTTCAATGTATTTGTAAATTACACAAATTTACCTAACACATTAGATGAAAGCTGATTTGATTAAAAATTACAAAACCACGCTATGTCACAATTTCAAGGTGGGTAAGCAATAGAAGAGGTATTTTAATCAAGCTTATCAGCTTATCTAAAAAATACATAACTTACTTATGCGGGTAAAACTACAAAATAAAACCTTGGTTCTTATGCTGCTGCTACCTCTGGGTTATGAAATAAGCCTTATGCTTATAAGCTCATCACAGTTACAAGAAATTTTAATACATATAAAACAAGCAAATCCACTTCGAATATGGCATTATGTTACCATCCTATGACTATCCTCACTGACTATGAAATGTGAAGCATAAATATGATTGTATTGAAGAAAACAACTCACTTCAAAAACAAAATGACGTGAATTACGGACATGAACAAAATATGGATTGTATGTCAGCAATATTAGAGTACTTTATTCAGTAAAAAAAAAAAAAAAAAAAAAAAAAAAAAAAACAAATTCAAGATCCTAACCTTAATTCAATTCAAGACTTCTAAGGGTGGGAATATTTTGTTCGACAAGTCTTTTTTCGGGGTTTTAGGTTAGGTAATGTTTTTTATTTAGTTTAGCTAGATTAGGTTATGTTTCGTTAGGTTACGCAAGTCATGTTAGCTTTTTAGGTTAGTTAAGGTATGTTAGTTTTAAGTTAGGTTATGTTAGCCATGTTTAACGTGTACTATCAATAAAGACCTATTTTAAATATATTTTGTTTCTAAAACATTTTACAAAATATAACCGAAAAGTTCCCGAAATTCTTCTAGTGATTCACGAGATAACCTCAAAACATCATTCGTCTTCTAGACTGGGAACACTGAACCAGAAACAGACAGCTGGCCAGTGACGTAAGACAGCGGTCAAAGATCTGACTTGTTTGGCGCGTGTCCGGTATACCGACTGGTCCAGTAACACACTGAATAAGTCATTCTTCCCTTATCTGATGGTTTTGGTGAGTGGGTTTGCGTGATGACACCGTCTGGTGTGCCACGTGTGACTATTTACATGTAATGAGGCCGTTATATAACATAAACTACTTTTATTGTCAATTGAGTAATGTTGATGCACCGTTCACTATCCACTTCAGATGTGACCCAATAATGTCGAGAGGAGAATCCTGAATAGAATTTCATAGTTGTGAAATTCTTCCACAATCAAAGTGTAATCGTATGAAAAGATATGTATTAGATAAAGCTCATTATGAAATAGTTACAATTATTAGTGATAATACGTGTTAAGATACGCCCGATTTCTCAATAATAACAACATTTAATTAGAATCAGAAATTAATTAAACTCTATTTGTCTCTAGACGTTCACAATTGTGTTAAAATTTAGAAACAAACAGGCAACAAATTTGGGTTAATTTTTAAAAATTGATCTTACTTTCATTTAAAACCTACTCTATTACAACTTAAACAGGTCATAAACTAATTGAAAACTAGATTCTTTTATTCATATTCCTTTTTATTCAAAACAGTCAATCAGATTCAAATATTGTATAACATGTAAAAATATGTTAATTTTTTCTAGGTTTGTATTTAATATGCATTTCCTAAAATATCACTATGTTTATTGGTATAATTCTGTATTGTTAATAATATTAGTTAATAGTATTCACTTAGTAACTTGTTGCTGTTTTTCTTCTTTTTCTTTTGTATTATTTATTTGGTTTTATATTTTTATTTCGATTTTTAAATCAAAAATAAAATAAAATTTCTAACTTTGCATTTTATATAATTAATGTATATGTTAAATTTGTATTAGGTATATTAATGCATAGGTGTAAGAGAAGAATCTCAATTCCTAACATCAACATTTGTTTTGAAAAATCAAATACAATAAAGACATTTTAATTTCGTAAACTTCTTTTTTTTTATTATATTAAACATTAAACTGAATATTATTATATCTATACTTTAAAGCCCTCTGATACTATATTTAATTGGGCCTATTGAGTTGTGTATTACCCCAAGAGTATATATATATATATATATATATATATAAATATAATCAATATTGTTTAAAAATGGAATTAAATTCAAATTAACTGTCCAAGTCCTTCTTAAATCCCAAAAGTGTTATCACGGCTGTCGGCTAGTAGCGTCGGAGGGAAGGTCAGTTGGACAAAGAGGGTCTGACAGACCCAAGACAATTTGTTTCTTAACCACCTTGACATCTCCCCTTAATTACTCTTATATTAATTTCTTTGCAATAATTTAGTACAGAAAAAAATATAAATAGAGTGCGCATTGTAAAATATTAAATATAAAATAAAATATGGAATAACTTTAAAAAAAACGTTAGGCTTCGGTTAAATATTAATTGAATATTTTTATGGCGCCATTTTGAAAATTATCACTTTATAAAATTAAGTTTTTCATTTTATTAAGTATTAACAATATTAATCATCCTGTTCACATTTAAGTGTTTGGTCAGACCGTTTTTAGATCGATTTTTTAAAACGTAAAATAGAAAATGGTTAACGCTAGTTAGCCAAAGGTTTTTTAAACTATAGTTACAGGAATCATTTTTTGTTTAGGCCTATATTGTCCCAAGAGAACCATATCCTTAAATTTTGGAACGTAGTTTGGGGACACCTTGTGTAGAAAGATATACTTATACATTTAAGAACATATTTTTTAATGAAGTTCCCATTTCAACGTGCGTTTCATTAATGCAGAAACACTGTATGAAAAATAGTTTTACAGTCAGTGTTTTATTACAGGGAACACAACGATAATTGACGGTCTCTACAAGAAGCTATCTTAAGCATGATGCAGCAGCACTGGTCTTTACTTTCAGCAAGTTCGACCCTCGTTAAACGATTCATGTTACTAACACTTACTAACTCATGACATCACATCACTTTCTCATCACACACTCCATTCTAACTACTGCAGTTCGTTTAGAGGTAGCTGAATAGCTTAACTCTTAGAGAATACGAGTAAAATAGTTTTACTTTGTGTGCCAGTTTCATTCATGGAATTTCGGATCATTTCCGTTAATTCACTACCACTAATTTTTTTTATGTTCCGTTAATTCACTACTGTTTGATAAACACACTCTAAAAACTGTTCCCCAATCATTTTTACGTCCACTGAGGTATTGCTTATCCGCTAGGAATCTGATATCACTGGCCTTATCTTATAGCTTTCCAATAACTTACACACCGAGAGCGCATTCGGTGGTAAATCAATCATTGGATTTACCAGTTTGTGATCAACTTTAGTAGCCACCTAACCTATTCTAACCAGACCTAAACTAACCTAACCTAAACGTAATTGTGATAGAAAAAGTAGAGATAGTGAAGTAACGGAAAACGTAGTGATAGTGAATTAACAGAAAAGGTCCGAATTTTCGACAAAAGTCTTGTGTAATCTAATTTTATTCAGTTTTTGTAATTATAATGTTTTATTATATGACCATTACAATTACTCCGCTTAATGGTTGCCATCGATATGAGATGTCAGAGTAGAGTGGTTTTCAGGGTCTGAATGTTGTCAGGTAAAATTCAGACCAATACTACGTGGTTCAGATTCCATGTAAAGCTATAAGTCCTTAAGTTGATCTGACTATTGGCTATTAATAAATAGCTCTTTCTAAGGGACGGTCCTAGTAACAATGTCTACAGTAGTTTATTTAAACTCGCCACACCCATTTGTCACTACCTCACACTACCCACAACTCATGATCGGTGTCTTAATAATGAATAATAGCAATACATACTCTACTATTTTTGAATATTTTTAATGATTTATGTTATTATTATGCCATCCTTCAGCTGAGTCATTTCATCGGTTTTAGCTGATAGATCATCTGGTGAGGTAAGTTTGGCCTCATGATAGCCTAGTTTTTAGCCTATTTGACATGCAGAATCTCACGGGTTAAAATCCTGGGAGGTTGATTTTATAAATTTAGAATAAACAAAAATGCCCCTGGCGTAGAAAGAGAAAAAGAGGAAATTCAGAAGACTCAGTGAGTGGCTCCATCTGGAGCATTCACAGCATAAACACAATCCTTAATTCCGTGAATACACTTAGTACCGTAGTATAAACATAATTTAGTATGTTATTATGTTTTAAAGAAATATTACTCTCTTTGAAATACTTTAAGAAAGAAAAGAATCTAAATATAGTGCTCATTGTAAAATGTCAATTTAGAGTGCAAGATAAGGAGGGTGGATCATATATCTTTATGGGTGGTGATTATGAAAGTTTAAGATACTTTTTCAGAGTAACGAAAGGTAAATACTACCTTTCGGTAGTAAAGGTAAAGTTAGTATTTACTACCTTTACCAAACAGGTAAATTTATTTTTGTTTAGCATAGCATATGGATGGATGATCATTAAGTTTTTAAGCATATTTGATTCGTTTTGTTATATACATATTCGGATGGCTATAGAAAAAAAACAGTTATCTGTTTACTTAAAATGGGTTTGGTATCTGTTGCAAACAATAATAAAACAAAGCTAACACTAATCAAATTATTTATAGTTTAGGCTTACATAATTTACAACATACAAATTTCAAATTCAAATCATTTTTATGTCCACTGTTGTATTCCTTAACCGCCAGGAGTCCGAAATCACTGGCCTTATCTTTTCACTTTTCAAGAACTTACACACGGAGAGTGCAAAGTCAATCATTGGATTTACCACTTTTTGATCAACTTTAGTAGCCACTGAACATAACCTGACAATTTATAAAACAAATTAAAAGAAAAAATATAATTTATGTACATATTATGGATATGCGAAGTCTATAATATGGCTAGTGGACTATAGTTTATTCAGTATTTATATAGCAAAACCCAAATTTGTATTGTGATATTTTCTCAAATAATTTTAGTACCCAGGCTTTCTACTCAAATATTACAATAGTTGGTGATTTTTTTTAAAGCAGTAGTAATTATTTATTCTAGTTATTGACTACTTTGACATTACAATTTCTCCTTCCTAGGGGATCCTTATTAACCTTCTGATATATCGTGCTTCAATACTTTAGGCTCTCAAGGTCAACTTTATATTTCTCGTGCCAATTACTGAAATCTGATAAAAGAGAGCTAGTGTTGCTAGCAAAATTGACTTCTGAGGAAATAGAATCAGATAACAAACTCTTTGGAAGAAAACCTGATTTTTTGTTATTTACATGTTTAACTTGTTTTAAAGTAATTAAAAATATTATTAAATAGTCGGGTCTAGTAGCGATAAAATCAAGATGACTAAGGTATTTTTTTTACATCAAACCTTATTCATGGATCAGAAAAAAAACATGGAACTTTAAAATTTATACTAAAATATTTATTTTTATGGGTTTATTATATACTATGCCAAAATTAGTAGTAAAAAAGGCAAGTAGCAATGTTATACAAGAGACACACACACACACAATTTACTTGGTTGAATGTTAATATTTCTTATCATGGGACGAATCACAATGTTACTTGTTCCAGCATTCAACAATATCAAAGTCTTGCCAACACTTCAGGGGCCTGGGAGATTCCGAGCAAGTGAACAGGAAGTCCACTCATGATAAGCTGGGAAGCATCTTTAATCAGTGATGTTATGAAAACAAAAGTGAGTGAAGAGTATGCGCGGTAGAGAAGGGACGGTGGGTATATATCGGGCCGTCGCAGGGGACCAACTCAGAATCTCTCTGGTGGAACAGATCTCACCACCAGCAGGTGCCATGAAGACTATAGCCTTGGTGAGTGCCGTGCTGACTTCTTCTTCTCTTCTTGGATATACAGTTTTAGTTAGTGTAGTGCGACTTTATTAAATACGACCGTTCAAGTCTCCGGATTTGTGTTGCGAGTTTTATACTTTTCGAGTGCGTTTGTTCGTATTTTTGTCCGGATTATTTTAAAGTGATAAATGTTGTCCCTTTTTTAGTAGTTTACAGATGTTTTTTTTGTTTGAGTAGTCTTGTTGTATATATTTCACAGGTGTTTTTTATTTATAATTCTGTTAAAATCGTATTTTGATATTTTACAATTTTAAATATAAGACCGTTTTTACTTTGCTACATTTTCTTTTTCAATAATCAATTTTCTATCTACAGAATTATTATACTTTCAATAACTGTGTACAGAAGTTTTAAATGTGTATAGTATGTTTTTTGCGAAATGTTTAAACATTTGCTTTATTTCTGATTTTTATTTCACGTATCTAAATTTTCGGTATAGTTAGATCAAAATCGATAATAAAGAATATTCAATAGTTCAGTAGTATTGGAATACAATTGTATAAAATTCTTTAAGAAATGTTAGCATTTAAAAGAATGTTGTACAAACTTATTAAGCTGTATAACGCATTTCGAATAACACTAAATTTGTTTTATTTGTCAATTTAAATCGAGTTTCAAATGTTCAACGTAGTTTTGTGACATTTATATTTGTTTTCCATAGTTACATTTGATAGGCAACCTTCTAAACTAATAAACAAAAAATATAAATAAAATGATGAGAGATTTAAATACAAAATGTTTTATGAAACTGTTTTTTAAGACGATTTAAAATTGTAATCGAAATTTAAAAATATAAATCTACTATTCAATGTAACTATAAACATCGTGTATATTCTTATTTTCCCAAACAAATCACTTAATAGTTTGAAGAATGAAAACTACACACTATCCAATCATGTAAAATATTTGATCTTGAAACCTTTCGAAAACAAGGTTTTTACTTTAAAAAGCAACAAGAAACTAAGACACTTATACTACTTAAAATCTAGGTAATTTGTTTTCTGCTAATCCCATGTTAGGTCAACAAGAAAAATTTAAATTAAATAAATTGGAAGTGATAATGAAATTAATGTTCTCTATGAAGGTTATAACATTTGATCGATCAACTTTCGACCGGTTTCGCTCCTTTCAGTAACTCAATCTCATTAAAGTCTGGTCACAAAGGTCTAGTGGCGGATTTCTCTATAATTTACCACCCATTTATTTTACGTCCATGGCGGGATGTCCTGTGACCCTTGCCTTACGCCCAGGGCACATCCTTTCACTCTTTAGTCAGGACTATTCGTACATCACTTTCTACCATTAACTATAACCGCTTCCTTGTAAGTCTTGTGTAGGTATAGGATTAGTGTATACAATATTTGAGCGTACGTTTTTTATGTCAGGATATCATATGTAACATAAATAATTAAGAACTCCGTTGATTGTTAAAGGAAAAATATTTGAAGAAGAATTATATGAATGATAATAGCTGTAGATTCAAACTAGTTAAATGAATAAAACAATTTAAAATGCCAAATTAAAATTATGATAGGTAGAGATTTTATTTTGTAGTGCATTTGACCACTACCCTAAGTTATTCTATAAAATGTTGAGTTAAACTGTTGTTATTATATCTGCATAATAAACTTTTTTGTAATCGTATGTTTGTATTTAATTTTTAATTTAAACTAAATTCATAAGATTTTTCATTATGTTGCTTACAATTTTTGCGATAATTCTTAAGTAAAAGTTTTTATTTATTACTGACTCTTCCCGTAGTTTGAATTTCGGTCTGATTATTTTTCGCTTGCATCTCTTTCAATATTATAAATATAAGTATTATAAATAATATAGTTTTATATGATCATTTTATTTAATATTGAAAGTTATTTGAATGAAGGATTAACGTATATTATCATATTTACATAATAATAATGTAAATAGTATCTAAACATTATTTCATATTGTTCTCCAGTTTATATATTTTAATTATTATGTAGTGATGTGTCTTTAAAATGACCGAAAACAGTTATAATATTCTCATTGTAACTATACTGAAACCAGACTTTGAGATATCTGAAAGATGAACATCCTAAATGAATATTAAAAATTATAAAAAAGTAATTTAATTCAGTGACAGGGAAGAACAGTTACGCAGGTCAATTTATATTTCTTATTCTCACCAATAAAATACAATCCTCGAGTGAACCTTGTAACCTAAAAGTTTTGCAACCTGTCGACCTACATCGTTACGGCATCATCAACTTTATAGTCTTTCCTCAGAGTAGCTAGCGATTCCGATGGCTTGCCAGTAATGTCGAAGGCTTGCCAGCAATGACACGAGTCTCGCAGCAATCAGCCAGTTGCACAACTCACTTGATGGTACATCCTCGGCCCGCATCCCTCATGAGGAGAGAGCACGGCGATCGAGGCGACTTTCTCCCAAGATCTACTTCGAACTAGATCAGTAGGATACCGTCTTCGAACGTACGATCTGGTTTTATGTTAAGTATTAACGGAGGGGGGATGACTTACAGCCAGTAAGAATCTATTCTCAAAGTGAAATATTTTTTTAAATCAAACAAAACGAAAAAATTTTAGCTCCGCTGTAAGCAACTTAAAGTTTGTTAATTAGGCTATTTAACGTTTTGAATTAATTCTTAACCATTCTATTTTTTTTTTTTTTAATTCGATGTTTTCGATGTCAACCTATTTTTGAAATTAGAAAAATGTTCAGTACGGATATCACAAACAATAAAATAACAAATTAAAATACTGCAATAAAATTATATTCTTCATTACAATACACACATACAATACAACAAACACAATTTTATCGGTAAAATGATTAAAATACTGGTTTGACCATTCGATGTTGGTCTGATGGGGAGAAAATCCCTGGTGGACGATCAATCCAACATCCCTTAATTAGAAACATATTTTACAAAAAATGGCACTTAATTTGGTTTTTAATTAATCATACTTTCTAAAGAATATTCGGCCTTAGTACCTAGCAAGACATTCGCTCATTTATACTCATCACCTCATTCTTTATCCGTATTCGCCCATATCTTGACGATCGAAGTCTCAAGAATAAATAAAATAAACAGATTTAAAAGCATTTGAACGTTTAAATTCATTTTTATCTTAACTTATAATTGTACATTTATACTTACTATTAGTGTCTTAAAAATAAGTAGGTATATATGCTTTAATTACCTCCAATCATGGCGTATCATGACTGTCAGAGACCTAAGACCTTTCAAACCTAATCACAATCAGACCCGTGTTTCCCCACAGTACAATAAACGGGACTAATGCGTCCAGTGTCCATTACAAATCGTGCCAGACTCTATTATCGTGCACAAAGAGTACTTCTGCAATGTTGTCTACTGCAATTTGCACAACTCGCGTATGCTAGAGTCATAGTAATTCTTATACAATGTCTGCACGCTTTCGCCATTAGCTGGACAGGAGTCAACAATAGAGGGAGTGAGGGATAATCCGTTACACGTCCAAGCTGATTTGGATCTATTTATCAAAGGATTTCATTCTAGTGCTTATTGTCGACACATTTCATTGTCACTTATTTTTGTATATATATTTTTTAATCTTAAAAAAATGTCTAATATCAAACTATATCACTTTCGTAATAATTTTAAGACTGTCTGGATACATTTTTCTAATAAGAACATTACACCTTCTTTTATTATTTTAATTCAGTTAAATACAGTATATCCATTTGTTTGCTTAATTAATCCTTTGGATTAGCCATGGAATTTACGATAGATTCTAAGTATAAAATAGTCATACAATGCGTGCTTCATATCTATGTAGCAATCATACAGGCTTCATAAATATGTTGTTAGGATCAAATCTGTGAAAATAACTAAATTTTGTAATAAATGGGATTTTGATTTGTGAATTTTGTTACTTCAAATGTCAGCTACAAGTTGCTTATTTAAAGTACCGCAATGACTCGTAGCCTTTTGAGAAACAATTTAAACATTGTATAACCTAGTATTTTTGAAAATAACGAATTTTGATTGAAGGATTATTGATTTACCAAATATGTTTAATAAATCAAATAAAATGTGACATTTAATAAAATAATATTTTCCATCTGTTAATGGTGATGAAAAGAAACGCTATTTTAACGATTCAACATGATTTATTTAATGATGGAATAAAAGAGTTGTATTGACAAATTAACACTAAATCAGTTATATTAGCATAAAGACTTCATAACTAACTATATAATCCTATATTGCCACAATAAACCTTACTTGTAATAATATTCCTTCAGTCTTTGATCCAATGTTCACACCTAAGAAACTTTAAAAATTACAGGTTTATTTTATTTATGTAACTGTAGGCTACAAAATTAGAGGTTATGTCACAGGTTAGACCCTTCGGTCTAGAAAGAGCCTAGTGCGTGACAAAGTGAGTTAACGTAAAGATTTACGACACGAGTTGCAAAACAGGGGTTTCAAAGTGTTTTAAAATTATGACACAGACGTTATGTCAACCTTCTGATTGTTTATTTCAAATAATTTTATGACTTAATACTGAGAAATAGACTAATTAGCCACAAAATGTTTTTAATCTTGTTTACTCACGCTTACAGATAAAAAGGGAGACGTGATGGACCTTTAACGTAGCAACACTTTTATTGTTTGGTTTGTTTCTGTTTTCGGACGACCAGAAAATCCTATTAAGCGAAAGCCCGTAGGAATAACTGTGCGTTCTCCAATAGCGGTACCTTAAAACAATCCAATGCACTTTATTTCAATAAACATGACACGCTTCGAACGAAGTAATCCTAAAATTTATCTCCAAACTTTGTCTAGCATAATCTTTCTGCAATCTCGTTAGAATATATACTAAAAATTAACGTGATCGTAATATTGAAACCATGCTAAACATATAACCATGCCAGAGTAGCATCACAAACGTATTTAGTGTGAGATCAACTCTATTGTCTTTTTTATCATGAAACTATAATTAAAAATGCAAAAATATACACCAAATAAACCTCTGGGAATATGTTTCAGTTGATTACTACTTCTCCACTGTTAAAAACATCTTAATTGTTATCTCATGACCAATAGTAAAATATATATCCTCAGATAGAATATTCTTGTCTCTCCAAATTAATTTTGTCAATTTAAATTCTCCAATTTATTATAAGAAACATTCTTAATGTCACTATAAGAATTAAAACATTAAAACAATATTATGGTATTTACGAAGGAAATGTATGAAGAGTCGTTTTTTTTAAAACTGTTTAAATAATTTTTACTAACTGAATAGCTATCCCCTCCCCTCTCTTCCCAAACTGGTAACATTTAAAAGGCCTTTTCTCGATATATAAGTAAATTTGATTCTTCCTTGGACATCGAAAGCTGAAAAAGAGGAGCTTGTAACATTTTCAACAAAAATTGGTTTTTCTTTTATTCAATATTGATTGGGTGGGATTTTAAATGATTAATACAATTAACGTCAAAGTACGTAGAGTGAGCGATGTTGCAAAATGTTGCTTTTAGCTTTACCTCAAGATTAATCGAATTAAATGTTGACAAAAATACGTGGAGACGTTGTAAAACATTAACAGTCATTTTATAAACCGTACGGTACTCGTTAATTTTTTAAAACGGTTCACATAAATCTTGTTGAAACAGTTAATTAATAATGATTCACAATCATTCCACAACAAGATTATTTCAGGAGATGCCTACTCCAACTGCGACATTCTCTCGCACCTTGGTCTCACCACTGGGCAGTTTTCACAACAATGCCACCACTCGCCGGAGTATTCATTACCACACAATGACAAGCACCTCCGTTCGTTTTACGGTCTTCTTTTTCATGTCAATGAATCTATGTGAGATGCTGCCGGTTGTGCAATCACTTTCGAAAACCGGCTGGCGTGAAAGTGACCGAGGTTCGGTTACACAAGTCACAGGGCCCGAGGCAAGTCACATTCTGAGGTCACCGCGATATCGGAATCCACCTGGTCGTATGTTGTATAACAGGCAGATGGAAAGTTTACTCTCCGATCGGATAGTCCGGAATTGAGGTTAGGTAATCTTTAATTATCCGGATAGGAAATTTACCTACTAGTTTTTCCGGTTTAGAGATAATAATCCGGATTAATCAGTAAATCTAGTTCCACTTGTTATACACGACTTTATGTTTGTCGTTTTCCAAACGTAATTTCTAACTCCTTTAGAAATTACGTAAGGGATCTAGTGTAATTGTTTAGCTGGAGTGCAACTCTTCTTTTACTTTCGAAAAAAAATCTTGTGAAATGTAATTAAAATATTAATGTGATATATAATTTTAACAGTCTTTTAATTTTATTTTTAATTTCAATTTTAACTTGAAACCATACCACTTACATTTATATTGTATGATGAATTTTTCATATTGTACTTTGTATGCAATTTTTAAGCCATCTTTAATTATTGTTCGTAAACAAAAATTAGCTTAGACTGAGTGACTGTTGAAGTTTTCAACGCTACATTTCTTTAAAATATTCTACATTCTTCTAATATTATTAAATTAGAAAATTACTCTCATGCGATATTTTTAATTTGGGCTGTTTGTAAGCTCTTTGACTTAAATTTTCTTTTTGCCAGAGTTAGTTGATTGGGATGGTTGATACCTGTCTAGTGTTGATGCTGTTTTTAATTTTAATTGTACTTAAGTTAATGTTTTTAGTTCCTAATGTGTAACTAATTTCTTCATTTTCATTGTTTTTGATAATATCGTTATCAGGTGTTAATGTATTGTAATGTGTTTTCAGTGTTTCGTTGCCACTCTGGCTGCCGTAGCGGCTGATGCCCCCTTGGGAGGTGGATACAGCTATAGCAGACCATCGGGCGGCTACAGCGGCGGTGGTGGTTATAGCGGGGGTGGTGGCTACAGTGGAGGCGGTGGCTACAGCGGAGGCGGTGGCTACAGCGGAGGTGGCTACGCCAGTGGCAGTGGATACGTAGAGGTGGGCATTGGTCCGTCCACCAATGAGGGTCAATACGTGGACCCCGCTCTATTGGAAAAAGTCCGAGCCATCATCCTCAAGGACGAAGCTAACTCTGTCAGCTACAGCGGCGGTGGTGGATACAGCGGTGGCGGCGGTGGTGGATACCCATCCAGCTCATACGGCGTTCCCTCCAGCTCTTACGGCGTCCCCTCTTCTTCCTACGGAGTACCTAGCACGCAGTACATCAGCAGAGTTGTAGGAGTCGACCTTGAAGGAGTCAAACAGGCCATCCAAGTCGCTCAGTACGAACAGTCCGGTGGTGGCGGCGGCGGCGGCGGTGGATACCACTACCCCTCAGCCCCCTCTGGATCCTACGGAGCTCCTTCCGGCTCCTACGGCGTTCCCTACTAACCCCCCCTTCCCCCTTCACACACCCCCTCTCACTCACTCGGCTCTTGTACATACCATCGACTAGGATAACGCGGGTCTCTCAACATCGAACACCAAGTTTTTACAGGAGCAGCCGTTTTTGTATTTTGTTGTTTGTTATTGTTGTTTTTTATTTGAGTCAGGCTGCCTCGATCCTGTACAGACTTGGTACCTTACTATAATTAATTATAATTTTGTATAAAAGTTATTGTTTTTTATATAAAAACACAAAAAAATACGAAAAAACATTACAAAACGAATACATTTTGCCACCGTGAAAACGTTGTTGTTTTTTACCCTCAACATCAATTTTAGAACTTAATAAGTTAATTTATAATAGTTCATAGTGAAAATCATGATATAATAATGCTTTTTGATATAATATTAACAACTTCAGTGTGCTGGAAAATGAATTAAAATAGTAACATTTGAAGGAACCAAGACTTTATATTAAAAAACAAATTATAGTGTACTGTACTTTTAAATAAAGTATACCATAATTTGAAATGAAACATTCCTTTCTTATACAGTAAATGATTTATAATTTTAGTCCAGTAGTACAGATGACATTCGTTTTAACTTTTCGAATAAACTCATATTTAGTTACAGTAGGGCTAGTTAGTTTTGAAAAATATTCAACAGATATAATCATTAGCTCTGAACACAATTCTTGCTTCTCTCTATGGCTATTTATAATTATTCAACAAATGTTTAAGCCAGTGTTTACAAAAATCTTAATATGGTGTTTTCATATGTAACTTAACAAATTATTGAAATAAACCATCAATGCACTTAGAACAAATTTGGAAAAACACAACAACAGTTTTATGACATGTATATTAAACATTATTATACGTTTGAGTGCTAATACAAAAATCAATTAAATGAAAATAAATCCATAAAACAGGTTCTTATGCAGTAATTATAATTTCAAATAAAACTAATTGTATTTTGGTAAATGACATAACAAAGGAATTAATTCAGCAACATTTATTTGACACATTTTAAAACTGATGTGAAAGAAATCTAAATCAAATGAGAGACATATAATATAAGAGACATGTTATTGTATAGGTATGATTTTCGATTTGTGGTTTATGAAGTTGAAAACCCCACCAGCTTTCTGTTATAACATTTACTAGAATATTTTTATTTTACTGATTTTCTTTTCCTTTTGTTCTTCATAACAAATTAAATCTCAGTAAAATTACAGTTCTTCTGTTATAAAGTGGCTATTATAAACATTTCTACCGGAATTCATCTTACTAATAGTAATGATAACGTCAAGGATTGCCAGCTTTACGACGATTAGGCACCGGGATTAGCACAAAAATCCTTAGGCTTCATTGCAAGGGTTGGCTGGACCAACTATATATCCCCACTTAAACTAACTAACTAACTAACTAATGATAACGACGATAATTTAAAATTATAATGAAAAAAATCACTAAAAGAATAAATTTTATGAAAGAGCGTTCATTTTACAAGGAGATAGCACATAATATAACAATGGTAAAAAGCATAATAATAATAATAAATTATTTATGATGTTAAATTATTCCAAATGCTATTAGCAAAAAAAATATCAACTGAGAAATCACTATAAACTGAATATCAAATCATGACTGTTTCAATCTCTTTAGATCTTTTAACTGGTTTTTATATTTACAACTTAAAAAGGAACAGATAGCATAATAAATAATATGTTTCAATAGAATAAACATCTTCTATAAATTAAATATTTTTTTTAGATTAATTATGACATAATTTAAATTAAATTTGTAATTATTTTATAAATGTTAGTGATGTTCAATGTAAGTGTAGTAAAATAAATTTTAAATGTAATTTTTTTAAACGCCTGCAGACTATTTGGATACTGCACACACAACTCTCAGGTACAGTTTTTGCATTTCAAACATTGGAGAGAAATGTTAGTATGGAAAATAAGCATTATAGGCTTTATCCAAACTATTCTTGCTGATTTTTTTAAGACAAATAAACATTGTATGGAAACAATTTTTCACTAATAGTAGTCCAATACATGGATTGCCTGAAATTCAAATAAATATACTATATGAAGTTTCAGTAATATCAAAAGGTATAATGAAATACAAATTTTATTTAAGTCAAGATATAGCTTTATACTTAAAAGAAAAAATGCTAGTTTTGTATATAATTTTAATTTAATGCCTACATATCATATGTATGTCATTTTCTAATATATCCATTTATCAAATTGATTATTTAAATAAGAATAGTTTTAAGACAATACAAGTATCTAATTAATTTTAAGACAATACAAGTATCTAATTAATTTTAAGACAATACAAGTATCTAATTAATTTTAAGACAATACAAGTATCTAATTAATTTTAAGACAATACAAGTATCTAATTAATTTTAAGACAATACAAGTATCTAATTAATTTTAAGACAATACAAGTATCTAATTAATTTTAAGACAATACAAGTATCTAATTAATTTTAAGACAATACAAGTATCTAAATAATTTTAAGACAATACAAGTATCTAATTAATTTTAAGACAATACAAGTATCTAAATAATTTTAAGACAATACAAGTATCTAATTAATTTTAAGACAATACAAGTATCTAATTAATTTTAAGACAATACAAGTATCTAATTAATTTTAAGACAATACAAGTATCTAATTAATTTTAAGACAATACAAGTATCTAATTAATTTTAAGACAATACAAGTATCTAATTAATTTTAAGACAATACAAGTATCTAATTAATTTTAGTGACTGAAACATTGGATTTACTTTTTCCTTAATTTAAATTTTAATATTAATTTTATATAATGGTACTTTATTTCCATTTCATCTTCTTATATAACCTAAAATATTTGTTATTAATTATATCTAAGAAATATAAATTAATGTAGGTCTTTCTGTCTGTCCTTTATGCATTACTACGCGATTCATCTGATCACCATGAAACTTTGGGAAGCCTCTGAGTATACTCCTGGAAGGTTTCTGCAACGGTTTTATTTCACATCTATCTGTAGGGCTCCACGCCACTGCCCTTTAAAGTGTCAATACTATTCTTGTGAAGTTAATTTATTTATTTAATTAATCATCAGCTGTTAAAAAAAAAAAAATTGAAAACTTTTGTTATACATACAGGTTGGGTGTCAGGTTAAAAGTATTTTTCTCTCGATTCTTAATATACCATCACATTTTTAGAAAAGACTATGTTTGCGTGCTTCACTGCCCCAAAAACCAAAATTATTGTAATACAGTCCAAATGTCCTGGCAAGGCCGTAGGGCAAGCTTTCTCATGAGGCCGCAGGCCGAGATCCACAAATTGGGCTGTACAGTGTCTTGGCAAGGCCGTAAGCCAAGCTTCCCCATGAGGCCACAGGCCGAGTTGCACAAAGGGGCTAAAGGTTGCCCCAGCGAGGCTGCAGGCCAAACTTCCCTCATGAGCACAGAGAGCGACAGGGTTGGCATGTGAAGCTACTATAAATAAACTAAAATATTACTGTTTAAATCTTAATCCTGTAGCAAGGCAACAGTAAACAGCTACTTTGTCATAATATTAAAATAAATTTAAAATATAACTTTAAGTACATATATTCAGGTTTTATAGCAGACAAGTCACAATCACAAAGTATTGCACGACAGGATGAAAAACAATTTATACTGCAAATGGTAAAAATATATAAAGAGTTAAAGAGGAAGATAACTTAAATCTAATTTTACTTTCTCTAACTTACATGGACAATGTAGAAAGTGTGTTTCTCAGAGTGCAAAAGAAAAATTTTTATCTGATAATGTTGAGGTAATTGATATACTAGAAAAAATAGAATATCCAAACTTTATTGATCAATTAACAACAATTGTTTATTACTACAGAGGGAAAATGTTATCAAACAAACTACAATACTAATATAAAAATATCTAAGTACTTTTTTATTCGATTCCCACGACAAATACAATTCAAATTAAAACTTTTGAAATATACTAGATAATGCTTGTTGAAATTTAACAATTAATTTCAAATAAACAATAATATTATATGGACTGAAAAATTCTGTCATGTGATTTTTTTTTTATATTTTTACTACTATAAGGTGTTAGTGGATTTGTCTTCTTAGGCGAATAATTTGCTGATGCCCAATGTCTGCTAATATACTAATAATTTGCTGATGCTCAATGTCTGCTAATATACTAATAATTTGCTGATGCCCAATGTCTGCCAATATACTAATAATTTGCTGATGCCCAATGTCTGCTAATATACTAATAATTTGCTGATGCCCAATGTCTGCTAATATACTAATAATTTGCTGATGCCCAATGTCTGCTAATATACTAATAATTTGCTGATGCCCTATGTCTGCTAATATACTAATTCCTGGTCTAGTGCCTTCAACCTAACCTAAATTCGTTTAACATAATACAGTAGTTATCCTATAAGATAAAGAAAACAAACAAAGCTATCATATTGATAGCTGATAATAATAAGTCAATGAAAATATTGTAACTGTACAATAAATAATAAATATCACCAGTGGCAAAGCCTGATGTATTCGCCTAATCATTTCTTCTGCAGAGAGAAAGTTGGTCATCAACGAACACAGAATAAACATAGAAGGGCATACGCATATAATCAGCATTGTAGTGGCTGTCTCCACCACTGCCATTTTTGATACAGATATAAACAACAAACGGCACTCTAAATTGAATATCTGCCATGCCCACTTTTCAATCAAACTGACATTTGACGTGTTAATATTGAACATCCAATTTTTTAATTTAACACAAGTAAAGTTGATTAGCTTGGATGCTAATAGAAGAATAGAAATTAAAATTTAGTTTGTTCTGTAATTAATATAGTTAATTAAAGTTACCATTTACAATTAAGCTTTTAAATCTTGACATGAATAAGTAAGTTGAATGCATGCAGCATCAAATAACCATTTTAGAATCTTACGATGATTTTTTACTTTTTGGTTATCTAAGGAATTATTAATTTTTAAAGTTTTATTCAAGCCTTCGTTGACTCTTTGTTTACTAAAATTACACATATCCATTCAAAATTGAAGATGACTTGATGATTTTTGATAACTTTTAGCTGATTTTTAAGTTCACTCAATTTACAAAAGCCAAATACAGCCAAACACTTTTGTTTGTATATTTTGTTATTAAATGATAAGACTTATAAAATAATTTTTATAAACTACAACTACCACATATCTAGTTATGATATTGTATATGACAGTCTTAAGATTCTAATTAATTCTAATTAATTAGAAAGAGTAAAGCGCCTTGATATTTTTCAGATACCTTATATATCAAATTTGTGAGTGATGGACAAGGAAGACCTTTCTGTATTATTACTAGCTTATCCTTAAAAGAATGACTCAAAATGCTTCTTTAATTTCATAACGAAATCACTGCAATTATTAGCTTTAGTCCTTGCTAAAACTTATTGATTTTAGATAATTATATACATGTGATCAATAATTAAGGATAATCTCACTAAAAAAAATTGTACACTTCCCCACTTCAACCTTCACTAAATAACCAAAAAAAAAAAAAAAAAAAAAAAACAAGCGTTGGAGTGTGAAGGCAAAAGAAATAAGGTCGACAATTGTTTACTAATAGTGGCAAATGCAACCAATAATAACTGGAAGAAGCCGAACATACAACCGATTCGCAAGAGATGAGATGGCTTTTATAACGCAGTAAGTTTAGACAGTCGTGACATAGGACAGTGTGGGGGCAAGAGGGGGTTCTCTAGTGAAACAGATGCACTAACAACAGAGAATCTATCGCTCATTTTTAGCTATTTTGCGTCACTCTTTCTACAAACTATGGACGATTTGATATTTCTTAGATATATTTTTTAATTTACATTGAAAATGTATCGTTTTCAGTTTCAGCAGTTTTGTTTGATCATCAATGCATCTATAGATGACCAAACGCCTCGCCATTGAAGAACATATGCATTAGTATGATGCTTTTGATTAAACTATATATTTTCCATATAACAAATTTCTTTAATAAATGTGTTTTGAACTTGAATATATAAAACTCATTTTCTTAAGGATACTTATTCATTCTACTTAAGAACACATATGGTGGGATTGTTGTACGTGCAGCAGTGGTCTGGGATAGTCATGTGTCAGTAGGAGGTTTGGTGGGTCCATCTCAATTACATATATAAGCAAATGGTATATGACAATATTTATGAAATACTCTTTATACATAGCATAAGCATATGATGTTTTAAGAGAATGAAAAAATAATTATAACATGTTTTGGGATATAAGAGAATGAAAATATTGGGATCTGCTCTTTTTCAGCATTGATTTGTCATGATGGAAAATTTGGCTTTAGCCATTTTCAGATTTTTTTCATAAAATTGGAAATAAGTCCAGTGCCTCCACTTTATATATTTCAATAGGATTTGTCAAATCACATACAAATTCTTTTTGAGAAACCATTCTTCATAAACTGATTGTTATCACTTTGGGCTCATCTATCTTTGTTTGAAACTTTTGTAGAAAATACACCACCCTGAAAAAGAAGAACATAACTTACATTAAACGGTGAACTTCAAACAATGGTATTACTTTAGTTTTGGTTTTAATTGTTTAAAAATATTATATTCTATTTAAATAAAAACACATAGTCTACATTATGTAATGTGATTTGTTTTTTCCTCTACAAGTTTGTAGCCAAAAAGTTTACTATATCTAGTATATCCTTTATACATAACCTTGGACAGACTGCGTTTCCATGTTTTCTTGACACACAACATTATGGGTTTTACTCCTATTTGTAGATAAACCCACACATTATAACTCAGTCAAAACCTCTACAGATCACCTACCCCGCTTCCTTACAAAAATACCTTTTTTACTAGTCCCTTCTTATCCATCCTTTATAGAAATAACATTTGCTAGCTTACCAACCACTTTAATACATTTTTATTGCGCTGTAGACAACCCAATTTATACACAAATTTGATCAAAAACAAGTTTATGTCAAACATCTAATTTATTAAGTTTTATACAAATGTCTTGCAGACTGCAAGATTATGTCAATAAAATAAAGGCAACATGATTTGATAGTCTCCCCAATTTGATTACAACGTGATTAATTATTCACAACAAGGGCCTTGGAAAAGTATTTTTTTTCTTTTTTTCTTTAAAGTATGCTAACAGAAGTGAATGTACTCATTTCAAAGTAATTAGCTAATTAGAGTTATCTGTAAGGATACAAATAAAATATATGTAAAAAGAGTGTTTAAGCTATTTAAGGTCAAAAACAAAATGTGCAGATGTAGGACTAATAGTAAGTCAGTTCCTTTTAAGGTTAGATTAGATTTATCAGATAGTTGGTTATTGCTTTAAATATTGTGGTCAAACACACAGTGTTTGTAGCTCCGCTGAATAGACACATTTCTTCATCAAAGTGGCGGGAGCAGTCACATAAGCTGACAAAAACGCTGTCACACAGTCAAGTCAGTGTTGAAAACATTGAGTGGATGTTACTCATTGCTAATGCTTGCGTAAGATCCTTCTTAAAATAAAAAGTGGAGGTTTGGAATATACTCTAAGAATGCCACCTGAACAACACAAGGTAAAAAACAATCTTAATTTCTCTTTTAAGATATTACAAAGAAAAGTGTTTATGTTTTTCATACTTCAAAAAATCATTTTAACATTTTGATAACCTGTTATAAGACATAAGAGATGGACATAATAAAGCAGAACACAATAATTTATTTTTCAATCCCTCCAAAAGAGCATTTACATTTAACTCTAAAGTTAGTTGTTTCTAGTTCTTCTGATTAGGGATTGAGTATTTGTTGAGAATGAGTGGGGAATTGGTGAGGCAGATTTGCATGTAGTGGGAGTACAAAAATACGGACCAAAAACGCTGAGTATAGCCAGTCCCATTCAGCAATCATTCTTGCCCTGCTGGTGGAAAAATGCAGCTATTTGCAATAGTTGAAATGACAAATCAGCTGATCGGTAAGTGTGACAGCCATCATTTGATTCAATGCATCTAATTTTTAAGTTCCATGAGATTTTTTTTACAGTGGGACAAAATGGTAAGATTGAATTGTTACATATAGCAAAATGTACAAAGTAATATAATTTAACTAACTTCAGTCTTAAAGTTAAAAGTATTATTTAAAGCAAATATAAAAATTGGGATATAGATAATATTTGTCTTACCCAAATATAACAAGACATACAATCCCATAGCCACAACTGAGGAAGAAGAATGCTCCTGGCATCCAAGTTAAAGTGTGATTATATAACTGTGTGTAGAGGGGCACGTTAAACAAGGGGAAAACAGCTTCTCCGACACCTATCATACTGTTGACTTTACCTAAAACAGAGAAATACTATAACTTTTAAGGGGAGCACTTCGGCCTATATCCGTAATGTTAACAAATGTTCCTTTATCTCAGGATCTATAAGAGATATTTTAGTTCTGTTTTTTACTATGAAAAGAGTATACTTTTCTGTATAAGTAGAAACTTTAAAAAGTCAATTTAAAAAAAATGTATTTTTTAAAATATTTTAATAAAAAAACTGTTTTGCGACTGTAATTTTTTACTATTTTATATTTTTTAAATGACAAAATAGATTATATACTTGTGATTTAAGAGTTTCAGCAGCTGTAGGTATATTTAACAAGCAAGCATAAAAAATTTCATTCTGATATCTCTTACACAACTTGAGATAAAGGAACATAAAGTATAAAAATAAGCACTTTCGGTAAAATCAAAAAGAAAATGAAACATGCTTTTATTTACCTATCAATACATTCCTGCTCCATAAGATGGTCCAGCCTCTTCCTCTTGCTCATGGATGTCATCAAGCTTCCTTTTCTGAAGGCTTTTCTTCTTTTTTATCTTCTTTTCTATTTCTTTCTGCGCTTTATCCGCAGCAGCAACACGCCGTTTATCAAGTTTGGCCATAGCGACTGTAAAGTGTTTTCCTGGATCAAGCCCACACTGAAGTAAAATGTTACACTTTCCTATATGCCCATCATTAAAAGTTGACACTGCCATATAAGTTCCAAATTTTAGTGTTTTTAGGGCCACAAATGTTTTTTTTTGAATATATGTCCAAATCACATTGTTTAGCGACTCGTTAGGGTTTTGAGTCTTTCCTAATACACATTTTTCAAGGAGTCTGGGATTAGACTAATCTCTAAATATTGGTTTTAGGAACAACATTATGTCTTCAGGCAGGTGGAAATGTGCACTGTGGTCATACTGTTTGTTTTCTTTTTGTGCTAGCCTAAATTTGCACCAAGTGTCATCCGTTTTTGGGCAAAGACCATGTTGAGGTGTTTCATTACTTGAAAGTACATGAAAATATTCTGCCTATATAGCAGCTGTCATATCACTTACACTTGTATAATTTCTCCTTATTGCAAGGCCATAATATTCCTGTAATTTCAGAACAGCAGCGTCTGTAAGCCGGTTTTTCCTGAAAGTGATTTGCCGTTGGGAAGTTTTTTGGTTTTTTGTTTCAAAGTCCGCAGACGAGTGCCCATGCGTTTTTGAATATGACCTATGCACTCAGATTTTTTTATATCTACATCCCCATATGGTTTACTAGCACATACCTCAATATAGGCCTTGCTATCACCATCTCCGAGATATTCCACGTGCATACTATAACAAAACTACTGCTTAGCAAATAGAGCGTCAATTCATGTAATTTTAAAAACATGCATTGATAAAAGTATTTATTTTACACACTTCTACTAATATAACCTATATGTGTTATATACCATTTTAAAGAGGAGATTTCAAGCTATAAAAAACAATCAAAAACAAAATTTCGAAAAAAAAATTTTTTTTGACTGAAGTGCTGCCCTAAGATAACAAATAAATTGAAAAGCAAATAATAATTTAAAAACCAATAAAATACTTACAAATTTGAATGTTTGAATATTTTAAACAATGTTTATATATTATATTGTGATAGCAAAATTAATATACAATAATTATTAACAGTAATTTTTGGATGACTAGCTACGATACACCTTTTCTGTTAACTAATTTATTATTGCCTCGCAATTAGTAGTGTATAGTATAGATTACATAGACCATTTTAGATTATTTTAGTGATATTATGTGATTTAAAATACTATTTTTTCGTTTAGCATGTTTTAAATGATAATTATTTGGTAGACATTGATAACAATGTTGTATATTCTAGTTGAGACAAATCATTTGAGTAAAATGTTGATCTTGTGTGAAATATTAGAGTACTAATAATTTAGTTTATTTTCACAAAATTAATGCCTTTGAAGTCTCTTTGGCTTAAAATTACATTCTGTTTTATTTTAAGCTAAATCATATTTTACTTAGCTAAATGTATTTTACTTAGCATGTTAATTGGTTGGGTTATTTGTACATGGGAAGAAAACAGGGAAAGGTTATTTGCAAGTTTTGAATCAATAATAATATATGCATCCTATTATCATAACTAAAATGTGAAATTTAAAATTACTTAAATTTGTCCTAGAGAATTTTCTATGTCTTAGGAAATTTTCATCAGTCTTCCATTTACAATTTTTCTAAAAACTAACCTTAATATTTTATATTGGTTTTTGTACTTTAGAAATATAAAAACCTTTAATATATATTGTTTACTTAAAATGGCGTTTTCTACATTGAACGTACATCTACCTAAGCGTTGGTCTGTCAAGCTTTATCAGAACACTTACAAAGTTTACTCACAAGCTGTTAGATCCCGTCAGAACACTTACAAAGTTTACTCACAAGCTGTTAGATCCCGTCAGAACACTTACAAAGTTTACTCACAAGCTGTTAGATCCCATCAGAACACTTACAAAGTTTACTCACAAGCTGTTAGATCCCGTCAGAACACTTACAAAGTTTACTCACAAGCTGTTAGATCCCGTCAGAACACTTACAAAGTTTACTCACAAGCTGTTAGATCCCATCAGAACACTTACAAAGTTTACTCACAAGCTGTTAGATCCCGTCAGAACACTTTCAAAGTTTACTCACAAGCTGTTAGAACCCATCAGAACACTTACCTAACTCGTTTGGGTCAACTATTTTGATGAAATTGAAAACACAACAGCAAGTCCAGCTCCATGCATGAAGTCAACAAAACAATCTAAAACAAAATAATTTTCATAGTAATAACTATTCGATTCCAATATATTAGTATGTACATCATATGGATCCATTTTTGTCAATCACAAAAAAACTAAATAAATGTTATAAAAATTAAAATATTAAATAATCTCTACAGTACCTGTGCTTTAAATTTTAAAATATTCATCCCTTGCCTAAAGAGCTAAATTAAATACCTGCATATGCAGTTATACAAAGATCAGCTAACTCTCTTGAAAATAATGTATTTGGAAAGTTCAACATTTTGTTGATATACTTTTATTACTGTTATTACAATCTATAGTACTTACAAATAGTGCCCATTTCATAAAAAAATGTGTTGTCTAATGAATTATATTACAGTATATGCAGTGTACAATAATGATGTGCAATAAAATTAATACTGTACAATGTATGGAATATATAAATTGAATGATAAATATAATGAAGTACCCTTTTTATCCATTTTTATAAAAAATATATTTTTATAAAAAGGGTACTTCATTATATTTATCATTCAATTTATTAAAATAGTAGCCCTAACGTGAACTAGTTTATACATATGGAATATATATTTATTTACTATAGATACAAATGAAAAGAGTGAATTAAATTAAATGAAAATATCTTAATTGTTCTCTAAAATATGGTACAAATGGCGGACGTTAATTCTTTTGAGCTTTTTCTTACTCATAATGAGATATAATATATAATGTACATGAGTATACAGGGTGATTTTTTATTGTGCCACCATTGGGATCTTTTAAAACTACAGAGATACAACATAGGTTTCTTGATTTACAACCTACTTTTTCTTGATTTAAAAAATATGCATTTCGCAATTTTCAAAAAGACGCCATTTTTCAAAAGCTGGACAACTTAATTTTTTTAATAGACCAATATAAATTTTTATATTTTCTGATAGAAAATGAAATCATAACTTTTTTGTTCTGTGCATTTTTCCCATAATATTAGCTGTTTACTATTTATGAACACTCAAGTAGTGTTTGGTATTACAAAATTGATATAACAAATGTTTTACTTTATAATATTAGGATACAGGCTTACATTCATACATTTTAGCTGTTGTAAAGTTTGAATATCTTAGACAAAATGATTAAAATCAGCCCAAGACTATTTTTTAATAACCCTGTTTTGACTACTAACTTTGAAAACTTTTGTTATTTCTTTTTTCTACATAGTCTCACAATTAAATATATTTTGTGTGATAAAATCGCAATTAGTACACCATATGCAAATTATTATGATAGGTTTGCAATTGCAACACAATATAATTTTGGATATTTCATTTCTTGGCTCCAGAAATAGATACAACATTATTGGAATGAAATGTTTGAAAGAAACCTTGCATAATACTGGTCTGCCAACTGTTATTAAAAATTACAGCTGTTGCATTGTTGTCAAACAATTGCCCTAACCTACAATAGTATGCCAACGGTAATGAATTGTTTATAATAGATTAGTTTTGTATCAGTAATCAATATAATTATTCAATTAGTTATGTTTTCTTAGTTTTTAATAATTTATTAATTAATCAATCATTACAATTGGAACAAAATTGTGGGTTATGACAATCGTAATAAATATATATTCGACAACAATGTAACAGATGATATTTATATGAACAGCTGACAGACCAGTGTTATGTAAGGTTTTCTTCAAACATATTTTTCCAATAATGTTGTGTCTATTTCTGGAGCCAAGGCATTAAATATTCAAAATTATACTATTTCGATTATATACCGATTTTAATAATTTACATGTGGTGTACTAAGTGCTATTTTATCATACAATATATATATATTTAATTGTGAAACTACGTTGAAAAAGAAAAACAAAAGGTTAAAAATTAGAAGTAGAAACAGGGTTATTAAAAAATAGTTTTGGGCTGATTTTATTATTTATTTTTTTTAAAGATATTCAACATTTACAACAGCTAAAATGTATTAATTTGAGCCTACATCCTAATATTACAAAATAAAACATGTTTGTTATACCAATTTTGCAATACCTAAAATTGGCATTTTAAACTATTCAAGTGTTCATAAATGGCTAATATTACAGGGAAAATGCAAAGAATGAGAGTCTTAAAATTACATTTTCTATCAGAAAATACAAAAAACTATACAGTGTTCCCGGATAAAAAAGGAAGTTATTCGTAATTTTGGAAAATGGTGGCTTTTTTGAAAACCACTAAATCCATATTTTTATTAATCAGGAAAAAGTAGGTGAAGTTCCCTTCACAAAGTTTGTAGTATTTCTGCAGGTTTAAAAGATCCCAATGGTGGCACACTTGAAAAATCACCCTATATATTGATATTTACAGCATTTAAATCAAGTTATCAAAAACCAAGTGGCAAATTTTTTATTTAAGCATTATTTTAAAGAAACACTTACAAACAAACAGTTGCCAAATGTTTGTAGAAAAGGCGTATCCTAGTGATGCTAAGGTAAGTGTGACACTTGCCATCATGCCCACTACAGCATCAGATATCCGGAGGAGGTGAGAAAACACACCAAGAGTCACCAGTGTACCTGGAAACCCCATTAACAATAAATACAGGTGGTACTTTACATTTTTGCTATTAGATACTCAACTGGTTAATGTTAGTCTGGGTCCAGTTGTTTTATAGCATAGATTACTATTTTTTGTCAGGACAACATTTTCATTGTTTCCTTACATTCCAGTAATTATTAAAAAATTATTGTAATTTTCATAGTTAAGAGTTTTGTTTAACAAGCATGATACTGAACAACATCCAAACGTTAATGCCTGTTAGTTTTGGCTGAACTAGAGGTCCTTTCTCCATAATTAACAACCAGTAATAACAAATAAATGAAATATCTTAAACTTTCCAAATCATTTAATTATAAGAGGATCAAAGAAAAAGATTGTTTACTGTAGTCCAGCAAAAAAAGAACACAGTTATAAACCAGATGGCAATAGCCATTTTCTACTATCCCTATGAAAGAATTTGGCTTGCAAAAATCTTGTTCATATTCTCCATGACAATGATTAACTCACGATTTATAACAGTCATTGTAAATTGGCCAAAAGTAACGATTTCCAACGTAAGGTCATAGAGGAATGCTTCTAATGTTCAGTCATTATATGGTAAATACACTACAGTAAAGCTCATTCTAGGATGAAATTTGGAGATGTTGAATGACAGCGTAACAAATTCAAAATAGTAACTATACAGGATAGGTTACAACAAGAACACGATTTAAAATTATCACATTAAACAAGCAGTTCTTGTCCAAACAACATTAAAAGACTTTTTTTAATTTGAAATTTAGTAAGGTCTGTGTGTGAACTTTATTCAACGAATGCAGTACCAGCCATCAGCTCAGTTGTTGTTGAGCCCCAGACCTTGGAATCTACAGTTCGAAGCCTTAGTCTCCGCCACTACGCCGGCAGAGTTTCTAAATGTACCACAAAACTCGTAAATTGGAAGGTAAAGAGGGGCATAGTAAAACAGATTATAAACAAATAAGCAATGATCATTTTTTCCTGTGATACTGCAGGATTTTCCTATAACAACATTTTCATGTGGAAATTGGAGAAGTCTTTCCTTTAAAAGCAACCTCTTCTGCTGGCTCTGTTTCATTGATGATATTTTTATGATCTCGACTGACTCCAAAAACAACTTGAAAATTTTCTTCATAGCTTACAAAACCTTTCATCTCTGAATTTCACTTGCCAATCTTCTCCCAAATCTTCCCTTGTTGTGGAAACTGGATTGGAGGACAGTTTACTTCAAACTGGTATTCACATATAACCTACCAACAAACAACAATACCTTTACTATACCATCTGTCACTAAAACATCAAACGCTCTCCCACCCTAAAACCCGGTCAACATAGCTAAACAAATAATTTCCTCTCCTAGACAAATACAACAAAAAGAGAGTTACCCAATCAACTTTTAAAAAAAACCAAACCCATTTAGTGCAGTACCAAAACCATCCTCAAACAAGAAGTAGTTCCCAATGTCTACCTCTTGTCACCAGTTACCCCCATGGCCTAAAGAAACTAAACCACATCCTGAAAGTTTGCTTCAACATCTTAAAAGCATCCCCTCAAACGTAGATTTTTTTAGAAAAACCTCCAAATGTCACTTTCCAGCAAAACAAAGACATCCACCAAATCCTGATCCAACCTAAGTTACCTGACTCCAACAACCTGATCTGATCTACCTCCTCAACTGACAAGATACCTGGAATACACTCCTGTGATTTCACCAACTTAATTTACCTACTCCAATGCCACCATTGCCTTACTCAATACATCAGTCTTACCAGTGAAACCTCCGTAAATGTATGAATGGCCATAGACGTGATTAAAAGTCCAAAATCTTGAAAACCCTGATCATAACTTGCTCCATAATCAAAATGTTGACCAATATTTCACCTCTAAAGTAGAAAGATCCCTTAATTCCCATGCTAGCAGTTCCCAACTCAGGAAAATGGAACTAGCACACCAATGGATAACTAAATCTTATGACCCGCCTAAATCTCAACAGCGGATAGACCATTTACTACTTCCTTTCCACACCTCAACTATCAGCAATAGTTATATATATATATAAACTTTTTAAAAATCTGTATTAAAATCTGTGTAATGCTATGTGTATATGCACCTCAGCACAACCACCTACCCTGTTCTACTTATCAGTCCCTACTTAACTGAGCAAAGTGCTAGTGGGTCATTGAACATTAGTGTCATGTGTTGCACCTATTTATGTTCTGCATCAGTGGACTTGCTTATGGTAGGTAGGAACCTTCTCTGGTAGGTTTGTTGATGCCCTGTCTCTTCTTTATACTAATGTCTGGCCTATTGCCCTTCAACTAAACTTAAAATATGTAAAGTATTTAGTATTAGATATATAGAAATATATTTGGGATGTTTGTTCACCTTTACTTACCTGCTTAAGTTACTTGCAACTCATTTTGGTTACGGAATCAAAAGTCGTGTACAATCTACTCACCCAAAAATATTACTATGCATTTTATTCCAGCATAAAACCCAAAATCAGTTTCGTTCCAGTGAAACTTGATGCGGAGGAAGAAATAGTAAACTGCAAATTCTCCTGTAAAACATAATTGAAATTAGAAGGTATCTTTAAATACTACTATTTAACTATCCTCATTCTTGTTTGTTGTTATCAGCTAATTAGCTGGTATTTAGCAAAGATTGATTTATTATCAGTTGCAGGCTTCTTTTAATAGTTTAAAAGCTAGAGAGTATTTGCAATGTTGTTACATGATTTATCTGAAAATATAATTCAGGCATAATAAAGAAAGATAAAACAAAATATGTTTTGTATGCATGTTGGATAAGTTTTTTTAGATCAGTTTGAGTACTAATTCTTTTACAACCATTGCGTTTAGCAGTTTTGTCCATTCATTCAATGTTAAAATATCTTAAAAGTAATCAATTACAAATAATTAGTGAGGGTTTACCCAAATATATTTGTGACGATTATGTTGGTTTTGTAGAATAGCTTTTTGGCTTAGATTACCCACCATTTTATTGACTTTAGATTAAGAAATATTGATTAATGAATGATAATTATAGTTTAGTAAAATGGTCCACTTAAATTTCAGACAAATATCACAAGGCCTGGCATTGTAATAATCATTTTAACTTTGGAAAGGTAAATTCAATTGAAAAAACAAATGCCTATGGATTAAGACTTCTGAATACTGAAAGTAAGCTTATTGGTCTGATGTTATCTAATTTAATGAAATTGCTGTTTTTTAAATGGGCACTACTGAGCTCAGTTTTAGGCATTCAGGAAATATAACTTTACTAAAACTGTTATTTATTAAAAAAACCAAAACTGGTGCTATTTCATGAATTATGCTCTTCAATAAACGTACATTAACTCTATCAAAGCCAGTTGATTTTTTATTCCTTAACCCTTTTACTACACTTTTAATTTCATCTAAATCTGTAGGAGTAATAAAGAAAGACTGCTGGTAAGTGCGTAAAGGTGGAGGTGTATTGGAAAGTACAACGTCAGGACGGTCAGACTGGAGTGCTTATCTTATCAGCAATGACCTACGGGTCGCCTACAACTTCACCATTCAGCAATTCAATTTGCTGAACTGTCTTCTTTGAAGGCCCGCCAGTCAAGTTATTTATTATTTTCCACTGTTCAAATATATCACCTTTACAATCCTCTAATATTCTTGAAAAATAATTGTTTTTTTGTTTCAATAATCACATTGTTTAATTCATTATTAAATTTGTAAAAATAATCTTTAAATTTTCTGTCATATGGTCTTCTCTTTGAAATTGTATATAATTTTTATGCCTCCTTAATTTATGTAAAATATGTTCTGTTATCCATGGACTTAATTTCTTAGCTTTTACAAATTTAGAACTACCACCAACTTCCCTACTACTTCTAGATTATTAAGGATTTCTAGATTTCTAGATTATTAAGTTAAAATATCATTAAACTTAAAATATGCAGTATTAACATCATCTTCTAAATAAACTTCTTCCCAATCATTTTGTTGTAAATTAACTTTCAAAATGTTATAATCAACAATATTTCTCGTAGTTAAATTACGATTAGGCGAAACAAGAATGGACTTATCAAGAGTTTTAAATTTAATATGACTATAACAGAGACCAATAATACAGTGATCTGTAATACCATAATCAAAAATATTGCTTTTAAAACTATTTACGTATCTACATCTGATAAAAATATGTTCTATACATGAGTAAGAAGTTGCTGTAATTCTAGTGGGGGAATTAATTAAGGATACAAAATCATAATTATTAAGAAAACTATGATAGTTGTTCGAAATATTATTGTTAGCAGCTAGATTAATTTTAATATCACCTATATAAATTACATTATTTTTCAAAGCTTCAGTTTCTTGTGTTAATTCAAGCAAAAATGTACTTTCAGAGACAGTTTGCAATCTATATAAACATACAAGGTTAAAAGAAGAATTATTTATTTTTACATTTAAAAGTAAGACGTCAGCTGATGTCATGTTTAACTCGTTGACATAGTTGACAACAATACTATCATCAGCAACACAATACACCACCTGCTCTGTAATTATCATTGCATTTAGCAAATAAGTTATAGCCTGGAATTTGGTATGCAAATAACTCATCTGAGGCTATCCAAATTTCACTTAATATGATAAAATTTACTTTATGTTTTAGATTATTCAATTTTAATAGAAACTTATCAAAATTTTACCTCAAACTTCTAATATTTGTATATATAAAACTCATATTGCCTTCCTTGTTACAATCATTATAGTATTCAATAATATCTATATCATAACTATTCATTATAAAGAGAACAAAAACTTAAAAATAAATACTTTAAATTTGAAATAAAACCAAAATAGAAAAGACAATCTATAAAATTCATACTTTGAAAATAAGATTAAACAAATAAAAAAACTCTTTAACTGGTCAGGAACTTGTCTTATATCTAACCTATTTAGCTTCTCAAGGTCATCATAATTATTTATTTTTAAGTACCTTTCGCCTTGATTTTTCCTCACAAAGAACTTTCCGTCTCTGGACCGAGCTTAGGCATAATTTACCTCCTTACATTTAGCCTTTAATTTTGACAAAAGTACCCTATTATTAGGTGATAAGTGTTCATTAATGTAAATCCGTTGTTGTGGAAAGGCTGGGTTGACATACTTGCTGACATAACCCCCTTCTTCTCTCTGTACTTCCCGAGGATGCTGTCCCATATCGATCTTCGCACGAACTTAACCACCAAAGACGGAGTACGGTTCTTCTGGAAAGACGGGACCCTGTGAGCAGCTGAGATGTCACCCTCGCTGATATCCAGTCCGACGGCAGTCCCGATGTCCCTAACCACGCTAATGACATCCTCGTCAGGGGTGACAGGAAGACCACTGACCTCGATGTTGTCTTTTCTTGAGTATTGCTCCATTGATCTCACCCTTTCCTCCAACGAAGTCACTGGCAAGAGTTGCATTCTTAGTACGAAGCTCTTCATTTTCCTTTCGAAGAGCAGAAAATTCCACTCTCATCCCCATCATGAACTTATTGTTCCCATCCAGTTTTTCAGATATGAATTTTACTTATTTGGAGAACTCAGCAAACTCGCTTCTGAAGGTCTCGAACTCCTTAAAAACTTCAGTCTTCAGCTCCTCAAGAACTCGCGTAATGAATTCTTTGGAAACGGCCGGGCCAGTGTCAGAACTAACGCTGCTGTGGGATGACGAGACATTGCGACACTCTTTACACTTCCAGTCACGGTAGGAACGAGTCTTCTTTCCCTCAACATCATCCTTAACACACTTGGTATGGAAAGGTTTCCTGCACATTCCCGCGCATTTCAGAAAATCACCCTCAGAACACTGGAGACCACAAACACCACAGCTAGACTACATTTTTATATTAAAGTAAAATTGTTAGCAAAACACGTTAAAAGTATACAGAATAAGAACTTAGTTACGTGAAACACGAAAAGCATGCATGGGCGTGTTATCGCCGAGCGATATGACAGGTGGTCTTATATACTCGGCAGCTCGAGCCAAACTGAAGTATATAGTGCATCAGTGTAGAGTGAGAACCCAAGTAAGGAGTTACAGACTGGTTTGAGATAAAGAAAGGTTTAAAACAAGGAAGTGTTTTGTCACCTATACTGTTTGATTTATTTTTAGAATAGATTGCAAGAAAGGTAGAAGAATAGCTGAGGAAAAAGCAGGGTTGCCAAACACATGATTTTTGCAGATGATTATTATTTACATATTTTCACTGAGTTCAAACTAACATAGTTATTAACTTTTTTATGATTTGAGAAGTTTTTTATTAAAGTTACTTACTTATTGTTATCTCATTTTTGAAAATATCAGGTAATAATAATGACTATTCATTTTTTCGAACTAGCTAACATTTAATGTATCAGCTAGCACGCTACCATAGTCTGAAGCTAGGTCTCTTCAAGTCTCTTTGAAACTGGCTACAGCCAATCAACACAATAATGTCAGCAGGTCAAATTACACTAGAAGTGCAGATTTTGGAGGCCATGTACTTAACAAAAGTTCCGAAAACCTTTAAAAAAAGGACCAGAGAAGTTGCACTAGATTTAAATTCTGACAACGCCAGTATTTGGAAAGTTATAAGAGAGCATCTGTTACTTCCAAGCACGTTAAGCAAGTCCAAACTCTATTGGTGCATGACTATAATATTCCTCGTGTAATTTATGAGTCGTTTTTGGAGAAATGTAGTGATCCAAACTTTTTACCCAAAGTTTTATTTACTGGTAAGGCTTAATTTACAAGGACAGCTATAGTTAATGTACAGAACTAGCATGTTTAAGCAGACAAGAATATACATGTAAAAGAAATATTTGTGCTTGTAGTTTGATTAGCTAGTGAGGTCTGCTACCACAGCTACTTTAAAATAGATTAAATTTGCATGGGACTACACTAGCGCTCCACAACTGCACCCTAAAGCAGCTGATAATTTGAGACTCAAAATTTAACATTGGGTGAGAAATCTGTGTGTATAAAATCAATAGTTATATGAATTATTTCATGGTCAGAAGTTAAAATAAAATAACAATAGATTTTTTTATTGTAAAAAAAGTAACATTTAAAGACATTGTAGATCAAATTTACTGTTTCTATTTATAAACATGACAATCTTGATTCTTGATAGCCCTGATCTTAAAATTACTTAAAACCGATATTCAAGTCTTCTTGATTTCAAATAACTATTCATTAAATATATCTTTAGATAAAAGCACTCATTCTGTTATACTAACATTACATCTTAAGCTCACTCCCCTCTTCCTCGAGGGAGCATCCAGTACTTGATACAGACCCACCCCTTGTTGAAGTTTAATTCTAACGATCTATTAAGATTGATCAATTGATTTATCATTAACATTTCCTAGTCTCTTTATGTGCCTGAACAAAAATTAATGTAACAAAACATTAAAACAGCTTTAGAGAGTGATATGCAACATAAGACACAAATACGTATTTTCAGTGCTTAGACGAGCCCATATTTTTATTTATAGACTCATTCATTAGACCAACAGCTCAGCTTGACTTCCAAACGATAGGAGCAGCACAGGCGTAAAAATTATATGGATATATTGGGAATCGAACATAGGCTGCTGGCTACATGGCAAGCCTTAACTCCTTACCTGCTGCTCTAATCATAAAAATAATTATTGTGCATATAAGATCATAAAATAAGTACTAAATTAATAGAGTTGTATTACTTGTAAGATAAATAGTAAAATAAAGTTAATATATAATAAGAACTCAATGTACCCACCTTGCAGTGGAGCAAAAGTCAAGGGTGCAGCCAAAACTACTAGCAACAAAATAGCCCTTCCATAGCCATCTCTCTTTTTTAACACTGTTTTTACAGAGTCCAGCACATGTTTTGGATTCATTAAGCCATTACAAGCATTCTGTTTTGGCACATGCAGCTCCCCCCTTATCTCCGGAGCAAAAAAGAATAAGTATACTAAAGCTGTTATGTTGAACACTACACACATTGTAAAAACACCGTAAAAACCTATCTTGCGAAAAACTATTCCAAAAAGAAAAGCACCGATAGGGGTTCCAAGAAAGTAAATGGACGTGTTAATTCCAAGTCTGACAGTTCTAGATTTCTCGGAGGTAATGTCGGATATATAACTGGTAATTCCAATTATAAAACAGGATCTCCATCCTGTAATAGCAGCTGGAACAGATTGTGAAAGAGCGGCCACGGCAGGAGACCAACTCCAAAAGTTGACATTTAAGAGGCAGAGAAGGTCAGCAATGATCTGTCCTAATAATGGAAGGTACATCAAAGGTTTCCTACGTAGATGTCTGTCACTCCAAGGTCCAGCAAATAGAGTGAAGAAGACTGGTACAAAAAGAACAATCAGATGCTTCCAGGTCTCAATGTTTGTGGCCAACTTCTGTGCTTCTTGCTCTTTAGCTACAAACTGCTGTAGGTGAAGGTGCTATGTCCCCAGAATGGCAGGCTTTCTGTAGAACAAGGTTCTGTCCGCTCAGCGTTGATATAGCCAGAGATGAATAGTAGAGCACCATCACTGGCTCTACTGTCACTCCTCGCAACATATTAATTGCACTTATCACCATTTTCAAGACTGGTCCTTACTAAAAATGCATGTTAAAAATATAACTTACTAATCTACAAAAGTGAAATAAAAGCAAAGCATATTTGTAAAAATGATAAATTGAAGACAAACAAATATAAAATAAATTTTATGGAGTATTTTGGTGCCATTGGTGCCACTGGCTTCTTCCTTATTTACTAGACAACTCTAAAACACAAACACTAAAGTTTGTCAAGTGACTGAGGAAAGGACCAGAAGCCCCAAAATATTCAATAAACTTTATCTTTTTTGTGTGCCTCTAACTCCAATTTACCATTTTATCAACTATACTATTTTCTTTTAAACTCAAAATCTTAGTTATATTGGTCTAAAAATAACGTGTAACCAACAAATTTAGGAAGATTTGCAGTTAAAAATGAAACTAGATTTAGATCTATACATTTTCAGCATGTGGTAGTTATACGAGGTTTTGCAGTATTTTTGTCAAGCACAATATAAAAGTCTGATATTAGATAAAATAGCAAGCCTCAATACATTGTTCCTAAAGTTCTAAAAATACACATTTAAGTACACAACACAATAGGTTTACACAGATTGACATACTGTAGCAGTACGGGTGGACATGACTACCTGCTTATAAGGCCTCCTCCTTTGACACATGTATTTAATACATTCCCATTCTCACAGTAACATAAAACTGTAGGTCCTATTCAATTATGTTCATTTTCAAAAATATATTGAGCAAATTAAAATTTCTTTTAAATAAGGTAGATTTAATCTTTTTTTTTTTTTTTTTTTTGACAAAAGAGCTACCCGTTTGTCCTATATATATTTTTGGCCAAATCGCAAATTTTACTTGATATGAAATACAATGGCAGACTTTTTTGAGTCTGACAATGAAGATATCTCTTTGCAGCACGTAACTTCCATATGCTGAAAACATTGGTTTGAGACGGAGCCAAGCAAACCATATTTCATTATTTATAGAAATCCCAAGGAGCATGGTCTTGAATTTTAATTGAGGTTAATGACATTCAAAGAACATCACAAGAGCCATAAGTAAAATTGTTGTTATACTGTCATAATATGTAATATTCAATGTCTACCATAAGTTTTACCTGCTAAAAGGTTTTTTCTGGAACTCTATTTATATGAATATTGTTTTTATAGTAATTTTTAACAAGTATTTGATAAATTTGCAGTACCTAATTCACTTTTGAGGGTTTCAATTTGTTATTAGTATTGGTATTCCAATAAATACATTGTTTACTTTTAGGAGGTTCTAAATAGTTCATTATATTTAATGGAAACTGAGTTGTGTCATAAAAGCATCATTAAAAGGCGCTTGACTCATAGTATTTCTTTGATTTATTTCACATATGATAAGAACCATTATAGATAGTTCAAGAATAGTAGTTTCCAAAACGAAATAAATATGTTGATTGCTTCATACTACATTTTTTTTATTCTTATATAAAATTTCGTAGTTTGAAAGATAATTATACTTAGACCATGGATTGGCAGTTAAAGTCATATGCAAGATTTGTATGTTGGGCATGAATTTAATAGAAAACTATGTTTATATTAAATTATGTTTGAACATGCGAATCTTGCATATGAGATTGACCGAAACCTAGAGCAAAGAAATTAAATAATAGAACATTTAAAATATAGAAACAAATATATTTGTAAAGGAGTCACTAAGATACTTTTTAAATTTTTTTAGCTAACCATTAAACTAAAACTTTTATTGTTTCTACTGCCAAATTCAAAAATCTCATTGGAACTGTAATCCAGAGAATAGATGATTCATATTAAGGGCCCAATAGTGGGGGTATACGAGCCAATGACTGAATAAATCATTTGAAAACATAAATAATACCATTATGAAACATTTCTAATGTGATCTGACATATTTATATAAGTAATAATAAATAATTGCAGTCTCGAAGACACATGATTTTTAGGATCATTTTCCTCTATTTGTACAGTTAAATAAAATTTAAGTCTTCATAACAGAAAATACTAAACTAGTGTTGTTAATAATATGTAGAATTATAACTACTGTGCCCTAGTAAATTTGTGTATATGTATTCAAAATTAATAACAAATTTATTTAAAAAAATAAATACAGATCGATATAAAAAGAAGAATTGTTGCAGTCTGGTAAAATCATGTTTCACTGTTTTTTTTTTTCTTTTTACTACTTGTTCAGATAAATACATAAAGAATACAAAATTATATTTGAAGGTAAATATAAGTTATATATTCATTTGTTCTTTAATTGCCGATCTTCAAGATACGGCCAAATATGGATTTAGAACAAGTTTAGAGAGTGTGTATTGGCGAGTTTAGCTTTTTTTACAAACTGAGGCCAACTATTCCTAAGGAAGTGCCATTAATTAAAAGTCCAATGTCAAATGAACAGGTGAGTTTAAGCGTTATTCAGCTATTAGTATAGTCTGCGAGTCACTCTGAACTTCATGCCTCTGTGATATTGAAGGTGCTTATTTCCATTGAAACAGCACTAATCATGTAGTATACCTGTCGTAATTAGTAATTATGATATGTACACTACATGACTTTTGCTGTTTCAATGGAAATCAGCGCTTTCAATATCACAAAGGCATGAAGTGAAGTTCAGAGGACTTCTCGTGACTCGCCAACTATAAATATCACTTTCTAAGGAAAAGTCTGCTTTAGTTTGTAAAGAAGACTAATATAACATACATATATATTTTATTCTTTTCAAAAGTATTTTTTTAGTAAATAGGAAGTAGCTGTTATGAAATAAAGCATAGATAGTCATTTTTATGGTTAGAAGGGGACTACTGAGTAATTATATTTATGACTGTACATTTTTCTGCTCCAGTGAACAATATGAAACCAATAATTTCACACAGTTGAGTAGTTAGTGTAACTGACCAATTGTTTCATAACACATTAATGTAAGAGGGTAGTGACCTACTTCACAAACAGCTTACCTTTCATAAACACAACAAGAGGAATCCCAGAAAACAACATCTGCAATTTTTTAAGAAACAGTCCTTTTTTTAATTCTAGAAATATTATGAAACTAAATCGCTTCAATTTGAAATAACAATTAGTAAACATTCCAACAAATATAAAATGAGATATCAAAAGTGTCAGTTTAAAAATGAACAAAACACAATTAGAAAAACAAAAAGCAAACAACAAAAATTATATGCTGTTTGCAGATATATGATTTATTAAATTTAAAAATATTTAAAGTATGAATTATTAAAATGTAATTAAGATGAATTATTAAAAAAAAAAAAAAAAAAAAAAAAAAAAAAAAAAAAAAAAAAAAAAAAAAAAAAAAACTACAAAGAGTTAAAAAGTGAAACATTGATTATTGTAAGAATTTTCTGATTTGTTAAATAATATAGAAAAATGGAACAGCTATTTTCATATTTTATGCCAGAAAGTAATGGAAGTTACTGTATAATATATCGTTAAATTAAATTTCCTTATTTGAAATCGAACAAACCCTAAACAATTTTGTATAATGTACTCTGCGATGTTTTAAGAAATTGTTTTTTTCAAATTTACTAACAAATATGAAAAAAGAACTCAATTTCACTATATTATACAGTAAAAACTAAAATAAAATTGTCCGACATAGAAGAATATTAAATATAAGCACCAAATTAAAACTGTGAATTTGTGCTATTTACAAAAATGTATTATTATTTCATATTATTGAAATAATGTTCAAATATTATTCAGTAAATTTTATAATTTATGATAGAAAAATAATGGGTACTGGATACTTTATTTCTATTAGTTTTTTAATTAGCATAGTATGTGTTGGTATACAGTACAAGTGAACGTCACACAATGACAAAAATATTATACTTATGAGCACAAAATGCACAAATATATTACAAGTACAAAATACACAAATACTATGGTAAACCACACTCATCATAATATTTGTGCATTTTGTACTTGTATTATAATATATTTCTGCATTTTGTGCTTATATTGTAATATATTTGTGTTGTATGACATTCACTTGTAATGCTATTTATATTGTTAAATTAAAAGGTCATATTTTAATATTTCATACATACAACATACACTAACAGTATGATAATGCTAGAATGCACATACTATATATTTTACGACCAATTATATAATAGTTTTGTTTGTTCTTTACTCAAATATAGTTGTAATACAAATAAATTTCCTAGTTTTATAGTACAGAATAACCAAACAATCACAAAAATTTAATAATTTAGACATTTTAAAAAGAATTAAAAGCAATAGTAGTATTGCTAGTGATTATAGAAATAGTTCCATAATCTTTGCTATTATTTTGCTAGAATAAAAAAGAATATAACACACTCAACAGTCAATTCCATCAACTGCAACCACAAATCCCACAGCCTGTCAGACAATAACACGAGTTAGACTGGTCTGTCTCTAAACTGCACACAAACAAACTGTTGTGAGAGAAGGGGAACAGTTGAAGGGACAAACAACATACAGTTTCTTCCACATAATTTTCACAGTACAGTACTTTCTTTTCCATATCACTTAAAAATAGTTGTCTCTCTTAAGAAGAAATCTCATTCAAGTAGTCATTTATTTTTAACTTCCTTCGGACATAATTCTATAGAAATACAATTCTTCGTGGAAATACAATTATAATTGATACATGATAAAAGTAATTACTATCATACAACATAGATTATTTATGTACAGGTCTAATAATACAACACGTCTCCAAAAATAGTGTTAAATATTTTCTAACAAAATTCAAAATATGTCCTGTAATTCATTGAGGAGTAGTAGGCCTGTACTTTAAGAATCTACTGAGGCTGTCATCCATGTTGTTTTTAATCCCATAAGAACAATGTTATTTTCGTATCCATATTTTTTCGTTATTTATTAACCAAAAGTTGTGTATGAGAAGTCATTTTAAACGTTATCATATTTCGCATTGGGTTAGCTTTTCATATTTTGAATACAACGCCTAGTTTTGAAAAGTTGGTGAAAATGACAACTTCAAACTAAATAATAATAACTAAAAAAAATAATATTTTTTTCTATAAAACTAATAAGAATTTGCAAAGCAATCCCAATGTGCAATTTCGTTCTTGATCAAATGCAATTTCTTTGGCAAAATCTATTTTAAAATAACTGTTTAGTTTGGATACGTGTGATCGTATGTGGTTCCAAAATAACATTGTTCTTATGGAATTAAAGGCCGACAGCCTCTGTGGAATCTAAAGTCGTTTTTCTCATTCACCAATGCATGTAATGTTCAGATAATTTTAAGTTAAATACAACGAAAAGTTCCTCATAAGTATAAGGCATTGTGTTTATACAGTAAAATTTCTGGAAATTCTCTGAGACTGAATTAAGTTATAACAAAAGAATAAACATACATTCAAAAATGTTTATTCATAGAAAAACATTTGTCAAAGGCTACAGAAATGTTGATTAATGAATATTCTCGTCACTTAGACGATTTATCTATGTGTGGGAGAAGAGTTGTTAACAGTAAACCTAGTCAACAAAATATATTTTAAACTCATACAAATCAGTGCATGGAAGTAACATTTATTTTTCATCGTGTGAATTTAAAAAAGGAAAATGAATCTTACTAAATTAAATAATGTATTAAATAATAAAGTAGTGATCATACTAAATGACTAAATATTGTCATCCAACCAATATTAATAATACAAAAATTAATATCCCTAAATATCCAGTACTTATGATTGTTTTTTTTAAATATTGTTATTTTACCATTATGTTTTAAATTGTTGTTTCACGATTTCTATTACTGAACAGTACTCTAAGTTATATTATATAATAGTACAAAAAACGTCATACATATGAGTGTATTTTGGGAACAGAAAATCTTCTGTATTCAGATTAATATGATTTATATATCTATAAACAATTGGATGCCATATACTTAGATTTCTCCAAGGCATTCGACTCAGTGGACCACAATCTGCTTCTCAAGAAGTTGATTTCACAGGGTTCTGGCAACGCTGATTCGTCAGCTTGCAAGTTATCTCTCTAATCGTGCATCATATGTCAGATTCGCATCATCTCTCTCCTCTGTATTCATCTCTACTTCAGGATTCCACAAGGCTCATTACTTGGGCCTTTCCTTTTCTCTCCATTCATAAATGACCTTCCTAAAGCCATCCCTAACCAAGGCACACTTTTATTTGCAGATGATGTTAAATTGTTCTCAATCATCTCCAAGGAGGAGGACTGTTCACTAATTCAGGAAAGCTTAGATGCGTTGAACGTTTGGTGTATGGAAAACAGGATAAAACTCAATGTGAACAAATGTCAGATCATAATATTCCATCGTTGCCTGTCGCCAATAATATACAACTACACCCTTGAAGACGTTATTGCATGAGTGACTGAAGTGAAGGACCTTGGCGTTATACTGACACCCTCATTGAATCCTGAACTGCATATAAATAACATCTGCAGAAGAGCGAATAGAACCCTTGGTTTCATTTGTTGTTATTCAAAGCACATTAGAAGCACAACTGCTATGAAGACACTATACTGTGCTTTGGTTTGTCAGATCTTAGAGTATGGTTCTCTAACCTGGAGCCCGCATCAGAATTATTTGCGCGAAGAACTTAAACGGATCCAACCTCGCTTTATCAGAATGGTGGGTGTCAAGATTGGATTCTTATATCATCAAGTTCCAGTTGTGGGTTTGGCTCAAGAATTGGGGCTTCAATCTTTGGAAATGCGAAGGCTAATGGCTGACCTGGTCTTTCTTCGCAGACTACTGAATAACGAGGTGGATTGCCCTGACATCCTAAATTTAATTGCCTTGAAGGTTCCTTCTTCTACTCGTTCAGCTGAAATTTATACAAGGCAGTATTACCGGACAAATTATGCAGCTAACAGCATCATGGCACGTCTCCAGAGATAAGGCAACAAAGTATCTACGGCTGTGGATTTCTTCAGAGAGGGCGAGACAACGTTCATGCGTAAAGTGTCTTTGTTCCTACGAAGTGCCCCTGTACTTTAGGTGGTGCCTCTATATGGTCACATAGTCTACCCCTATGATTATTTGATTTAATATTAGTGTCTAGTTTATATTATTAGTGTACTGTTAATTGTTGTGTTATTCAGATAAGAAAAAAATTGGCGATGTCCGTTGGAAATGAATAAATAAATATGTTAATTGTAACATATGATAAGTACATACGTATTTTTAAGCATGAATAATACATAATTAAGCCAATTGTTGTAACACAATATTTTAGTCTAGAAGAGGTCAATATATGCATGAGATTGGTCTGTTTTAATCTTTTCTACTGCTTATGAAATTACATTTCAAGCACTGTTTACTTAATTTATTTCTTATTTTTCAGTTCGTTTCACTTTTATGGTATGAGGTTTGTCCGAATGAAAATATATCTCTAACTTGACAATTTATTGAAACATACTTCCTAAAATCTTAAATTTCTGATAAAAAGTTCTTTAAAAATGAGAATAAAAGATAAATAGAACATTAATTTGATACCCCTCAGTTTATGCATTTTAAATAATATCTTTTTCAAACCAAACATGTATTGTCCTCTTGAAGATACAAACTCATTTCTCAGCTGACAGCTTTCACTCTGACACATCTGTTTTAGTTTGACGTTTTTTGTAAGAAGGACACAGCACTGGAATCAAAAACAAACAATTATATCAAGGTTCTGAATTTAAATGAGAGATGGATATGAATATGTGGTGTTGTTATCAATAGTACAAATCTTAGGGTTAGACTGAGATTACCAGATTGCTTTTGCCTTAATAATGATATGAGCAAATGTTGTAATGATGGTCGTGTTTTGTAGTAAATTAAAAAAAGAATTTAGTGTCAACTTTAAGTAATACTCGTACATCATTACAATATATTTGTTTTGGTTCTTAAAAATATGCAACAATATAAATTACATATGATAAATATTAAAGTAAATATAACAACGAGTAAACACAAGAAGAATACAAAAACTGATATACAACATTCTCCCATGCTAAAAAAGGAAATCAGTCTTAGAAAATCAGATTTAGTAGTGGATATAGTTTTGGAGATAGTTGGGGTTTGTCTTATCCTAACATTTATTTATTTTTTATTTATTCATAAGACGCCGATCATCAAGATATGGGCGAATATGGATTTCGAATGAGTGTGATGAGTGTAAATTAGCGAATGTAGTCATTGTTACAAACTAAGGCCTTGCAAAGTTGATGAGATGACTGAGGCTGTTGTTGTGTAGTGGATTCAACTGGACATGGATAGCTCGTTAATTCTGAGGATGTGTTTTCAATGGAAAGTGAATAATTGACAAAAGGATAAATCTGCCCATTGAACTCAGGCACATTTATACTGTTAGAAGGGAGTAAATCTGACTGAGGATATCTATGATTTGTGTTGCTTCATGATAGTTGGTTAAAAATAATCTTGTTGTTGTTTAGGCAATCAAAAACTCTTTAGTTGATCTGTGTGCCTTTTAAATTTGTATCCATCGTCTAGTTTATTTAGTTAATGCACTTTTCCTTACTTTGCTGTGTTTATGCTGAATTTCCAAGTGACTTCTTTATTTGTAGTACACCATTTTGTTTGTACATGTTCTTCCATGCTACGGACATTACGTGAGTTATGGATGTTGGAGGGAGGGAGGGAGGGAGAGAGAGAGATTTCAGTAAACAAAACATTCAAGGTCCAATACTAAACATTCAAGGTCCAATACTATTGAGTACCGGTAGTATTCTGGCACACATATTTTGATTGTTCTCCACATTTTTCAAATGTATAATATAGTTTTTAGCGTATTTAGTTTTTAAAGCGCTAAATATACTGGGGAAATAGTTCCTTGTCAGAATTGAACAAATCAAAGTGTTGGATAAACTTTGTGTCACCTGAAAGTCCAGTGGTACTTTTTGGAGAAGCTTCTTGAGTTTGTTGATTTGATATTAATGTACTCAAAATCCATTCATTGTTTTCAGTGATAACTTCAATAAGCTGTGTAAATTGTTGTGTAATCATACTTCAAGAAGACTCCTTTATTCCTTGCCACCAAAGCTTTTATGTTCGAAATTAAAAAAGAATTATGAGTTAACTTTAAATTAGTTAACTACACTACATTTGTTTCGGTTCTTAAAATTATACAACAATACAAATTACAATTGATAAATATTAAAGGAAATATAACAAAGATTAAACACATGAAGGGTAAAAAATGAGGACATGCCGGGTGGCATCCAAGACAGGTTAGGGTCACTATGCAGCTGAAGACAAAAAATTTGTGGCCACTGTCTCTTCGGTTATATTACGATTAGCAGTTAGTTTATAGATGTTATAGTCTCCTATTCTTGCCACCGTATTTTTTTTTCTTTCTAAAGATTACAGCTTTATTTACGAATGTACAGTTTTAAACTTGATTTTTAACTTATTTTAAAGAAAACAAAACTGTCTAGAGCTTCTAGGGATCAGTGTTAATATTTTTATCACCTAATCTTGTAAAAAAGTACAAACAACCATTGTTCTAATTAAAATGTTTTTAAATAAACCAAAACAAGTTGGAAAAATCTGATCTCATAGGGATCTAGTCACAGTTATCCTACAAAACATGTCAAATTTTAAATATTAAAAAATATATAAGCTTGACCTGTTTGTAAGTGAAGTAATGTTTAACTTCAAAATATGGACATCATATACTGATGAATGTGCTGCCTTGTGGGTAAGTAGGGAAGAGAAACTAAGCTGCCACTCCTCTTCAACTCATATAGTGGTTTGATAATGGAAGGACAGATGACATCAGGTCTACTAATAGTCGACGGAGTTGCAAGTAGTTCCAAAGTGAACACTAGGGAGAGGATTGGAGGCTTGACTGCGACAAATTATTCACTGGAGAAGACTTAGTTACGAAATAAGCAAATGTAGGAATAATGGCCGGCCTCCTTAATGTTAGATTATTGTCACAAGTTAGTTTGTTATTGCTTTTATGACAAAATGAGTGAATTTAAAAATGTGGTTTAACAATAGCAACTTCAATCTAACATTTAATTAATTTCAATTTATCATTTTACGTAAACTAAAAGTGTCTGAATAATGTTATTTATCTTACCTAAATATTATAAGACACACAATTCCATAGCCACAACTGAGGAAGAAGAATGCTCCAGGCATCCAAGTAAAAGTGTGATTGTATAACTGTGTGTAGAGGGGCACGTTAAACAAGGGGAAAACAGCTTCTCCGACACCTATCATACTGTTGACTTTACCTGCAAAAGAATAACTTGCTTGGAAAAATAACTATACACTGTAAGATCGTTGAAGTTTAATTCATGTTTTATGTTTGTAAGTCATCAAATATGATTCAAAATTTCAGTCAGTAAGGCTTATTGACTTACTGACTGAATATATTATTCAATAGATGTATTGAATAATATATCTATAATTCGTAGTAAATATTGCAAGGAGCCTTCAAAGATCTGAAGAAAAGTACAGATTTGACAAATTTAAGTGAAATTGGCAGTTGATATGTTGAGTAATAAAGTTAACCTGACCTTACACTACATGCATACAGTGACAAGACATAAGTTTAAAATTAAATACAAGAAATATAAGAAAGAAAAACAATATTATAGTGATAATGTTCAATATCTACTGTAAAACTAGTAATTTATATTTTAAAGTTATCGGGATTAATTTGCCATCCGTATAGTCTGTCTACAGAAAGCAATGGATATCTCATTAATGTGATATGACTAATTCCATGTTTTGTTTTGTCTCTAATACATTATCAAAGTATAAATAAACATAATTTAAAAATATAAATAATGGACAAAAAATATTCATGATATATTTATGATGTCTATAAGAGTACATAATACAACCACAGATAACTAACTCTACCTAGATAGCTCATCCCCATGCTAAAGAATGTTAAGAAATTGTTCGTAGTCTGTCAACTGTCCGCTTTAAAGTGTGTCAAGCGGCTGTGAACTGGGTGGTGTTGTCAGATTGAACTCAACCAATTAAACACATTAAAACTTATATTGAAATAGTAATTAATATCAGCTGATAATAATAGTTGAGATTTTACACTTGTTCAATGCAGCAACATCGCATCATAAAATCACAGTGGTGTATTGTTTGTTGCCCACCAACTCCTTAAACAGCGAGCACGCTTTTCTCGTATACTGTGAACTATCTAGGTAGAGTTTGTTATCTGTGGTACAACAGTCTTTTTTATCTAAGACTAAAACACAACTTAACATTTTCTGTTTAATTGACTATCTTCTGTTTGTAGTTAATTTGGTAAAAAAGTTTACTGAAAACAGAAAAGGATATAAATAATAACATGTATTTTGAAGATGACAGAAAATCACTGAAAAAACACTATTTTTACTGAACATTCTAAATCTGTTATTTTAGTTTTTTATTTTGATATGATTAACTTATCTTCTATTTGTTTCCAAATAATATCCTAGAGTATAAATTAAACCGAACGTAATACTCATTGTAGATAAAAAAACATAACTACCTTCTAAGACGGGCATTTATCCCATACCAGTCCTCTAGAAATAACTTACCTAGTTCATTTGGTTTTACAGTTTTTGATATTATTGAAAAAACAACTGCTAGTCCAGCTCCATGCATGAAGTCAACAAAACAGACTGAAACAAATATTTTGTTTTCATAAAAATTGAGGTGTATCATCACTCCTATGAAAAAACAATAAAAACACTGTAAATTGCTTTTATGTAAATTTAATTATTTATTTATTATTTATTTATACAGCATCTGGCATGCCTTAACATGCACACAAGTGCAAAGGCAGAAGATTTGTCATTAAAAACTAATTTAAAACTAACATTATATACATAGTCATAATATGACAAATGAGTCATCAGTTATCACAATGCCTGCTCACATTAGGCCAGTGGTTCCCAACCTTTCTAGCTTGGGGGCCCAGTTATATATTTTTTTTAAATTTCGAGGCCCACCTAGAACATATATATATATATATATATATATATATATATTCTTCTAAGTATAAATTTAAATTGTTTTAGATAGGTTATTAAATTAAAACATATTGGGTAAAAAAGAAAAAAAAAACACTTTTTACTGAAGAAATTTTATTTACAAGTACATTATCAAGGCTGTCCGAACTTAATGGGATTTTTGACATTGTTTATCCTGTACTAATGTATCAATATCGGGAACGAAACTTGACAATTTCAACCTTAAGTCACTCTCCACATTTAACTTATTCCTATACTTATTTTTGAAATAAACTAAAGTAGAGAAGGCTCTCTCACATAGATAAGTTGTTGAAAATTCCATCAGTCGTCTTAGTGCTATTTTGCTGATTGCAGGATAGTCTTTTCGCACATTCATCCAAAAAAGAATCAATGGAGTCGTTTCGAAACTTGATTTCAGAACCTGATCACAAGACAGCTCAATCAAAGAGTCCTCTTCTCTTGAAGGCAAGTTAGCCTTTTATAAGTTATCTTCATCAAAAGCGTTTCTGATCCATTGAACTTCATCATCGATTTTAGGGAAGTAGTGCCTACAAAAAATATGAAAAGACTTAGTTTCTTAGTTACAGTTTCTTAATTATAGTTTCTCAGATCAAAATAAAAAGTACAGAGGAACAAAGCATGATATACAAATTTGAAATAAAAATGTTGATACATTTATAGTGTGAAATTAAATTTCAAATTACCTGAGATTAGATGCCAGAGATGAGAGGTGATCTTTTATGGTTGCTGCTGTTGGTTCACCAATTTTGACTTCGTTTGTTTCAAGGAAATCTTGTAGTACAGGAAATGCATCGAAAGCATTGTTTTCCACTTTTTGAGCCCATCGTCGAAGTTTTACTATCATAGCTTCTATCTTGACTTGTACAAGAAACATATGAGTATCCTTGCCCTGAAGAGTTAAATTAAGAGTGTTGAGGGCACTAAAAATATCTGCCAAAAACGCCAACCGCTTCAGCCAGTTTTCATCGGTCACGCATTCTAAGAAAGAACTTGCACGTTTTCCATCATATTCGTCCTCCATGAGGAAAATCCTGAGTTCATCACGGAAGTTCAAATAATCTTGATAGCACTTTACCTCTGGATAGCCACTGAACTTCACAGTGAAGTAAAAGCTGTTTGTGTTCACTGCCTATTTCATCATATAAAATACCGAAAAGTTTCGAGTTTTTTTGGCCTTGATTTGATAAATTAACGATTTTTACTGCATCGTCAAGAGTTTTTGTCAGACTCTCACCCAAACCTTTCACTGCAAGAGCTTCTCTATGAATGCTGCAATGTGTCCATTTGACAAAGGGAGCTACTGATCTAACTTTGGCAATCAAATCAGTATGAACTCCAGACATAGCTCTTGCTCCGTCAGTTGTCAAACCTACACACTTTGACCAATCTAATTGATTTTCTGTGATAAAATTGTCAAGCAACTTGTAAATTTCCTCAGCAGTAGTTGTTGACGGTAAGCTATTGCAAAACAACATTTCTTCTTCAATATTTCCATTGAGTTTAAAACGAACAAAAGCTAATAAATTTGCCTGACCAGCTACGTCTGTACTTTCATCAAGTTGCAGAGAAAAATATTCACTTTGTTTCAAAACGTTAATGACAGATTCCTTTACACTCGTGACATTTCATCAATTCGTCTTTTGACAGTACATTGGATAATGGAATTTCATTGATTTTTTTGATACTTTTTCTCATCAAACAAAGCATTACTTATTATTTTTGCTGCAGGTATAATTAGGTCTTCCCCCACTGAGTGAGCTGATCCCTTCTTTGCAATTAACAAAGATAGTTCATATGACACTCTGGTAGTTATTTTGTTTTGTTTGGAAGATTTTTCTATGGTAGATTTAGTCATCGATAAATTTCTTTTCTTTATTTGAAAATATTGGAGAGACTTTCCTACACATTCTGGATGTTTAGTTGATAGATGCCTTTCAAGTTTTGAGACTTTCATACATTCGTTGGATAGCATTTCAAAACAAATTACACACTGAGGCAAAGGCTCTTCTTCGTTACCAGAACACACAAATCCGAATTTAAAAAAATCAGGATTATATTTTCGACAACAAGTTTTACCTTTCTTGGCCATTGGGGTACTACTCAAACTTAGCTTACTTACTGCCTCACTAGTTGTAGAAGTGGATGAGGAAGGTTCATCATTTGACACATTTCTCTTATGGCAAGATCCCGTCCGAAACCAAGCATCCATACTGACTTGTAAGATGCATGTATCTTACAGCAGACACAGTAAAATTCGACACGTAAATACAACCACTGCCACTAAAAATGTTATTTCCGCATAATTATTAATCCAAATGCCAACACAACACTACTACCACAACTGAACTGAACGTGACAAGGTGACAACCACTGCACTGAGACCAGACTGCAGAGAACCGGTTTTGAGTGTTTTGACCGTAGTAAGGGTAGGAGGGAGGAGAGAGCAATGACCTTGCCGACACTGTTTTACAACATCACACTCTCCGCCAGGCCAATCACGATCGGAGACAATTCCTAAATTAATATTTTATCTGCGACAACCTATTTGCCAATACCGTACTTAATTTCCACGAATTTAACACGTTCGCTACCGACTGCTAAAATGGACTTTTGAAATAGACCAGTGTCACGTATTTGTGACACAACAATTTACACCACAGACCAGCGTCACACATGCGTGACTCTTGGGTTGCACGCTACAGCCCAATGTCACTTATATGGACTCATGCTTAATGTTACTAAATGTGTTCTGGTCCACATTAAGTCTATTTCTTCAACTATATTATTGCATGTCGGGCTGTGGGAATTTCCGTCACATATACGTGTCGCTTGGTCTCTGCGACTAATTTTACACTAGTCTGTAGTGAAACACTATGTTTTATACTTGGTCCGCTAGAAAACACATTGCGTCACACATACGTGACGTTAGGTAGCGAACGTGTTTTAATATAATTTTAAGTTTCACCACGGCCCAGTAGCAAGCGGCCTGCGGCCCACCGGTTGTGAACCACTGCATTGGGCAATAAAACTACGAGTTTATAAGAAAAGGAAAATAACATTATGTGGTCACAACTATAGTTAAAAAAAAAAAGAAATTTACATATAAATTATGTTTAAGTGACTCAATTATCCAATCTTGTGGGAGGTGACAAAAATTCTTCAACACTGTAGAAGGAGTGTTCTAAAAGAAATTCAAAAGCGAATTTCTTTGATTTACTTGGACTGGATTCATTTCTTAAGAATATTGGGAATTTGTTCTTAAGAATAGTGGGTAAATTTTTGAGCAAATGTAAATACTAGTTACTTTATAGAAGTAGAATGAGAAAGTAATATTTGATAAGGTTACCTATAACACTCACTTTAAAAGGTTTCGAATTCTTCATTTTTGCACTAACTTTTTTTGCAAACACAGAGTTCTTTAACAGTGAACAGTTTTTTTACTCTCCTTGAAACGACCTAATTTTGGAAATTTTAAATATCAATAGCAACATAATTGATCAGAGAAAATAAGAATTATAAAATGAACTTCAAAACTAAACATATTCTAAATTAATTTAATTCATGAATTGTGGGAATAGGATTGCTATGCTACAATTATTTTTTTTTCCAATTTAAAAAATCATGTAGAAGTAAAAAAGCATTTTCTCTTTTTGTACTAAATATCAGCAGATAATTAATTTCTGTTTCTTTGAAAATTTGCAAAACATCTTATCAATGTTTGCATTTTGACCTATCTAGCCAAGTAAACATTTTCAGCATTTCATTTAAAACTCCTCTTTTCAATTTATACCTTTAGATACTCATGTTTGACAAAGATGCACATGGCCCTGATACTAGCTTTTTTAGCAGTTTGGAGTGTTTAAAGAAGCTGGATTTTATTTTAAAAGCTACAAAAACGAAATATGAAATCATTTTATTTCAATCAAGATAACTCCAAAAACCTTTTTTCAAGAATGAAATATTGTATCAGTGATGGGCAATGTATTTATGAAAATTCATGATAATGATAGATTATGCAAATATATTAAAAGAAGAATAAATAACAATTTTTTTGTATAAAGGCTAGGTTTAACAAATTTAATCCAATAAATTTAGAATTTTCAGATCTACTCTGCATTATAAAAACTCTGAAAGATTCAAAATAAGTATTTCACTTAGTGAAACAATATTTTTTAATTGATTTATTTTAGCTACAAAATTCAAAGTATACCTGATTTCAACATGAATTCAACACTAAAGTGCACTATTAAACCTGCAAGTAGTTGTTTTGCCTTGATTGTGAAGATCTACTCCATAATTCCATTGATGTAAACATTTTCCTCTCATATTTCAGTCATAGGTGACATTGCTGTAAGCTTTGGTAGAAAATGTCTGTGTGCTTTTGAAAGTTTTATTATGTTACATACAAGCACTTATTACTATTAAGGTATTCAAGTTCAAAATCGGCAAATTCTACCCACTGGTTTTAAGTTGTCAAATGTTGAAAATTTTAAAATTTCATAGCTATGCGCAAATTGCTTTTATTTAACCCATTTCTTTTGTGATTGATACAAAATGATAAATTAATAATACTCAATTCTAGTTTTGATCAGCTGATTTACAACGCTTAACAACAAAATTTATACACAAAATCAGTTTCTCATAGCAAACATTTTCTCGTAAAGTTCTGAGGACGAACATATTTTTGCCAATTTATATTCAAATCATTTCCTGTAAATTTGCATTATTCTAAACATTCAGCAACAAAATTCACTATCAAGGTTATAGTATGCGTTATTATGTTTCCGTAGGCATCATATAGATGTAACCAAAAGCCTGCTTTTTTAATAAATATTACAATTAGACTTTTGAAATTTAAGTAAGTTTTCAATCTACAGTTCAGTACTTAGAAATAGTGTAGATATTTGATTACTACTTACAAAAAAATTGCTGCCAGACAGCCACAGAAAAAGCAAATCCGAGTGATGCCATAGTAATTGTAACACTTGCCATCATACCTATTACAGCATCGGAAATCTGTAGTAGGCGGGAGAATAGTCCTAGAGTGATCAGTGTACCTACGAACCCATCAACAAATTATGTAAAAACACAATGTAAATGGAGCAGGTTCCTAAAACCTGCACAGTATGCAGACATAAGAGGCGGACAAACTATGTGTGTATTTTAAGATGAATATGAATGATTACATGATTGTGGATGACCTATGAAGCCTGCAGTAGCGGCTCGCCAATAAGAGCTCGAGGGCGGAGCCCCTCCAATAGAATCACAACAACAAATTTTGTCTATAAATATCTTACAGACTACAAACCTTATAAGACTCGATGGATATAAGCATTCAATATATTTTTAATGAGTTATATTAACCAAAATGAATGTTTTCAGGTCAGTCTGTACGCGGGGCTCTTGCTGAAGCGCCCGCCACTAGCAATGCTACAGGATAGGAGAGACAGTAGTGGGGATGTAATAGGATTGTTTGGGCGCCACCCGCCAGGCTGCCGGGTTTGGCGTGGCTTGAGAATCAGCTGTTTGGTATGGCAGATGACAACGTGGGTGGTTTGACGTTTACACATATTTTATCGATGTTATTTTATTAATTATTTGGTATGTGTTGACATTGATTGTGATATTTATGCAACATTTAAATTATAACTAAATACTGTATTATTAGTTAAATAATTCAAATTTTAATATTTGTTATTTTAGTTAACAAAAAACTTTTAAAATTTGGGCTTTACTTTTGTTTTTAATTTTTTCGGGGAAGGACCCCCGGACCCTCCATCTTGCTCGGAAAGTTTTCCATATCTCCCCCTCAAAGCCCTGGTCGTGCCGCCCCTCCACACTTGCAGTACACCAGCCGCTACTGGTAGCTTCGTTGCTAAATGAGTTCGTCTTATGCTCAGGAAAGGCCATTTATTAACAGCCCAATATGCAGGGTAATTAAGAGACCTCCAGCTTTACATGGAATTCGAACCACACAGTATTGGTAAATTTCAGCTAATTGAAAAGCCTGATACTCAGTTCTCTCCCCTACAAAACAATCTGCACCCTGTTCACACCCAACCTGGACACCTTAGACTTCTCTAGTAGTATTCATGCCAAAGACAACCATTTAGCAGACACCTTTTCAGTATTAAGAGGACAGATTATAGAACCTATCATCTACAATCTCCACAGTACTCGTTAGCAGATCTGTATTATATTCACAGAGCTTTAAAATATACCAATAACCCACCCAACCTTCCTCATATATTTTGTCTCTAACAAATACTCCCTTCATCACAAACAGCACAATTGTCCAGTCAAACATCTTTAGTGAACAGATTTATTATGATTTTGTTTTGTTTTGTTATACTTTAAAATCTTGACATATAATTTTATAGTATGCAGTACACAAGAATCCAGGTTGAGGCCAATCTTAGATCTGTGTAGTACAGGTTTACAAGGAGAGATCTCCAAATTATGACAACAGAACCAAAGCTTGTTGGTAGACAATGTTATCAAGAACTTTGTGCTTAGGTTACATGATCATGAGTCAGAAATCAAGTGCGCAGAAGTCCAGTTATGCTATGAATGTCACATTAATGGAAAATATAGTGGCCATACTTTTCCGCATTCATCCAATTTGGCCACAATGCAAACATTCAGCCCTTCACCATCTATGAACTCGAGATCATCGTCCTGAACAAAGCCCGATTGATATTCATGACAAATTAAGTAATGATGACTGATCAGACCAAGTCTTACATGGGAGATGATGTTTTGAATAGTCCATCTAAAATCAGATGTACAATACATAGAGCTTTGGTTGGTCTTACTAAAATGCTATTATTAATTGAAAAAGAATCAATATCATTATTTAGTAACAGGAATGGGTAATCACTATGTTTCACTGTAACAGTGGTTGTTGCCATAGAGAAAAAGGAAAAGAGGTTGCATCAAATAGTACGCTGAATGTGTGTCGAGTAGTTAGTTCTAAAATTATCTATGCAGATGGCAGGTCCAGCATGATTGTCAGTACTTCCTCTTATTCCCTCCAAATACTTAAGGATAAACATAGCAATTATTACTACAAATTTATATAGATTTACATTAATACTAAGTGCCATGGAGTCATTTCCTGCTGCAATAGGACAGCGACCTCTGTTTCTTTTCTTTTTTCTGTGTTGTTGCTCAGGTCTGAGAATTTGGGGCGCAGCAAATTAGAAGAGCTGAGGGTTGAAAAATTTATACCTGAACTGAAAAATTCTTTGAGAAGAATATGTTCACTTTTTTATGATGGACTATTTGTAAACATAAGCTACTATTCCACGTCAACAATAAAACATGATTGTTCAAAGTGGTCCCAACAATTGCATTGAATCTTACATCTTGAGTATCTTAATTGAGGCAGCATGATCAACTAATAATGACAGGCATCATATAAGTCAAAAATATTCTAAATGCAAGAGAAACATGATAAACTACAAACCTTTTTATCGATCCTGTTTTATTCCAGTTTGGAGAGCTAAGTATGCGCTGATAGAAAGTGAAATGGAAAAAGTTTAAATATGCTAGATACTTGGTTGTAAATAGTCATATTTCTTTTTTGTTCTTAGATAGTTTTATGTTCTAAAATGATAACCTTACTTAACAAATATAAACAATATAAAATAATAACTATTTGTCTTTTTGAATGTTATTTTTAAATAAAGATAACTTTTTCATGAGAAAAAATATCACATTTACAAAACAAATAGTATAAATGTTTTGGTACTTTTATTAACAACAAACCGAAGTCATGTGAATCAGGTAGTTATATTTAACTTGTTATTAACAACAAACCGAAGTCATGTGAATCAGGTAGTTATATTTAACTTGTTATTAAAAAAACGTAGTACAGTAAAACCCCATTAAATATATACTTTATAGACGTAGAGGTCATTGAATTATCCAGAACATTGAAATTTTTAATGGGTTTTAGTAAAAGAACATTATTACATCATAAAAGACTTGAGCTACATCATAAATGTAATACTTATATTAGAGCCTGGTTATCTGACATAGAGCTATCCGACAGACTGTGAAAGAATTTTTTTAGACATATATCTCCACTACACTGCAGTGGTATTGACATCTAGCCGCTCTTACATACACATGCAGTGATATTAACCCACCCATAAACAATGATACATCTCTCCTCTTACATCCTTAGAATCTAACAACAACAATAATTGTTCAGTTATATAATATTCAATGTTCTGTTACATACCAACAAACATCACAATGGTTTTTATTCCTGCATAAAACCCATACTCAGATTCATTCCAGTTAAACTTGATTCGCAGAAAGAAATAGTATATTGAATTTTCACCTGCAACAGTTAAACTAAAAAAATTACTACATTCTACAAACATTTCTTCATTACATTCACCATTGCCATACATATTTTTGTTTGAATTTAAAAAAATATCTTATTTTACCAGGTGAAGTTAAAGCTAAGAAGCCCTCTCTAACACTTAACCTGGGGACCAGTGGCTTAAGGGGTGACTTCCAAACCATAAGCAGTGACTCTGACCCACTACCCAGTTATTAGTTAAAACCCCATCCAAGGAACAGCCATGATTGATGTTGCGTGACGTTGTTATCTTGCAATAATGTCAGATCCCTGTTATTTAGTTTTATACATGACAGAAAATGTCAGATAATTATATTTATTGTTATTTATAAATAAATTTATTTTAATTTGATTTACAATATTTTAACATATACAATTTTATTTCACATGCTTCTCAAGACTGAAACCAATAAAAATGTAGTGTTGCAAAATAATTCCATAACATTATATTTTGTACTTAACATAATAAACGATTTATTTTGCTCAAATGAAAATTAAAACACAACTTGTATATAAAAGTGAATTTTATACTAATAAAATACTGAAGATATGTTTATAATATTTATTTATTCATAAGACGCAGATCGTCAATATATGGGCGAATATGGATTTCGAATGAGTGTAGATGAGCGAATGTAGTCATTGTTACAATCTAAGGCTTACCATTCCTTTGAAAGTGTCATTAATTAATAGCAAATGACAATTGAACACCCCGTGGTTATCAGCTGATCCTTCTCAAAATGTATTGACTCTGATTGGGATCGAACTGAGAACCTTTAGCACATGAAGCTGGGATTGAACCAACTACGCTACCGACCAAATATATTAAAGGTCTGACTTATGATAAAAAAAAACTGTTAGCGCCTCCCAATTACCATAAATAAATTAATCAACATACTGTAATGAAAATCTAAAGAGTAGATGAAATTTCAACTATTGTTTAACTTTTTTTCCCCTTATCAACGAAAATAACAAATCTAGATTAATATTATATCTAATTTTAATATACAATATATATTTTTTTTATTTAAGAACAGAACCAAAACTTTAAATTAATGTATTTTTTCTTTTTTTTTAGTCAGTAGAGCTAAGTCCACAATTATATTTGTACTTAAAATAATATAATTCATCTAAAAATATAAGCCATAATGAATATTTATTGCAACATTGCCAACCCAACTGTATTCCAGCTTCCATAATCAAACTTACTGTTTGAATCTTTGCTAAGGCAGGATCATGTTATGGTCTACTTAAATATTAATATATTTTAGCATCACATACATAAGTTACTTTTAAAATAAGCTGCTCTGTATTTTAAGCTAGTTGTTAAAACAAGAGAAAACAACAATTGCATGTACCCACCTTGCATTGGAGCTATATTCAATGGTGCAGCTAAGACTAGCAGCAGCAAAATTAATCTTCCATAGCCATCCCTCTTTTTGCATACAGTTCTTACAGATTCTATTATTTGTTTAAACTCTATTAAACCATCACAGGCTTTCAGTTTTGGGTCTCTCTGACTCTCTTTCTCCATGACAAAATAATATAGATAAACTAAAGCTGATACATTGAACACCACACACATTATAAATACCCCATAGAAGCCTATCTTGCGAAAAACCATTCCAAAAAGGAAAGACCCGATAGGAGTTCCTAAAAAGTACAAGGCCGTTTTTATTCCGAGTCGAACAGTTCTAGATTTCTCCGTGGTAATATCAGCTATATAACTGGTAACTCCAATTACAAAACAGGACCTCCATCCTGTAATAGCAGCTGGAACGGATTGTGAAAGAGCGGCCACAGCAGGAGACCAACTCCAAAAATTAATATTTAAGAGAGAGAGAAGGTCAGAAATTATCTGTCCAAATAGAGGAAGGTACATTAAAGGTTTCCGCCTGAGATGTCGGTCACTCCAAGGTCCTGCAAACAGGATGAAGAAAACTGGTAGAAAAAGAATCACCAGGTGCTTCCAGGTCTCAATGTTTGTGGCCAACTTCTGCGCTTCTTGCTCTTTAGCACAAACTGCTGTAGGTGAAGGTGCTATGTCTCCAGGATGGCAGGCTTTCTGTAGAACAAGGTTCTGTCCGCTCAGCGTTGACATAGCCAGAGATGAATAGTAGAGCACCATCACTGGCTCTACTGTCACTACTCGAAATATTTTTCGAGCATATGTTATCATTTTGAAGTCTACAACACTATTACAAAAAATGTCTGAAATAAAGTCACTATCTAATCAACATGTTTATATACTGCTTAGGTTCCTTTTATCTTGAAGCGGTTGTAAAAAAATCTAATGATTAATGACACTAATAAAAGGTACAATATTTTCTATTACTTTTTATTCATCAAGAAAATAATTAATGTCTAGCTGAGAAAAGATTGGACATAAAAACTATTAAGAGCTTTTGATTATACAGATTTTCTTAATTTAGAAAGAAAAACTTTATGTCATTGCAAATACTAAGTCAAAATAAAAAAAGATGACTTATTAAACAGAAATTTTTTTCATCAACAATGAGAATAGTGTCATTTACAATAAATTACAATATCTATCTTTGAATCTCTTGCATGGGTTTTGAACACTTCCGAACTATAAACTGGATCTTGAAATAGCCTCTGCCAAAGTTTTCTCCGAAATCCATCTGCAGGACCATCCTTTACTTTTGTGAGAAGGAGGTTAAAAAGTGTGGCTCCTGCATAAAACAGGTTATTTGAGTATAATGTGGTTCTGTGAAAAGGCAGGTTGGACGTTTGCAAACCTGGTACTATACCTGTGGATTCCTACCCGAGTCATGGCCATTTCTGTTCTGTTTTTATACTCGTATAACTGTTTATTTTTTAACCGATGATGAGTTGACTAAAATAAAAATGAATGTAAAGTTACAAAAGCATAGAATAATAAAATGTACTAAATCAAAAAAAATCCATTACTGTTTTGACAATATATTACAATTAATAAAACAGTATCAATATACACAATAAAATGTAATTTACTGAGTACATTGAGATTTTATGTTGTTTAAATTAAAAATATTATCCAGTAAAAGAATTGAAAATAGATCTTATACAGCTTTTTTTAATAATTCATGTTTAATTATACTTTTTTTAATTTAAATAATTTTGAGTAATGTATTTTAGAACATAGTGCCAAAGGACTAACTGAATTGTACTGTTTTCTGCTGAATTGTACTGGATGAACTTGAATCATTAAAAATCCAACACGTTTGAATTTATAAAAGAAAACAAGACAACACTGTATTTTGATTGGGAAATGTTTTATAAAGAATATGGACTGTAGAAGCCAGGTACCCTATCAGACGGGAAGTGATAACAAAAGTCACAATAACGAATAGACTGGTGTTATCAGCAATATTCATTAGCGACTGTTATACATCAGTCAATATTCGGACTGTTATCAGCAATATTCAGATTTTTATCAGCAACACAGTACAAAACCTAATTTATTTCACTATTCCAATTAACTGTCCAACAATTCTTATTATTTGTTATCAAATATAGAATTGCGACTAACTGAATTTGATGGACAATCTGTATGAGAATGTTCTACTGATTCGTGATACGCTACACGCACGTTATTTACGATTCCCATACACATTGCTGGATGGGCTTATATAATATTTATATAAGTAAAAGTTATCTCTCGATCAAACTCTGTATTCGTTATCGCGATATAATCAGGTTTGTGTCTGATCTCGCTCATCCCAGTCCACTTGAAACAGAAACAAACTCTGTAAGAATCGTTTTCTACTATTTTACTGTAAAATATTTTATTTAAAACATCAAAGAAGTATTTCTATAAGACGCGCCAATAAATATTACAGATTAAAAAAGCGTTTTTTTTTTTTTTTTTTTTTTTTTTATAATTTGTCATTTTGGTGCATTAGAGTAATTCTGATACATCGATATTGCTTATGTACTACAAGTAATGCTTTGCGTTACTTTCGATACATCAGCATTTTTACTAGTCCTAATACGAATTGTCGATTTGAATGATCAAATCGATTTTTTGATGCATCTAACACTCCTACTTATGATTAACGAATCATCTTATATGTGTAATTATCTTATCATCACCAATTTAATGTAAGATTACAGGTAGGCCTTTAGTACAGCTAACCATCTTATATCTGGACCTCTGATAACCAAATATTTCCAATATTTGGACCGGTCTCATAGAAAAAGGAAAAACAGTACAGTATTCTGAACGCTCTAAGTGAGAAAATATCTTTCAGTTAGATAGTACAAAACAGTTTTTTTCAGTTCAAAATAGTACCTGATTGCTTCCAGCACACAAATTTTATTACAGACATTCTTATAGAAATTTGTGGCGATCAGCCCGTGGCATGCTACAGTTACAAATTTTGTTAAAGAAGACTAAGTACTGTAGGAAACCAAGTTAAAACCTACTTTTCTTTACGAAAAATTAAATGTAATATACCCTGATACATTTAACCCTTATTGTATTTTTCATTTAAAGATACATTCAATAATGTTATAATAGATTTTGTTAAGTTTATTGTGTTGGACATATGTAGTTAGGTTCATAATAAAAGGAATAACATAATTCTCTTAATTATTTACCTAAAATAAATCAATTAAGTGAACCAGTAAGTAAATCATAAAAAAATACAATAAAGTAGTGCCTTCAATTTCTGTGATGCATTTTAAGTGCACACTTGGATAGCATTGCTGTAGTCTCTTGTATGTCATAATCATTACCTTATGAAACGGCAACGTAAACAAAGGTCAGGTCTTGCTTATCACTGCTTATTGTTTATTCTACTGATTAGGTTGTGGTTATAGTAGTAAATAACTTTACCATATATATCCAGATTGTTTGGCGCCACATTATTCTGGATATTAAACGTTTTACTTTAATATACAATAGCTCTTTGTACTTAAGTATAAATTACGTTAAATCAGGGATTCTCCTGAAATAAAATTTGAAACTGGGATTTTTCAGGGCTGTTGTTTTTCACCTGTTGGATTCAAAATTGTTTTCAACCTACACCTTGACTTCATCAATAAGATTCCTTGAAAACTATTTGTATGCTTAGAAAATGGGCCATTATCTTGTGGTACCACCTTGCCTAGCATTTGCTGATGATTTGACCTTGATCTGTAGAACTAGGAAGGCTATGTGTGGTCTGCTTCAGAAGGTGGGTGCATTCTGCCAGTGGTCAAAGTGTTTGGAAGTTAAAGTGGGGAAATACAGAACTTTGTGTTTGGCCAGAAGGAATACTGTTTTTGGTCCAATTGATCCCAGTCTTTCAATCAACAATCAAGTCATATCTAGAATTCACCACAGCGCTCCTTTCAAATTGTTGGGAAGTTCTTCCAAGATAAGGGGCAAGCCAGACCCAAATCACGCTATATAAATCAGAGTTTTCAACTGGACATAGAAACAGTAAATGATCTCCCACTGTCTGGTCCCAGAAAGGCATGCATTTATAACAATGCGCTTGTTTCGAAGCTCTCATGGCCACTAATGATCTGCAAAATCAATAAAACCACTACTGTTGGTCTGGAAACGGTGGCCAGAGCTGCATTGAAACGCTGGTTGGGTCTTTGAAGATCCATCGACCCTCGTATCTTGTACAGGAGTGAGAGCAACTTTGGTTTTGGCTTGAAGAAGCACTGACAAGACAGTTTTTGGTGACTAGAAGTTGCATTTTGTCATCCTCTAAAGTCGCAGTTGTACGTGAGGCAACTTCAGTATCCCGAATGGATCTATGACCTTTACAGGAGCAGGTTACATTTAAGGACAGGTTCATGCGGGTTATCAGTCAGTACAGGGAAGGATTATGCTGGAAACAGTTAAGGAATAAGACGGAGGCGGGAAAGATGAGAGCCTTAATAGATGAGGAAGAAGAAATAAAGTCAGTTGTTCATGCTGAAGAATTGGCTATACAGCATGACTGCGTTATGATGGGAGAAACCTGTATGCCCCCAAGGATTATGTGGAAGGCTTTTCTCTAAGAGTTGTTCCCTGGGTTATTAAAGTTCTGTGCAAATGCTCTTCATTGCACATTACCTGATCCAAGCAATCTCATGAGATGGGGTTTGTTAGAGTGACAGCTGCCCGCTGTGTTCAAGATGTCCTTCAACTGCTCTGCATATTTTGGCTGGATGTCCAGTGGCACTGCAGGATGTACGTTACACCTGGCGTCATGATAAGAGTCCTGAGCATTATCAGAGAGGCAGTCAGCTTAGCGATTACTAGGGCCAGGCGCTCTAAGAATACTAATGCCCAGATTCCATTCATCAAAAGTGGGAAAAATGATTTTAAACCCGAGATGAAGGTATTGCCATCTATAATCAAGAAGAACGATGATTGGAAGGTTCTCAATATTTTGGGAACCTTCACTACGAATTCCCACCAGAAGTATCAGTAACTTCATTGTGTCTGATTTGACAGCAGTGTTGACTGGACTAAATTCGGTTTTGATGGTTGAATTGACTGTACCTTGGGACCTCAATATCCTATCCCAACATGAGTACAAGTTGAATAAATATGCTTCGCTATGCTCATCAGTAAGGCAAAATGGCTACAAATGTAATTTTTATGCAGTAGAGGTTGGAGTACGTGGCTTTTCAGCAAAGTCTTTGCATACGTTCCTTAAAAACCTTGGAATAGGAAGAAATTCTCTAAATGACTTCTTAAAGCTTGTCAGGACTTCTTAAGTCAGAATCCTGGTCACCTGGTGGGGGGGAGCGTTGGGCCTGTAAAAGCGCTTTAACCTCCCTAGCCATGGTTGCAAGTCCTGGGCCAGGTGAAATGGATAAGTGATACAACCAAACTAGCATGAAAACATCATGTAAGATCCCAAACAATCCTGGTTTCTCTAAAACCATGATGGGCCTCTGTTAAGAGTGATTCCATTGTATGCAAGTTCTGCTATATATTTAAGATCAAAAACATGGACTGTTGTTACAAGGAATAGATCTACACACAGTTAATGATGTAAAATATTTTATTTTCCGTCAAATAGTTAACATAAATATATATATGGTTTTACATGAACCACCGACAAGAATAATACATAAAACTTATGGTCAAATAACTTACATATTTTCAAGATATTATATGTACAGTATCAGCGTACTAAGTCTTCTTTCAACACCATGAAGATGCAGTTTTCTTTCCAATTTTCTTGTTCAGGATCTGAAAAGAATAAACTAAAGCTTGAATAATGTTATTTAGGTTGTGTAGTCATTTTAAATTTGTTTGCAAATTAAATAAAAAAAATGGGAGCATTTGGTGAAGTTTCTCCAAAGCTTCTGGTGTACTTTCAGGACATTTTACAATATGTACAGAGGTTGCATATGTTTGGCCCATGCTAAGTGAAGCATTTTTTGTCGTCCAAGATCAGACTGAGATTACAGATATTCAGACTGGCAACATTTGAGGACTTATGAGCAATGATTCTGTAAATGGGTCTTATAATTTTGTTGCCGACGCATGTCCCTCTCTTTGTACGACAGCGCATGGAAAGTCCTTTACAAAATGATGATCTACTGGTATGACACCCTTGGCCATTCCAGTTCATACTTCTGGATTGCAGCATAAACTTATGAAAAACGCCCTTCAAGAGACTAGTCAGTCTATAGTCTGGAGTGGAAAGCCGATGTTTACTTAGAGCAGTATAGTAATAAGTACTAAATTGAAGGCAGATATTGAATGAACATAAAGTAGTGGATATTAGGTAACAATAAGAGCACTAATTAATTGTGGTTTTTTTCTCAAGTGCCAAAATAGTGACTAGTAATTATATTTGTAATATTTTGTATTGTGTAATTTAGTTAGTGTGGACAAATAAAAGAAACAGTCAGTAGCTACAGAAAAGGGTTACTTTAATAGTTTAGATCAGCGGTTCTCAACCTTTTAGCACTGGCGCCCCCCTTTGAACACTGAAGATGGCTCACGCCTCCCCTCCAGTCAATAATTGGTTGGTTCAAGTTAGAACAGTGAAATTATGAAACTGACGATGATAACTCTACGCTAGCAAAAGCTGGGATGCAAAATAAAAATCCAGATATATTTAAATACGAAAGTTTATTTAATGGTTTTGAAAGTTTTTGTTTTTTAACAAAATATATACTTTTTAATTTTTTTCTTTGTACCCTCATGCCTCCCCTGAAATTCTCTCACGCCCCCCCCCCAGGGGGGCGCGCCCCCCAGGTTGAGAACCACTGGTTTAGATCATTGTAGGACTGTAGAAATATTGAAAATATTTCGTTTTACTTGTCTCTGTCTGATATTTGTTCACTTAGGATGCCTAATCGTAGCATGGATCAAGCATCTGGAACTCATGTACTTATTGTAAATAATTCTAAGACCCGGCAGACTCTGCAATCTCCAGAGAATATTAATGACATCAGCTGCTTAAGCTTAATAAGCAGAATAACGTGAAATATTTGATTTCATATGATAAAATAATGAGGGAGACAAAGGTAGTTGGACATTTGCCATCATAACGTGAAAATTACCAATCACGACGTTTCGATTTGGTAAAACCCAAACCTTTTTCAAGTGCTAAAAACTAAATTACGTCTACACAAACGTTATAAAATTACGTTCTTAAACTAATAAACTTATCTACTTTAATAATTATCTATATTTTAACCTAGATCCTAGAATGGGGTAAACAAAATGAACTTCTACTAAATTTAAAAATGTTAACAGGGTTAAATTAATATAACCAATTAGGCGCTGTCAAGGTCACGATATCAACGAAAAAATGGTAAAACACAATTAAAATTAATATTCAAATCAGACTGAAATAAGATTACATTAACTAATCATAAATATATGGTACCTGAAAAACACTATTAATTTAAAATAACATTCAACATGCACAAAAAATGATATATATGACTCGGAAGGTCTGGGACTACTATTACAATTACATTTTAACCTGAAAAGACAACAATTATTAGGAATAAAATAATATTCATTATTGCAATCAATAGATTAGATTAGATTAGATACACCGGGTTGTGGTCCTGTCGCCAAGCCCACCGCGCCTAGACTCCATGGCCCTTTGTGCCCCGAGCCCAACGACAGTGTCACAAGAGACCAGTCCCCCTTATGGAGGACATGATCTCCCCGAGTGTAGCCCTTCTAATATCTGGTTCCAGAAAAGCGGCACCCAGAGTCCTATACCTAAGAGATGAGAGAGCTCCACAATGACAAAAGATGTGTATGGAGCTCTCCTCATCCTCCTTACAGAGCCTGCATGTGGAGTCCTCTGTTAGGCCCATAATCTTCATATGTCTGTTAAGAAGATTGTGTCCGGTCAGCATTCCCGTAACCGCCCTCACCTTGGCCCGGTTACAGCTCAGCAGATCTCTGCTGTACCTTATTCTAAAGGCCGCTTTACAAGCCTCCCCTTTTACAAACAGGTCCATTGGGCGGAGCCCAGTGAGGACCTCCATCGCTGCCAATGGGGTTGTTCTAATTGCGCCTGTAATTCCCAGGCACGCCATTCTCTGGCATCTGTCTAGTGTTAGCCTTGCACTGTTCTGTGCCATGGCCGGCCACCAGACAACAGCCACATAACATAATGAGGGCCGAAGTACACTCGTGTATAGCCAGTAGACTATGTTTGGTTTAAGACCCTACGTTGTCCCAATGGCCCTCCGACAAGCCCAAAAAGCTATTCTGAACTTCCTGGCTTTCTCCTGAAGGTGCTTGAGTCAGTTCAGTTTAGCATCCAGGATAACCCCCATATACTTAACCGACCCTGTAGCTCTTAGCTCCATATTTCCCATGGTGGGCATGTATAGGCCATCCAGCCTCTTCTTCCTAGTGAAAAGTACAAGTTCTGTCTTGTTAGGATTAACAAAAAGCCCCTTGTCCCTACACCACCTTTCTAGGTATCTCAAGGCAGCCTGGACGATGTGCGATACCGTGCTGGCAAACTTACCAGCGCCCAGTATACACACATCGTCCGCGTATGCCTGAGCATATATCCCCATCCCGTTCAGCGCCCTTAGTAGGTCATCAACCACCAAGGACCACAGGAGAGGGGAAAGGACGCCCCCTTGGGGGCAGCCGCTTCTGACTACAACCTGAACCGACGCTTCGTTCAATGTTGCCTTAACCATTCTGCTACGTAGGTAGGCTTCAATCCATCTGGCAATAATGCCCTTGACGCCCGTCCTAACAACAGCAGCGATCATAGACTGTAGGGAGTCATTATTGAACGCCTCCTCTATATCCGCGAAAACACCCATGGCTAGCTCCTTCTGCCGGATCGTCCCCTCAACCCTCGTGACGAGTCTATGAAGAGCCGACTCCGCAGATCTCCCAGCCATGTATGCGTGTTGGTTTGTATGGAGTGGGTTATCTCTCAATACCCCGTCTCTCATATGCCTGTCGACCAGCCTCTCCAATGTCTTTAATAGAAAAGACATGAGGCTGATCGGTCTAAAATCTTTAGGTCTGGAATGTGTACCCCTTCCAGATTTGGGGATATTTACCATTTTTGCTGTCCTCCACAGCCTTGGGATAAAACCCAAGGCCAAGGAAGCCCTACAAATTGTGGTCAAGTGGGGTAGGAGCGACTCCAGACCCCTCTGCAAATGCACAGGCAGGATACCATCCGGCCCAGCACTCTTGAAGGGGGTGAAGCACTCAACTGCCCACCTAATCCTTTGCTCTGTGACAACCTTCTTTGCCTCACTCCAGTCCCCGTGCGAGACCCCAGTGCAAGCCCGCCTCACCAAAGTGGGGGGGCCCGCTGCCGGTTCCTCGACGGATCCTGGGAAGTGAGTCTCAAATAAAAGTTGCAGGGTCTCTTCTTCAGATCTGGTCCACTCCCCATCCTCTTTAATGAGGGGTCCCAGTCCTCCCCCAGGGTCCTTAGCCAGCACTTTGTGAAGCCTAGACATCGCTGAGGAATTGCAATCAATAACTAAAAACCAAGATTAGTGTTCATCAGTAATATACATAGAAATATATGTAATCCAAGAGCATGCTTATGTTGTACTTGCCGTTATATGATCATACATACCAAGAGATCCAATTTTGAATACTGAAGATTGCCTAAGCCCTTAGAGAAACAAATTGCTGGAAGACATCCAAGATGTGGGGGTCCATGTCTTGTGTGAACAGAAGAGTCTCCAGGGTTGTTGAGTACCTCTGCACTTGCTCATGATGCTGAAACAGTTCAAATTGTTTTACCTTAATAAATATATTGTTAAAAATCAACCAATTTTTTTGTTTTAAATAGTCAGTTTACTTTTTTGCAGGCGTCTGTATGAAGTACCGTGAGTGAAGGACCGAATGTCGGCTTACTTCGGGATTGGAACTGTTCAATTAATCCCAAGCTTTGGCCCATGAGCTGACAAGGAAGCTAATGATAGGAACATAGTTCTGTCACTTACTATAACATCTTTTAAAAGCATGAGCTCTTAGGTTAATGTATTTTTTTTGTGGTAGGCATTTGCTAAGTATTAAGAAAATAAAAATTAGAATGAAATGATAGCAATTCTAATGTCAATTTTGATGTTGATAGTTACATCTCGGTATATGAACCACAGAGAAAATGTTCTAAAATTAATTTCATATATAACATGAAGAATACCTAAAAGTGTTCCATTTCACAGCTGTTTATATATTCAATATATTTCCTACGATAAGATAATAATGCTCATGAATAGGACTTCTGACAGTAAACCATTACTGTGGAATTACTTTTCATTGGTCATCCAGTAATAAAATATTACAAATAGAAATTAATAAAAAAAGTACTTACAGCCAGGAAAACTTGCTGAAGTCTACCGATGGTCCAACGGTACCAAGGAGTGTTGTAGTCCTGATCGTCAGTATCACTCCTCACCAGATGTTCTGACAGAATCATGATGAACCTCTACACACAAACAAAAAGAATGTTTTGCAGTAAAATAACTACTTTGTGTAGGCACTTTTTATTATATGGCTAAAAATGATTTTAGTAGGTTGTAACTTTATCGATGAAAAATTAAACATATTATCTTGGCGGTGCTTTGAACTTTAGGGGTGTTAAGACTTAATGATTATATTAATTATAAAAAACAAACAATTAAGAGTTAAAATGTTAACAAAACACATTTCAAAGACATTTACAGATCTCGTACTCAATTTAAATAGCAGCACAATCCAGGCAACCAAGTGAGTATTGTAATTCATAAGGGTTAATTAATTTTATATACATAAAAATAAATAAAACAAAGAGAAAAGATGTACTCATATATATATATATATATATATATATATATATATATATATATATATAATGTTTCTTTAACTTTTCATGCATTGTAAGGCCTGGTCTCCGCTTGCGATTTTTAGTTATGCGATAATTTAGTTGCAAAATTAGAACCTACTATTTCAAATGCAGGCACATAGACTTGCAATGATTTTGCGACTGGGATTTTAACCCTAGATCGTGAGTAATATGTGATCCATTATATGCTCCCCACTGCTGTCCTTTTTTCGGCACTTCGCAAGCCTTTTTTGTAAAAATCATAAAAAATACTAAATATGCTCCAAATGAAAATGTCATCATATCGTTTATCTTCTAAATAACTGTACATTCACATACTACCATCAAAACCTATAAACAAATTTAGTAAATAATCATTGTCAATATAAGATTAAAAAATTTGAAAAACTGTACGTAAATTATAAGTTATAACGCTTCTTAAGAGCACTAAACATTTTCGTAAATAATTCCAAGATAGCCAAATTGTTTATTATTTAGTGCACTATAATAATATGTTGTTATATTTTAGATAAACTACTAGGTTTTTGGGGAAATTTTAGTTTTTATAAAACGCAAAAATGTGCAAAGTTACAGTATATGATCCTGTAGGTAATCAAATAGTACAAGTAAAAATTCAAAAAAACACCATTGAATAGACATGAAATGTTGTTTAGGAAAAATAGTCATATTGTACCCATAAAAAATTTTTATATTTTTAATTTGATGGGGAAAATAAAAATGTTACCATGGAAATGAAACATTTCTGTGAAAAATTACATAACAATCCAAAAATAAGGTTTATGTATATTTTTTTGTAATTTTTTGCTACAAGTACTTTATTAGAACAATCTATTAGCTACTAGAAAATGTACAATATATGAAAATATTACAAAAAGTACAAAACTTATAACACCATACGTAAGCGTGCACAAATTGTATAAACAGCACTTGAAAAATAGTGCTTATTGTAAAACACGTCCAATGCTGATGACGCCAGTTGGCGTCACACAGAACGTGCCTTGTATGCTGATGACGCCAGTTGGCGTCACTCCCGCCTTTTTGCAAGCCAACAAGAACGTAAAAACAAGAACGACGCCACTTGGCGTCATTTATTATTTTTTACATTATATTGCTAATTTTTTAATAAAACATTTCGTGAACATGTACATAATAAATTATGAAATAATAAACATCCAAAAATAAAATAAAATATTTCAGCATTTGCACAATAATGAATTTCCATGTCAGCAGTGAACGTGTTAAACATTATAAAAAAAATTAACTATTTTTTGGGAATTTATATGACAGTTACACTTGATAGAACACATATTTCTGAATAGAAATATAAAAAATGTTTTACCTTAGTGCCATAAATAAGGTTTTAGCACTATATAATAATATACTAAGTCATACTGATGTTGCATGACTAAAATAAACAAATAATTTACATTGAACAGAATTAGCACATATATTTTTTTAATTATTATTATTATTTTTATTATACTACAACAATCTATCTGTTGACACTTTCTTAGCTCAAATCGAAAAAAAATAAATGTTTAGGCTAGTACCTACATAAATATATACACAGCTGTCAAACACTGAAATGCACTTTCAACTAGGTGTACAATATAAAATGAAATTGTCTTTCTGCATCCCAGATATTGATAAATTTGAACATTCTTTGTATGCTAGATAGTTGTTTTTATAATAATGATTATCATTTATGTGCAATAATAATAAACAAAGATCATAACTAATTAACATATTTTTTAGTATTACTGATATTTTTTACGCTATAAACCACTATAACACATTCCACTATCACTACACTACACATAATTGTATTAGTACAAATATTAATTTATAAAGATAACAGCGAATAAAACACTGACAAGTAAAATCCGATGTGCACCAAACAATATAGCCTAGACGACTGATAGCCGTTGCCGGGTTCTCTTTGAACTCACCGAACAGAAAACTTGTCATGTGACCATTGCCAACATACTGCACAGAAATTGCTCGAAATGGCATCAATCGACATATGAACTCTCTGCCTTTCTGGCTAATTTTTTGTTTGTTTATATCTCAATGATAACTTATTAGCTAAACTTTCATCGAAGGCATAAATTATCGAAGGCCTCTACTCACTTGAGAGAAAACACTCAAACAAGGGTACACGAAAAATTGTTTGTAAAATACCCAATTCAGCTAAAACAATGCAATTTGTTTTGTTAGATAGAGTATTTTATTCCCTACAGACTGATATTTGGTACAACTTATTCCGTCTTCTGGTTGTCTTTCATTCATTCGACAAACATCGGCCTTTTCGCTGCTCCCGACCTCAAACGGGCAGAAACTGAGCGGAAGTTTTTGTTGCACATTTTCCTACGTTTATAAAATTGAATAAAAAAAAATTATTATAAATCTGAAATGTATAGATAAGAACATTCTGCGTCGATTGGTACCAACTTTGTTGTGCTTGCTTGATGATAAACATATGTTTTATTGATTTTAAAATAGCTTTTAATTATGCTCCAACTCATGATTGTGGGTGGCATTATGAGGAGCATAAATTATGCTCCATCTCACGATCCAGGATTTAAGATGCAACATAGTCCAATTTTCACTGCGATGCGACTGTCAGGAAAAAAATTGCAAGTGGAGGCCGGGCCTGATTCTTATGTAAACTAGTTACCTACTACAACCTTAATTATTTTTAAATATATATATATATATATATATATATATTTTAATTTAAACTGTTTTTCATGGTTTTTTATTTATTAAATTATCTTGCTTTAAATGTGCTAAATTAGCATAAAATAAAAAAATTAGATAAAACTAGGAAAATTTTTGTGAAGTCTGATGATAATTGCATTCCTATTAAAAGGCCCAAAAACTAATATTTCATTACAATGTTTATCTAATTTTTAAACACAGAACTAAATATTAGTTTAAAATTGTGTTTGATAGAATGATACAGCATAGAAAATTTGATTTAAATAGTTGATCAAACATACAATAAGCAAAATAAACACCAATACCACAATCCTGCTCTCGCAACAATACCAAGATATTTAAACCATCCTCAACTCGGACACAATAACAATGAAGACCTTTATACTGTCAGGAACTCTGCAGTCTGAGTGCAACTGTCAACTGACTGATTGACAGTAACCCCTAACAAAATATTTTTAATCCCTAAATCAATTATTAATGCAAACAGTTTTTGGCTGTTCTTTCATATGATTACTAATTTTTTTATATATTCTATCTTACTTCCATTTTATTTAAAGATTTCTACTTTAATTTTAATTTCTGTGGGTTTGAGGTGTGAGTTTGAATGTTGTTTATAGAGATGAATATAGAACTTCAGAGGTTAGATTTTATTTTACTGGTTTCTTTATTTTTTTATTTATTTTTTTTTTTAGGACTATAGTAATCATAACGTAAAAAGATATACAGTAGAACGTCGATAATTCGGACGTCAAAAATCCGGACCGTCAATAATCCGGATTTGTATCTACGTATTACTGCACACCGATTGTGTTTCAAATGTAAATTAATTTTTAAACGGAAATGGTTTTTGACATTTTTTAATTTACATAACTGTTATGACCGGATTTTAATCCGTTCAAACATTTAGCTTTTTAAAATTAATATTCCCTGTTTTGTTCTTGTAGCAAAAAATTAAAACATCGTACCATGAAAAATTAAAACAAATTAAGGACATAGCTGCGAAAAAACTAACCACTACTGCTTCAGGTACTTCAAAAACCTATTAAAAAATTTTTTTTAAGCTCAAATAGTGTTTGATGTTTTTACTGTACACATGTTGCTACTAACAAATTACAATACAGTGTTTGAACATAAAAGATGTTTTTGATTAATTTCACCTCTAAACCCTTTATTGTATAAGAGAAAATATAAAATTTTAAAATGTTTATGTACTTTAATCGTGTATACTGGCCTTTTTTAAGGTAATTTCGATAATCAGGATAATTTGATAATCCGGATGGGGTCCGGTCCCAATTAATCCGGATTATTGACGTTCTACTGTATTTCATTACTTTTGTTTTATGATTTTTTTTATTTTTTAAATGTAGAGTACAATATTGAATATATTGGGGAGGAAAATACTCCCCCTTTAAAATTCATTAGGAATATATCCTTTCTTTAAGTATGGAATGTTTAAATAATTTTTAAATAAAAATTTAAAAGAAGTAAAATATTTAAATAAATTAAAAGTAGAAAGGGATCAAACTGCCCAGGAATTTAGTTAACAGCTAATTCCCTCCTATACTCTTTTAGAGAGATTTTAATCAGTATTTTTACTAACAAGAAAATGCCTTGAAAGTTTTGGATTTCTCTAAAAATTGATTATTATTTTGAAATACTTTATCTGTAAATAAGTATTATTTTAGATTTCATCGCTCACCTGAAAGATGATAAGAAAGAGATTCTTTTGGTCAGCCTGAGCAGCCTCCAGTTTTTCTTCCATCCGCTCCACCATCTCCTCTGTGGGTTTATCAGGCCTTCCGCCACCACCTCCACCACGACCCTCGTCTGAGCTTTCCTCATCACTACTACTGCTGTGACCACCACGGGCACTCACTCTCTCCCTTGCCTCTCCTAGTTCCCGACTCAGACGGTTCACATGGGCAGACATCTTGCGAATTGTCAGATGAAGTATCTCCCATAAGTACATTCTAAAAACATATTTTCTGCTATAACATGGACTCAATCTTTGTTTAAAAAAAAAAACTGTGATTAACAATATTGAATCTCTTGCTTTAATTTTTAACCATAGGTAAACTAGTGTTCTTGTTACCGCCCTCAGCAGTAACTTCGCAGATATTGTAACAACAGGAGCACACTGGTACAACTCCTTGCATGGTTAAGTGTCTTGAGTGTGTGTGAGGAAATCCTGCCACAGAACATTAGTTGTTTTTTAGCTCAATATATCCAGCACAGTTTTTGCAGACCAATATTTCATTGTCTGTCAATGCGTACTGTCCTAACATTCTGGCGGTGTTTGTTTTCAACTCCCGTTCGTTTAAGTTATGATAAGTTTGGTTGATTCATTGTATAATATTTGTTGGTATTGCTGAGATTGAGATGTTAAATTATTGTTATTTTAGAGTTTACTTATATACAAATATTAATCTTAAGGGGAGCATGCCGTGAAATGGATAAAAAAATCGAGTTTTTTTAAGTGCAATAATCTTGTTGTCCATTTTATTCTGTTTAAGAAAATATATAACATGATATACATTAGTCGTATATTATCAACTAGATAAAACAAATAAATAATGTCTACACATGTTTTTACGCTACAATTAGTGTACTCTCCTGACGACTCACTTTGTTTTCACACAACCAGTGTACTGTCTAAGTAATTTATACATATATTATGACTAATAAATGCTATATGAACATAAGAACTCACTTCCTAAGCCAATGATGGAGAAAATAAAACCCATATTTGAGGATTTGTCGGAGCCAGAACTTCTGAAACGCTGCCTACATGGGAAAACCCAAAACCCAAACGAGTTTTAATAGCGTTATATGGCAAAGGCTCCCAAAGACTGTTTTTGTAGGCATTAAAACTCTCAAACTTGGAGTAACTGACTCTGTAATTACTTTCAATGATGGATCAATAGCTAAAGCTAATGTTTTGGAGCGCATAGGAATCAACCCAGGAAAGTTTATGACTTACGGCCTTACCAGAATCGACCAAAACCGGATAAAAAAAGCTGACAGAGAAGTGCAGGAGGAAAATAAAAAGAAAAGAGTCAGAAGAAGACTAACAAAAAGGAAACTAGAAGACAGTGACTGTGTGGAATACATTCCAGGAGGTTTTTAGTGCATCAGTGATAGTGTTCGTGTTTAAGTTCAATTTCCCGAAAGTTTAGTTTTTTAGAGTTTAGGTACCGTTTCCATAGAAACTATTAAGAATAGAGACTTGAAACTTTCACCAGTTGTTCCTGGCTGTTTGGTGAGTAGAATGATGCAACTATGTAATATTATCTTCAATTTTAACTGTGTAAATATTTTTATTTTAAGTTATACATAATAAAAATAATAAACATAAATTTAAAATAATTTTATTTTTTTAATGACTTGCTATAAATTAACTATACTGCATGGTTTTACTTGTTTACATGTATAAAAGCACCAAAAAAAATTTCGGATGAATATCTCAAATATTTTCAGAGATATTGGTACCGGTATAGTAGCTTGTTTCCCCATATAATTAACATTAGAGCCTAACTCACAGCGTGCTCCCCTTAAGTGTAAAAATGCTTGATTATTTATCTATCAATCTATGATACGACTCTCTGTTTTAGCCAAAAATCAAAATTACATTTAGAAATTGAAACATTTATGGAGCTAAATAGCTGCATTCAACATTTCTCTAACATCAATCTAAAAACAAACCCTAAAAAATCACACTTCATTAGCTTTTGTCTTCGACCATCCAACCTCGAATTCACCCCAGCTATTATGTTGGAGGAAACAGAGGTGGAGGAAGTACAATCAACAAAATTCCTAGGAATACACATCGACAAAGGTCTAACTTGGAACAATCATATCGACAGTCTGTGTTCCAAACTGTCCTCAGGCATTTATGTTCTGAGGACGTTATCAAAAAGCTGCCCAATTCAGGTACTGATGACGGCATATTATGGCCTCATCTACCCTCACCTATCCTATGGAGTGGTGCTTTGGGGTGGATGTGCAAATGTCGAGTTCTCCCGCCTATTCAGACTGCAGAAAAAAGTGGTTAGAATAATTTCAAATTTGAAAAACAGAGAGTCGTGCAGAACTGCTTTTCAAACCCTAAAATTGTTGACACTGCCCAGCATTTACATCCTAGAAACAATCATGTACTGTATGTCAAAATGTGCACTCACAAGAGGGACTGACATACACAGTTACGAAACTAGACGCAGGGACAACTATCGCACTGGGCAACATAGGACGATGGTCTATGAGCACCTCCCTTCACAGGCTGGTGTTCATTTTCTAAACTGTTTGCCCCGTAAAATTAAATTTGCCAGGACGCCAAAGGCGTTCAAAACTCGCCTTAAACAACTTTTGTTAAGTCGAACATTGTATAGTGTAGGCGAGTTCTTGGCACAAAACTGGGAGACCAATAATTGGCAAGAAACCAGTGCTGGATAGGCTTGCCTTCTAGAATGAATGTAAGATTGAATAAAATAATTGTATGTATGAATGTTGAATTTGTAGAATGAATGAACATATTTTTTTTTTCCTTTGACGATTGCGATACAATTCAATGTTAAAATTGTCTATGCAAAAAAAAAAAAAAAAAAAAAAAAAAAAAAAATCTACGACTAGCAAAAATATAATGTATAAAAGAGCATTGTATCAAAACTTTTTAGTTTGTTTTCTGTACAGTGTGTTAATAATTTATGTAAGAGATTTTTATTAACAGAAACATAATCTTCCAGGCCTAGTGGTACACAAGATACACAAGAGAATACACCATAAAAACCAAAGGTAAACATTTCCACAAGCAAATTACAGAAAACTTTGGCTGGAATGTACATAGTTTATATACTTTGTGCATAATTTGTAATGACTTTAAAATTTGGTATATTTCTTAATCTTAACCCTTACTATGCCATAAGCGCAAATATGTGCATATACTACTGACTTTGCTCTAAACGCTATAAGCGCATATACACGTAATAATTACAAAAATAATATTTTCTAAATAATGTTTCTAATTTAATCCGTCAGCGCGTTTGAGTTATGGATGGTGGCTCATGAGAGATGCGTTGTGCGACTCGTGACCTTTTGTTGGCCTGTCAATCACTACGAGACTGGTTTTTATCTGGCAGTGTAGATTTCCGCTACGCCGCCCAATGCCACAAGAGCATATACACACAGCTACTTTTGAACCGAGCGGTTGTCATTATCTGCCGCCTTACCTCATTGAAACTGTATATTTAGTTGGTTTTATGATTACTTTAGTTTAATATATGTTAGTTATTTATTATTTTTAATTGTCAATATAAATAATCCGGACAATTCTGATTTAGATGATTTTGTGCAAGGTGTACTAAATACGTCGTATTCAAGTGCTATATGTATTTACTTCTTTTTTATTATATGTGTTATGTACAGGCCTTATATGTCTTTATCAGTTTATGTACATATAAATTTACTCAATTATAAATGTTTTATTAATAGTAATAATATATTGTATTGATTCATATAGTGATTTATGCCTGAGGATTACTTTCAAGTAAAAAAAGTTTGCTTGTGTACATATTCATATATAAGAAAATAAAGATAAAATATGCTAATAAAAGTTTCAAAATGTTATCATATCTTTTATTTTCCTGTACAGAACAAGAAAAATTAGCAACTAAAAAATAGTTTTTTAATTAGCATAATACGTGTTGGTACATATACAGTACAAGTAAACGTCACACAACACAAATTTATTACAATATAAGCACAAAATGCACAAATATACTACAATACAAGCACAAAATGCACAAATATTATGGTGATCGATTTCGGTGAACCACGCTCACCTTCCTCAGACCAGAGGGATTCACAAAAGAATTCTTTTGTGAATCCCTCTGGTCTGAGGAAGGTGAGCGTGGTTCACCGAAATCGATCACCATAATATTTGTGCATTTTGTGCTTGTATTGTAGTATATTTGTGCATTTTGTGCTTATATTGTAATAAATTTGTGTTGTGTGACGTTTACTTGTACTGAACTAAAAAATATAATTTTGATTTTTTACAATAAACGGTCACTTGATGGAAAATAAGCATTGGATAAATGGCGCTTTAAGGGTTAATATATATATATATATATATATATATATATATATATATATATATATATATATATATATATACAGTAATCCAAAAACGATGTACTCACTCATCAAGAAATCTCCGGAATCCAATTTACAGATTTTTATAATTTGGAGGGAGGGAGACCCACTATGAAAGGATTTTTCGAAATACCATTCCTAGGAGACAAAAGAAACAGCACCTCAATATTTCCTTTTTTTCATAAAAGTAATATTGGTATTGATTTATTATAATAATTTATTTCACAAAGTATAATATAATTATTAGCTGATGTTATAATACATTACTATCTCTCTATGGTATTTCAAATCATTTTTAAGCCTGAAATATTATTTTTAACTAATTAATTCAGTACAAATAATAAATACAGTAAAACCTCGACAGTTTAAACTAGATACTTTGATAGTTTTTATACTTCGACACCGGCCTTGATGACGTGACGTAGTAAAGTTACTATCTGTGGCAGACTGTACATGACTTAGTATAGTGCAGATCAAGGAAACAACTGTGTCAAAGTGAATAGCAGTTATAAATGGTTCCAAAGAATTGGCACTAACTTTCCCCCATATTAAACACTAAAAATCAAAACTTTGAAAATTACCAGTTTGATTCCCAAATATGTTTTTTGCTATATCTAAAAAACTAAAGTTAGAGACATGCGGTTTTTAGTAAAATATTTTAAATTATAATTCACATCTTTCCTGAAAATGTAATCAAAATCGTTAGAACAGTTTTTGAGTAAATTTAATTTTTGTATTTTTCCCCATAAAAATAAAAAGCTAAAATTTCAAAAAAACTGTCTGGAGATATTGGCTAAATACACCTTCATACCAAATTTCATAAAAAATGTATCCATCCATTTGGTCTCCAGCCAAGTGCATATTCACACAGACAGATGGACATACAGACAGACATTCAAAGAGGACCCTAAAATGGATTTTTAGACCAACTTATATATTTTTTTTTTTTTTTATCACAATACTTTCTCCATGCTAACATACATGGGAGAAAGTAAAATGGTTAATTTTTTGCTCATTAAGTTACAATACCTTGTAAGTACTGTACAGTTCATACTTTCACAGCTACATACAGTAACCCCATACCGATTCAGTATGACATAAGATTGTTACATCAATACAAAGATTGATTTTAGTTTAATTAAACTATTAACTATTGAAGAAGAAATGACAACATATTCTTTACAGTTGCACATTTTGATATTTAGATGCCCCTAAAGGTTTAATGTAATTTATTTATTTATTTATAAGACGCTGATCGTCAAGATATGGGCGAATGTGGATTTCAATTGAGTGTGAAGAGTGTAGGTGAGCGAATGTAGTCATTATTACAAACTAAGGCCGACTATTCCTTAGAAAGTGTCATTAATTAATAGCCCAATGACAAATGAACAGCCGGTGGTTACCAGCTGATCCTTCTCAAAATGTATTGACTCTGATTGGGATCGAACTGAGAACCTTTAGCACATGAAGCTGGGATTGAACCAACTACGCTACCAACCAATTATATTAAAAAAACAGTCCACTCTAAATATATTATAGCAGAGCAAACTCACTTCGTAAACTCCGCAGTCATCTCCTTGGAAAATATCCAATTAGCCACAGCAGAGCACTCCAGAATCTGTGTCTTCAACATCTTGTCAATCAAGACACACATCATCTGCTGGTGGTCGCACCACAGCTCATAAAGACTGCGCAGAATGCAGATCTGAGCCTCTTCACTTTCTGCCAAGATCTGCACAACATTTACATTTGAAATGCTGTCTTGGAATATATTGATAATTTGAGAAATAGAAATGATGTTGATGTCACATAAAGCATAATATGTGAACTGCATTATATATTTTTTTTTATAATGGTAGTTAATGATGGAAAACATTAACTTATTCTCCCCCATAAACATTCCTAAAGCAAAATCACTCTATTGAAAGTCTGACTATAGAATATTGTACATCTTATGTTAATATTGAGGTTAGTTGGGCAAAATTTAATTTTATAGGCAAAATTCAGGAATTTCACTTAATAAGAAAATAAGTCAATTGAAGCTTGGCACAAAACGCATCACTATATTATACTATTTAATTTGAGCTGTGTCATTGACAGTTGATTCATTAGGCAGTTGAGCAAGACTAAGTTTAAGGCTGCAATTTGTTGCTGGCAGTAAAATGAAGCGTAATTATAGGATGCATTGATATATACAGGGTTGGGCAAAAGTTTGGAATATATTTATTAATTTTAAAATTATTGAAAAAATGTAATGAAACTTTGTAGTTATATACATGTCCCTATTCCAAACATATAGACATATTTTCCTTGATTTTCACGTAGCCAGGGGATGGCCCACAAAGGAAGTCTTAACAATTTTAAATGTAAGCCTACCTTAAGTTAACCCTTATTTTAAAGGTATTTTTTTACAATACAACAGTGCGAATTTGAAGTCAAAAAGATGTTTCTATGAGAAAATGAAAAGTATTTAATCAAAGAATTTAATGTCATATAACTAATACTTCTTAAGAACAAGGATAAGATAGTTATACTCTTTTGTTGCTTACAGCTATAGTTTAATTGAAACAATACAAGAAATTAAAATACATTCATTCTCACACAAAAAATATGTAAAAAGGTTTTTCTTATTTTTGTTAAATAACAGTTATTTTTACACAGGCTTTAACTGCGATTGAAAAGAATCAACAACATACTCATCAACAGCAATAAATAAATAAATAGCTGTATAACTAAGAACTAAGAAGTATTATTTATATGATATTAAATTTGTTGAGAGGCTGTATTTTCTGATTGTATCATACGTTTGACCTCAGATTTGCAATTTTCTATTGTACAGACTAGAAATAAGCCTTTTCGACTCGCTTCCCAATTAATATCAAATGAATTCTCACCAAAAACCAAGTACGCATTAACTTGGGATATGTTTGACGGTTGAAATAAGTTTGTTGTATCAGACCCTATGACCATCATCAGTGGAATGAACCTTCCTCGTAACGAATGGACGCTTTTGCACAGGTGTAGGAAGATGCAATTATCAGAAATGTAAGTGGGGGATGGCAAATGATAAGTCATGTGATTGTGGAGTCGAAGTTCAAACTATGGATCATATAGTGTTGAAGATCTAAAGCAAACCTTATATAAACTTTCACAATCGTTAAATTGACAATGAACAAAAACATATAATAACTATTTTCTTTGATTTCAACAAAATAATAATTTATTCACCTTAAATACGTAGTGGTATTTTGAGATGGCAGCAAAGGAGTGGCTGAAGCTTTTAGAGCCAAGATGAAGTAAGGTCTGGACAAACACATCTATCTTTAAAGGGTTGAACCGAGAGTCAGGCAACGTTTCATCGTCTTCACACGGGTTAGGCAGCTCTTTGAGCAGTGTCAGCACTTCCTCTGCAGAAGCCTTCTGCCGCAGGATGGTCACCAGTTGCTGAGCCACTTGAGTTCCCGGGTACGCCGCTGTCAACATATTTATTAAATTAAATAAAGTTTGTCATGGATGTTAAGAGATGTACATAAAAGATTATTACAGCTATTAGCTAACTTTGGTCTAAATGATATATGCTTATCTTGGTTTCAGTCATACCTTGTTGGCAGGGAACAGTTTGACGAGATCAGTTATAATGATAAATCTAGTAAAAAAGTAACTTTTCTATCTACACGGAAAAAAGTAAAATATGGAGTCCGCAGGGTTCTATATTGGGACCTTTGCTCTTTATTATTTACTTAAAAGGACTTCCAAGGATTGTAGGTCAGTCAGCTAAAATCAGGCTGTATGCTGATGATGTAAGTGTCGAAATCTCCAATAATAATAAAGAAAAACTTAAAATATCATCATTTACATGTTTATCGAAAATAAACCAATATCTTAATGCCAACAATATCCTAATTAATCCAAATAAAACTAATTAAATCTATTTCTCAGCTATGCCGAACAATAATAACAATTTATTTAACATTTCAATTGATAACAATATAAATATATTAGTACAGAAAAAACTACACAAATTTTAGCTCGATTTAAAAAATGTATTTATAAAATTATATAGTTATATTTATATTTGTTTTTAACATGCAGAGCGACATTTGTCGCAGAACGAAAGGGACGGCTGCAGAAAGAAATCATGTAATTGAGAAACTATTTTCCGTACCCCAAAATTACAACATTAATTTCTGCAGAACGATATCTGGTTTTGTGTGTTAACAATTAATTAGAACCGTTTGTAATGCAACTTAATAACAAACTGTGAACTGACTCATTCAGAATGACAGATGGCTTTTGCGGTTTTACGAAATGAACAGCACCTGACTGCAGTGAGACGAAAGCCAGGTGCCGGTCACCTTCAACGCATGCGCAAGTTCGCATAAACCCTAAATCACAATACACCACTCTAGAGATGAGTAACTTGCAAGTCACGACCGAATCGTTTACTGTAACGAACTATGTGAATGAACTAGTTCAAAATGTACAAGAGTTTTGTTATGAGCTTTGTTTCATAGACATGTTTTATTATTTATACATGTAAATTTGTTCAACCAACCTTCTTCAAATTTCAGTTTTTATAACTAATATTTATAAAAATAAATAATTACATTTAATAATGTCAGTGTTCCTCCCCAGCTCTGATGTTCACTTTGAACTGAACTAGTTCAAATCTTAAAGAACAAACTTGTTCACTCTTTCACTAAGATGACTAGTTCATTTGACTCGACCGTTCGTGAACTATCCATTTCTCCACTCCTGTTTTCCAATTACGATCGGATCATTATATCGTGTTTGAGTAATGATAACTTCAATTCAGTTACGTTATCACTGATTGATAATGGTTCAGTGAGTTATTACCAGGATTTGCATAATGTAAAAACTAAGTTATAATTTATATTATATAAATATAAATATAACTATAATTTATATTATAGTTAAAACAAGGATTTTATTTTATAATAAGTAAGCCACAAGATATAAGTTTGTCATACTGAATAGTTTTTCTGATAAAATAACAAGATTTTGATAAATTTTGTTAAAAACAATCAAGAAAAATTTTTTTTTTTGAGGCACACTCAATTTTTAATATTAATATTCAACAAACTCATGTATAACGATCATATAAAATGTATATTCTACAAACATTACTAAATATTTGAATTGTAAACCTTGAAAACATTTTTCAACATAGTATACACTTGATAAATATTACACTTATTTGATTGTTCAGAGATTTGTAGCGTGTACCACCGGTGGTACACATTGTGGTGAACATGTTTAACTAAATAGTGCTCTACAAAAGTGTATATATGTAACCCTAATAGCTGATCAAAAGTAAACTTGTTAACCAATAAAAAAATTTACTGCATCCACAATTAATTGATGTGTGAAAAACTATGCGATGACCTAGACATTTATAAACTCTCTCCCAGCAAACAAACTCTCCAAAAAACAACAATTACTACTACCAGAGGGGTCAAATTAACTCCACCGTGACCATGACAAGGTCGGGGAGCCACGGCATTGTTGTGGCTTTCCCACTTCCACAAGTTTACACAAATCCAATTAGGCTAGTTACCACACAGATGTACACATTAACAGCGCTTAATCCGACACTAATTAGCTGTGGATAGCCCTTACTTCATCTCTATTTTATAGTTCTCACGAGACATTCAACAAATAATGTTATTTACATAGTACAAAGTGATTGTGTACATACAAATATTATGATTCAAAACAGTGAAAACACAACTAACTGAATCGTATCATTCTAATGCTTGTATTTACTGTTTTAAAAATGAAAACTTTTAAATTTCAAATTATAGTGTGTACATCTTTTATTGGTACACAAATTAAATAATGGTACATAAATTAAATCAAGCTGAAATAACTTCACTTAATTATACCACATGGCCAGTAACAAACAACAAGCATTCATGACTCATTATTATACTGAAATTATAAAAAAACTTTACTGGTTAAATAAATGATTTGGAAACGTACATGCAAATTTAATTAGATTAAATAAAAAGTTACAATAAGTTGTAATGCAATAGATGTGTAATGTACCATAGAAGTGCACTTAGAAAGAATCTTTTAAATCTTAAAGTGTATAAACAGCCCTTAAAATAATCCTTTTCTGCTGAATTTGGCAATAATTTACAATTTAAAAATAATAGATGCTAATAAAAGCAATATTAAATATCTGATATTTGTTAATGGAATACAGTATAGTTAACATAGTAGCATTTCCAAGGGAGAAAACTGAGGTTACACGAGTACAGAAAGTGAGATTAACTACCAACTAGCATTGCCAAGGAAGAAGACTGAGGTTACACGAGTACAGAAAGTGAGATTAACTACCAACTAGCATTGCCAAGGAAGAAGACTGAGGTTACACGAGTACAGAAAGTGAGATTAACTACCAACTAGCATTGCCAAGGAAGAAGACTGAGGTTACACGAGTACAGAAAGTGAGATTAACTACCAACTAGCATTGCCATGGAAGAAGACTGAGGTTACACGAGTACAGAAAGTGAGATTAACTACCAACTAGCATTGCCATGGAAGAAGACTGAGGTTACACGAGTACAGAAAGTGAGATTAACTACCGAATAGCATTGCCAAGGAAGAAGACTGAGGTTACACGAGTACAGAAAGTGAGATTAACTACCAACTAGCATTGCCAAGGAAGAAGACTGAGGTTACACGAGTACATAAAGTGAGATTAACTACCAACTAGCATTGCCATGGAAGAAGACTGAGGTTACACGAGTACAGAAAGTGAGATTAACTACCGAATAGCATTGCCATGGAAGAAGACTGAGGTTACACGAGTACAGAAAGTGAGATTAACTACCAACTAGCATTGCCAAGGAAGAAGACTGAGGTTACACGAGTACAGAAAGTGAGATTAACTACCAACTAGCATTGCCATGGAAGAAGACTGAGGTTACACGAGTACAGAAAGTGAGATTAACTACCGAATAGCATTGCCAAGGAAGAAGACTGAGGTTACACGAGTACAGAAAGTGAGATTAACTACCAACTAGCATTGCCAAGGAAGAAGACTGAGGTTACACGAGTACATAAAGTGAGATTAACTACCAACTAGCATTGCCATGGAAGAAGACTGAGGTTACACGAGTACAGAAAGTGAGATTAACTACCGAATAGCATTGCCAAGGAAGAAGACTGAGGTTACACGAGTACAGAAAGTGAGATTAACTACCAACTAGCATTGCCAAGGAAGAAGACTGAGGTTACACGAGTACAGAAAGTGAGATTAACTACCAACTAGCATTGCCATGGAAGAAGACTGAGGTTACACGAGTACAGAAAGTGAGATTAACTACCGAATAGCATTGCCAAGGAAGAAGACTGAGGTTACACGAGTACAGAAAGTGAGATTAACTACCAACTAGCATTGCCAAGGAAGAAGACTGAGGTTACACGAGTACAGAAAGTGAGATTAACTACCAACTAGCATTGCCAAGGAAGAAGACTGAGGTTACACGAGTACAGAAAGTTAGATTAACTACCGACTAGCATTGCCAAGGAAGAAGACTGAGGTTACACGAGTACAGAAAGTGAGATTAACTACCGAATAGCATTGCCAAGGGAGAAGACTGAGGTTACACGAGTACAGAAAGTGAGATTAACTACCAACTAGCATTGCCAAGGAAGAAGACTGAGGTTACACGAGTACATAAAGTGAGATTAACTACCAACTAGCATTGCCAAGGAAGAAGACTGAGGTTACACGAGTACAGAAAGTGAGATTAACTACCGAATAGCATTGCCAAGGGAGAAGACTGAGGTTACACGAGTACAGAAAGTGAGATTAACTACCAACTAGCATTGCCAAGGAAGAAGACTGAGGTAACAGGAGTACAGAAAGTGAGATTCACTACCAACTAGCATTGCCAAGGAAGAAGACTGAGGTTACACGAGTACATAAAGTGAGATTAACTACCAACTAGCATTGCCAAGGAAGAAGACTGAGGTTACACGAGTACAGAAAGTGAGATTAACTACCGAATAGCATTGCCAAGGGAGAAGACTGAGGTAACAGGAGTACAGAAAGTGAGATTCACTACCAACTAGCATTGCCAAGGAAGAAGACTGAGGTTACACGAGTACAGAAAGTGAGATTAACTACCAACTAGCATTGCCAAGGAAGAAGACTGAGGTAACAGGAGTACAGAAAGTGAGATTAACTACCAACCCACATTACCAAGGCAGGAGACTGAAGTGAGACGAAATCAGAATGTTAGATTAGCTATCAACCAGCATGGCCAAGGCAGAAGATTGTGATTACAAGAGCATAGTGAATGGTTGGCTCACGAAGATTCACTATTGATTATAATGATTATCAGTGGACTATAGGTGTGTCAGATTACGACTTTCCCGTTTTAATGCTTTGCACTCACCTCATATATTAAAAAATATCGGCATGTGATTGTAAACATTTAAAAATTATTTTTTATGCTGTTTGTTATGTGTATCTTGTCATGGGTTCTTTACACTTTGTATCTTCAAAACACAAATAAGAAACAATATCAGTGTCAGATTAGGATATTTATTTTAGGAGAGAGCGAATTACCATGGTATAAAACTCTTATCTCTGCATTACTAACGATAGTGTCAATAATAATAAATAAATAAAAAGTAATAATATTTTGTATATTGATATTGTTCTTTATAGCTTACAGCCATGAAAATTACGTTTTTGAATTATGTTAAGTTGTCAGACTTAAATATTAGTTTGCACTAATCATTGTTGTAGTCTGAAAGAGCCCTCCTTCTGAATCTACCACTAAACAATTAGTGAAATTGAAAATTATCGTGTTGTCAAGTTCAACATTAAAAAAAACAAGAAACCACACACAATGCTATCCGCATTTCCAGTACAACCAGAATGAGTCGTGTACATAAAGAAATGCGAGTTTCTATTAAGACCAAAAAGAAGAGGTATTTGACATAGGAATGTCGCTCCAGTCCATAACCTCACTAATCACTGCCATGTTGACGACGATTTCCCACCTTCTGTGTCGGTCTGTTTTCTCTGGAGCCAGGCAAGGAGCGAGAGTAGTTACGTTACACTGTCACTACACGCAGTCACATCACATTACCATGTGACAGAGGGGATCCGTACCGAACCCGCGTTAGAGACGGCTCGTTGGGCGAGCGCGCTAACCTCGCAGTGAGGGAGCTTTAGTGTCGTATGCGAAAACGCATGCATGTGTACGCATTGATCTGGCAACACCCTACCGGCGCCGCCAGGTCTGGGCCGAGGTACACGTGCAAAACCCGCGTAGTTTGAGGCAACGTTTTAGTTACGTGTTTAGATTTGCCTAGTTGCCGCATAAATCAGTCAGTCATATTTATTGTTGGAAAAAATGGCCCCCATGCTGTGTGACAGTCATATATAATAATTAAAAAAGTTGCCGAATTAGTGTCAAATAAATATAGATGCAACGTCACTTCATACCAGAATTTTAAAAGTACATGTGCAATTATTCTACCAGAGTTCAGCAGATAAACTAACCTAACTTCGAGAATATCAATGTTTATAAAAATTATATTCAAAGATCCTCTGCAGACACATATGTGCAGTGGAGTCTGCAAATAACTAATTGACGTGTCAGGCGAGCGGGAGGAGAGGGGGCTCTTTTCTAAAAACATTGAACTGCCGTGTTACTGAAGAGTGACCCATAATCGATTAGAAATAGCATTGTTTGATCAAGTTGTTGCAACTAGTAAAACTAGTTGCAACAACTTGATCAAACAATGCTATAGTATGTAATAATAATACATACTACCAGTGTCTTGGTTTTAATACAATTTTATACACAGTCTTTCCTGGATACATAAAGCCTATTAATATGATTGCAATTAGGTGTGTTTTCCAGTATTAAAAAAAAAAAAAATTACATAGTGACTGGTAAATTTAATAAAACATATAATTCAACAATCTTTTAATAAAAACAAAAAATTAAATATGATAAGAATTGATGTTGTTATTTAGATATTTTACTGTAGAAAATGAATTACTCGATTTGAAACAAAGTTGCAACATAAACTTCGAAATGTTTTGTAAAAACAGTTTTCCTTACACAGTTACTCGAAATCGTGAATTGTTCAACCTTCCAGCCAATCGAAGCTTGAAATGTTTTCTAATTATAGAAAATTTTATTTTAGAAAATACTTATTTCAGAAAAGTTAACTTTATCAAATTGAATAGTTGGGGTTTTATTTATTTTATTTTTTATGTCACTACACATATTATTAAAAACAGAAATAAAACAAAATGAATCACCTGTTTTCGTTGTATTTTTAATCCACCCAAACCAAATAACATTTCGTAACAATACTTAACTTTACTTTCATAGTAACCTTAGTCTAACAAAAGCAGTCCTAGTTACAGACAAACAACACACACACTGATAGGCTTGGGACAGTAGCTTGAAGCGGGCAAAAAAAAACTGTAACACAACATTAAAACAAAACTTAATGCAAATATGGTTTTTGTATTAACCTCTACTTAAGGGTGTTACTCTTAGTGGCAGTTACGATACAATCTAGAACAAAATATCTTACAGCTCTAAACTGGGCGTCCTGACGAACACCCTTAATAATTCATTAAACATTTTTCGAAAACCGAAGTAATTGTGACTTGTTTTTAAAATATTTTTCTCTAATTATCACTTTATTTACATCATATTCTTAGATGTTAAGATTATTATAGTTATTTCATGTTTGAACTAGTTTCAAATAAAGTACAATTAACATTGAAATGGGAAATTTAGCTTAAATTTAAATTTAACATTTTTTTAATTGGATGGTTAGTTGTGCTTCATTGCATAATTATTCATTTTCGCCCCGGACAGACGATCAACAATTCAGTACTTACGTGTGTCAATCAGTCAATAAGAATGTAATATGTAGACTTGATTGACTCATTGACACAAGTAAGTAAAATTTAAATAATATAATTCCATTTACTACACAGGGTTAGTACAAAGTCTAAAGACGGTTTAATATTGTTATTATTAATACGGCTAGAGAATTAAAACTTTACACATTAAATTGGGAGATAAAAACCATTTCTTTAACGTTCTTACTGACTCTCTACCTCCGATGGGGGACGGCCCACAAGGAGTTGGTAGATACTTTTAAATTTAAGCATATTTTGACATGCACATTATTTTAAAGCGCTGGTCAAGCAAAGAATAATGCTGCAAACTGCACTTCAAAATAACCATTCGTTAAAAAAATACGGTTATGCAACGATTTTTTAAATACCGTACGCCATAAAATCCCGTTGAAAAATATGTTAGTTACTTTAGGACCCAAATGTTTCCTTTTGTTATTTTGGAACTCCTACCTAAACAAACACAGAACAAGAAAAAAAGTGAAAGTAAACTAATTGCAGCAATTTCCATATTGTTAAGCTGAATGTTATGGCAAAGATTAGCCTATGTGCAGTTAGCGAGATTCTTTGCTTCAACAGCACTTCAAAATTATGTGCATATGAACACATGCTTACATTTTAAATTGTCTTCTGACTCCTTGTGGGCCGTCCCCCATCGGAGGTAGAGAGTCAGTAAAACCGTAAAAAATTGGTTTTTATTTACATTTTGCTTTGTACAGTTTAAATCCTCTAGCTCTGTTAATAATAAAAATATTATGTCGTATCCATACTTTTTACTAACCCTGTATATTAATATTAGTGATCTGTATGAAGGTAGCGGACTAGCGGTAGCATTTTGAAATCGGCCTGACAGCATGCGTGATTGAAGGGCACTTTATCTCCCAGCCTCCTTCTGTGCTTGGACGAAGTTTAGTGGACGGACTGCGGTCTTACGATAAACAACGTTGGTGGTAAAACTTGGTGAAACAATGTCCTCGCGGCTCTGTTCACTATCAAAACAAATTACTACTGACCCAACTATGCGGTTAGTTTGTTTACCAACGGCAAGGTCTCTTCCTGGCACAGGATTAGGCCTATTTCCTCGAGGAAGCACAGAATAGATTCCTTTCCTCATTGTCATATCACAGTGCGTACTTTCTAACAATCTCTCTTACCGCCATTCATCGCCGCCGTTATTACACTCACTCGACTGGAACATTTAAATCTTTGTGAATCAAAACTGCTCTCTAAGTGGCGTTACCTAACCCTAATACATTACTTCTAGAGTGTACATTATTATTAGCCTATTCATCTCTAAGACGCCGATCGTAGAGATATAGGCTAATATGAGGAGTGAATGAGTGTGATGAATGTAGATGAACGAGTGTAGTCATTGTTACTATCTGAATTCGACTTAGCTCGGAAAGGACGATTTATCAATAGCCCAATAGCCTGGGCAACTATGGGACCTACAGTTTTACGTGGAATCCGAACCACGAAGTGTTAGTCTGATTTTCAGCTAACTGACAAGTCTGACACTCAGTTCTCTCCCCTACACAATATCCGAACCTTGACTACCATTCAACACGGACACTCCAGACTTCTCTAGTAGTATCTACGTTGATGACAACCATTGAGCGGACGCTGCGTCGGTATTAAGAGAACCGAGCATGGAGCCTATCGCCTACAATCTCCCAAACACTTTGTTCCCAAGTAGCTGGGCAACAGCACTGCGCCACCAGTGCCGACATAATTAACAATGTAGAATTTAATTAATCTTAACGTAAAAACAATAATTTTAAATCTGTAAAAATAACAGTATTATATGTATAAAATACTGTATAAAACTTGGCGTTTCGTACATCAGAGAATCCGAAAAGAGCCTTATCTCAATTTTGTCTGTTGATAACGGTGAGATATTGTCGTTTCGCGACAAAACGAGAATCTTAATACGGAGACTTCCACGGTCAGTATTCAACTACTTAATACGGAGACTTCCACGGTCAGTATTCAACTACTTAATACGGAGACTTCCACGGTCAGTATTCAACTACTTACATTACATTTTAGGCCCCAAGAGCATAAATAGAGACAGCGACAGTCTGGTCTCAAATACTCTGTGCATCGAGTAGCAGAGTGTGACGCCCTGAAGATGATGATGCAATGTACTACTCGAAACGTCGGTAACATGTACATCGTGTACATAGCAATCAGACACGATCTAAACCAGATTACGATAATGTAAATAACAAAACGAGAATATCGTAGTGGGTGGGGCTTGTTATTGCGCCGCCAGCACGCGACCTTCCGTTATCATGGTTGCCATGACGATTTTTAAATGGAATCAAATAGTGGGGGAGAAATAGTTCTCTATCTCATTTTCACCACTCAGTTCATCTCACTCGCAAATGTGCATTCAGTAGGTCGCTTTCTAAGTGGCCTATCTATACCATGATATCCCTAGAGGTAACGTTTTGTGTCGTCATTTAATTATATCCTCTTAACTCTTACTATCACCTGTTTAGCGATGTTTCAATAAATCTGGACATACAGAATTGCAACATTTGATTTTATGAACACAGCAAAAACATTACTAAATTTATATTTTGATCTCGTAGCAACGCATGGGTTAACATCTAGATACAAACAAACGATTCGCACTAGTTCGAATTGGCCGTAAGCAATGAGTGTGTTTAGTCTTAATAGAAAAATAACTCTACAGTACAACAGAAAAAGATAGATTTATCTACCTAAATCTGCATTTGAAGGAAGATTTGACACTTTAACGGAAATTCATGTCGTCGATCGTAGAAATAAAGAAAGATATGAAAATGAATAAATCGGACGAGTTGTAGAACGAGTGCTATCTTTGTTACTATGATAACTGATTCCAACTAAAACAGCCAAGGCACCTTTGAGATTAGCAGTTTATAGAGGAATCCAAACTACGTGGAATTGGTTTGATTTTTAGGTAGTTAACTGTAAGTTTTGTATTCAATTCTCTCCCCAAAGCAAAATTCCGAAATGATAGCTAGCATTAAACACGGACTCTCTAGACTTCTCAAGTGGTGTAGGCTACTCGCCGATGGCAACCATTGTGCGGGGGCCGTACCTGTAAGGTCAAAAAACTTAAATAATCAATCTGGTTTTAAATTAACTATTAACAATCGTTTATAAAAGTTACATTGCTTATCTTGATAACAAGTATCCATCATTTAAAAACTTAATTTAAACGAAAACTATTGAAATAATACAGTATGTACCACATTAAACTATCTCCCACTATTGGAAACTAACAAGTGAATTTTCTTACGTAGGGTAAAATAGCTAAAACCACACCTACGACGATTAAAAGCGACCAGAAATACCTTAGAAAATAACTCATCATTGCTATATTACAAGGGGGGAAGATAAGGTGTGGGGTTATCAGTACGAAGGATCATATGTGCTGATAAGAACAGAGGCGCAGGACGCATAAACTAGGAAGCCCCTTGAAGGCAGACAGATAGACAGACGGACACTTTCATCCATTGTGGCCGTGCGAAGGACCGGCGAGCCGAGACAGTACATTCAACAGTAGTGGTGCTGGCAGGACTTCACTAAGGATACGTCGGTGGACATCGATATGTATTTCACATCATTACAGGTAAAAACTGCATAATTTACTCAGTAGATATTTTATTACAAAACAAAATATTAGGAATTCTCAACAAGTAGAAATGGCATACAACGTTTTACCAAAGTGAGGAAAATTTCATTGTGACTTGGTTATCATGAAAGAGTCCACCCTAACTTGTACAGTTAAAACTTTACTAATTCAGTTTTAAAATATACAGAATCAACTCTTTAAGAAGTTTTACAAGTTATCAAAGGTTGAACATTTTATGATGTAATGTAGATAAGTTTAGTTAATCCTTACTTACATCACAGATAGTTGGGAAGCACACTTCATCCTCACACGCTATCTCATTAGTTAGTATTTATTACACAGAAATGTGAACAAAAAGAAGAGGTTAGTTTTCTGTCAAGAAGGATTAAAGCAGGTTTAGTGTATGTGAGTAGAACAACAAAATATTGTCATACTTTTGATTAATTATTAGTGGCTTCAACGCCATAGCACAGATTACAAACTCTGGTCGGAGAATATCTTCAGCTGTCCACCATGAGCCTAGCTCTGAAGTTGTTTTATGTCATGTTTAAGAGATAAACATAACGATCCTATACATTCTTTAAAAAAAAAGAACTTAGAACCCCAAAACATATTATTCAAAGACACTTTACTCTAACATTTGTAGAGCATTACAAAAATGTGATTACAACATTAAAATTAAAAATCAGAATCAAATCCCATAAAAAGTATCTTGGTTTACAGCCTAGGTATAATAAATAGTACAGGGCTCGGTGAGCACCGTCCTGTTTGAAGCACAGCATACCTTACAATGTTCGAATGTGTGTTTCTCCTTTATCAATATGTTTTGACAAACTAGACCTCATTGGATTTGTCACTGAAGGCTAATGTTTTGTATATTTTATAAATTTTGCATAAGACTAAGTTTATAAATAACAGTCAGTTAAAATAATTAAAGGACCGCCATTTTTCAACTTAAAAATTATTAAAATCAGTGTTACTTGATGCAAGGTCATTATGTAATTTTTCTTACTTAAGGAACCAGATCCTTGCTTTGGGATAGTATTTAAGATATACCCTACCTTGGTAATACTAATATCTTAATCTTATCTCGTAAATCAAATCCAAAACTGATGTAATCACTCATCATGAAATCTTCAAAACCATTGGACAGATTTTGATGAAATTTGGGAGAAGTTAGCTTTTGTATCATAGAAACCCACTAAGAAAGAATTTCCTGAAATTATATTCCTAAGGGGTAGAAACAGGCCCTCAGAGTTTTCTTTTTCCAAAATGCAAACATTGCCATAACTCAATTGGATCATTTATTTCAAACTGCAGATACAAAAAAACAAACTCAACACAACAATTTGGCTAATTTAGTTTTCAATGTTATAATGTTTAAGGTAATTTCTACTTGTTCTGACATGATTGCACTTAGCATCCCTAAAGTAGACTTATAGGTGTTTTTAGACTATAAAACTTTATTATCTAGGAGAACAACAGCAAGTTGAGCTTTTAAACTTATGTGTTGATTAAGAGAACACCACAGAAGGAAGGTAGGAAAGCGTAGAGGACCGGTAGCGAAGCAAGGGCTGTCTGCTAGTCTAAATATAAAAGGCGAATCTCTCACTCACTCCAACTTCCTGGAGTTAGGATGGAATTACATCATTCAATTATAAACTGGAGTGTTGAAATTTGGCATATGGGTCTTAAAGATAACAGAGTACTATCTTTTTCTTGCAAGCATTATGCATTAATTAATTTTTGCACCAACCTTTTTCATTATTGTTTTATTTTGTTTAATTTGCCACTTTTAAAATAATTGAGAACATGTTTTTTATGTTTAAATATAAAAACTAGTAACACTCTTAATAAATATGGTTATTTTAATACTGTAATATTTTATTTAGAGTAATTAAAGAGTTAAAAACATTAAACAAAGTGCTTTACTTACTTATTTCAATTCCCTTTTTGGTATTTACAATTTGTGACTGGTGTAGTAAGGCGTTTTAATTCATAACCTAAAAGTTCTCAGTTCCCCAATCAGACAAAAGATCTTTAGAATACAATGTTGATAGAAATAAATCATCTGATAGCAATGGCTGTTCATTTATCACTAGGCCTTTTAATACTTCCTACAGAAAAGTCAGCCCCAGTTTGTTTCAAGGACCATATTTGCCTATCTCACACTTGAATCATAATCCTTATTTGATTACATATCCTGGAGGTGTGTTTACTGCTAAATAAATACGATCATCCACCCTTCTTAATATTTCTGTTGAGGTAAATACACAATTACGAACCCCACTATCCTCTTGCAACTGCTGTAATGCATTAAAACCAACTATGTACTAAAACACAATTATTTTACTTTCCCCCATATGCGTTAGCATAGAGAAAGTATTGTAATCGTAAAAACAGGAAACTTAAAATACATATTAAGGTCCCCTAAACCCAAAAGAGTGGTTTATTAAAAAAAATACATTTTTGTCTGTGTGTATGTGCAGTTTCTGGAGACGAAATGGATGGATACATTTTTATGAAATTTGGTATGTATGTGTATTTGGCGAATATCTCCAGACTATTTTTTCACTTTTTTAAATTTTAGTTTTTATATTTTTATGGGCAAAAACATAGAAAAATGAAATTTTCTCAACAACGGCACTAAAGATTTTGATTAAATTTTCTGGACATATGTGAATTACAATTCAAAATATTTTAGTAAAAACTGCATGTCTTTAACTTTACTAGTTTCTGAGTTATGGCAAAAAAAATTGGGAATCAAACTGGTAATTTTCAAAGTTTTTATTTTTCAGTGTTTAATAAGGGGGAAAGTTTGTGCCAATTCTTTGGAACCATTTATAATGATTTATCTCATATAAAAAGCTTTAAAATCAGTTTTTAAACACAAATGCACACATTTGTGTACTTCAAATCAATAACTTTTATATACTTAAGCCAAATTTAACAATAAATCGCCAAACCCTTAAGGTAAAACAATGATTTTAGTTGCAAAACCTATTGTAACAGTTATTGGAAACCTGCAGCGTGATTGTCAACAATAGCATAAACTGATTGTCATGAAATCAGGTTTGTAGTTACTGCATCGGCTACCTGAGTATATTTTTATAAAATTTATTTTCAACTGAAATTGAGATGGAAAACACTGAATGTTTTTGTATAAGCTATAATCTCAGCAAATGTATGTTGTTGTATTGTGCCTTCATGAGTGCATATAGACAAACTGTAGATTTGCTTACAGAAAAAATGGGCTTAGTACTATCTACCACTTGTACTGTACAGCAACATAATCTATATATATATAAAGAACCACACTTAGCAATCTTTTCTTGATGTTTTTAATGTTTAAAATCGATTTCGGTCTCGAAAGACCATCATCAGTTTAACATAGAATACAAATAGGGTTATAAATATATCTTTAGAATAATTAATTTAACAGCTGACACTATAAAAATTTAAATAAAAATGTAGATGGATAAGTTGTAGATCTTGTTAAATTTTATAATTTTGCATCTTCATGATAGAATCAAACATAATATTTGAGTGAAATTTTATTTGATCGTTGAGTAATAATGATGGGGTTTCTTTTGTGTTTTTGTTTATGTAAAATTTTTCAATGGCATCTAGTTTTTTACTTTTAGGTGCAAAAAAAACATTAAAAAACTAGATGCCATTGAAAAATTTTACATATACAAAAACACAAAAGAAAACCCATCATTATTACTCAACGATCAAATAAAATTTCACTCAAATATTATGTTTGATTCTATCATGAAGATGCAAAATTATAAAATTTAACAAGATCTATAACTTATCCATCTAAATTTTTATAGTGTCAGCTGTTAAATTAATTATTCTAAAGATATATTTATAACCCTATTTGTATTCTATGTTAAACTGATGATGGTCTTTCGAGACCGAAATCGATTTTAAACATTAAAAACATCAAGAAAAGATTGCTAAGTGTGGTTCTTTATATATATATATATATATAAATATTAAGCAATCTAATAGCTAAAAATGTCAAACATAATCTAATTGAGATCTACTGTTCTGAACTAATGGTTAAAGTGTAACATATAAAATAGTTTGTTTTTTTATAGACAATATTCCTTGATTTTCACTCACTTGATTCTCTAGAATAATATTTAACTAGAGAATTCACATCATGAAAATACATTTTATAAAACTTGTTCCGGGTGAAACTGCATGATGCAGAAGAAATTACTTTATTTGTCTATTCCCAGGACCAAAATATCTATCGAACTATCAATTTATGTGCTTGAGTTTGTTTTTAGTTTGAAAGCTAGTTTCATAACAGTCTTGCTAAATCTAAATGGTATAAATTTAAATTTGGTGGTTAAATATTTTAAAACATACAATTTGTTAAATAAGAGAAGTACTTTGAATGGCTAGCTTAATAACCAGCATTGAAAACTTCCAGACCAAACCTTATTTAGACCAAACATGATTGCAGTACTCATTTATTCCTAATTTACCGATCTTCAAGATATGGGCAAATTAACAATTTGAATGAGTGTGATGAGTGGAGCAAATGTAGTCATTGTTACAAACTAAGGCCGACTATTCCTTAGAAAGTGTCATTAACTAATAGCCCCGACAAATGAACAAGTGGTGGTTATCAACTGACCTCTTTCAAAATTTTTGTTGACTCTGATTTGAATCGAACTGAGATCCTTTAGCTTATGAAGCTTGGGTTTAACCAACTACTCTACTGACCCCTGGGCCTATTATCTACAAATATAGCAAAAATTAGGAATAAAAACTATATAATAATTAATTGTAAGGTAGAAAATGACAAATATCCAACTAAAGCTAGGCAACATTTCTTTTATTTAAATTATTATTGGTCCAAAAATGTACAATACATGGTTCCAATAGATGTTACGCACCAAACATGTACAATACATGGTTCCAATAGATGTTGTTAAGCACAAAAAATGTACAATACATGTTGTTACGCACCGAAAATGTACAATGCATGGTTCCAATAGATGTTAAGCACCATGCATGGTTCCAATAGATGTTGTTAAGCATCAAAAATGTACAATACATGGTTCCAATAGATGTTGTTAAGCACCAAAAATGTATAATACATGGTTCCAATAGATGTTATTACGCACCAAAAATGTACAATGCATGGTTCCAATAGATGTTAAGCACCAAAAATGTACAATGCATGGTTCCAATAGATGTTGTTAAGCACCAAAAATGTACAATGCATGGTTCCAATAGATGTTGTTAAGCACCAAAAATGTACAATGCATGGTTCCAATAGATGTTGTTAAGCACCAAAAATGTACAATACATGGTTCCAATAGATGTTGTTAAGCACCAAAAATGTACAATACATGGTTCCAATAGATGTTAAGCACCAAAAATGTACAATGCATGGTTCCAATAGATGTTAAGCACCAAAAATGTACAATGCATGGTTCCAATAGATGTTGTTAAGCACCAAAAATGTACAATGCATGGTTCCAATAGATGTTGTTAAGCACCAAAAATGTACAATGCATGGTTCCAATAGATGTTGTTAAGCACCAAAAATTTACAATACATGGTTCCAATAGATGTTGTTAAGCACCAAAAATGTACAATACATGGTTCCAATAGATGTTGTTAAGCACAAAAAATAAAATTAGTAATTAATGTTTATCTGCAAAAGTAAATAATGGAGTTGATATCTAATTACTCAACAATTCTTTTAACCAAACAAATTTACTTTTTATGTTCAATAAAACCGTTCTTGGCTTTTTCATGGTTTTATACAATAAATTATGTATGCTGAGGTTGGTTTTTATTTTAATTAGTAAATATTTATGAATAATGAATAATTTATTCATAAGACTTTGATCGTCAAGATATGGGGAATAAGGACTTCAAGTGAGTGTGATGAGTACGGGATGCATACAAGGTTGACTAGTTCTTAGAAATTGTCATAAATTAATAGCCTTAATTAATTGTCATAAATTAATTGTCATAAATTAATAGCCTAATGACAAACTAATATCCAGTAGTTATGAGCTGAACCTCCTCAAAATTAGGACTATAAAATTATAAAGTTGAGAGAACACTGTGAGTTTTCATGTTTTTCAAATAATGGGAGTTTTCTAGAACTAAAAATTGTTAATTTAGGAAACACTCTTAAAAAAGAATATTTATTCCTGGTAAATAATTCTTACTTGCAACAGTCATTTAGCAGGTAATTTTGTTTATTTATTACTCTTTTGATAGTCATTTTTAAAAGTAGAATTTACCATTCCCAAACCTATTGCTAACACGTTATTTATCTCCTTATTTATCAACAATAACACATAACGTTGGAGAGAAACTAGCAATAATTAAAACTACCAATACACTGGGGTACATGACTCCACTAACTTGGATCGGTAATAAATCGTTCACCAGGGTTAATGTCAAGTGGGTAATTAAGTTGGCTAACCTGTGTGCTGGGAACTGAACACGGCAACAATGCCACTGACAATACAAACTATGTTGATGGAAGGTTGTGTTGGTAAACACTCTAATGTGGGAGTTAATCAAGAGAAAGGGGTCGCAGACACTTTGTTCCATGGGTAATGTTCAAGTCCTGACCTTCAGAGCCGCGTAAATAAAAACATTTAATGTAAACATTACATAAGAGTCAGGCTCAAAAATATAATTTCTTAATTGTCTTGGTGGTAGAAAACAAAAACAGTTAACATCACATAATAAAACTTTGAGAACCGGATAAGTATTACTGAAGTATATGTAGTTTTATAAATAAAATTAAAACACTGATAACTTGGATACATCCGGGGTGTTCGTATTGTAAGGTAGCCATGGTTTAGATGTTGTCTAGGGAAGATATCTGAGTGTAAGGCTTGTCATTTAGCTGGAAATCAGATTAAAACTACGTGGTTCGGATTCCACATAAAGCTGTAGCCCTTAGTTGCCCTAGCTATTGGGATACTAATAAATAGCTCTTTCTAGGAAACAGTCGGCCTTAGTAACAATGACTACATTTGTTCAACTACACTAATCACAATCATTTGCTCCTTGTATTCTTGTATGTACAAATTATTTGTAAATGAAGTTGATTTGAATATCTGTTTTAACTTTCAAACATTTAAATATTACAGTTGCTTTCTGTGGTACTGATATAATGTACAAGCCAAGAAAACTCTATAATCTAATTATTCAGATCTTTCCAATAAAAGCCTGATACTTTTTTTTTTTTTTTTTTTAGAGCAAGCTCTTATACATTTTAAATCCACAGCTCTGATATTTTTTTTTAATTTATGGTAAAATGGACTATGAAGTTGTTATTTTGAAATGTTATGTATTCTATCTATATACATGAAATTTTGTTGCTGCAAAAAAAACCATTAGAATAAAAACTACAAATTTTTTGGCCACTGCAAACCACTTTTTATTCAGAAAAAAGTTAAAACCAGAATTAATTATTCTTTAATTATTTGAACTTATTACATTTACAGGGTGAAAAAAATATAGAAATTCTTTCACAACATTATTTTTTCCATAGATAGCTTAATTTTTTTGAATATTTTTGTTCTTTAAAGGATAATTTTTGATCAGAATAATTTACTTCAAACCACTTGAATAGCGGAGAAATAATTTTGTTCAAATTAGTTACTTTGAAATTTAAACGACCACTATTCTGAAAAGTATACACCTTTCGAAGTCTGGTTTGCAGAAATTAATTTCTCTTGAATAGATCTTTCATTTGAACTAGATTACATTGAACTAGAACTTACATTGAAGATTTTCGTTCAACTCCTCGTGGGCCGTCCCCCAGAAAAGATGAAATGTCGCTGAAGGCATCAAAAAGTGTGTTCTTTCTAACCATGATGATGTACAAGATTTCACTTGTACAAGTGAACTCATACAAAGATGTGAAAGTGTTTCCAAATTTTTTTCCCACCTTGTATATTAAATAATCCACAGTTGCTAAGATTTCCTAAAGACAATTTATTTCAGTACCAGAAACAAAAATCTAGTCCTAATTAATAATGACAGGCTGAGAAAATCGCTAAACAGTCATGCTGTTATGTCTCTTATAATAAACTATCTAACTGCATATGAAAGGCATGGACACTACTAGAGAAGTCTGGGGTGTCCATGTTGGGTGGTAATCATTGTGCGGTTGTTGTGTGGGGGAGATAACTGAGTATCAGGCTTGTTATTTAGCTGAAAATCAGACCAGCACTACGTGGTTCGGATTCCACATAAAGCTGTAAGTCCCTTAGTTGCCCTGGCTGTTGCGCTATTAATAAATTGCCCTTTCTGAGGAACAGTTGAACTCAGTTAGTAACCAGACTACACTCATCCACACTCATCCTACACTCATATAATCATTCATATTCGCCTTAAATACCAACAACGTTGTGTCAGCATCTCATATGTAAGAATATAAGAAAGTAAAATTAAAATATTTTTAAAAAGAAGTTTTATAACTGGCTTATATAAAATCCTTTTTTAAAAAGTAATCTTGAGTTTGAACGTCTGAAATGTCTATATTAAAGGGTAGTGCTGAATTGTTTAGGTAGCCTAGCCTAGTTTCAAGCAATCATTATTGACTACAGTTCAAACTGAACACATGATGTTTACATATATTTTCTCAAAAGGCAAATAATTATTTATAATGTACTGTATTTATTTATGGATTTGATACATTTCAGCACACTACATTTTCTTTATTTACAACTCTCTCCCTATCCAAGGCACATGTTATTAGGTATAGTTCAGACTGACGGTAGAAAATAGTAAAATGCCTCAACCTGGCCAGACAGGTTTCAGCAGAAAGTTAAAAGAGTCTGGAATGTGTACCAAATTAGTGTAAATTACTTTGTAGAAATACAAATCATGTGACAAGCATGTGAAGTCACTTCACGTGTCACGTCAACAACTGGAACTGGAGTTATTACACCTTACGCAACACCTTGGAATGAAATAAACGCAAAGGACCAACAAACTTTCTCAAACAGAACAGCTCCAGGCCGATCTATCACTAAGCAAAATTCTCAATTTCAACACCAAATCCTTTTTTATTTATTAATAAAAAGCCTATTAGTGTGTCTGTTGAGTTTGAAAACATTCATAGATTTCAATAGCAAATATAATGTTTTAAAAGTTTATGTTTGGAAAGTGTAACGATATTTTATTTCAAAAATAAAAGTAAAAGATGTTCTTTTGTCAAAGAAATAATAATTATTTTAGTGTTTTTGATATGTAACTTTATTTATTAATAAAAAGCCTATTAGTGTGTCTGTTGAGGTTGAAAACATTCATAGATTTCAATAGCAAATATAATGTTTTAAAAGTTTATGTTTGGAAAGTGTAACGATATTTTATTTCAAAAATAAAAGTAAAAGATGTTCTTTTGACAAAGAAATAATAATTATTTTAGTGATTTTGATATGTAACTGATTTTATAAGCCCACATATAGATATCTCATCCAATGTTAAATTCTCAGTCTCAAATTATCAGCTGTTTTTGTGGTCCATTGTGGAGCGCTAGTGTAGTCCCATGTATATGTAGTGCAATTTAAACCAGCTGTGGTTGCAGGCCTCACTAACTAACCAACTTACTGGCACAAATATTAAAATTACATGAGGTATCTATTTTTAAGTCATATTATAATCAAAATCAAGGGTTGTACTGGGACATTTATTATATACCTGATTTCAGCTCTTCCAGAGAAAACATTTTAACGTCCTTTCTTAGTATCCATCCAGAGTCATAAAGATATCTGAAAATAGTTGTGTCAAATTTCATGATCAAGAACCCCAGAAAAATATAGTTCTTGAAAACACACACTTGAAAACAAGGAAAGAAAATGTGTTCAAAACTGTGTAAGAGATGTCATTTAGTCTGAGAATTTAAGGGAGTTTAACTTTCCCAACCACTTACAACATTAGGAAACCATTGGCTCCAAAATAAAAATAAACAGTAGTGATGAAATGGTACTACTTTCTCCAAGAGCTTGTTGGGTGTTCAGCATTTCTTATAAGGTGAATCAATTCATATGTAACCTTTGTTTAGTTTCATATTGCTTTATTGTCTCTGACCTTGTAAGTACCGGTGCCAGGAAACTACATGTACAAGAATAAGGCCAAAAATATTACAAAAACTTTTCACTGATAACAGTTTTTCAAGACAGCATTTATTTTTGTATCTTAATATTGACTATAGAGATCACAGTAAATATCTAAAATTGAAGTATTTTAATGCAGTTCCCTGCCCGCTTCTCTTTAATGCAGTAGTTGGTTTCTGACTGAAGTGTGCCTTTTCCAAGGATCAAATCCTCAACTAAGCTAATGGTTGATACTACACTTGTCGAATAAAGTTCATGCACAGGCCACCAAGTCCATTTAAACTGGCAAATGAAGGTAAAAAGAGGAAATCCATGAGGATGATGTTCCATAAATTTAAATTTGAAAAATTCATATCAGTCTAAAAGTTTAAAATTTGTTTCTTGTTAACATGTGTAAAAGAAGAGTGTGCAAGTAAAATACTAGAAAGTAAAAGAACACTTTCTTTTCAAGTGAGTACAATGTGCTGTGATTCCAGTCTAGAGAAGATATAATCAGTGGTTTGTAATCAAGTGATGCCATTGTACATTCAACATTGTTTCCACATGAAGTAAAATTGCTTGTAGTTAATAATTGCTAAATTCACTGTTACAGATAATACAGTAAAAAGAATTTGACATTGATGAGTGTTTGTTTTTATTTATTGTGCTATAAGGTATTATGATTCCAAAAGGCAGATAAATGTAATAAGCTTCATCACAAAATGTATCCAATAAAAAAATAATTGTAATCCTATTTTCATAAGCAGGCTACAAAATATTACCACAACAGTTTTAACTTGCTTGACAAATTTTAATTTTCTACTTCCCCTGAGATTTCACTCCCATAACTGTAACATACAAGTTACAGTTATGTGATTTCCAAGTAATTAAAAAAGTATCAAGTATTAAATTTTTAGGAGTAGAACTCGATCATACTTTCATGGGAAAATCATACTACTACATTAAACAGCAAAATTAGATCCTGATCCAAATATGAGAATGTTTTTAGTACAGCAAATTAGCTAATAACATCTACTATACTTTTGACAACACTTTGTCATAGCAGTCAAAACTGACTGGTGCATTATTTCTGTCAAACTAATAATATTTAGAAGTGGTTGTGTTAATCGAAAATTTGAATGTGCAAGGTGTCAACAAACTTTTTTAACCAACTATTGTGTTGTTATGCCTGAATTAAAAGTGGATCACTTAATGGCAACATGAAAATTTTCTAGCCATACAGAAGTAATAAAACAATAAATTCTATAACAAAAATATAAATTTATAAACATAATTTCAAGAAAATTGATTAACTCATTACAGACCGAAGACAGACAGTACTCATTTTATGTTTATTATAATTTGAATATTAATGTACCATATAATCAGTTAAAATTTATTAATAGCCAAACAGCCAGGGCAACTAAGGGACCTACAGCTTTACGTGGAATCCGAACCACGTAGTGCTGGTCTGATTTTCCGCTAATTGAAAAGCCTGATACTCAGTTATCTCCCCCACACAACATCCGCACAATGATTACCACCCAACATGGACACCACAGACTTCTCTAGTAGTGTCCACGCTGATAGCAACCATTGAGCAGACGCTATGTCGGTATTAAGAGGACCGAGCATCCAACCTATCACCTACAATAAAAATGTCCATTTCCTGTGGGTAGGGAGACGGCAAGACCTGGGTTTAAATCTCAGTTGAGGCGTACAGACACAAGCCTCTGTGACGACAGACAGAATAGTAATTGACGGTACTAAAGTAATGCTAACGGAAGTAATGCTCAGCACAAGTCACTGCAACAATTTTGCTCGTTGTTAGCTTTTAAATGACTTATTTGCTCTTATGATTTTTTTTCCTTAATTAATTCACCAATGGGTTCAAATCATATGCTACATCTCAATCTTCTATAAGTAACTTGAAAAAGTATTATATAAATAAAAGCATATATTTAAATTGGAGTATCTTTAGTTACTACTAGTATACATGTTCCTGGAATGTTGACAAATTTCCATTATCCATACTCGGACCTTCGAAATCAATTGTATATTATACTAGCTGTACCCGCCCGCTTCGCCGGTCATAATATTGAGTTTTGATTGTATCATTGAAATGTGCAGCAACCTTTCAGTTTACACAGTATCCAATTTACAACAGCTGATGTTTTGTGTAGTTTACTACTGTACTTAATTATTTTTTAATTTGAAAGTTTTGCCTACCACAATTTTATTCTGTTTGTTTTTATTTAACAGCTGTTAATCAAATAAATCAATCAATTAATATAGCTTCACAAGAAATCAAAACATAAAAATATGAACAGTTTAAAAAAATCAACACATGGTTTAATTTAATTTTGACATATTTATAACCCACAGCTGATATTCTTTTTATATTTGACTTATTATACCTTCATGCATCCTGCTATTTGATTAACATCGAAACTTTAGAAGTCCAAGGGATGGAGCCCTGAGGGATTAAAGAAACAGGAATAGGACTGCAACCTTCCCTGGGGTATATAGAACAACTTCCCCAAGTTTCATGGCGATTGGCTGGACGGTTTGGTAGCGCATAAAGAATATACAAACAAACATACATTGGATTTTATAGATATAGATAAAAGTCTTTTTTTCAATTTACCACAATCAAATAAAATATTCAGTGAGTGGGCACTAAGACATCAGTTATATAAGTGCTAGAAATAAAAGGCTTATTATTTAGAAAGGAAAGTTCACTAATCAAGGTCAAAACTTTATATACTTGTTAATGTTGTTGTTTCTGAATATAAAATACACTCTTCCACTGTGAATTTATAATTTAAATTACGATAAATTTAATTTCTGATGTTTTTTTTTTTTGTTTCAGGTTGTAACAATAATCATTATTATTATTGGAAGTAGCATCTGTCAACAAATTAACACTGCAACACGTCCAAAATGTTGCTCTGATTCACTTTCACCTTGGATTCTTAAGCCTCAGCCATGGGAGAACATTCTTCGCCAAGCAACATACCAAAGCATCATCCGCCATCTCGACTTTCCTGGAACCCTGGATGGGCGCCTGGATAGAGATCAAGCACTATGGAGGCAATTGCAAGAAGCTGAATTATTAGAAGATAAAAACACTCCTGGAAATGCTGCCGAAGACACTGAAACTGGAATTGTAAAACTAATACATCAAAATGACGAAAAAATTAGCTTTGAATTCCATAAAACTGATAAATCTGTCTTTGAGTGTTCACAGATAGAATGCTACTCTAAAGACAAATCACTTCTGGCCTTGTGGCAAGTGAGAAAAGCTGAACATCCTTATACATTAAGGATAAATGTTAAACTATCAACAGCAACTGGAGAGCCAATAGAAGATATTTATGAATACAATGGAAAATATGGTTTGAAAAAGTTAAATCCGGATCCATTGCAACATTCTACAATGAAAAACCAGAAAAATCACAGATTCTCATTTCCACAGAACAAAAAAAGTGTTGACAGGGCTGACTTTCACTTTCCAAATCCAAAGAGAGGCTTTGGTGTTGAAAGAGTTAATCCTTCACCTTTCTTGTATGACTCTTCAGTAGTGGCTACAAGTAAACCTGGAGATGGTTGGATTATTAGTCCTCCACAGAAGACTCACCCCGGTGTTATTGTTGACACTGGTGCAAGGCATCCTATCCAAGGTGCTTTTTTTGATACCCCCTCAGGACCTTATATTTCTTCGGAGGGACCAAATGGATTTCACCACATAATTCACAGTCTACCATCAATTTCTCCTCCTCAGAGCTTAGATCCCAATCAACAACTAAGAGGGTTCTTACCTCATACTGGGCCTGTAAGAGCTCCCTCCCCTTACAAAACTGAATATGCTTATGACCCTCGATACATATTATATTACAATAGACATCAAAACGGTGATATTTATGACACTACACCTGCAACTAGACAATTCAAACCATCTACAGAATTTGTGCGTTATTCAGAAGTGGACCCATTTTATCATCCTGACCATGAGATACACCTTCATACTACACCAATGCCAATTCACCACTTTCAAAAAATTACACCCAGTAATCCAACTTTTATCAATGAGCAAAATGAAAATGTTTACACAATTAAACAACATTTCCCAAATTCAATTAATGAACAACTGCCAATTAATTTACCTCCAAGAAGTCCCACAAAACCATCGTTTCAAATAATTGTTAGCAATATCAGCTCAGATATTACAACAACTACAGTGAAATCAAAACCAGTAAACAGAGAGCGACCAAAAGTTCAGAAAATACAAAATAAGCCAGCAGCAAGATTTCAAATGAATGACAAATCAAAATTAGTAGAAAACAACAGAAACACAACAAAATCTTTTGGAGAGAAAATAAAAACAAAAAACCAAAGGAATGGAAATGTAAGTACAACAAATCCAATAGTTGTAAAATCCACACCTCAGAGGGCAGAAAATTATAAAAAAGAAAGAAACAAACAAAAAGGTGAAATCAAAGAAACAGTAACAACTAAAAATGAATATAATATCTTCACTAAATCTCCGAATAAAAAAGTAAATATTGATCAATTATCACAGAGAAGTAAAAATAGTTCAACTAAAGTTAACTTGGGATTAGATAAAACGGAAAATAAACTTATAAAACATATTAGAGACTCTACAACAGCTAGTTATGAGAGAGCAACAACTACTTTGGACTCAGATTATGAAACCACAACAGAATATAATGAGCAAGAGTACTTTACAAACAGCGATTGGGAAACAAAAACCGAAGACAAAAGGAACTATTCACTGTCAGTTCTAAATACAACTGAAAAACCAATAATATTTTCAACTGTAATCCCAACAGAAAATAACAAAAAACAGAATACTACACCAGAGGCTGAAACAGAATCACCAGTTTATGATTATTATTACAGTGATGAAACTACAGAGTCAATCAATGACACAGTGAACACAGATATAACAGATTCTAATGACAATGATTTTTTTACATCATTGGCAGATAACTTTTTTACAATGGAGACTGATACAGATTTTTCAGCGACTACCACAACTACAGAAAGCCCACAGTCTCAAAACATAGATGGAGAAACTCAAGAGTCTAAAACGCACAACACACAGTACCGACTTTTAACTTTCCCAGGTGACTCTGTGTCAATTGTCGCAAATAGGATCTCAAAGACTTACTCCTACAGAACAGCTGGAGGAAAAGAAGGTACACTCAAAACCAAAGAACAGAATATTGATAGATTATAGGGGAACAGATGTCTATAACAATAATAGCACAATTTTATAAAATATATTTAAACTAATAAAATGTTTAAAATAATAATTATGAAGGATGAAATTAATGAGCAGTGATTTTACTTAAAACAGATAGTGATAGAGGTGCTTTTTACTTAAAAATTTGTTGTCCTATGAACTTTAAAAAAATCACAACAAATTTTTGAATATAAAAAATTTAAAGTTTTTTTAACCTGTAAACAGAGTAATACAAAAACCAAAAATGAAAAAAATTTAAAACTTAACTAACAAACTAGGCCTACCAGTTCAGATCAACGGCTATGTACATAATATTCATGAGCTTCTACTTTGCCAAGGCCTGTATTTATTTTCAGATTTGTTCCGTACAGTTGTTATTCAATCCACAATTTGCAATGAAAGTGTTTTGTTGCATTTTATGGTCTACAGCTGCCCCAACAGCTTCATTGCACTTTGTAGAATAATAGGTTTATCAGTCGTACCGTACTTAAAATGGCAAGGATTTAAAGTATAAGAACAAGACTGAACCCCTGGCAACAAACCTGTATGTACGGTAGTTAAAATGATGTTTTACTCCCAACTGGCAAGGAAACAATACAAGCACACGATACACATACTCAGTTCCAGTAATGAATACAAAAGTGCAGTTCCCGTACCAAAATTCAGCCTGGTCCAGAGCTTGAAGTGATTAGTAGATCTTGTGGAACATCTTTTCCTTCAAGTCTGAGTGTGTGAGAGAGCGCATTGACTATATCTGTCTTTGTTGCACCACTGCTGTCTCTCACATACTGCCTGTAATGAGAGCACTCTCTCTCTCTGTGCCTTATTACACCTAAACAAAACCGGCTGACTTTTTGTCATAAGGCTTGTTCTTCTTATAGAGAACTGTAATCATTGATTCCAGTGTATAGGAAATTCCAGAGGTACTGAAACGTTTTTGATACTTTATATGTTTCTTATGTTTTTGTAAACGGACTCATCTTCTCTGGTAAATTTGCTGATGCACTATCTATATTATTACACTATTCTTATTAGTGAATATTTTATTCTGTGGTAAATGTTTAGTTCAATAAAGTTTAAATAACTTCAATCAATTCAGGGAATAAATAATATATTCTCTAACAGACCAAGCAATGTCAAATAGTAATAAAAATCTATTTTGTTTGTTAGTAATATTTCAATACTTGTTTATGTTTTTATGATGTTAGGACATAAACTGTGGTTTCTTATTGTGAATACCATTTGTCTACATTGTTTGTGAGGCAATTTAATTTTTTAAGTGTGACAAGTCCTCTCAAACAGCTGTTTATTTGTTTTGCCAGTCATTGTTGTGTTTAATATTATTTAGTACTATTTGTTCATGTTTATGTGATGTTAGATATTAACAGTGATGTTTTATATTAAGTTATACTTGTTATTTATTATTTGTAAGTTAGTTTTCTAAGTAAGTGACAATATTCTGCAAACCAGTAAAGAGACATAAAACTTTATCATGATTTAACATTATGTTCCTAGGCTAATATTTTTTTATATTTATCCATAAAATACTAGGATTTTTTCTATCATGTACAAAATACCATTAAAACCAAGATATATTGTTTTCCACATTAAAAATTAGTTTATTTTGTTGTAATATAGGTTTAAAATAAACATTTTTTTCAAACCTGTTTATGAATTAATCCTAAATTTTACATTTTTAAATGTAATAAAGACGTAATATTAATTTCTGAAATACGGCAATTCTTCAAATATATAGTGCCTTTTGAAACAATGTATTTTTTTCTAAATATTCAGCCATATAAATTTTGTGGCAATGGAGCAAGCAAACATATGCTGACTTTCATTATGGATAAGGATACTAAATAACAGGAAAATATTACCATAATATAATATCCCAGTTGAATGTTTTATGTTGGTACAGCATTATTATTATTTTTTAGAGGATTGTCCGAATATTTTTACTTTTGTAAAACCAGCAGTTTTATTAGGATTCAAGAAAGCAATACTTCTAGTTTAAAGCTGAAAATTTCTTTAAGTTTTTGAAAAACAAAAATATTGACCCCACTGGCTCTATCACCAAAATGGCCAAATGTTTTGGAAAACCCCTTATTTATTTAAATTTTTGTTATAGCTTTTTTGCATTATTTAATTTTAAGCTTCAGTGAAAATTTTTTTTAAATTAAGCATTTTCCAAAATATTTTGCCATTTTTTGTGTCTAAGCCAGTAGGGGCCAATATATTTTTATTATAACTACAAAAACATGTTTCATTATAATTGGAGCATTTCATTAATGTTTTTAATAAAAAGGCTAAATAATGAAATTATTTTTACATTACAACAGCAGCAATTACTTCCAAAGCCAAAACAAAGAGGTTCAGTCCAGGATTTTAAACTAAACACCAAAAAACATTAGGTTACTTAGGTAGATAAGAACAGAAAATAATGCTGTTAGTAATTTTATACTTAGTCAACAAGAAACAACACCAGGACGGCAAATAAATTTAATTTTGTATCTCAAAATTCCAAGCCACTGCAATAAAGTCAACAGCCTTAAGTATACGTACAATCTTAATGTCAGCGAGCTAAAGCACGTTGTTCTATTCATCAGTACGAATGTTTATATTAAAATGAGTTATAGTAAACAGTGTTTGATTATGAAAGGACTATGATCTTGTGAACTGTTAATTCATATGATGAGTTTTTCTTATTTCAGATAGTCAAGAATGATATCAAAAAACATTTAATCATAACTGGACCAAAACATTAAAACTATAAAAACTTTTCACAAAAATACACTTATGATCTACAAGATTAGTTTTTCATCTATAAAATGACACCAAGTGTTGTAATACGATCATTACTACAGAACGAATCCTTGAAATGGAATCCATATTTTTGGCATTTTTGTGGAGCTAAACAGCCCCCTTAATTGCACCAACAGAGATTGGTGCCGATTGGAACAGTTCTGACTTTATTTTCAGCAATTAACCACTAGGACAGTAAAAATCAGTATAATACTGCGCTCATTACTGCAATTGTTTAGAGAAAATAAAAGTTAAAACCAAAATCAACTAAAAGTCCATGACAGAAGCAAAATGTTTTTATTTACAAGCAATTCTAGGACTACTTTTCAAAACCTGTTATATTTTTGGTACACCAGTGACTATTTCCTTTTTATTATTTTACCAAAGTTTTAGGTCTTCGGAGTTTCCATGTAATTTACTTTTCAGGTTTTGAGGCCCACACATTTTATCTTTTATAAATATGAAGATGTAATAATAAATAAATTCAATACTGTACATAAAAGTGTGAAGTCAGAACAGATGAGCACGTCATGGCTCCATCACCCTTTTAATTTTTTTAGTTTTAAAAGGGTATTTTTTTTATTTGCCAAAAGCACCCTTCACAGTGTAAATATTGATAGTACAGTAAAGCCTCAAAAATCTGGATTAAATGGGACCGGACCCCTTCCGAATTTTCGGAATATCCAGATAGTCAAAATTAACTCCTACAATGGTCGGAAGATATGGTTGACTGGAAATGGGCGGATGAATGAAACCAATAGTGATTTTTATTATTAAACTATTTTACCTACAATGTTGTTAACTATAATGACTAAATATCATTAATGTACCAAATTATTCTAACACTAAAGTGTACTGTATTGACATGCATTTCAATTAAAGACTTATGATTAAATATTTATCCCAATAAACTACACTATAATGCACAGATCTAAAAATGTTATTGTAAATTATATAGTTAGATGTTTTAAAAAAATCCTTCATAGCTTTGTTGCAATGGTTAGAAATGTGTGCTTCTTTTCGAACGTAGACGTATTAGTCACAATTAACAACAGCAGTACTATACTGTAGTTCGTTTGCCTATTAAAACGTAGTTCATTAGTTGGTCCAGTATAGCTGTGTGCACACAACAGTCCCCTTTCTTACGTCTTAAGGAAATAACAAGCACTTCTGTTCCATTCATGCAACTTTAGGTTATGTTACAACTGACTGGAGACTCGGTCGTCATGTATGCTATATACCTCCCAGCTTTGTTGTCCCAGCAACTAGTTCAAATCATAATGAACAAACTAGTTAACTTGTTCACTAAGCTGACTCATTCATTTGACTCTGTCGTTTGTGAAGATACATCACTAAGATACAAAAGGCGCGTAACTGCTGTTACAGCACTTGGTGGACTGTTGAATCATGTTGGACCTTTAATTTATAGTATAAAATATTAATTTTTTAGTACAAATATTTCACCAGAATTGAATTAGGATTATTGACGACCGAATTATTAACGCTTACTGTATATAATTATTTCCAGAACAAAATGGACAGTTTGATTAAAGAAGCAGAGTAGATACTTCATATTTTCAAAATAAACATTTAACAAAAAAATGTTTGTTTAGAAAATGTATAAGTTTTATTGCACTAATAACAATTTATGGCAGTGCTACTATGAATCTAATATGTTCTAACAGCTAATTTTATACTATTTTAAAAGTATAAAATATGAACAACTTTTCTTGGGAAATACAGTTGACACTCTATAATCCAACACTCGCTACTCCAACATACCCACTAGACCGATGCGCCGCCGACTAGTATTCAATCATTTTATAACAAAATACAATTCATCTTGACTTGTATTTTGTGTGTTTATTGATTATCTTTTAGCAATTAAAACAGTCCTTCTGCATTGTATTTGCATTTTAACAACACAGTATACTCTATAGTATCTCCTAAGCTTCATTTAATGTATGTACAATAAACATAGCATATGCACTACATACAGCCTCTCTGTAATCCTGTCCAGTAATCGTCGGATTATAGAGAGTTAACTCTCCACGCGCCACGCGTCTCAATCGAGATGCATTATTTTGTTGCTCAAGCGCCATCGTCTCGATCGAGACGCATTTCGCGGGCGCTTACATTTATTTATTAGCGCGGTTATTACGCATTTGTTCCACACATATTGCATACCGTTTTGAACATAAACGTCTATTACATTTATATAACGCAACATATTTTTTGTTGCGTAACTCATCAGGTAGGAAAAGGAGACATGAAAATGATTCTGACACTGAGGCAGTATAAAAATGACCCCCAAAAATTTGTGTATATAGTTCCTTTTTTTTGACATTTTTCAATTTTACCTTTGGTTTATCTACTATTGTGTATATATATTTTTATTCCTGTTAAGATTCTGCAACTTTTGTACATTAGTGAAAATTGTGCTACATTATTGGTGGTTGACTTATATGTGTCCAAACTTGGAAGATTTGTTTGAAAAATTAACTTTTCAACTTTTCCGAAGATACTACATGCACCAACTTCATTGGTAAGTGCTAATTTATATTCCTTCTAATTATTTGTATCTTTGTGAACAAAATGATATGCAGCACTATATTTAGGGGATGGGAATAAATTTTTATGATTTTTTAAAAAAACCCTTACGAAACCATCAAAATTACGTAGGGTTTTAAGGTAATACAAGGCGTATATAGGGTTAACTGTAATAAAAAAATCATATGTAATGAACCAATAGTTTTTTTTTTTTTGTATTTTAGCTTTTATTTCAAAAAAAGCTTTATATAAAACTACTATACACATGCTTAATACTATTCTAAAAACATATTTACAATTTTTGTATAAAGAAACAACATTTATAAGTAAACAAACAATAAACACAAATAAGGTTATGCCATGAACAACTAAAATCAATATTGTCAGGTGACATGACAACAGCTGACGAGGTAAAACTTTCCAAACATTGACAAATTAAAATACAATGTGTCAAACAAATAGATATACACTAGTAGTTTAGTATCTTTACTTTCCATATATCGAAATTAAATGTCAAATTCTTAGATTCTAGCCAATAAAATCTATTTTTCCAGATAGTCGAAATTTCCTATGGTCATATAGGTCAAGGGTTAAGCTTTTTTACATCTAAAAAAGTAAGTTTGATGTTCATTAGATTATGAAAGAAAACACTTACCTGAACCTTCTCCAGCATATTTGTAATGGGGTTCCGGCTTTGCAGGAACTAATGCTTCGTACGATTCTGGCATAATTTCCTTAATTCTTTGGTGATATGACAGTCTGCAAACACAAAATTAAAATAAATCAACAAGATTAGTACAAAAAATAATTTATACTACAATCTAGAGTACATTCAAGTGGATGAAGAATTGTGATTTGTGCATTATTTAAATCTTTACTTTCAATTTAAAGTGGAAGGATAAGTGAGACATTTTGTATATATTGACTGAACACAAAAATACAATGGATATTAGTATAAACAGCTTTGGCAACCCAAAAACAAACTGTTGACCCAGGCTGACCAGATGCTCTCTTATTACCCATGTGAGCATAAAACTCTTAGGTGGTATAAGGAGGTCTTTCTTCATGTTCTGCAAATGATGATGGTACATGGATGGATATTGTAGAATCATTGATTTTACTATACATAGAAAATGGTTCCATCCAATGTTAAATATTGAGGCACGGAATATGGGAGCGACCGTGCTGCAACCTGTCGTCAATCAAGTTAAAGAGGTCGAAATTGCCTCCAGTTTCGACTGTTTGGTTGCACAACCTGTGAGCAGTAAAGGAAACTAATCACTCCCTCTCATTCTCCCATTCTCTCTCTCTCTTCTCTTGAGACGCTCGCCCGGAAGTACTTGTCTACTGTTGCCCCTCCACCTGTCTACTGTCGCCGATTGGCCTTGATAGTGGGTCAAAGTGGGATATTATTCCCTGCTGTGGTTTGTCTTGCACGGAAAGGAAAGGGTTTGTGAATATGAAAAATGTTAGGGGACATGTTTTTGTTATTTTGTCAATGTAAATAACTGTGTTAAAGATATTTAGTAAAAACATTATGCACTATCTAAAATGATGTAAATACTGCATATTGTAAGTTTATTGATATTTTAAGTAATTGTATATTTAGAAGTAGTAAGAAAAATGGTGGAAGTTCTAATTTGTTAAGTCCCTGAATAACACCAAAAATTTTACATGAATTTGAGAGACGTAAAAAATTATATAAAATTTCTACGAGAAGACCATATGACAGAGTTTTTCAAAATTATTTTGCAAAATATACTAATGAATTAAATAATGTGATCAATTTTACAAAAAAAAAAAAAAAAAAAAAAAAAAAAAAAAAAAAAAAAAAAAAAAAAAAAATTGTTATTAAAAATTATTAGAAAACTGTAAAGGTGATGTATCTGAGCAGTGGAAGGTAATAAATAACTTAACAAGTGGTTTTTCAAAGAAAATAGTCCAGCTAATTGAATTGCCAAATGGCAAAGTTATGCGTGAGCCTTCCCTCATTGATAAGATAAACAATCATCTTATCACAATCCAGTCTAGCCGTCCAGACGTTGTACATTCCAATACCCTTCCACCTTTACGTACTTACTATCAACATTCTTTCTTTATAACTCCAGCAGATTTAGATGAAATTAAGAGTATTGTTAAGCTTTTAAAAATAAAAAATTAGCTGGCTCTGAGCAAATTAATGTACATTTTTACTCATTCAATCAATGTTATAGAACGGTATTTTTGAAAGGGGAACATAAACAAAATTTACAATAATTTCAACCTGATTAAAATAATGAAAATTGAATCTAAATAATCAGTCGTCTAGTTATATTCTATAATATATAATATTTCCTAACCAATTTCTTCAATTGACATTGAGATTGTTTTTATCAAGAAGTAATAAAAGAGTTCATGATAACAACTCTTCATGATTCAGAAAAAGAATAAAAACTGACCTTTCACCAAACAATGAAATATTTTACAAACAATCATGCAATTACTTGGAACCAAATAATATGTTAATGTTACAGACAGTAATAATAAAACGGACGTTTATAATAAAATTAAAAATAATGCTATTTTAAATTAAATGCCTATACACTGATTGTCTGAATCAGGCCATAAGATGAAAGCTATTTTTATCTTGTATAGAAGTAAATTAGTGTTTTTTTAATGATTTTTTCTAACCCTATCATTGAATCTCACCTGGGTTTTATATTTTGCCCAGTATTATTCTATATAAATATCATAGGCCTATTTCAATATTTATTTTGTCAAAGAAATAAATAACGTCACCTTTTTTAATATTTCACTATATTATATATTCCTGGAATATTTGCTGATTAATTTCATAGTTGAAATGGAAGTCATTAATTGGATTTGAAAACAATTTATTTTTTAATCAATTACCGAATATGAAAACATTAATGATTGAGTACAACAGTCCATTTAATCACCTAATCGATGGTTAAAATGCAATTAAGATTTTTCATATGGACTATATAACATGAAAATGTTTATTTAAATCAGCAGTAATTATCGCCAGCATGGCCGATAAGTTAGCAGTCTATTCAAGTGTGTCTATTTACAAATACACGGTATGTTAATCATATAAATCAATATGGTGTTTTAATTTATTCAGTTATAAATATTTCTTTATTCAATATAATGTCACACTGAGTTTTACTGTAATAGTATCAACACAGTATTCTTTATCATTCGAAAGAGATGCAAGCAAATATAAAAACAGAGAACCCGGATAAACGTTGGCAATATGGAATAACGGAAACAATTATCTAAGCAGGACGTTGTTTGTGTGTGGGACCTGAGGAAGGAGAGGGCGGGGCGGCTGTCTGGAGAATGGGAGAGTGGGTTAAGAGGAGGGAAGTGAGAGAGAGAGACAGAAGAGTGTGCGAGAGAGATAGGAAATAGGGCTATGCGCAGCGCGTGGGGCCTCAAAACAGTTTTGGGGCCTCGCCACAACTCTCCCATATGGATGGAGCATCTCTTTATGTAGTAAAATCAATGGTAGAATCAAATAAACTTTACTGACCGGTTACCACTGTTATAAATTCAAACTGAGAATTATTAGGCTTTTCTGCCTCAAGATATACCAAGGACTGTAAAACGGCCCACAAAAAAAGACCCTGTCATTTTCTGTCAAAAGTTCAAGAACAAGACAACTAAGGAACCAGGAAAAGGAAAAGATGCTGTCTGTGTTCAAAATAAAAAAATAACCAGTACTGTGTATTGTTACCCTCAGTGTCCATATCAACCAACCTTGTGTTCAGCGTGGAGCTTTGACATGTATCACCAGTTTATGTAAAAGGAAAAAACAGTTTGGGTCAAGGGTGGGATTGGAAATAGCGTACATAATTTAGTGATTAAGGCTTGAACAAGTATTAAATTCACAGTGCTATAAGGCATAAGACATTACATAAGGCCTCACTGGTATGACGATGTTCGGTTAGGCGTGTGTTACCAAATGGGGTTGAGAGCAGTGACATCACTTATACTAACAGAAGTGGAAGAAATTGTCATCCTACAAAGACATATGGCTTCTACTAACAGTATGTACTCTATATGATAAGTTTTATATTTTAGCCACAGATGACCTTATCATTTTTTAGTCAGTACCAAATATATTTACAAGAGTGTTAAAGTTCTATTAAGATATCATCATAAAAACATAACACTATCGTTATCTTCGTAATTTTTTTAAGTTGATAAATTATGAGTTTAAAAACGCAGTAGAACCCTGATCATCAAAAACAATTGGGGCTGGACTCATTTCCGATGTTACATTATTTGAATAGTTGTGAACAATAAATGTGTACCCAAATTGTAGAAGTATTAATGTAATTTAATTTTAAGTATGTCAGTAGAATACAATATAAATTAAAAAATAATTTTAAAAGTATATTATCTTTTAAATGGTCACAATTACATTAGAACACAGGTTGTATTTCAAACTTGTATCCGCCAAATTATATGATGTTTTGCAAGCTATAGAAAAGCAATGCATCATCTACTTGGCCATTTTTGTTATGTGGAAATATCAGTGACTGCATTTAGTTTTTAAAAGCAGAATGTCAAACAAGTGACACAGAATCAAACCAACACACTTCCTAGTGGTTGCAACTTATTTAAGATAATAACAAACAATCAGGTTTTCATTGAAGAGGAGTAACCATTTATTATATGAGATTTACACACGAGTGTTAAAGAATAATTAAGAGAAGTAAAACCCGTTTTTTTTTAGTGTTGCTGCAGTGCTAATGTAGGCATTCTGGAAAAGCATTTTAGTTTCTTTACTTTGTTACCTCCAATCTAACACTATTACGATGATCTTATATAATTTTATTACAAATTTAAAAGAACTGATGAACTCGTTGGTTGCAAGGTTCTTTCCCTCATCAACTTTTTGAATTTAAGGAATGCTGAGGCAAAAAATATTCATCATTAGATTCTGAGAATTGCAGTGGATTTGTCATGACTAAAAAAGTTAAATAAGATGAAAGACAGTTTAATGAAGGATGGTTAAATATCCATAGTAAATCTCATAGTTGGTGGACTTCTGTTATGATTTGAGATTTTATCAAAAAGAAGAATAAGAACATTTAAGAGAATAGGTGATACACATGGTGCATCCTTCAAATGAATTTTCACAGATTTATAAAACTGTTTTGTATATCCTAACTGACCATATAGTTCATCACAAACTATGTCCTCGATGGCTTACAATAATACTTACAATTCTGCACACAACAAAGCGGCTGCTATTAGCTGTTATTTTACATTTCTTAGCTGATAGTGATGAAGAAGCATTTTTAAACATAACGACAAATTAGGACTTGACAAAAAACAAACCTAGGCATTGTACATTTCAAATTGTAATATACAGAAGAATAAGTGTAATTTGTGCCAATGTCTAGTTTTTCATGTTTATTTTCTTTTATTAGTTAATGAAGTTGTGTATTTGCTATTTAATGAGATGAGACAAACAAAAATTAGCAAGATAAAAGACATACAAACCTTAAACCTTTGAGTAACACTTCCCGGATGAACTTCGGAGGAGGCAATTCCGGGTCCAGTCTGAGACATGAATTCCAATCTTCCCAACTCCATCTGAATTGGAAATTGCTTAAGTGATATGAGAACCAGTACACAAACCTGCAGACAGATGAAAGAATCTTATTAAGTCATAAATTTAGTTAGTACAGTGGAGTTCCGATAATCTGAAATAATTGGGACCGAACCCATTTCGGATTACCGAATTTTTAGGATTAAACAGATTTTCTTAAAATGCTCTTTTGATAAAACATAACATAAATAATATGCCTAACATTAAGTACAGTACTTAAGTTTTGAACGCAATAATAGCCTATGATTATAAAAAGGAGAATGAACTCTCTAATAGAAGAATACATGCAACTGAGACGAAAGATCAAACACCGTTATTCAAGACAAAAAGTTGTGTGCATTTTTCTGCCGTTCTCACGCTACCTCAGACAGCACTGTTCCCAATTTCCACTGTCAGTCTCTTATCTCAACAGTTCGAACTCTTGTGTTTACGTATCGCAGTTTTGTTGTAACCCATACAGACACTCCGGCTGTGTTTGATCTCACACTGCGCTACGTAAAGCAACACCCCAACGCGACCCCAGTGGCTACCATGTTTTGAGATGCTGGCGTAATTTAGTTTCGAGGTAGAGGAATTCTTCTTTAAAGCAAAGAAATGTAACTGATATTTTCAAACCAAAGTAATATTGGAAAAGTTTATTAACAGTCATATACTTGAAATAATATTTTCTCGTAAATTTTAGATATAAAGTAGTGGTTCTTAAAGTAACTGCATTTTAATTTTTGCAAAATCTGTTGTCCATTTCTGTTTCGGATTAAGCGGATTTTCGGACTACCGAAGTTCGAATCAGCGGGAATCTACTGTAATGGTAACCTAAAATTGTAGGCTCATCATATCATCATCATTAGAGATATCTCTTAAATATGAACCCCTCAATGGATTTTGCCATAATATTAAGTCACTAACGATGTGTTTTAAAAATGTGTATTGAGGTAATACTACATGAGGTAGATTTTACCTATTTTATTCAGTTTAGATACATAATTTTATAGTAGTGGTTATTTTTGTACACTTTCTTGCTATGTTAGCTTGTAGTTAAAAGAGTCTCCGCAAGATAGCTGCACCCTATGGCACTGTTTGTGACATGCTCAGTAATGCAATCTGTAGCCTTGATCAATCAAATGAGTCCATTTGGTGATCATTATGAATTAATTCATTTTTATTGTAAACGCCCTAAAGGTTTGAATATTGAGTAAAACATGTGTCCCCAATTCACACCAATTTATCATTTATTAAAAAAAAAACAACAAATATTTTCTTAGTTCTCCTTACAACAACTAGGTATAAAACAATGTCACTTCATTTTGAAATCTTAAAAAAAATTAAGTGACTTTGTTTTATGATGGACCATATTTTTAAATAAAAATAATAATAATCAAGTATTAGTTGAACAATATGCTTAGCATTATTCACAGGATAAGGAGGAATATATTGGCTCAACAGTAGCCATCAAACAAAATAATGGGCAGTTATGTTTGCAATGTTTGTAGGCCTAATGTTTCTGATAAGTAATATTCTCAATTAAGAATTTTAACTATCAAAACTTGTTTTGCAAGGTTCTTATTTAAAAGTATTATTTAGTTTAGAAATGTTCAGAGGCTAGACTATAGACTTTACCTGTCAAAGCAGCTTGTGTTCATGGTGTCAATTCTAAGAAACAAAATCTCTGTTGCTTGAGCTAGCACCTATAAAAAATTATTGTGTTAATGTTTAAGGTTAGGTTAAATGGCACTAGGCCAAGAATCAGTATATTAGGAGAGATGAGGTTTTAGAAAACTTACCTCAAAAGAAAGGACACTAATACAAAGTGTGTTTTGTCCGTATTTGTTTTCTTACACTTCGTATTTGTGTACTTGAGTTAGTGTTTATATCTTCTATTTACATTGTACACAGTCCAGGAGCTCACAAAACGTTTTTATTTCATAACTAACTTTCTATTACTAGTAAATCTGTACAAATTTTAAATGTAACTAAGTACTGAAGTAGCATCCATATCTCCCAAAGGATCCTGAGTATTGTTTGTTGTTGCTCTACCTTGTAGAATATTTATAATTTCGTTTCGGAGGTCTTCCACGTTTATCTTTAGCCCCTTTGTGGACTCGTGCGAGAGCTCGGCCTACAGCCTTGCCAAGACGCTCGCTATAAGCCCCTTTGTGGAACTTGGCCTACGGCCTAGCGGGGGATATTTGGGCCTGCGGCCTCACCAAGGCACTCTGATACAGTCCCATTTATGGATCTTGGCATGTCACCTCATGAGGAAGATGGGTCTAAAGCCTAGCCAGGATTCTTAACCAGTATGACCATGAATTTTGGTTTTTGGGGCAGTGGAGCCCATAAAGTTTTTTTTTTTTTATCTGATGGTATTTTAGTAATTAAGTGATGAATACCTTTAATTTGATACCCCACTTGAGTGTATTAGTTTAAAATTACTCAATTTTGGGTTTTTGAGCATATTTTTCACTGGGGGGGGGGGCACAGCCCTTGAATAATTTTCTCTTCCAAAATGTAATGGTATAATGTGATTTAAGAGATAAATACCTATAGTTTGATAACCAACTTTCTGCTAGAAGTCGATAATGGTTCTATATTAGTTTTTTTTCTGCTGAAAGTCGATGACACAGAACATTTAGGAGCCTCTGGGACAGAAATCAGAATTTTCCCAGGGTTGAGACCGGTGCCAATCGATTCCTTGTCATCGGAAACCCTCCAAAAAAATTAAAAATCCTCTGAGCAAAAAATATATTGTCCGGACGTGGCTTGTTTTAAATGATAAGATACAACCGCATTGCTTAGATTGTAAGTGTATCTTCAATTGCTTTTCATTTTATGTAATAGTATTTATAATCTTGTATTGCTAACATGTATATTTGATTTTACCTAAGCAAATATTGAGAAAACAGTTTTATAATGTTACAATTATAAAATCCTACTAGATTTACTAATAGTTCATAACATATTTAACTACCAAAGTTTAGTGCTGCACAAGTACAAGACATTAGATGCAGTATAGAAATTTATTTTAAACCTTTTTTAATCATTTTAAGATCCACACAGTTCATAAAAAATTAAAATTCAATATTTTATTGGAAATTTGTTTGGAAAAAATACGATTTTAGGTAGAAATGTTCTGTAGAATCAAATTTGAAAAATATACCAAACATCAACTACCGTGTAGTATTGTTTATATGGTATTTCTTTAAATTCATATTAATGATCATATCATAATTTATCAAATTTTAAATAGTTGACAATTTTAAGTTTTGCAGTAGTAAGTGTTTCCAGAATAAATTCTATGTTTACTTAGAAAACCCTACAGTGGTCTCATTTCGGGCTCTATTTAAAAAAATATTAAATTCCTATCATAAAGTAGTATATCTTTTATAGAAATCTAAAGTAAAAAAAAATACCTAATCTAATTTATTTGTTTATTAATTAATATCTTGCTATAAACAATATTACCATAACAATTTTACTTTATTATAATTCTATTACTTTACTATTTAGTATGATTAGTATTATACCAATTATCTTATTGAGACAATGAATCTATACCTGGGGCATTGTGCCTGGCTCCAGCTTACAAAGTTCGATGAGTAAGGAGCCATAAAATATTTCCAGGTACCGAGGGGACGGTAGGTGGAATAGCTCACTGAAGATCACTTCAACAATACAGTAGTCCAGTGGTATGTTGGCTCGGTAAGGGAAAGCCAGTAAGTGAGCAGCACTGAAAACAACAAAATCTACGGTGATTAAAAATCCAGTATAAACACAGTACATTAACAAATTTGCTGTGTAGAATTACATAATTTCTACTGTCACAAGCATATTGGATATAACATCTTCATTTGGTAAGAGACTTTACATCAACATTACTAAAGGTTTTTGCTCATAGTTCATATTGTTCAAGTGTTCAAAACAAGCTATGGCTCTGTTTTACTCTCGGTGGATGTTGTTTACATTTTAATTAGTTTTTAGTATTAATTTTCAGCCTTCAAAAGGTTATCCAAACTAGAGTTATTTTTGTTTCCAGAAAATGTTTGAAAACAAAAACACAAAAATAACATGTGTCATACCAAGGGTATTTTCTTCATGCAACTACAAGAAAAGGGAACATTTACTATCCCTAGTCTGGGATAATAAATTGCCAACAATTTAGGAAGGAACAAATCCTTAGAGTCAAAATAGATCATACAATTTCTAAGGCTTACTTTATAAGAGCTTTATAAGAAAATCAATTTTCCAAAACAAACACTATAAATAAACTTTATTTTGAAACAAATCTTAGAAAAAAAAAATATAGAACACACTTTAATTTGTTTAAATAATTCAAGATTCGAATATCTTTATTCATAATCTGTACATCAATAGAACATTGAATAGTGTCTTAATTTACTTTAATCGCAACTAATCTGTGTCTGAATTTCAACATATATATATATATATATTGAGACCCATCCCCCCACCAAAGCTTGGAAGCGTGCCAACTGGGGGATGGCTCAAAACGAGTAAAGCGATGGGATCACGGGTGGCAGTTGGAGGGTCAAAATAAAACTCGGCAGCTGAGCGAAACTAATTTATTACCAAAAAACCACTATTAACATAATCAAAAACGGCAGAAGGCCACGATATAAAATAGGCAGAAGGCCACAATATAAATTTTCACTTAAATAAATAATAACAAAATAACTAACATTAACAAATTAACACACAATAATAACAAACGCTATAAATACCACAAACTCTACAAATACCAAAATTTAACAATTAATCAACTGTATGGTGTATGGCCTATCTGCAGTTTTGGCCTGAGACACCCAAAACGTAAGACAAATTATTAAAGAACCAAATAAAAGTGAAAAGAAAATTTATAAAAATTTTGATAACCCCAATTAAGCCGGCAATTTGGCCCACATCCCTTGATTCCACCGAGGCCAGGGAGTAAGCCGGATTCCCTGGGCAGCTCCGAATAGAAAGTTAAGCAAAAGTCCCATAATCCCCTTTTGGTGAAGAATTTAAAAATTAAACAATTCAAAAGAAAATATAACACGGTACCGTTCGAGTAAAAATTCACTTCCAAACACCCCTAATACACGTAACCCAAAACATAAATAACAATAACTAGGCCTAAACATATGAATAAATAATAACATGACTTAACAATGGGGACCTCACAAATATAAAAATCTAAACAAATGTAACAACCAAATACTAAGTAAACTAAATAACAATAAATATAGATATAAATAAATATTAACATCAAAAAAAAAATCTTTGGGTATTTTAAAAGTTTTTCCCTCTTTAATAAAAAAAATTAAGTCCCCATGGCTGTGTTGCAAAAATCACTTTTCTGGGTTTTAGGCCTAGGCCACATTAAGTTCCACAGATTTTTTTTTTCTTCTTTTTTCTTATATTTCACTGCCCTTTTCTTTTCTGTTTTTCTTTTTATAAATTAAAAATCCACATCAAAACCCCCAGCTCAGCCGCCGGGAACAAAAAGGAACACACTGACCTGAGGACTGAAGAATTATACCCAGAGCTGTAGAGAGGGTAGCGGGCGAAACCAGGCTCCAGCATGGTCCTCAGGCCAGGCGAGCAGTGCAGAAGATCGAAATTCCCCCGGACGGCAGGCTGAGGGCTGAAAGTCCCACTCGAGGACCCTGGACTGTAAGGCACAACACACAGCACATCAAATACAGTCCAGCCATCACAACAAAATATTACACATAACAACTAAAAATATAAGGGTGCCTGATTTAACAAAACTTAACATGAAGAGACAAACTTATACATGATTGGAGGGAGAGATTAACTTTAAGCTATGAAAAATTATGTTGGAAAACAGATTTAAGACAAATTACAAATTAACAAATTATAAAAGAATTAATTACGTATATGGAACTAAAAATGACAAACTGAGAACTAGGCTATTGAAACATGAGCAATCTGTCATAACATGAAAATCAAACTAAAGATAGGCTAGGTTATTGTCCATGAACAAAAGATGGTAAATCGGTAACTGCAACTTAAAAAGGCTCAACAAAACATTATACAGAACTACTATTAAATATGAAACCAGAGATAATAAAGCAATTAAAGTCAAAAAGGTAACAATGAGCACATGGCTCGAACCTAGGTTAAAACATCTAGACAAAGAATATAAATTTAACAAAACTCTGAAAACACAAGTAAGAACGATTAATATTATTTAAACAAAAGTATTTTCACCAAAAGGGTGATTAGATATTAAAACTTACAAAATGAACACTTACGTTTTAGTTTGTCTAGCCCCTCATAACGAGATTCTGCAGGCAGCACAAGACAACTGACCAGACAGGCCAACCGGACAGAAGCTGCTGGAACACGGAACGAAACGGAACTGGGCCAACGGCTACCAAAGTACGCGGAACGCAGAGCGTGAGCGATCTCAGGCAGCCTGGCAGACAACGAAAAAAAAACGAAATGTACCGGTCAAAACGACCCGGTACAACATATATATATATATATATATATATAAAGATATTATTACCATTATTTACAACAGTTTATCACAAGAATAAAATATAATTCTAACTTTAGTCTTGCTCATATAATTCATCCAAAGAGTACGGAACCATTTCAATTCAATTCAAAACTTCATAATCTGTTTCAAAATTTTGTAATTATCATTTTTAATTTTTATAGACAATGGAATATATTTAAAAATCTTGGTCCGATATTCGTTACATTTTTTTCAAATAATTTTAATCAGTGTCGAGTGAGGTTTATTTCGTTTTTACCTCTAGTATTATATGAATGAATTTGTTTGTTTAGAATATATTTTTGTGAATTTGCTTTTAAGTATGTAATTGAATCTAAAATATACTGTCCATGCACTGTTAACATTTTTAAACTTTTGAAATGGGCTTTTGCTGAAATGTTTCTATTTAATTTCAACATTATTCTGAATGATTGTTTTTGCCATTTACGGATTTGATTTAGAATATATTCGTTTGCTGAGCAATAATAGTCAGATGGCAAATGCTATGTGTGAGCAAATATAAAAAAAAGATCATTCTTAAAGTTTAAATATCACACAAAATAGACATTTTCGATAGGGCATATATTCCTGAATTAACTTCTGCCACAAAGACTTGATACTGGAGAGAGAAACATCCAACAAACAAGGGAACTGGTATTTTTACTTACCAGTCTTTTCTTTCTAGGTGAGACATTTCAATGATTTGGTGGAGATGTTCTTCAATCAAAAATCTTTCTATGGAATGAGCTCCTGGCAATACTGGACCCTAAAATTAAATTTTGATTAATAGTTTATTCATTAACATATTACGTGGTAGTAGAAATACAAGTGAACGTTACAAAAAATTTACTATAATATAAGTACAAAATTAACCATTATTGAGGTGATTGTTTTCAGTAAACAATGTTCATGTAGGCTACCTCAAACTTTTGTGAATCCCTCTGGTCTGAGAAGGTATATGTGGTACACTGAAATCGATTACCATAATATTTGTGAATTTTGTACTTACGAGGGTCGTTTTTTTTTCAACCTCCGGTGGGCCATAAATAAAAGACAAGTGAATAGAACAAAATTATTTTATTAGCAAAATGTATGTACACTTATGCTTATTTCTCAACATAATCACCCTGAAGATTGAGGCATTTGTCATACCTGTGGACAAGCTTTCCAATACCCTCTTCATAAAATGTTGCCGCCAGTGAATTTAAATGAGTCTTGACCGTGTCTTGAAGTTCCTCAGTAGTCGGAAAGTGCTGACCTCCAAGCCATTTCTTCAGTTCAGGAAAAAGATGGAAGTCGCTCGGTGCTAGGTCGGGACTGTAAGGTGGGTGGTCCAAACATTTCCCACTTAAATGTTTCAAGAAGTTGTTGGGTTACACCTGCAGTGTGAGGGCGGGCGTTGTCATGCAACAGAACAATTCCTGATGTCAGCATACCTCTTCTTTTGTTCTGAATGGCTCGCCGCAAATGTTGTAAAGTTTGGCAATAAACAGCTGCATTAATTGTGGTCCCAGGCTGCATGAACTCCACAAGCAGCGGACCTTTTTGGTCCCAAAAGACCGTAGCCATAACTTTTCGGTTGCTGAAAGTTTGCTTGAATTTTTTGGGTTTATTCGGTGAATTTGTGTGCATCCATTGTTGAGATTGTTGCTTTGTTTCGGGTGTGTCATGAAGAATCCAGGTCTCATCTCCGGTTACAATTGATTTTAAAAAATCTACTCCTTCATTGTGATAACGTTCAAGGAATGTCAAAGCTGAAGCCATTCGGCGAGTTTTGTGGGTGTCACTCAACATCTTTGGCACCCAGCGAGCACAAATCTTTTTGTAGCCTAAATGTTCAGAAACAATAGAGTACAGAGAAGATCTCGACACTTCTGGAAATTCCAAAGACAAAGCACTTATTGTGAATCTACGGTTTCCTTTAACCACTTTGTCAACTCGTTCAACAAGATCGTCTGTAGCGACAGACTTGCGTCCTTGACCTCCTTCATCATGCATGTCGGTTCGGCCAGTTTTAAACTTACGACACCATTCCCGCACAACACCTTCACTCATGTTTTCTCCGTAAACACGGCACATTCTCCGATGGATTTCTGCTGCACTATTCCCTTCTGCTTGCAAGAAACGAATAACACTTCTCAACTTGCATTTGGCGGGAGAATCAATAGACGCGGCCATGTTTACCCGACTGCAGCTAAGCGCAAACTGGCTACTTGAACTCGGGAGTGACAAAAGTTGTAGTGGGGAAGATGCGCGATCGACTGCTGCGCCCAGGGCCGGTCTGTGACCTTTCTAGCCATCATGGCGTGCGATCGGAGGTTGAAAAAAAAACGGCCCTCGTATATTGTTGTAAATTTGTGCTGTGTGACGTTAACTTGTATTTCAACTCATTTAAAATAATATAATTAAAGACCTAATAAATGTGTAATGAACTATTATGAAAATACTACAATTATTGGGTATCAGATTGCGACCTGCATAATAGGGTTTTAGCAGCTGAGGGGAAGCATTCCACCATTCCGCTGCAGAGCATCAAAACCATGATTAACTTCCACCTTCAAGTGTTCAACTTCCATAAGTGTTTAGTTGTAAAAAATAACTGAAATGTACTGTACAAATTTGTTTTATTGTTCTTATCATTATTTATTGTTATTATTATTCATTTTTTGTTATTTTTATTTGATATTTTAATACTAAACAATCATTTAATTTAATCATTCTTCTAATTTGATTTGTTAGTGTTGATCGAATCAATCAATGACCTCTGCTGGGCAGGGTTTAATACTGTGATGTCTGCACAGGGCCTACCATCTATAAAGTTAAAGATTGTTTTATTTTACCAGACGAAGTTAGGGCTAAGAAGCCCTCTCTAACATTTCACCAAGGGACCAACGGCTTAACATGACTTCCCAACCACGGGAGCACCAGAGCAATAACTGTTAATGGTCACATCGAACCCAGACTGGCTGCATGGCATACCACCGCCATAGCCGCTTAGCTACGACCACTCCAATTTTTATCTTACTTGTTTCCATGACAATTTTTAAATAGAATTACACAGTAGGGAATGAGTAGTTCTCCTTATTATTTCCACCACTCAATGTATCTCTCTCGCACCAGTCCTTTCAGTATGTAACAATCTAAGTGACCTACCTGTAAATAAATTATTGTGCTTATAAATAATGTTTAAAATAAGATATTAAATTTGATACAACAGTTTTTATTTAACTTAAAAAGTATAATTCAAAATGTTGCAAATTTCCTGGTCATTCTTATTAGTTTAACTCATCATCAAGTGTTTTATGTCCTCATGCAGGTCCTGCAAAACCTCTCTGTTTTGATCAAGTCGTCTTGTCTCATACTTCGCTCCGATCCTTACACTGTCCACCGTTTGATATCTTCTTCCTTTTTTCCTAACTTTTCCTTTTATATAACAGACCCTCTTCTCTCATTATACACCCTAACCATTTAATTTTTTTTTCTCATAGTTTTCAGTATTTCCTTCTCATCGCCCACTTCCCTCAGTGCTTCTTCATTTCACACTCTACCATCAATTACTATTTCCTCCATCCTTCTTTAAATACACATTTCAATTGCTTCCAAAATTCAATTATGTCAAGTTTTTAAAAAAGAGACAAAAAATATGATAGATTTAAACTTAAGAAATTTCACAAAAGAGACAATAAGCTAAAGACTATTTTACATAAAAAAATTACTGTTGTAATGATCATTAATCAAACACAAATTTTTTTGTAAATATTAATTCTTGTACCTTATTTATTTATAGGATAAAAGTTAAAAGAAAAACTAAGTCAATCTAACTTACTTCAGGACAATCAGTGTAGTCAAACATACGGAAGACCACCCAAGGCATGGGGTAGGTGTAGCTGTCATGGTGGGGTGGAGGCAGGATAGTGGGGATGTTGTGTTGTAGAGCCTCACACAACACTCCATCGAAGGCTAGGTAAGGTCGCACTAAATGCTTCTCTGTCCAGTTGTCTGACCTCAGTTTGCGTATCTGTGCCCATAGGCAATCAAGGTACTGGAAAACGCAGATATTTCAATTTAAATAGTTTAAGCAAGATATTTCAATTTAATTAAATTTAAATATTTTAAGCAAGAAAAAAGTGGTGTCATATGAACCATTATCTACCAAGCAACTAACACTTGAATAGTTTATTGTATCGACCATATTACCCATCTGAAATGGTTTATTGACCAGGGAACATGGACTGGAAAATGATTTATTGACAAGGGAACATGGACTGGAAAATGGTTTAAAGAACGCTCTCATTTACAATTGCATTACATCGTAATTGGTCGGTAGCGTAGTTGGTTCAATCCCAGCTTCATGTGCTAAAGGTTCTCAGTTCGATCCCAATCAGAGTCATAATACATTTTGAGAAGGATCAGCTGATAACCACCGGCTGTTCATTTGTCATTGGGCTATTAATTAATGACACTTTCTAAGGAATAGTCGGCCTTAGTTTGTAACAATGACTACATTCGCTCATCTACACTCATCACACTCACTCGAAATCCATATTCGCCCATATCTTGAAGATCGGCATCTAATGAATAAATTAAATAAATAAATCCAAACTACAAATTCTTAGTATGCTACTATTATGTGGTATATTTATATAGGGATCAGATGTGCTCATAGGCAGTAATCGAGACTGGCCAGAGTAATTTTAAACGTATCAATTGTTAGGGTAAAGGGACATGACAAGGTCGGTTAAATAATAATTTGTTTCGGCAAATAAGAAGAGGTAAGGCCACATACAATATTAGCTAACCAATACGCATTCAAAAGCTGCCATTGTAAAATACCAGCCAACCCAATAACATAAATTCCTCGACTGAGATGAGTGTTATATATAAAATTTGCTTTAGTTAAAATCAGTTTCATTTATTTGAATCCCTTTCTGATCTGAGGATGGTAAATATGGTTTACTAAATCAATTACCATGTTTATTTTTAATAGGCCCTATTGATCATGCCCAAATGGATTCAATTTGTTTGACCTGATTACGACTGACATGTAAATAAGGGTGTGCGAGTAGCAGTTTTAGGATATGAGTCGAGTTTAGTTTTTAGACATAATTTCGAGTTTGAGTTTTTTCGAGTCGAGTATTTAACCCTTCATTTTCAAAAATGAAAAGAAATGAGATACATTCTAACACTTTTTATTTAGTTCGCTGAATAATCAAATAAGTTTTGAAAATTGTTTTAGAATATATTAAACGATTGTATCAGTGATTAAAAATAAATATTCATAAAGATATGTGTTAAATAAACCGTAAAACAATATATGAAATATTTTTTATAACTTATAAAAAGGAGGCCTAAAATAAATTCATAGTAAAAATTTTAAATATTGAAATTAGACAAAACTTGGAATCTGACGCTAAAAACAGTATATAATGGCCTTACTGCTAACACTACTGCGAAAGTTTATCTATAAACTTTAATCGAATCAAACTGACAAACTTAAATTAATTTTCTTTATTAAGGAACAAAGCAATAGAAATGGAAAAAGTCACTAAAATCCATTTTATTTAATTTTTATTATATTTCCCAGGTATTTTACTTTGCATACTAATGTTTACAAGTTTCAAAAGTTAACAAAACTATCAATGTGTAATGTTTTTATTCAATTGAAAGTTAAACCTAATAAAAAACATAAACATAAAACAGTTGTTACACAATAATATGTTCTTTTCAGCTAACCTCAATTTCACCATTGACTGTAAAATTTTGTTTCCACTAGGGGTGTGCAAGTGTATTTGATCGAGTATTTTACTACTCAAACTCGGCTCGAAGCTTCCGAAACTACTTGAAGTTTGATCGAGTATTTCACGAAATATCAGATTTACATCTGAATTTAGTTTTAAGTTTAAACAGTTTTATAAGTTATGAATAAAAAGTGCGCTTTCTTGTGTTTTATTTTACCCTTAATCATACATTATCAGTTTGGTAATTATGAACTAAACAATACGCCTAAGAATAGGTAGTACACGACGACAGTCAAATGAACTAGTCAACGTAGTGAACGAGTTCATTCATTATGATTTTAACTAGTTCAATTTAAAGTGATCAACAGAGCTGGGAAGGTAGCGATCACGGCAAATAGTTACCGTAGTAGTGATCACACATGTTGGTTGTCCGAGTCTACTAGACACTTGTAACCTAACCTAAAATAGCGTGCATAAAACAGAAGTGCTGGTTAGTGTCTTTATGACCCAAGAAAGGGGACGAGAGATCCAGTTCAAAATACTCAAATAGACCTGTTACCAATACAAATCTAATGGTCTGTACGCCATGGAAATTATGCATATTTTCGTTCATATCAATAATATCGCTCCATCAAAAGCGTCATAAGAACGGATCACTTTACATCTCAAGAATCAAACTTCCCCTAGGCGAAAGTCCTTCTCGCTTTTGGTATATGTATGTGCAAGGAACCGCTCAGCTCCTTTTTGGAACTGAAATTATTGTACATTTCTTGAGAGTCGATTTATGTCTATTATGTTTTTTAATCTGAGCAGGGAATCCTCCAATGGTTGACGTAAGAAAATACCGTATCATATCATATAAAATATGGTAATGACGTTCTAGCAGCGTGTGACACATTATTGATTTATTTTCCGTCAAATAAAAATAGATATATATATATGTATCTGTGGCGAACGTCTATTAATTATTATTCCGTAAACACCTTAGATCACCAAAACTGTACGTAACATTTACGTATACGATATTTTTTCCTGTCAAATTGTTGAACGGTTTTCTGACTAGGTTAGACAATAACACAGTTGGAGTGTAAAAGGTAAAGTACGATAATTTTGATTTGTAAATTCACTGAACGGATTCCTGTTCACATTGACGTCGATGTCAATGTAAACTAAAACATTCACAAATCAACCCAAATGGGGGAGAAACATGTTGGAAGACCTTTTCTAAACAAAATACGACGAATTTAGAGACTCGGAAAATAATTTTTATTGAACCGAAGCCATATCACACGTCTCATTTCTTATTTATAATTTAGCTGCTCACAATCTTCACTATGTCACTAGTTGGCACTTAGCTCATATTTCAGACTGCAGACTATTATATTTGCCGACTACGTCTATGGTTTTCATTTGATTACGCCAGGTTTTCATGAATTTCTCATTATGAAATAATTATTTATCTGTTGTACAGTGTATCCTCATGTATCGAAGTAGTTTATAGTTGCACACATTTCATTACCGATCATAATTTAAAAACTAATTCATCCTAAGCAACTTTAAAATTTATTTTTAGTAAACCTGCTTAGTTATTATTATCTATCGATTGAACTACCGTCTTTGTCATCCAGATTTTCAAATTTAATTGTATAATTCACAGCTTATTTCCTGTTAGTTGTATCCTTGCTATTACTGAATTAAATACCTACAGAATACAGATCCACTCTTCTTGGCGTGTACACCAATTTTTTTTTGAGAGAAGGCAATTCTGAAAGCAAATGACTGCATTTGATAATGACGCCTAAATTTTACCATCAGTTTGGTTGAATGCAGCTTTTGCCATCAAGCTTCGCTACGTTTTCTCGGTACACTTTGAACTGAACCGCCAGGTAAAACATATCGGCCAGCTGTGAAACAGTATAATTGGCTTGCATACAAAATCTGATCTGTGATATGAGTGAACAGGTTAAATCTTTATAATCCACGTTGTTTCAATTAATAATATACTTTCTTAGTTTCTTACAATCATATTAGCTATGAAAAAAGGAAAAAGGTTGAACAAAACAATACCACATAAAAATATCGGAAGACAGGAAGTAAAAAGTTTTATTTATCAAATGTTACAATTACAAACAAATCAAAATTATTGTGTTCAGTTTAGATGTATATATTTACGAATCTGGCAAAACTTAACATAGGCTTAGGATGGTGTCTGCCTTTCACAGTTGTCTTGTGTGAACAGGAAATCTTTCTGTGAATACTCGCTCGAAAATACTCGATACTCGAAAAAAATGCCAACTACTCAACTCGACTCGAACTCAAAAATCACTACTTGCACACCCACAGTTTCCACTAACAGGAAGAAAATAATTAACTGTCAATACAATACCCTTCATTATATACACCTACAATAGATATTCTGTCTAACAGGAATATTTGTGCCTGTAATTATGTAACTTAGTGAGACCCACAACCACAGCTGTTTTAAACTGCATTAAATTTACATGGGACTACATTACCGCTCCACAATGGGCAACAAAAACAGCTGATATTTTGAGACTCAGAATTTTACATTGGATGGGAAATCTATTTGTGTATAAAATCAAAGACAATACTAACTGGCAAAAACAACTGCCTACTGGTCAAGGTTAACCTTGTTCATTTTCATCGTATTATTGATACTTCCATGTGTCAAGTTGAGTTGTCAAGAAATGGGCGTTATTTAACGAAATAGGATAAATAACATGGTTACAGCAATGTAACCTGTTATAGATTTAACTGGTTACATGAAATACCGTTTTTTTTTTTTTTTTTTTTTGTAACTTCCAGTCATGATGCATGATAAGGTTATAACTGTAAAGCACAGTGGTAATGGAGAATAAATATAGCACGCTGAGAAGTAAACGGAACTGTAACTGAACCACGAATGAAACTTAAGACTCTTGCATGTTACAGTTAAATTATCGATAACACAACGAACTTTGAGCGGTAACTCTGTAAGGTCAAGAAAAGCCGCAACTCTTTATCCTAACATAACATAAGGCATAACTTCAGCTTCATAGGCTTTGGTAACTTGGAACGTTAGCTAATAGCTAGACCAGTCGCAATAAATAATGAGGCTTCGAGCCGTTAAGCAACGTCAGGCCATAATAGAATAATTGTCTGGAACTTAAACGGCAACGTGTCGAGAGTAACAGGTAACAAAAATAACAGATTATTATAACACGTTACGAGAACATAATAGAATTACATAACAGGTTATCGAAAAAGTAACTGTAATTCCCATCTCTAGTGTCAACATCAACAAAAACTCAAAACAAAATGGATAGCAAATCGAATCCACCGTTAGCAGTATATTTTATATTGGAACTCACCAAGTCGGCTATGTACTGGTAGTAGCTACATTAATCGTTATTTTATTAGCCACGGTGCCAAACGAAACTGTTTCGGGCATTCTATCTCAAATTAAATAGAGCTTTTCAATTTCAATAGTTTACGTTCCATGGTAGTTTCTGATATAGATTGAACGTGATTTAATTAAATCTGTCTGAAATTGTCAGTCTTAGAATAGTTTGTCGTAGTCTTTTATAGGATGGAACTGAAATAAATGCAACTGTTAATTTCAAGTGTTGGTAAAATGTATGTAACAAAGTTTTGAAACGGTTCAATAACTTATTCTTTCTGATAAGTTATCACGTTTTGTATGAATAACTAGTGATGGCTATTTGGAACAGCTTGTTTGGATGTGCCTACTTTATAAATAACAAGAATACTTTTCGCTGTATTCGCAATGGCCGTACGATCGAGACAGGTGTGCGTGAACCACTAATCTGAATACATCGCGAAAACATCTACGGTTATGATCATACTTTAAATACAATTGCCTACATAAAATACTTATATTTATAATCTATTATACAAATAGGACTTTGGTCTTGATTGTAGTGTTTTACTCTAAAATATATGGCAAAACTCGACTCTATTTTTTCGAGTTTTTTTAAATCTCGAGTCAAGTTTTTTTTAAACTCCAAAAAAACTCAAATTTTGAGCTACTTGCACACCCCTACATATAAGTGACTTTAAAATAAATATACGCATACACTCACATTTTTTAATAATGTGCTTGTCCTGATTCAACTTTTTAATGTCCAAACAGTCTTGTCTTTATGCATATATTGTTCATTTTAGAACGTAAATGTCGTTGCAAATTTTGTTATCATTCTTAACTAATAGTTTTATCCCATGAAATCTGACAAATTTGAAGATTATCAAACTACATGAGATATACTAACTTCTTCCTGGGGATGGGGGTTGTCGTTGCTCCAAACCCTCAGCGCTGCTTGGTGCTTCTTGGCCCTCTTGTTGAGGTACACTTCAATGCTTGTCATCAACATCTCTAACGCTTGTTCCTTCTTCTCATACAGCTCTCGTCCGACCCACGGCAGGCAAGACATCACAGCATACACATACCAGTCTTTCCGAACCTAGTGTAAACAATTATGTTATCAAACAACTTTCTGTCCAAGTTTCACGAAACAAATATTCAAAGCACTATGACAAATGGATACTACAAAACTGTCTTAACTTGGCTTAGATAGGCTTACTTTTTTAACATTTAAAACCAAACAAATAATGAAAATATTATTTTACAGTTTAAGATTTTTTAAACGTTTCAATAAATTATTGTGTTTCTTCTTAGAATTTGTAGATAATGAATCAAAAAATGCAGTACAACAGCATACAAGTCTAATACTGTATTAAATATTATACAGTAAAAATAAAATTGCTAATTAATTACACTACTATTAATGCAACCCCTCCACTTGAATATGTACTACTTTTACATTTGCATGATATTATTTTTTTCCAGATTTAGTTTAGCTATTTAAAATTATGTATCATGTAAATAAGGTTAAGAAGGAGGTTGGCCTCCCCTTTAAAAAATAAATAAATACAATTGCTCAAGTGTATTATTTCTATATGTTTTGTTTATTATTGTTTAGTTATGCACAGTAAATATTTAAAGTATTTATGTTTGGCAAAAAACTTTTGGATAGGCAAAACTCACTCTCAATGAACCACTGTTCTAAGAGTTAGCTATGAAAAAACTAAAGATAACATTTAAGATAGTATAAAAAAATATATGCATGATCAATGCTTCATTTCCTTTACAAAATGAAAATACATCGCTTCTGATACACAATAAAGTATGATAACTAAGTACAGTTTATAGAACTCAATGCAATTATATTCTGACAGATACTCATTAACTATTTTAGTCAGAAAAAGCAATTTGCATTAATCTATTATTATGTATGTCTGAAAACAAAACTATTTTTATATATTGGTTTTTCTTCTTTTACTAATCACTAAAAATGAAAATATGTAGAACCAGGGAACAGATTTTGCTAAAAAATATTTATACTGATTTTACAGGTTAAATTAAGTGTAATTGACCTAGGATTTCAGTAGTAAAATGAAAGGAAAGCGATATATCTGGTCAATTGGTAAGCTGATCTCCTTTCCATTCATTACTACTTACATTGTTTTTTGTTTTTAATGTTTTGAATTGTTGTATTTGAGAATTAGTAGGCCTATACACAAGAGTTCCTTATTTCAAGAAACTGTTTCAATGCACAGTTTTATCTCAAAAGTGTCAAGTGTGTGAAGGAAGTGTATCTCACATTAGGAACACCATCCTCTTTAGCAACATCTAACAAGTTGTCCAACATTTGCAGCAGTGAATTGGCAGCAATGACATAGCAGTTCACTAGATCAGCGAGAAACCGCAGAGCGTACCTCGCTCCGTCCCAGTTGCAGGCTTTCAACGAGTCCTTCAGGGTGCGCACCATATGCTCAACAAACTGAAATAACCAAACGTAATGTTAACAAAAATTGTTTTTGGTTTTCTAATAAATGTTATTTCCTTGCCTTACGTACCCAGTTGAGAAGTTAATCTAAATTTTTTTCTCACTTGTACTAGGACTTTTCTTTCCACAAATATTTAGATTGATTCTAAAATTTGAAAATGGAAAGCATTTATTGTACATTACGTTTAAGTTACAGTTATTGCAAAAGTAATTTACAGTTAGATAGTGTCAAATAATCATAGACAAAATAATAGTCTGCTATACCCTAGTAGGCCTACTTAGTAGCCAATCTCAAAAATATTAAAACCCCCTGAAATATGACGGTAAACCTTATACATAATTACTAAGGTAGGTTTATGTCATCAAGACAATCTTCCATAGAGTAGTATACTATATGGATCAAAACGTTCTTCAACTGAGGTATAATTTTCAAAGGGTTAGTGTTTTAAACTATCAGAAAGATTGTTATATATTTTAAGACTCATGTAGAGTGGGCTTTTTTCAAAATTGTTCACCTTGTGATGTTGGAATATGCTTCTATTTCTTGTATTAAACTTATGATTTGGCATGTAATTTTGAAATAAAATGGTATTTTTATAAACCAACTTTGATAATTAAAAAATAAATGACAAGAGATAAGAATTTTTAAATTTTGGAACGCATCTAGAAACTGATGGAAATACTTAAAATGTGTCAAACTTGTCGACACATGAAACATTTGCACTGTACACAGTACAGCCTAGATTGGTGATTCAAATTAGTGTCGAACTACCGAGTTGTCGGACTATAAAATGTCAGACTATCACGAGTCAACTGCATAGGCAAATAACTTGGATGTTTCTTTGTAGCTTCCAGCGCGAGATATAAATGTTTTGATTAATCGAGGCTTGTCTAAAAAATTAAATGAACATTCCAGTGGTCACGTAGGATAATTTGTTACTCCAGCCATTTTGTTTTTGTTAACCAGGCCAGTTGGTCTTTTAAAAAATTTAATATTGAAATAAAAAAATTACTGTGTAAAAGTCTTATTACAACACCATGAAATTTTTGCTCAATATAACAGACTAGAAATAATAATTTTTAATTAGGACAATGCACCTGTTTCTTATTATTACATTTAGTAAAAGGTTACATGCAATAGAGATTTTCTACTTCTATAAAAACATCTGCAAAGGCTGCGCTGCAATGCAGAATTTTAGCATAAGAATTAGTGAAAAATTACTTATTTTAATCACATAAAATGTTTAAGACTGTATAATAATTTGTTTATTATCTACATTTATAGAATATTCATAAATAAATAAAACTCCTCCTTTTCTGTGTTATATTAATTGTATTTAAAACAATCTTTTTTGTGACCACTTAAACTGAAGTCAAAATATTACGGCTAAAAATGTAACTATAACTTGCAGTATATCCTTTTTAAGTATAAAGAATCTGGTGACTTGAAGAATTTTTTTTACATGAAGAAGCGGCTGGTTGGATGTGTGGCAACAGTGTGCCAGTAGCTGGGAGCACTGCTCTCTATTATAGTCAGAGGCTGAGTCTCAGGATAACATTGGTTACACGCCATTCCAAAAACATTTGGCTATTCTGCTTATACATTTTTCTTACCAGCATGAACAACATTGCCATTTACCTCTCCTCCAAAATTGTAATTTTTCGCATTCAACAGTCCCACCAATGTTGTGTAAATTGAACATTTTTCAGGCATCTTGATAGCACAATCTGTGAGTATCCTCAGCACCTTGGCCCTGAATGTTGACAAGTCTGCTTCCAATACACTGGCAAGACCTTCCAAGTTGCTTTCTAAGGAGGAGGTACTCTGCAACAAGACACAGAACATTACAAGTTTAGCTAACAAGTGATTTCAAGGCAGTTGCCTGATTTTGCACATAAAAGGAACGTGATTTTGATTTTATTCATGTTCATACATGCATAGTCATGTATCTATCTGCTTTAAAACATACAACTAGGGTATAAGGCATATTTGTATGTATTCTGCTTATTAAATGTAAATTTGTATTAAATTGTGTTCAAAACAGCTACCATTCAAGGTTGCTTGTAAGAGAGGAATTAGGCGCCGTCCTTAAATTATGTAATGCCTGAAGGGGAAGAGGGTTTTTGGCAGCATTATACACAGTTACGGGGGAAGGTCTGGGATTTCTATGCAGCGTTACGTAACTATTAAACCTCAGCAATTTGTTTTAATCCATTCACAAAATGTTATTGTTTTTTGCCAAAATACAAGATTTTTTGAAAAATTATTAAAGTTAAATATATATTCCTCCCCCCCGCCCCATTAGAAAACAAACAGAAGAAAGTCCAAACAATGACTTTATCACAAATAAAAATATGCATGAAAATGGATTACATAAATTAGAGGGTTGGTGATAGTGTTACGTAATTTTTTTGGGGGGTTTAGTATTACCGTTACAAGTCTGTTACACGGGAGTGGAAAGGGGGGGGTCTGAAAAGGTAGATTTTAGCGTTACGTAATTTAAGGATGGCCCCTTAATAGTCCTAACTCTGCCTAATAAAGCCAGTTTTCAATTCATTTCATTCTACATGATTTAAAGATATATATTAACAAATAACCCAACACAAATAATTTAGTATAACATTTTTTAACTTAAAAAGACAGTTATTAATTTACAATTTTAAAATTTGCTGTCGCTCTAAAAATTGTGCACTAAAGCTTATTGGCTATGACTAGCAAAGGCTTAGTTCTAGCAATGACGATAACAAACTTAAAAGTTTAACAGCAATTCTACTAGATGTCGAAGTAAGTAGAAACTTAGTTCACAGCAGCAATATAGTAAGGACACTGGAAAATAATAAGTAGAGCAGCTAACCTACAGTCGTAAATCTAATACTAATTTATTTGGAGCTTAGTTGAGCTACTGATATCCATACAATCCAGAAACCTTGTGGAAGTTTGATTATTTAAGATAAGTAAAATCTCTAGACATTATTTATTTATCTTCTGTGGAGTTGTAATATCAATTTTTCTGAATAATGTGGTCTTTACTAGCTGAGTGGTTAGCACTCCTGACTTCAATGCCGAGGAGTCATGGGTTCAAACAGCAGGAGGTCCAACTAAATTTTGCTTCAAGGGTTTGGACTCTTGTCCGATAAAAAAAACTGAAATGTTGGATAGAAATACCACTTCCATACAAACAATAACAGATCCTACAGTATTTAAAGCAAGTTTTAAAGCAAATTTAGAATAAGATCTATATTAGGTTACTAAACTTCTATATGAAAAAGGAAAGTTTCTCACAATCAACTGAACACAATTTAATATCACTATCTTAAATAACAACTATGATTTTAAGGTATGCAATTTAATGTACCAAATTATAGACTGAAATCTAACAAAAATACACAGTTAAGTAAAACCAATTACCAACAAACTACCTATTAATATGATTTTTTTTATCATTACTACGTGCTCAATTTTAAGTAAAGAAGCAACACATTTCATCTGCTGAGATTTTACCTTTAAAATATCTAACTAACAATCCTTCTTTAACTCATCTAATTTGCAGCTAAAGTTGGTGGAAAAATGACTGTAAGTAATAAATATCATATAATTAACTGAACCCAAATTGAATTACCTTTTCACCGACTCGCAAGATAAGTGATTCTAAACGATCTTCGATTTCTTGATTTTCTGAAACCCTCCTCCTCTTCCTATATGCTCTTTCTGTAAACAATATTAAACATATCATTTAAAAGATATTTTTAATTGATCTATTCTAGCCATTCTAATTTATACAATTAGAACTTCAAGGTTATGGGGGAGTATTAATGTTAGCCATAAATGATTAAAAGAAGTCTCAAGATATTAGCCTGATCTTGTATTTTATTTTGAGGCCTCATTTATTTATTTGTATTATTAGTTATTATTAGCCAATATCCATTGTATACTCTCTGTAAAAGAGCTATATGAAATCACAATGAATCAAGAAAATATTGTGTAACTGACCATTTTAAATTACATGCCACATAAAAACAAACACATCCCATGTTTTTAGCCCTGTCTGTACTTCAGCTAAAAACATTCAATGTCAACTGTAACTTTATTGGGTTAAAACTGAATAAAAGTTAGTTGGCTTTAACCATACTTAAGGAAATTCTGAATATATGTGTGGCAATATGACATTCGAAAAGTCTATGGGCCTATATGTAGACTATAATAGTAAATATTATGATACCTTTACGAGTATTTGGGTACCAGTTTAAACACAATGTAAATTTATGATTTACACAGGTACATTTACACACAAATATAGATTTATTAATTCACATGAATGTACAAGGCCTAAGCATCATTTTCAATACCAAAATTGGAATTGTCTAATCTAGATCTTTATAAAAACAACTTAGGTAGCCTATAATAGATTTAAATATTAAATAAATACATTGAATTTTATTGCTATTAAGCATTTTACAGCTATAGATCACGTCAATGTTCTTCATATAAATAATACTTGGCACAGTGAAATAAAAAAGTGCAAAGTTAAACCACGCCTAACTTATACATTTTTTTGTCTAAGGTCTGCATATTTTATTTCATTTCAATGGATACCCATTTTACAGTAAAATTATAATTGGACTATATTAAAGGTTCTCAAAAAATATTAATTTTTAAAACTTAAGATAAGATTTCAATAACAAGCAATGTCACAAAATATGAGCCTAAAAGTAAAACGTATTAGACAGTAATTATATGTTCATGATACCAATACAGTTAACACAAACATCTTAATAATTAATAACAACTTAATATTCGTACAAATACTGACACATGGTTTCAACATTTGTCAAGTGAATTTGAAAAGTGGCCCGTTTAAATCGCCATCTGAAGGAACTGATTAATGACTGAAGAAGTGAACTGTGGAGAAAACACACATGCAGTCCTATGATATTTTAACACCTATTCACTGTGGATGACGAACCGGTATGACAACCAACGTCTGGCAATATGCGCACTTCGCCAGTTGATTGCTACCACACTAGTGCGTTGCCTGCAGTGAACGTATTATAAGCTTTGAAGCCAATCAAAGAATATACAGTACAATTTTAATAACTATAAACTCGGCTGTAAACTACCAATCTGCATGAAAATGCATAACGTACAAGCGTTCAACTTCTCGTTATTTAACTCGTTATTTAATTATGAAGATCATAGCCTAACATTGAATAAATGATACTAATTAAAATTGTATACAATGAAGCATTACTATTTATGACATAGAAAAAGTAACTATCGCAGAAAATTTTATTTTTTGGTCTGGTTAATTTTGTAAGAAAGTTTTAGAAAAAGAGATAAATTTAAATGTTTATGTCGAAGATTTTATGTCTAATTAATAGTTTGGGACATGTAAATGATCATTGTACAATTTGTCAAACTAGCTTGATGCAGAGGCAGAATGCTATGGTATACAGTATTAAGTTAAACAAATAAATCCAATAGAGTTTTATTATATATTTTTCAATACTAATGTATTATTAAATATCCGTTTTTATGTTTAAATACCGATACTTATAGTTATAGCAATCAGCACTCCATTAACTAAAAATGTAACTTTTTAAATATCTATATTAAACTGAACTAGCCTATAGCAAAAATGATCAAATCCGCATTATGTAATTTTATATTTATATTAACATAAGGCGTGATTTTACAGCTTTGTAAAAATTGTACAAAATCCTACTATAAAAAATGTAATCATCAATTTCTGTGACAGCTATATGCCTTTTTTCCTTTATAAAGTGTAAGACGTCAATTTTGCTTCTAAGGCTAAATTTTTATTTCTTTTTTCTTTCCTTATTTTCTTCACCACGCAAATAGAAATCCATATGCTTTTCTGCTTATTATAGACTTTTTGTTAGTGGTATAGCATTATTGGGTCAATTCACTATGCATAAATTCACTCACTTGCCATGAACTAAATCACGAGCCTGGCTGTGTAGTTTTAAGGTGGTGCAATCAGTTTTCGGTGAGATAATTATTTTTCAATTTTATATTCTAAATTAGATAATATACCTTCCCTTAAGACAGGAAAAATATATAAAAAATGTTTTTAACCACTACATCACAACTTGTGGCCTTATGAATTGATGAATTTATCTGATTTAAAATTAGTGTTAGGACAAAACCGTTCGAAGTAGAAATTTAGTTTCTCTATAACAACGTTTTTTACTTATACTGAAGGGATTGATATTTTGAATTTTTTTTAATGTAAAAATATTTATAATTTTAAGTGTAAAAAAAACAACATTTTTTTACCTTTAAATTATAAATATTTGTACTTTTTTAAAAAGAAAAACATCTTAATCCCTTCAGTTATGAGTAAAAAACGTAGTTATAAAAAACTGAATTTGTACTTCAAACGGTTTTGTCTTAATGTTGGTTTAAAATCAGCTGAATTTACCTCTTCCAAAGGCCACAAGTTCTAATGTCATGGTTAAAAAATGTTTTAAAAATTTTTCCTGTCCTGTAGGGAAGGTACATTTACTAATTTTGATTACAAAATTGTGAAATAATTAACTCAACAAAAACCGATTGCACCACCTTAACCAGGTGTCACTCTTAACACAACTGTTTCCATGTTAAAATAGCCTACTTCAATGTTCTACTAACATAGTGAATTCACACTAAACTAATTGCAAACAATTACTATTCACTAAACTTGTACTTAAAAGAATTGATTACAAAAATAAAACTGAATAATAATTAACTGTTCAACAAACTAATTAGATGACTTATAAATAGAAAATAAGTAAGGAGCAAACAGAGTGCATACATGTATAACTAAAGGACCAATTGATGAATGCAGTCCGATGAGTCATTTCTGTATCGAGTGGCCTAATTTATGGTACCTTTCCTCGCCACTTGCAAAACCTGTCTACCATTATAAAAATTGAACTGTACAAGCCGTTTGCCAAAACTTATCGAAGATATTGTATTTCTTAAAGCTCAAATTATATCTATTGAGGCAAGGAATTCCTAACAGCCCATGTAACCATTGATAATCTTGAGCAAGAATATCATCAAACTGTTTCCTCTAGCCTCAAGGGAAGGGAGTAAGAGATCCCCCTGAGACTGGTCCCTTTTTATATTCATAAAATAATATCCCATTTCAACTCAAAATGTTTTTTTTATCCTAGCCTATACCCATGCAATTGATGGGGGTTCGAGTACTTTGCACTTTTTGTAAGCAAATTTTATGAATTCACCAGTACTATGGATAGAATCAGGTGATCTGGGAAAATCGTTTTTATTAAGCAGAAAAATTGTATTGAAATAAATTGAAAAATATATTTTGTCACATATTTCATTTTTCGTAATATTGTTATTTGGCATGATTTTTTACTTTTAAATGTTACTAAACTTAATTTGAAAACTATTTTTTGTCTACAACAATCATCATTTCTCTAGACAGCATCGTAAAATTACATTCCCAGTAAATCGCCTATGGCAGCTACATAGGTGATTATCCACCTACTCACCCAGAATAATTTTATGGTAGCGATAACCCTCCCATACTGTAAGTAGAGTGATGATGACCCTCCTACTCACTCTTACCCGTAGAATAGCAATAACCCTCAGACCCAACCATGCAAGTAAAGTGGTGATAACTCTCCAACCTACCTAAACATATCAAGTGATTATGACCCTCATGCTCACCCATACATATACAATGGCAATTACCCTCCTTATGTACAGTGATGACGTGCTTGTATAAGTTAAGATATTAGCTTCAAACTTTCGCCTGGATAACCCTTGACTAAAAATTTTTAGTAATGTTCACCTTCTACTGTACTGGTTCTCCCTCTTAATCAGTCTGAATCAATCAATAAAACTTCATTTACATTTTTGAATGGCATCGATTACATAGATTGTTATAATATAGTATAGTTTGGACGAATGTGGTAACAAAAAATTAAGTCCGGTTATTATCTGTCAAGTGTATAAAATTCTTGAAAATCCCTACGACAACATTCATGTCCTGGAATGGGTCGATCCATTAGCCAGGTGTACAATTTTCATTTTAGGGCTGCTCCTGATAGGGCTCTAATATCATCCAGCAGAAGGTTGTAGAGTTTTGCGCCGATATACGGTTGGTTTCTTTACAAGAGCTGCTGTCTTCTTGATGGCTTGAATGGAAGAGTGATTCTTGATGTTTTTCCTGGCGTTGTAGCTGTGGTTTTTTTGTTTCCTTGGGAAGACCATTTTTATCTAGCGATAATGGCTTAATTTTTACCTGCCTTAACACTTAGCAGCTAAGGATCTTATTGGCTGATTTATATGTATAGTGAGCACCAAGTTCAATTTGCAACAGATGTGCCCCCCCCTCCCCATTGCGATCTCATACCTAAGATAGGTTTCCAGGAGGGAATGTTACGCTACCTTCGCTACATCTGTTGAGATTAATTCTTTTAATATTCTCACCACATTAACAGCAGAATTCAATTTTTTTCAGAGCTCTTTATATATGATCCCCAAGTTAGGTATGCATCTAGCGTGAGGCCTAATAGTTCTGCTTTCTTCATCAAGAGAGACGTCAGGTAAAACCAGACCCCCTCTACCAAAATTTATCTGCTTGGTCTTTTGAAGGTATGCTGACTTTTTGTTTGAGGCACAGTACACATATTAAATGATTTGTACTCATTTACACTAAGTTTCAGCTATGCTTCCTTCACAAAGTAAAGTAGACCTAGTATTACCAGCATACATGACCACAAGTAGTCAAATTATATGTTAAAAGGATGAATAGTATGGGCCTAAAACTGAGCCTTGTCGAACCTCTCTTAACCCTAGATCGTAAGGAACAACATAATTTATGCTGTTCACAAAACCCCTCCTAAGAGCGAGGAACGGTATAACTTATGCTGTTGCATTAAAATCAATAAAACATACGTTTATTATCAAGCAATTACTACAAAGTTAGTACCAATCGACACAGAATGCTCTGTTCTATACATAGATTTTTAATTTTTTATGCCATTTTATAAAAGTAGGAAATAAAATTAGAATGTGCAACTCAAAACTCCTGCTCAATTCCCGCCCGGCGAAAGTCTGGAGGGAGTAAAATTGCCGATGTTTGACATATCAATGAAGAATAACCAGAAGACGGAAAAGGTGTACCAAATATCAGTCTGTAGAGAATGAAATACTCTAACCAACAAAACAGTTCTCTTAGCTGCATTGGGTATTTAAAAAAAAATGTTTTTCTGTACCCTTGCTTACATAGTTTCCCAAAAGTGAGGTACAGCATAATTTATGCTGTTGAAAAAAGTTTAGCTAATAATTCATTTATTGAGACATAAACTAAAAAAAAAAAATAGCTAGATAGACAGAGAGTTGTTGAGTTAATTAGTGCCGCTTCGAGTGAATTTCGTGAAGTAGGTTGGCAATGGTCACGTGACAAGTTTTCTCACTTTAATAGAAGAAGCAGAGCCTGTCAACGCCATGGCCAGAGTAGAATAGCCATTTTTACTTGTTGTGTGTCTGATTATCTTTGTGAGTGTTTTATTCGTTGTTAGTGTTATAAATTACTATTTGAATGAATAAAATTGTGTTGTGTGTAGTGTAGACATAGCACATTGTGTTATATTGGTTTTCAGTGTCTAAAATAATCATAAATAGTAAAATTGATACTTATGTAGTACTAGCCTAAACATTTATTTTTTATCTGATTTCAGCAAACAACGTGTGTATGGATAGGGATTAGTGTAGCCTACTAATAATCTTAGAAAAAATAAAAAAATTTTATACATTATTTCTATGCAATCTAAATAGATTGTTTATTTTATTTACGCGAAAACAATATGACCTAGTATGGTCCTATATAGCCCCAAAACCTTATTTATGGCACTTCTGTAATACATTTTTTATATTTCTATTTAGAAATAGGTGTTCTATCAAGTGTTATTGTTTTAAAAATTCCCAATCATTATTTTATATTTTTTATAATGTTTACAATATGTACTATTTTTCTAGTGTCGTTTACACAATTTGCGCACACTGACTTATTCGGTATTATAAGTTTTAAACTTTTTAGAATATTTTCTAATTTTACATTTTCTTGTAGCTAATAGATTGTACTAATACAGTACATGTAGCAAACAATTATACATACCCCTTATTTTTAGATTGTTATGTAATTTTTCACTGAAATTTTTCGTTTCTGTGGTAAAATTTTTATTTTTCCCAATAAATTAAAAATAAACAAACAACTTTTTCTTATTTATTCAATGGTGATTTTTTTGAATTTTTTCATAAACCATTTGATTACCTACAGTGATCATACTGAATCTTTGCAAATTTTTTTCCATTTTTGTGTTTTATGTAGGCCTATTCAAACACTTGCAAAAAAAAACCGAATAGTTTATCTAAAATGTAACAACAACATATTATTATAGTGCACTAAATAATGGCTATCTTGGAATTATTTACAAATATTTTAGAGCTCCTAAGGAGGGTTATAAGTTATAATTTACGTACGAAATTTTAATTTAGTTTTTTCAATCTTTTCATGACAGTAATTATTTACTTCTTCTTTTTGTAAGTTTTGATGGTAGTATATGAAAAACATTTACATTTGAAGCATATTTAGTATTTTTTTATTTGTGCAAAAAAAGCTTGTGCAGCGCCGAAAACAGGACCTTGCAGTTGGGAGCACACATTGGTTCACCTGATCTCACAATCTAGGGTTAAATACAGTAGGGAGACTTTTAGACCTGTTAGCTTGAATAAGAGCCCCACACAGATCAATAGTCTATGGAGAGTGGTCAAAGTAAGGTAGAAGGGAGATAAATCTCTCCTCTTTTGAAAAAAGAAAAGATAAACTTTACCATTTTATCAGCCATGATTCTTGTACAATCAATACTTCTTGATGCCCTAGGGTTCCCTAAAGTAGTCATAGGTCTTAAATTAGGAAAGTTATAGCTCTTGGGTCCAGATTCAGTACTCATTTTTCAACTGTGACTATTAAATCCAATTCATCTTTGAATCAACGGTAGAGTTTTACAAGCTAGGTATATTTTATACCTAAAAATAGGCTAAATATTATCAAGATACTTAACCTATACTATAAAAGACAAACTTAGCTTTCATAAAAATAATATAAAATAAAGCCCACCGTAACCATCGTCATCTTCATGGGGTCTTCTTCGGCTCATTCTAGAATAATGTTCACAATAAAAGCAATATAACACTTTGATTTATTAAAAAACTTTAACTAAACCTCCGTTTGTAAGCTGTGTCAAGCGTCACTAAAATAGGAACAGGGAGCCGCCATGTTTATTATCATGCGGCCACCTCAACAAACATTCAAAACTAGAATTTTCCAAAGCCTTATTAATATTACAGAGGTTTTTATATCATACTGTAATCAATAAGTCATTTCTGTTATCTTTAATATTACCATTGATTATATAAACCTACATGTATAAAATTTGTGTATAAAATCAATGATATTACTCTAACAATGATGTGTAATATATATACTACTCATATCATAGCCCTTATTTATACTACTCATATAATATCATACCTGTTACTTGTCCTTAAAACTATATAGAGTAAACAATAATATTATATGATAAAATATTGTTTTAATTTTACTGTCTACGCCATCGGTAAATCTATTTTGATTTTTGAATGTCTAAGCTAACGATCCTTCTTTATTTCCTAACATACATTGATTTTAATAAATAATAAGCAAAATAAGTTTTAAATAGGTATCAGGCCATTTCTAGCGTTGATGGCACCTGGGGCAAAAGAAGTCTTTCGCCCCTCCCCCCTTCTCGTACCAAAAACAGTGAATGTGGTGTAAACTGAGTTATGTATACATATGGTGGTATTGACCCACCCGCCCAACCCACACGTAAAGTGGTATTGAATACAGTTGTTACGAAAATATTCATGGTAATATATGACCTACAGTGATATTGTACAGAAAAGATACAGGTGATATTGTACAGTGATATTGTACAGACCATACACCGCCCACCCATACACGTACAGTGATATTGACCCACCCACCCACCCATACGTACAGTGATATTGACCCACCCGCCCACCCCCACCCATACACGTACAGTGGTATTGACCCACCCGCCCACCCATACACGTACAGTGGTATTGGCCAACCACCTCCCTATAGACGTACAGTGGTATTGACCCACCCACCCACCCATACACGTACAGTGATATTCACCCACCCGCCCACCCATACACGTACAGTGGTATTGGCCCACAAGCCTCCATATACACATACAGTGGTATTGACCCACCCGCCCAGCCATACACGCACAGCGGGCCCTCCAGTACGTGTATGGGAGGGCGATAAAACTTTAAGCGAAGGATATGGACACTCATATAACAGGAAACGATACCCTGCCAGACACCACACAGGGAGGTGACGGCGTGGGCTGCTGAGTAAATCACGTGTGTCAACAATGCTTCTGCAGAGCACAATACAGTATTTACTATTGGTATCTGATAGTGAGCGTTCTTGGAACAGCGTTTATAATTCAAGGCAACGTTATGTCGCTGAATATTTGGCGAAATATTGACTAAGGGCTGGTCGCGTTTGAGTAAGAACCTATCCTGCGTTTGTTGAACAAGGTTATTGATATTTCATTTTATCAAATGCCAGGATATACATTTGCACATACAATGTAATTACCACTGTACGTGTATGGGTGTGTGGGTGGGTCAATACCACTGTGCGTGTATGGGTGGGCCAATACCTCTGTGCGTGTATGGGTGGGCGGGTGGATCAATACCACTGTACTGTATGGGTGGGCGTGATCACAAAGGTTAAAATTAAAGTCGGGTACCTGGTAGTAGGGGTGACCTCAGAAGTTGCAAGTACGGGCAAGTGGTCGGACGATAACTCACTGAGGGTCTCCAGGGTGAGAGGAAAGGGCAAATCTTTGTGGATTAGAATTTCCAGGACGTCTGGAGTGCCCCTTGGGGGGTAATGAGTAAGGAAAGACACCGTGGTTGCAGCGTTGCGGCTAACATAGCTACGCGGACGATTGCCCTTAGCGTTAGATCTCCTGCAGTGCCACGTAACGTGTTTGGCATTGGCCATGGGCATTCCAGACAAGTACTTTAAACGTACCACTGTATGTGTACGGGTGGGTCAATACCACTGTACGTGTATGGGTGGGCGGGTGGGTCAATACCACTGTACGTGTATAGGGGCAGGTGGGTGGGTCAGTACCACTTTACGTGTAGGGGCGGGTGGGTGGGTCAGTACCACTGTACGTGTAGGGACGGGTGGGTGTGTCAGTACCATTGTACGTGTATGGGCAGATGGGTGGGTCAGTACCACTGTACGTGTAGGGTAGGTATTGACCCACCCACCCGCCCATACATGTACAGTGGTATTGACCCTCCTGCCCACCCATACACATACAGTGGTATTGATCCACCCGCCCATCCATACATGTACAGTGGTATTGACCGACCCACCTGCCCCTACATGTACAGTGGTAACTCCAATAACGATTTAATGGAAACTCGTCGCTGATAGTTAAGAAATAAGTTTCCACTAATTGATGTTTTTTTAATCGTTGTTATTAAAATACGGTACAGAAACTTGATTCTTTTGGTGTGGCAGTTTTATAACCGCACCTGCTATCCACACGTTTGAAAATTTTTTACGTTAAAGAACAACAACTTGTAAAGGCGCATCAGTATTCCATAACACCAGAAAAAGAAATGTCAGTCGTTCAATGTATCATAATTTGAAACTGTTTTAAAACAAACCCAAGGATGTTACTATAAACTCCCTTAATTACTGAAGGCTACCACCCAAGCTAGCTGAGATAGATGAATTTTAAAAATTCAAAAAGAAGTTTAAGAAAATGTTTAATTGAACATTGCTTTTACTAAATACCTAGCTGCCTAAAGAGACTTTTTACGAATTATAATCCATAAAAATCTGTATAATTAGTCCGTCGACTATCTAACAAGAAATAAAATGTGATTATGAAAATGACAATTAACTAATACATCAAACAATTAATAATACCGATACTGTACAGATAATCTAGTGGTAAAATATGTATATATTCACATCATCATAATAATGAACGATAATGACGGAGTCAAGAGTCTTTAGTATCGATGGCGGTTCTCCTTTGATACGCCAGCTGCCGACCGATGGTGGTTCTCCTTTGATACGCCGGCTGCCGACCGATGGTTTTTCGATGGCAACAGTGGTCTGCAAGTCTCTCGGCCTATTCTTAGGTACTCTAGGCCGCTGCCTAGATATGCTCTATGAAGAGGTTGATTGCTGTTTAGTTCCTCGTCGGCTGTGAGAATTAGTGTTTATATTATATTTTAAGGGTCTTTTTAACCACTTTATACAATATTTTACAACTTATTCACAAAAATTAAGTGCCCCGCTTGGCCGGGGCGACCACCCTTCCCCCCTCGGAAGGACCTGATAGCTATATTAGTGTGTCTTAGTAATTATTAAAGAAAAAAACTGCTATTTATTACTGAACAAGTAATTATTCTAAACTTCGTTCATTTGTAGGCCTACGATTGGGAGAAATTTAAAAATGTAAAAAAACGTCCAATTTCGAACTCCCAACATGATTCAGGATTTTGACTTCGGATCATACTATTCTTATAAATCTCGTCAATTGAAATTTATTTAAAATTGATATGGTTAAGCAATATGTTTTTAGCGTTGCGAGCAATTCAGCTAAAACATTCAACTGCAACTTTAAAAGGTTAAAACTGAATAAACGAAAATATGAAATAGTTGAATTTAATTATACTTATAAAACATCTGAAAATACGTGCTACTATGATACGAGTACTATAAAAGTTAAATGGGCCTTTAATTAAACTGTTAAAGTAAAAATATGGTTACCTCTAATAGTATGTGGGGACCAGCTAAATCAAATAAACTCAAAGTTGAATCACAAATTAGATGGACACATGTACATTCAAACAAGTACATAGATTTATTAATTTTCAAAAATGTACAGGTTTTAAGGTTTATATTCAATTCCAAAATTTCATAAGTGTTGGAATTGTAGGATCTAGATCTCTTTCAAAAATAACCTAGTTCCCTGTAATAGGTGTAAATATTGGCACAATGAAAAAGGTGAAAGGTTAAACCAAACATAACTTGCAAAATTAAAGGTGCTGAAAAAACTTGATGTTTTAAAACTACAATTAAGATTTAAATAGCAAGCAATGTCACAAAATATGAGTCTAAAAGTAATACATTTTAGACATTAATAGCCTAATATGTTCATGATACCAAATTCAGTCAACACAAACATCTTAATAATTCATAACACCTTAATATTCATAAAATACTGACATGGGACTGAAATTGAAAAACATCTAATGTCAACAAGAGCCTCCTCTTGCTTGGAACTCATCAGCAACCTCATTTTTGTCAAGTTAATTCACGAATATTATCTTCTAGAGCATTCACAGTGGATAAAAGTCTAAACAATTTTAAATATCCAATTAATACAAATCTGACTTAAATAAAACAAGTAAGTATCCGGTAAAATACACTAGCATCTTCTTAAATTACTACAATTATCAATTTAATTTATGAAAAACTCCTAAATATAAAACATAGCTTCAAATTAGAAATTTAATAATATGGTCAGTAAACAAGCAAAGAAAATGGAACTTTTTAAATAGGCCTACTAATTGTTTAGAGAATTAACCCGTAAAATACTTAAATTGTAACCATTCAATCTAAATAAATCTTAGTTTTAAGCGTTCATTTCCTAAGTAGAAGCATTCTGTGGTAAAAGCAGGGAGGATCGCAAGGTGCGCTGTCCAAAATGTATAATCTAAGTGTATAATATGGTATATTCAAATTAACCAACACTGCAAATCCTTATAATGCCACCCTGTTAAACCCACGAGTTAAGCTGAATATCCATTATAATATCAGAGAAGTTTTATGACCTATAGTTTATTCCTTCAGCTATGGCTGCTAGCGGATAATAGACCCTTACTACTTACACTCTCAAATTTAGGGCTGTTTATTTCTCTTTCCGGCCACCCCTAATTAGCGAAAAAGTAGATGATCACTACACTTTGGCAACTGTGTGCTTTTTAAATGAGATCTTTCTTATCATAATGCGTTCATAAATTATTTTAAAATATAAGGAAAACGAGTCCAAAAACGAAAGTGATTCGATAAAAACTAAAAAAATATAATTGTGTATATTCATGCAAAAATGAGTTTTTCTTTTTTTTTTATTTGTTAGTTCATATCTCATTCCTTTCATGTACGGACTCATTTTCCTTATAATTTATTATGATTTATATGAATATTATCATAAAAAATATTATGATAAAAAAGGTCTCATTTGAAAACTACACAGTTGACAAAGTGTAAGTCATTATGGTGTTCCTGTTGCTTTAGGCCAATAAATTGTACCTGTCTGAAAAAAAAGATTTGGTGAACGTTGGACTGTTGTTAATCAATTACATTTTTAAAGTGGGAAATAGGGAATATTTTTGGTGTGTTTTGAACCATATTCTAGTCTTAAGAATCATGCCACCATGAGTCGTTTGATGTTTTAAAGTAAATAAAACAATTTAGAGTGTGAATGTTATTAATTACAGGAAACTGTTTAAATTGGATATTTTATTGTAACTGTGCTCTAAAATCCTAAAAAAACTCTTACTGTGCGCACCCCCCTCCCCAAGCAATCAAAGAGATTGTTAAGCGTGTAGGAATGTATAGATTGTTGAGTACCCTGTATTAAACTTATTTAGATAACGTAGTTGGCTGCTCATCGCGGTTCTTTAATTTTAATATTATATTTTAGCCTCTTTTGTAAAGATACCTTCAAATATAAACATAAAATTATAATTAATCAAAAAACAGTTACGAACCGCCAATTAATTTATCAACTTAATAATATCATAACCAAAACACATAGTCTACTGGCAAGAATTTTACAGTATTTCAACTTTTAATTGAAGTGTGTCTTATAAAACTTATATTTAATAAATATTTAAAAATAAATGTGCCCTAATCTCATTTACGACTGTTTCTAAAGTTAATTCCAACAAGTATTACATAAATCTCATATCCCATAAATGGTTGCAAATAGAAAGGGTTGTCACGTTATACCAACATTGTTCTTACCTATTATATTGTCATTACGTATCCGATATAGAATCAATATTTAGAGTGACTTTATTAACTCGAATTTGAATGTAGAAATGTCACAATTTGACTAAATACTGTGCACTAGTTCTGTACTTTCATTAGTTTGATTATAGTTTGAAAACATAAAACCATAAAATTTGAACATTTAAAGTAATGTAACTAATTTTAAATTACTTTTAATGTAGCCTATATGCATTATTTTAATGTTCATGCATTATCAATGAACAACTTTAGTGATTTGACATTTAGTGTAACCACGTTAATATTCATATTTTTTCATACATCTTTCCCTAAATCTCTATTTCAGTAGCGGTGGGATTTTAGCGTTTCGTCGCTAGCTAAGCTTGAAATGAAAAACCCCTCTCCCCTCTTTCCAGCCACGGTCGACCAGTTTATCATCGCTCTGTCTCTCTCGTACTCATGCCTCTCCCAGCATCTATCTCTGTCCCACACTCACTCAATAACTGATTTGTTTGTTAACATCGTCAATATCCTTTTCTACCACACTCCCTGCCACTCTTCTGGCCCATCCCATCCTGGTTACACTGCTCCATCTCTCATCCCTTTGAACGTAAACTAGACTGCCCGGTTCCCAGGTACCTACAAAAATTGTACGTGTATACATATTTTTTTACTATCATATTTTGTGTAAAAAAACTTTGTTGCGTAATTGAAATGAATTAGTAAGGTCATTTAGGCGTTCCCAAATTAAAGTTTTAAAGTTTAGAAAAGTAAAAGAATAACCATTTTTAGGTTGTTAGACATTTGTACAATTTGGTTTCCCATAGATGCATCTTTCTTTACATTTTTTAAGAAAATCTGTTAATGGCTCTGAAACACTTTGAGCTAGTGGTGAAATACATTCATACATTGACGCAAAGTAGATATATGTTCATTTTTTTACAGCTTTAATAATTTTGAATTGATGGCTTTTCCAGGTTTTAACTATCAAATTTCATCAAATTACTTGAGAAAAATTATGAATATTGCAACGAAGCAGTTAGTAGGCCTATATGAAATATAAATTAGGGTGAAGTAATAAATAACAAAGAAAAGCATGTTCAGTCCATGTAACCCCCTATAGCCAATTCACTGATCTGTATTAAGTTTGTTCTTGAACATTATCACAGAATAACTTTAAAATAATTATGTGTAGGGAAGAGAAATGAGTATCAGATTTGTCATTAGCTGAAAATCAGACCAATACTACGTGGTTCGGATTCCACGTAAAAGTGTAGGTCCCTTAGTTGACATGGTTTTTGGGCTATTAATATATGTATCTAAGGAACAGTCGACCTTAGTCTGCCTCTCCCAGCATCTTTCTCTGTCTCATCAAACCTTAGTAACATAGCTCCATGTCTCATTCCTTTGAACGTGAACTAGGTTAGTTAGGTCATTGATTTTATACACAAATAGATTTCCTATCCAATGTTAAATTTTGAGTCTCAAAATATCAGCGGTTTTTGTGGTCCATTGTGGAGCGCTAGTGTAGTCCCATGTAAATGTAATGCAGTTTAAACCAGCTGTGGTTGCGGGCCACACAAACTAACGAAATTACTGCCACAAATATTCCTATTAGATGGTTTATCTATTGTAGGATTATATAATCAATGGTTAGGTGTTGTCAAATTAAATTTTAAAGTTTTAATTCGAGTTATAAATAATTAGACCACATACAGAATCATAAAAGTCTTATTACGAGACTTTTATGATTCTGTATGTGGTCTAATTATTTATAACTCGAATTAAAACTTTAAAACATTCCTGTAATCATCCATATTTGCCCTGAAATACGCACAGGCTGTCTTGGCGTTTCGTATCTGAATAATAATGATAAAAGATTAATTAAAAACCTGACCTAGATTAAAACAAAAATTTGAGACTAAAACTATGCAAATTGTATGTATTATCGTTATAATAAATCGTTATATCGTTGTATTGAACGATAGTAACGAACGCCTGTGGCCGAACGGTTGAAGACGTCAGGACTTCAGAGATAGCGCACTTTCAAGTCCTGGCCTGAAATTGAAGCATTATCAGTAATATCCTATCTATAAAATCAATGGTAATATTCACCTTGTACTATACTGGTTTCCACCTTAGTCTTTTTAAATAAGTTCCCTCATCAATAGTCTATAGGAAATGGACAGAGTATGGTAAAAAGGAGACCAGTCTCTTCATAAAAATTGAAAATAAAAAAAATTAAAAATTAAGATGAAATTGTAAATAACAGATTCATGGTCTCCTTTAGTCAATAGAATTATCTGCATCAACTCTGGACTTGAGCAATGTCAACAATTATATAAAAAGAGTTGTAAAAAGAACATCATATGTTTTACCATGAACACCAGTAGTTCTAGTAGCAGTAATCAAATCAAATCAAGTTTATTTTGCAAAGACATTGTAAAATGTATAGCAATCGTCATATTAAAAAAATCAAATTAATACATTCATACCGCATCTAAACCTTATTCAATCATACATAATTTTCAGTCACACATTCATTCATGCCTAATTCCCACTTCCAGCGCCGGTTGTCAGTCATCTGATTATGTGGTCTCCTAGTTGCATGCCATATACTCGTCAGCACTATAAAATGCATGGGATGCTCAAAAGCGTTTGAGACGAGTTTTTAACGCCTTGGGCGTTGTTGGTGCACTTTTAATTGAGTCCGATAATTTGTTGACAAAACGAACGCCCGTGTGTGAGGGTAAGCGTTCGATGACTACCGTCCTGTGGCTTCTAGTTCGGTAGTCATCCCTGTGTCTGGTTTCGTGCGCATGTATATCCCGCCCACTTACCATAGAACTTTTACATATGAAAAACATTGTTGTTTTCAAAATGTAAAGGCATGGCAGTGTCAATAGTTGCAGGTTTCTGAACGCTTCTCTACAAAATTCTCTGAACTTTAATTGTGCGATTGTACGAATCGCAAATTAAAAAAAATTGTGCGATTATACGAATCGCTTGTTTTTGCAATCTAAACGCTCTGCTGAACTGATTATTTGTTGAAGCTCCCCACAGCACCACACCGTAGGTGAGATGAGGGTAAATCAAGCCATAATACGCCGTCATCAGAACCTGAGTTGGCCAGAATTTGACTAAAGTTCTCAAGTCATAAATACCTGAGGACAATTTTGAGCAAACATGGTCGATGTGATAGTAGTGAGCTCGAGCGCCCAAGTATCCATCGATAATGGTCATCATTGTTGGTAGTGATATAGATCTAGGGTTGCAAGGGAAGTGTGTCAGTTTACAATCCGGAATGTTGAAACAAAACTGCAAATAATTTGAATATATAATACTTTATTGTGTATTATTTAGTGTAGAGAGATGAAATATTTGTTTTAACCTTGTACGATATTTATTAATAGGGCTAAGAACTAGAGTAATATGTGTGAACACAGAGAAGAAGAAAACAGAGGTCGCTTTCAATAGTGCGCAAAATTTGTGTCGAGTTGTCCAAGGCCTATATCTCCATTTTGCCTGACGTATGGAATGGTCAACTTCCCAGTCCATTAATTACTCCTCCCAAACACACAAGGATAAATGTAGTAATTATTACTTCATATTTAAAAATATGTAACTTAGATTGTAATCTGTTTATGACTGCTTCTGAGACGTTCACTTCGGCCATAAGAAAGCGACCTCTGTTTCTTTATCTCTGTGGTGTGAGAAATGGCAAACATTATATGCGTGAATTAACGTAAATAGGTGATGTTGACGACGTTAAAAATAAAAATTACTTTATAATTTAATGTCACACAATACATACTGTATAAGTACAGAATGTACAAATATTAGGGTGAAAATACACAATAATCACTTGCAATTGTTTAGGAAATGTATAGATCTACTAATAACTCTTTTCTCGGAAAACAGTGTCCATATGATGGTAAAGATGTAGTTCAGAAAAGCATGTAAACAATTGAACGAGCTGGAATTTATTTAGTACTAAGGCATTATTGACGTGTTTTACATCTCTGACAGGATCTACAATCTCAAAAAAATCTCTATTCGCAAGTTAAGACACTCAGGTACAAGACTATCTAACTTAATATTGCACCATTGTGAATTGAGTTACAAAAGTCTAATTTCTTTTTAATTCAAAACTTAAATAATTAAATTAATGGTGTATTCGAGAACAGAACAGATATAAGCAGCAAAGCTAGTGCTATACTTCAATTACTAAACAAGCTCCCTAAAACATTATAATAAAGATCATATCAATAAATTTAAAGGATATTTTCAAACAAATTATTTTATACCACGCCTTTTATAATATGTAAATTTAGAAGTTGATTTGGAGGAACCTGTAAAATTCATAATATTATCTGTGGCTAGATTTTTAAAAGCAGTAGTTTAAGCAAAAAAGTAAAAGATTTGTTTCAAGTTATTAAACAATTTTCATGTCCACCATTTTCAATATTTTATAGGTTATGAAAGGTTAAAAATCTAATTTAATATTTTTGTTTAAGAGTGGTTAGTGAAAATAGTGTGCAAGTTTTTAAGACTCCTTAGATCATCTTAGCAAGACAATATGATAAGGAACCTAATATAAATAATCCATTTCTATAGTCAATGATATTATGCACAACTTCGTGTAATATGAGTCAGGAGCTGCTATAAGCCTTAACCGTGGCTGTATTTAACGATGCCTGGTCATTGTTTGATAACATTACTAAAAACATTTTACTAATTTGATCACTATGTTACCAATTAATAAGTTATCACTGTTATAATTATTAATATACTACGAAATACACTTTACTTTGCATGAAACAGCACTAAAATAATGCTGGACGTGCGCATATTGCACACACCCTTATAACTGCGTGTAAGTAAATGATATGTATAAAACAATGTTTATGTCATTTTTGGGGTAATTTTTCTCATGACACACACTTTCTGGATTCATTTGTCTCATAATTTTTGTATGTACTGTACTAATTTCTAAATCGTGTCTTTTATAATTTTGTATAGTCTACAGCTCTTATTTTCAAGTCTCTCGTAATAACCTGTACATTTTCTGGGATCATGACCTAGAAATGTTGTGTATTTTACCCGAGGTTATGTCTGTCATGAACGTAAATATACCTTTTTAGGTCATATATCGTCTAACTGGACACACCTCGTGAAATAATGTTTCTCCTAAAATTCCGTGAACACTTCCTGGGTTAAAGTCACTTGTGTTTTATATTACATCTTGTATGGTTATTCCTCTTTTCATACTGCCCTTAGCTTCTGGATTAATTTACCATATTATATTGAAGTACTTAAGGTTTTCATACTTCTAAGCATCAAACTTCACAGCAACGGGTGTAGGGAGTTGTTTTTGCTGTTCGTAGGTGTAATGAATTCAAACAGACAAAGATTATTTGAATAATCCTGATGGATTTTAGTGAAACTTTAATTAAGATACCATTAGTCAATTTTGTCTAAGCCAATTTGTTTACTTAGGCTGTACTTAATTTCATAATCTAACTATGAATGCAGCACATTATACTGTAGACCTTGAATTATTTTAATTCTCGTCTTCCGTAAATGTATAGATGATTCTTAATCATCTATTCTTAATCACTTGTTGGCACTGGTGGCACAGTGCTGTAACCCAGCTACATGGAGACAAAGTGTTTGGGAGATTGTAGGCGATAGGTTGGATGCTCGGTCCTCTTAATACCGGCATAGCGTCCGCTTGATGGTTGCTATCGGCGTGGACACTACTAGAGAAGTCTGGGGTACCCAGGTTGGGTGGTAATCATTGTGCGGATGTTGTGTGGGGGAGATAACGAGTATCAGGCTTGTCAATTAGCTGAAAATCAGACCAGCACTACGTGGTTCGGATTCCACATAAAGCTGTAGGTCCCTTAGTTGCCCTGGCTGTTGGGCTATTAATAAATTGCCCTTTCTGAGGAACAGTTGAACTCAGTTAGTAACCAGACTACACTCATCCACACTCATCCTACACTCATATAACCATTCATATTCGCCTTAAAATACGCACATTATTGTGTCGGCGTCTCATATGTAAGAATGTACTCTTTTCCGCAATTCCCCAGCAAATGTTTTATCTTTTTTAGTACACAGAATATTAGGTTAGGTTTTCGGGTACCTCCACTGAAGGCTAGGTTAAGTTAGGTTAGGTTAGATGGAAATAAACAGTCATAATTTTAGAATATACAACTTTAACTTAAAATTACCTCAAAATGTGGTCAATTGAATGTACTGAAACAAGTTTTGTTATTGAATTAACGGAAAAGATAAAATAATTGTTTACAATGATCGCCAAAATTTTTTTTACCATTCTGAAAGATTGTTATTACACAAATCAGCTGGGAGACGATGACAATGCAAGTGGTAACGGATCCGATACAGACGGCATTGTAGGAGCGTTTCAATATCCACAGCCACATGAATATACATAGCGGTTCAATTAGGACGCCCTTCCTCCATATCCCTTTCTCTACCCTCAGTCAAACCACCCACACCTCTGGCGAAACTGTGTGATATAAAACAACGGAAAAATGAATACAGTAAAATCTGGTCCCTGTAATATTAGAACAGATTATTAAAACATTTTGTTCTATTACAGAAATTGTTCTTATTAAATATTCAGTTTATATGCTTTCCTTTATTATTCAGTTGAAAACAAGTATTATAAATTGAAAACTATTAAAATTTGTTTTAAGAACTGACTTAAATATCGTCATGTAACAACATATAACAATAATAATAATCACTATTATTATTGTTTTATATAATCTCTTTTATAATATTGAGAGATACACTTCATTTAAAAAAATTAACATATAGTACCCTTCAAGCTACAAATGTTTTCAACTTTTATATTAAAAGTTAAACATTATAATTGCAATTTAAAATTGTTCCTTAATTAGCATATTATGTGTTGACGATTCCATCCAACATTTATGAGTTAACGGATTGTGACACATTTTATTCAAGTATCTTAGTTGAACACCAGTTCCATTCTTTTATAAATCCGCCTAGTCTGAGGATGCTAAATGTGGTTTACCGAAATCGATTGCCATAATATTTGTGCATTTTGTACTTATACTATTATACATTTGTGTTGTGGGACGTTCATTCGTATAATAATTTGTTTATTAAATCCACTTTTTAAGAGGCCTACTACTATAAGCAGAAATCATCTTTTTTAATACTGTCACCTGTGTTAATTATATTCTTTATGTCAATTTGTTTCTTAACAATTCAAATATGTACCTAAGTAAATATCAATCAGCTGATCAATAGCGCTGACAGAAAGGAGGTTGAAGACACTGTTTTGATCCCAAACCTAGCTTCTAACTGGAATAGTCTTCTACATACTCATAAGTAATTTCAATATTTAATATTTCAGTTTCAAAATATAGGAGCTACGGACCAATGAAGGGCTTTTAGAAATTATATGTATTTTCTACTTACCTCAAAGAAATGAAAATGTTCTGCTTCAAAGTGATTAAAATAAGTTACAATATCACAATATATAATTTTTTTGGTCAGAAAACGCATTTTAACAGAACATTGGATAACTCATTTTTAAATTAACATTAGATTTTTTTTAATTGTTATTTTGAAATGTTGGACCGTTACCTTTAATTTACTACCACTACTTTTTCAGTTACTTTACTACCACTACTTTTTTATTGAAGTTACAGTTAAATTAGGTTACTTTATGTCAGGTTAAGTTAGGTTAGGTGGCTACTAAAGTCGATCACATACTGGTAAATCCAATGATTGACTTACCGCCGAATGCGCTTTCCGTGTGTAAGTTCTTGGAAAGCGATAAGATAAGGCCAGCGATATCGGATTCCTAGCTGTTAAGGAATTCCACAGTGGACGTAAAAATGAGTGGGGAACAGTTTTTATAGCAATCAAATATTTATCAAGGGGTAGTGAATAAACGGAAACAAAAAAGTATTGGTAATGAACTAACGGAAAAGATCCAAGATTTTTTTTAATTTAACTTGTTTTTTACGCCGAACACGAATGTATAATTGTTTTGTAACAAACTTTTTCGACTTATAAAAACACTTTTCATAAACATAACCTACCCTACAAAATGTTTTAAATCGTTTAAAATAACAGATTTATATACAAAATACTGAAAACTGTAAAATAATGCTTCCATAATTTTTTCTGTAAGAAACGTGACTGATGCAATTCAACATATATCTAGTGAAAATATGCCCAATTCTTGATCCATTTCAAAATTTCTTTATTTCGTTAGGTAAATATAAAAAGCATGATTAGGGTTTTCTTTTTTTTTAAATAGTGATCTGAGAATGGAAACCCATTCACCAACTCTAATATTTATATTAGCTCTTGATCTATACGAAATAAAACTAACAACAAATTCAATTCAATTTCCCACAATTTTTATATTTAAAACGTCATCTTGCAATAATTTCTTTTAATTACGCTTTATGTATATTTAAAATCAACACTTTAAAATGTTATCATGTTATCAATACTTATTTTATTTATTCGTTTTACAATTAAAAAAACCTATTTATTTTCATGATTTATCATGATAAAAGTATTTTGCAAGTTCAAATGAGAAAATAGTGACTAATTAACTAGAATCTAAATTTTCCGATGTCAACCACGTCAAGGTGCTATCTACACTATTTACAAGATAACCAGACGTTTCGCCCATGCTGTTGTGTGACATCCTCAGTGGTATCGCTGAGACTGAGATGCCAGTGAGGATGCCACATCCCAAGCACGGGGAAACGTCTGGTTATCTTGTAAATAGCGCCTTGATACGGTTGTAATCTGATAATATAGATTCTAGTTATGACACCAACCACTTAAGCCTAAGATCTAGTCACAAGTTGGTTTAGGAAAAAACAAAAACGGTAATTTGTAATTATTAATATTATTATCGGAATAAATGGTTACATATAGACATAATATGTACAAGGTTAATATTTATCAACAATAATACATATGTACACAAAACGACTAATTAAATAAAGCTAATGACATATTTTTGGTACAGACGACTGACTAGAAAGTTGGCTTGGATACATTCTAATTTGTATTCTAACATTAACATGAAAGACTAGAATTTCAAAGATATTTACGTGGACTTAGGTATATTTTACAATAGTAAGACTGACTTAAACCTGGAATACATTATTATACGTTTAAGCATTATATGTTATTCTGAATTTAATAAACAATATTTTTAAAGATATCCATGTCTTTTCCAGTATTAATAAGAAATAAAATGTATTATTTTTACGTATTTTCAGCAGTCATACCAGTGTGAGAATCTTTAGTATTATACAGGACTAGAATCAGAAACATAATAAAGCGAGTCTATTATACAGAACATACATTGTACTTCTTTATTTACATTTAGAGCATTAATTGTGTATTATTAAAGCTATGGAGAGAACATCGGTAATTGTCAACCTAACCTTAAATAAATTTAGAGCTTTTGGAAAGTAAGCCATTATCTTATATACATCGTAGGCCTTTGATAGTTGTTACTGGATATTGTTTTAAAACTAAAGATTATTAATAATCACAGAGAAGAAAGAAACGGAGGTCACATACAATAGTACGCTGAATGGGTGTCGAGTGGTGAGTTCTCCAGTTAACCGTACAGATGGCAGGTCAGCATCGTTGTCTTCCCTTCCATTATTCTCCTCCAAATCCTCAAAGATAATCGAATTAATTATTAGTACAGCTTTGTAAAGGCGTACATGAGTTGCAACTCAACTACAGGTGTTCACTGTGGCCAAAAAAGTAACCTCTATTTACTTTTCTCTGTGTAATCATGCAGTATAAACTTTTAAGAAAATTTAATAATTTTATGATTCATCCATGGAAATATAGTATCTATCTTTTGAATATCATAAAATAAGAAATTTAACTATCATTAAAAAAATCAAATATTTACTTATAATTAATAAATTAAAATAACACTATTTAATCCATCACCAGTGGCTCTTGATTTGAATCTGAACTATCACTAAGAACTTCTCCGACTTCCTTCTGACCTGGAGTGTCTTCTTGTTTTACATAATCAACGACAAGTTCCAGTCCTATCAACGCCCGAAGGTCTCTCACTTTCTTCTCTTCAGGAGTAAGTTCTGCTTCCTCCTCCTTCTCATTGTCCTGCTTAGTCTTCACGTCTTTATAGATTTTATCAAGATTTTGCAAAACATAGTTGGTCCCACAAGGCGACTTCTTCGACATCTTCTCGTGGTGCTCTCTTGGTTGAGGAACACTAAATGCAGAGTTGTGTTTTCTAAAAGATAAGTTTAGGACATTCTTTTTCTCTTCAGTTTGCAAATTCAGAGGTTCCACTGAAGTTGAGTCCTTTTCTGTTTTTCTATCCCAGATGTGCCCAGATACCCTTAGGTCTACGAAGAAGTGAGGATCGAAGCACTGTGGAGGTGGAGGAGGGTACATATTGATGGGCGGATACCAAAGAGGTGCTGTGGGTGGAGGAAGAATCGGATCTGAGTTGGGAAGAGGCAGCATGTTGCAAGGTTGGATCAGTAGGTTCTGAGTTGACTCCTTTGGAGGTGTTTCTGGCTTTCCTGGAGGAGATGGTGGAGGCTTCGGATTGGTGGTGAGTTCTAGAGGTTTGTCATTCTGAGTGGGAGCAGGTCGTGTTTCCCTCCAGGTTCGTTTTCGGCCCCGCCTAGGAGCCCCTGCTGAAGACCGTGCCTGCACGAAACTGCGCAGCATCTCACTAAAAAAGAAGCTGTTGGAGAGCGGCATTGTGTAGAGATAGGGTGGTGTGGCAGCTAGAAGTCGTGACACAAGATCTGCAGGACGCAAGTCGACTGGAGGCTCTGAACTGGCCATCTGCAACAATGTTTGTAGGCTGGTTAAACTGTTTTTACATATATAACAACATACGCTTGCTTATATTCACTATTTATCTTAGATTAAGAATTGTACAACTGCGAGATGTAAGTGTTGGGTTTTATAAAGGTTTTTTAAAAAAAGCACCGACTCTTCTTTGTAACTGGGTGTTTCATCTACTGCTGAGTAAAGAGAGATGGCTTGTTGAAATTTTATTAACTTCTGAATGATCAAACAAACTTGAGTTCAAACTCATTTTTGTGAAGTCTATCAAGTGGCCATTATGAGTTTTACACTTAAAAGTATAAACGAATATTTAATCGATTGTCATTGCATAAAAACGACATAAAGTTCAGGGCAAAGTCATACCTGATAATAAATTGCAAAATAAATCTAGCATTTATATTCTTATGATATAAACTATACTGCTCTTTCCTAATTTAAAAGGCGAATAGTAAATGGATTAAATACGTTGAGGATTAAATATCTACAAACGTATTTAAATATCTATTCAGGATTTTCCATTTAAGTCCTGTCCAGTTTCAGTGTAAAAAACACAAAAATATTACCACTTTTGAGCCAAATATAAAATCGACTAAGAACTTATTCGACCCATTTGTACAGGATTAATGGTTAATACATTTTCAGATATTCAATTTGCATAAAAATATTAGAAGTACTTTTTTCTCAATTTACTTATTCTTGAGAATTTTAAAGGCTTTTTAAAAGCTACCAAGCTTAAACCAAAACAAAATAGCATTTCCATTTTCAAGTAGTTATTTTTAATACATAGCTCTATCTCATACTATTAATCTGATTACATTTTAAGTTCTTACGAAATATTTCTGTAAATTATTAACCTCAAATTATTTCTTAAGTTTTTTCTAATAAAAAAACTCACGCTTTGTGAATTAGTACGTAACACATGTAAAACATAACCTTACAATAATAAATAAATAGCTTAATTTTATCTTGGGTAGGAGGTAATTGTTAAATACACTAGGGTTGTAAAACGTACAGGTCCAGTGTACGTTGTGCAGGGGGCCGGGGTGAGTTGTGGTTTAGGGGTATTGTGGGGGGGGGGGCGATGATGTGTTAATCGCTGGCCAGTTTATAAACACCCCCTCCACCGTAACACCGATGTTACTGTGTAATGTACTATCCTCCCTGGCCAACTCCATTTCTCTGCTGAATTACTGTAACTGTTATAGGGCAATTTGTAACAGTTGTGCGGTATTTTGTAGCTAATGCAGTGCAAATATTTGTCTTAGCTAAAAGGAAATACCTTTAAGTGTTCACTTGAATTGAACACGTTTTAGCCGTTGAAACGTTTTAGTGCTGTTAAGATAAACTTTAAAGGTCATTTATTTTTTATACTTATCAGATTTTATTTTTGCTATAAAAAGTATTTTGCAAAACTTCTCACTCACTAATAAGATTTTTTGGATATAATATCATTAGCTCCAAAATCTAGAGGCCAAGATATTATTTACTCTTCTAAACTTCTTTTTCGTATTCTATTATTATCCTTTCTGTAAAAGAAATTTCGTTTACTTACTAATTACTTACTCGGATAGTAAAATCGACTTTCTTTATTTATCATCAACTTAAACTATACATTTTTCAAATATTATACTCTAAATGCTAAATATAGTTCAGGCAATCATTGAGAGTCTTTTTTTATATATCACAGAAGCTGCGTATAAAAAAAGCCACAATGCACAACTTACGAAGTGAAAGTCACTTAACAAGTTAAGCTATGTTTGTAAGTGTAGGAATGAAAGTCACTTCGTAAGTTGTGCGTTGTGACTTTTTTTATGCGCAGCTTCTGTGATAGGGCGCACTGGCTAGCTTTTGTAGCCTTGCTAGAAAAAAGAATAACATATTAAGAAAAACTATTATATTTAATATGCTTTGTATTTATAAGTTTATATTGTTTTGTACAGAATCATGTATCATATTTAGTTGAATATGGATGTTGGTGAACTAAATTGGTTGTGTATATGTTTACATAATGTGTAATTGAAATATTCTAGTACAGACAATCGGTGGGAATAAATAAAAGACTGAAACGAAGCAAAGTAATAAAACTAATTTAATACACACAATAATAACTTCATCGTCGGTGTATAATGTTAAGTAATATTTCTAAGCAATTTTTTTGTTCCAGAAGCTAACGATTAATCTTTACAACTGTTTGCATTAATTTTCACTATAATTTTATAAGATAAATAGTTATTTTTATGTAAGGTTGCTTTCTACTTGTCAAAGTCAACTGTTTACAGCTGCCTTCAAAAAAAGTTTGGATTAGGTTAGATAATTCATAATGATCCTGCACAAGCAGTATCTCGGTAAATGAAAATAAATCAACTCATATAACGTCCACATAAAAAAGAATTATGACCTCCAGCTTCAATTTATAATATTCAACTACACCACTACTAGTAGCAGAAGTAGAATACGTAGTAATGCATATTGAATAAAAGTTGACTTAAAATCTTACATCTGACCCTAGTGAAAACATTTTAATTTGAATACAAATAAAATTTATTGGCTTTAAGGGTTAGATAAACTTAGTTTAAAAACAATTTGACTATAGACAAATATTTTGAAACCTATTTGGACTTATGGTCTGCAGTTATTGGGGATCTATAAGTAATTCAAAGATACCAATCGAAATTGAAAAGGAATATTGTTAGATCACCTTTTTATATGTCAAACAAAAATCTTCACCAAGGCCTTAACATACCAACATTATAGAAGGAAATTATTTTGTTCCGGGAACATTATTTGCTTAAATTAAAAAAATATCGAATTATCTAACCATCGACTTATTAAACAACTTTAATTCAGCCTACAGACTATAACGACCTAGTATCTTGGATTTACAAAACAGATTTGTATAACAGTTTGTTAGTATTAACAAAGGCGAACATCTAAATATACTTATACAAAATATTTTACAACAATTATAAAATTGACTTCTTTCCAAAATTATCAGTACAGAATGTGAAGTTATAAACTGTAAGAAACTTAGGTTAGGTTAGAATTACTTGATTAGCAATATTAAAATGTACAAGCTAGTCTGTTCTGTATATACTATAAATACCAAAATTAATTGATAGTAAAAATGAGCTATTAGAATCAAAACAAAAATATTTAGTTCTAATATTTCAGCTAGGAGTAATATCAGACTGTTTTTTATAGAAATGGTTTCACATTTCAACAGGCATTTCATAATTTCCCTCGAAGAAACAAACGTTGACATATTATTGAATTTTTTCACAGTGACTTGATATCTTCTCCGACTTTTAAAAATGACACGTCGTTATTTTTATCCGATCTAGTGTGCTGTGTCACAATCTGCCTAATGTTTACCACCCCCTCCCCTCCCAGTAATTTACTCTCACTCTACAACACATCGTTTATCTGTCGTAAAGTTTTTCCTCTTTGTCTCTAGCCCTCTCATTATCCTGAAAGCAGGACGGCGCCGTGATCAAAGCGCCATTGCTCGTTGGATTCGTTTTCAAACTGGTGACGAAGAGGTTACTGGGTGTTTTCACCACTGATTATCTTGGGAAATCTAGTCTCGCCTCTTTATCTTTCTTCTTCTTTTTCTAGACCGGGATGAATGTTTGCGTTCGGTATTGTTGAAGAGATTAGAACCCTGGTATAAAGGGTGTGCAATGGGGATTACCGATTGATTAGCAATACAATCAGGATCAACATAGCGTATATATGTAAACGATGTGGCGAGATTTAGTTGAAAACGTAACTTTATTTTAACACATTTCATTTTCTTTGAGAATCAATCTAGTCTAAAGATAGTAAACATGGTCTACCAAAATCGAACGACATAATATTTTGTACTTCTTTGTTGTTTCTAATTATAATAATTATTTATTACAATTTTAATAAATTTGTGTTAAGTGAATTTAACTTCCCTTTTATGTCCACCAACATACAGTATACATAATGAATACATTATGTATGATTAAATATTGATAGCAGCCGAACGTACGTTTAAATTAAAGTTAAGCTGCTGTTGAATTGATTAATTTAATGTTCTAATCAGGGCATACACTTCAAGTGATAAAACCAAATCCATCTTAATATTTTTCAATTATATGATATCTATTTATTATTATTGTTTTACATTTTTCTTGGAGTTCTTTGTACTATAAGATTATTGTAAGACACAAAATATTAGTCATATCATTATAGACCTCTTACATAGAACCTCCTCATATGTACAATTACTGAATTTTTAATCAGCCACCTTACATATGGATTTACATACAGGCTGTTGAAAAATTAACCACAATTTTTAATTGGTCCGGATAAAAAAAATTGAGATTTAGCATACGGCCGTAAAACGTTTTCTTCTATATTTTGATGTATAATGTGATTTTTCCAACCTTGAACAGATATAATAGAAGGCTATAAAAGAGCAACCCTATCATAAATGGTGGCTGGTTATCTTTTTTTACGCAGTGATATTTGAGTAAGAATTCGACATATTGTAAAAGTTAGTAATGACTTGATTACAGGTTTGGAAAATTATCTTGATAAGATAATATTGATATAACGATACAAATATCTTATCAACAGACTAAATTTTAAATTAAAAAGACTGTACAATCCACCATCTTAATTTAAAAGCATTAACATTCAAGGATTCGTGATTTTTTATTTTTGTTATCGTCAAAAAGTTTTTAAAAAGTAAAAAGATATTTGGATTCATATAATTTAGAGCTGTAATATAGAAACTTAGTTCAAAATTGTACTACCAAGAGATCAGACTAATATGTATTCAAAAATCAAAATACGTAGCCTAATTACGTCGTTCAGAGTCAATGCATGTTGATGAACAATGGTCACAGTATAATACAAAAACACAGCAGCACCGATCTATTTACCAACCAAATGATGCTAGCGATTCTAGCGGTGGTATAGTAAACTACTGGTACGGTAAGCGGAGATATGCGGAGATATACGTAGCTCTGCGATACGATCACTAGGATCGCTAGCGTCGAGCTACTGTGTGTTTATATTATAATGTGGTGGAGTTTTAAGGGTGCTGGAGGAATATAAATGCTGGTGTCTTCCAGTCTGTTTTCCAGCCAGCACAGATATATAAGTCTCCATTCGTCAAAATGTAATAAGGCTACTGTTAATCTTGTGAAACATTTATTCTGTAGCTGATTTTAACTTTTTTTTATGATTTTCGGGTGTTTAAATAATATATATTGATAATAAATAACTTACCTAACTTTTTAAATAAGAATAATTTGAGGTCAAATGCCATTAGCTGCTTCCATAAATATAAAAATATAAAGTAAGAAAATACCTAAACTAACCTAACCTGACATAATCCATCCTAACAGAAACTTGATCATAAATCGGCAAGCGAGTACAAGAGACAGCTGCGAGGAATTACATTAAGTTATACAATCAAATAAAAATAAGGCACTCCTGATACTAAAGAAGTTTTTTCTGTACTTCAAAAGATCTGAATACTTCAGTTATTTTGATAGCTATGAGTATAGAACATTGTTTGAGTTTGGTTGGCAGGCAAAGGGATTTGACCCAATTTTAAGTACGAATATCGCAAAGCTTAAAAAAGGTAAATTTGAGCCATTGTTTACTTAACTAGTTATGATTGGTTAGGTTATGTTATTATACTGTAGATTATGTATTTACATCACTGGATCGCTATTTACTGACAGAAACTGGCTCACGATACTCAAAATACCTCAGTAATTGTGGGGGGGGGGGGACGTAATTGTTGGACGTAAGTGATTTCTACTGTATAATAACCTCATAACATTCACGGTAAGTTGTAAATATATAGCCACCGTTTAAAATAAAATTATTTCCTCTCGACACCCAACTTTTACTAAATATTGTTATTTAACGTCCTAAAAATGTACCCCCAAAGTATGAAAACCTTTGAAGCTGACTCATACATTACTAAGAATTACCTAAATAAATATTCTGGAATAAATAATTAACATAAATATGGCATATCAAAAATAATTTTATTGGAATAAATAAGTAAAATATTGGCTATCCGTTAAAAATTGGTCTTATGGAGAATGGATCCAAGATGACTGCACTCCATTACTCCAGCCATCCCTTAAACACTTAGCCTAAGAAGCTTGGTTTTACTCACATTTTCGATTATATTGTGCTAGGCATATAACCCCCTCCTCCAATTCCTAAACGGTTAACGTTCTAGATTTGGGTGAATATGAGGTACAAATAAGAGTAACGAGTATAGTCATTGTTACTAACTAAGATAGCATGTTCCTCAGAAAGAGCTATTTATTAATAGCCAGGACAACTCAGGGACCTACAGCTTTACGTGGAATCCGAACTACGTAGTGTTGGTCTGATTTCCAGCTAACTGAAAAGCCTGACGATGTTCTCCTCCCCACATAACTTCTAAACCTTGACTACCATCCAACATTGACACTCCAGTTAATATGTTATTGTTTAAACATGTTATTATATCTATCCAGGAAAGAGAATTCAAAGTGTCTCTCAATTGGAAAAGTCTTGGATCTTCCAATTTAACTCTGGGCTCCAAACAGTTCACCAGGTACATGATGAGATCAAACCTTTTGTGTGGCCAGTGATTGTCAGGTGGTTCAAATCCCTCATTAAAAAGGCAGCTGATGACAGCAGATTGTTTTGTGTCTGGTTGGACTGGGAGAGGGGCGGGCAACGAGCCCTTCACTACACATTCAGAGCTTTGTCCCCTTTGGATTTCGAAAGGAATTATTGTCATCTTGACAATGGAAAACATCTCCATTTCTTCTTTCTTAGTTATATTCGATACATTGTATACATTACAATAAAATATACTATAGTTCATGTTATATTATCTGGTATTATTTGTTAGCACATAACTGTATGGACTATATTTAATTTACACATATTCAATATTCTTTTAAGCAAAATAAGTTTTTTAAGGCCCGCACTTGATTAACATGAAATGAGTTTAATGTAACTATACATAAAATTCATGTATGTATTTAAAAGGGAATTTAGAGATAAAGGTGAATCATAGCACTAATAATCCTTGAGCTTTGGTTACAATTCTCATCTAAATACATTACAATATTTAATTTATTTTTCTATGTTAAATTACTACTATCAAAATTTTGAAATTTTAATCTTGATTATTTTATAGTTTGTGTAAATGTGTAATTAATTATAAACTACATATACATATTATAAAATGAATTTGTAATTTATATATAAGTGTGACATGGAGTTAGTAAATCAATAGTTTTAGGTTAAACTGTGAAATAGAGTTTTTACACTCAAAGTTTTAAGTGGGAAATAGAGGTTTTACACACGTCAGGTACGAGTATATCATGGAGTTTGTATACATACTAGGCTTGAGTATGACTGGGAGTTTTCACATACATAGTTTTAGGTTCAAGTGTGACATGGAGTTTGACATACAGTTTTTTTCTTCAAGTGTGACATTGAGTTTGACACACATAGTTTTTTGTTCAAGTGTGATATCGAATTTGACACACATAGTTTTTTGTTCAAGTGTGACATTGAGTTTGACACACAGTTTTTTGTTCAAGTGTGACATTGAGTTTGACACACATAGTTTTTGTTCAAGTGTAATATTGAGTTTGAAACACATTGTTTTTTGTTCAAGTGTGACATTGAGTTTGACACACAGTTTTTTTGTTCAAGTGTGACATTGAGTTTGACACACATAGTTTTTGTTCAAGTGTAATATTGAGTTTGAAACACATTGTTTTTTGTTCAAGTGTGACATTGAGTTTGACACACAGTTTTTTGTTCAAGTGTGACATTGAGTTTGAAACTCATTGTTTTTTGTTCAAGTGTGACATTGAGTTTGACACACATAGTTTTTTGTTCAAGTGTGACATCGAATTTGACACTCAAGTTTTTTGTTCAAGTGTAACATGGAGTTTGACATACATAGTTTTTTGTTCAAGTGTAACATTGAGTTTGACACACATATTTTTTTTCAAGTGTGACATTGAGTTTGAAACTCATTGTTTTTTGTTCAAGTGTAACATTGAGTATGACATACATAGTTTTTTGTTCAAGTGTAACATTGAGTTTGACACACATATTTTTTTTCAAGTGTGACATTGAGTTTGAAACTCATTGTTTTTTGTTCAAGTGTGACATTGAGTTTGACACACATAGTTTTTTGTTCAAGTGTGACATCGAATTTGACACACAAGTTTTTTGTTCAAGTGTAACATGGAGTTGTACTAGACATTAAGTTTGAGTAATGTATGAAGATTTCATGCAGAAGAAGAAGATTTTATGGAGAACTTACACATTTATATTAACATAGCTGTAAGTTTGAGTATAAGATGGGTTTACAACGTTGTAATTTAACCATCGATGTCTCTACATTCAGTTGCCTGACTTCATCTCAGAATCTCAAAGTCTATAGGGCTTAAATTGGATGAATCCGAAACAGATTGTCGAGCCCGGGGGGGAGGTTGTATACAAATAAACGGCAGGCAGGCTCCTTAGCGATGTCTTGGCAACTCTCGCGGACATTCCTCTAATTCAATCCCAACCCCTTACTTCCCAGCCCCTCCTCAACCCTTGTCTTGCTATATTAATTAATCAGTCTATTATGTCCCCTTGCAACTCTCGGCCCACTTCTAGAGTCGGGTATTAAGACATTCAACCACTATCTGTATATCAAAATAACCGAATGTAACACGTTACATGGTTTGTTTTAATACGAAAGACTTTAAAAGTAAAGTTGTAAAAATGCTTTATATAATTTTTAACATAATCAATCACAATTATGATTATTATTTCTTTTGTACACATTAAAATAATATAAATATTTATAATTTTGAATAAGAAAAATCTCCCCCACCTTGTCTGTGGCCTGTGAGTGAGATCCGATTTTTAAAGTATCTTCAAGAAAAAATAACATATAGAAAAAAATGACTCTAAAAATAAATTTTAGGATCAGGATTGGAATAAATTAGTAGTAAATATATTATAAAATTAAATAATAGTAAATTTTTATAATTAAAAAACAAATTATACTTACAGTTAAATGGATAAATAAATTATTTATAAGTGAGTCCGTTACGAGTGAAGGGTATACAAGTACCAGGGCCTTCATTCACTACCTCTACTTTTTTTATCGCAATTACGATTAAGTTATGTTAGGTTAGATTATGTTATTTGGCTTCTAAAGTTGATCACAAACTGGTAAATCCAATTACTGACTTACCGCCGAATGCGCTCTTCGTGTGTAATTTCAGCGATAAGATAAGGTCAGCAATATCGGATTCCTAGCGGATAAGGAATATCACAGTGGACGTAAACATAATTTTGGGTAAGGTTTTAGAGCAATATAAAATCAATATAAATTAAATCGTTATATTTACAATTACATGTGAGATTATAATACATGTTAATGTTTTGGAATTTTGTTTTTACTATATGTATGTTTCTTTTATTTAGTACTGGGCATTATGTTTTATTTATTTATTTATTTTTGTTAATGTTAATATTTAATTCTTATAAATATTTTACCCTTTTTATTGTAATTTTCATACATTGTTATTTATATAGTATATCTAAAAATCAATGTTTATACTTATATTTTTCTCAACTCACACCTGGTGATGGTGTATGAATGTTACTATACTCATTCTAAAGATATTGCAGTGTAATTGGACATTTCTGTTTTCTAGCATGAATAAATAATTCCTTGATGTTAAAAAGGGTACAATAACAGAGACTGTGGATCGACATTAAGGATGAGCTGTGTAAAGGATCATAAAGGACGGCTTGGTTATTTGTTATGCATTGTCCTTCCACCCTCCCACACTGCCCCTTCTGTCTGGTCCTGAATCTTGGGCACTCGCCTTAAGTAATTGGTGGCGGAATTAGCCGGGCTGACCAAAATTAAGGGCTTTTGTCTCCCTTTCAAAAGACATTTGAAAACACGAGAAGTAAAATGTTTTCTGTAGTCTTGCACCATTTTCAAATTACAATTTGCTTCTTTTTTTCTTTTAACCAGTGCGTCAACAATATTAAATATGCTAAGTAATGACCGTTAATCAGTACTCGAACCTTAGACCAGGGACTCCAAGCAGTCCGAAGCCTTAATTACACCAATTGAACTTTTCGACCAGTCCAATAAAGAAATGAGTGTACGAATCACCTATCTACTACTTTATTCAAATTAACTTTAAAATGAGAAAACAAAAAATTTTTTATTTGTTGTTACTAAGAAAATAACACTATATTTATTAATTTGTTATAAATAAAGCGAACATTTTACATATTTTTCAGAACACAAAACTATTCAATTTTTACTCTGTCAGTTTGATCAATTTGAGTTGCAATGTATATCAACTTTTTGAAATACCCCGAAACTTAAACTTCACAAATGTACTAAAGTGGTTTTAAAATCACGTTTAGATAGCTTGATATTTGAATATTTTCCGATTATTTCTAGGGTCGTTTTTAAGGCAGAGCACCATATTTTACGCTCGAAAATAAATGTAGTATAAATTAACATTATGTTGAAATTAGTTTCCACTTTACAAGACAAAATTAGAGTTAAATGGCAGATTTTCTAATATAAAAATTCCATAAATCCTTTATTTGTTCTAAAAGATTAGTGTAGATGATTGGTGTAAACTAAGTACTAACGAGATAACTTTTTTCTTCAAACAAGATAAAATTGTAGTTTCGTTGCATGTCTCATTAGAATGTTTTAACATGAAACTAATGTAAATTGCCATTGAATTCATGTTAATGTGCTATTGCGGTATTTTCATTGGTATTACATATAACATTTTAAAAAGCTGGACCAGGGTAGGAAAAGAATTGTACGTGAAGGTAGAATATGTTCCAATAGGTGAAATTTTTTATGTGTAGTCAAGTCTGAAAATTAGTTCTCTCTCAAGTGAAGTCCGATCGGTTCCTATATAATACTGAACCCCTTACACAGTACCTATTATATTGTTACAGTTTACGATAGTTACCAACAACGCTATGCAGGTAATAACACCACCTCACTTCGTGAGTGAAGCAGTGCACTTCCTGTTTCTGGGCCAGTCCAGCGACACTTAGATGGTGCTAGGATTGCAGTTAATTTTTCTGGAGGAGGAGCCAGAACCTGCCCGAAATGGCACCCAGAAAGATCTAGATTCCTCCAGAACCAACTCAACAGCCCCGGAACCTTCTAGACTTGCAATGGTACGTTATATAAAGGCACCTCGTGAGTCAATCAGCCAGTGGTTTATTTTTAAGTATTAAAATAGTATCTGTTTAGTATTATAAATAAGTAAATATCTCGTAGTGTGTAATTTAGTGAATTAGTGAGTGTGAATAAAAGAAATTATTGTTAGTAGGCAAAAAGTGGGTTTACATTATTATTTTGGACCCTGTCAACCGTGACAATATAGGAACTTATTACATAGCAAAATGTTTAACTATGAACATTTAACGAATATACTCACCACATATCTAGCTTCGAAGAAGATGGATTACAACAACCCTACACCGCTTATGTTATTTTCTCTAAATATTCTATATCTACTGCAGGTTGAACATATCCAATACGTTTGTTTGTCACGCGGTTTGTTGGGAAACAAAGCGCCATTCGGATCGGGGATTGTGTACACTCGTGATACGTTAGCACTGAGCAGTTTATTAGATTTCATGCCGCGTTGATCTGTCGCTTGGCAACCATCAAATCCGACAACATGAAAACATCTGTAGCCGGGCTTAACTCGGCTCTGAATTGTAATGTGCCCCTTCCCCAAACTGGCAACACAATGTGTTTAGGGGAATGGGCTTAGCATCGCTTACACCTGTCTTCCCTTCCGGAAGTAAGATTACAAATGATTCCGCATAATCTGTGAAGTATTATACCATTTTTTCTGTGTATAACGTAATATTTCTGTATCGAAAAACAATCATAAAATAGATGATAATATCTGTATATGAACACAGAAAAAACAGAGATCACTTTGTATGGCCACATCTAACGCTAAAGTAAAAGTTATAAAAAAATTACAAATCATGTACATCTTTATAAGTCTGTAGTAATTGTTACTCTTTTATCTTTAAGGATTTGGAAAGAATAAGAGAGGGACAAGCTGCTGGCTCTGCCATCACGCAGCAAACTGGAGAAATAACTACTCGACACACATTGAGTGCACTATTGGATGCAACCTCTGTTACTTTCTTCTCTGTGACATGAATATAATAACCTATATATACTGGCACTGCTATTGTGGTGCTGTAACCCAGCTACTCAGGGACAAAGTGTTGTGGAGATTGTATGCAATAGTTTATAGACTCGCTTAGTACTGAAACAGCGTCCACTCAAAGTTTGTACTTGACTTATCCACTACTGAGAAGTCTTGGAAGTCCGTGTTGGGTGGTAGTTAGTGTTCGGATGTTGTGTAGGGGAGAGAACTGAGTATCCAACTTGTAAGTCAGCTGAGAATCAGACAAATACTCTACGTGTTTGGATTCCACGTAAAGATATAGGTACCTTGGACGGCCTAGCTATTTGGCTATAAATAAATGACTCTTTCTAAGGAAGAGTCAACCTTAGTCAACCTAACCTAACCTAACCTAACTTAACCTAACCTAGTTAGTAGTAACAATAGCTACACTCGTTCGTTTACACTCATTCGCCCCTCATATTCGCCTACATGTCTACGATAGGCGTCTTAATGATGAGTAATGAATATGTGTATAATGTAGGTGTTCAGTAATTAATGGACAGAGTTATATATTGCAATTTTTTAGCAAAAACTAAGACTCTTCCTAGGGCAGAATGAGATTTTTTTTCATGTTACATAATTTTGTGATTCTTAGTTTCTTCACGAATCGATGGGAAATGTTTAGCAAGGAACATAGGGCGAGCCGGTGGCCGAGTGGTCTAAGGCGTCAGGACTTTGAGCTTGGGTTAGAGATAGCGCTGGGTCGAATCCGGCCTAGACTGGAAGATTTATCAGTAATATTCACCTTCTACTGTATTGGTTCGCCCCCTTACTCTGTCTGATTAAGTTCCTCGCACAGATCAATAGTCTATGAGGAATGGGCAGAGTAAAGTAAAAAAAACCCTTTTCTCTGCTATTAAATATTACAAAATTATCAAGTTCTAAAAACAAAACTGTTTTCCTTTCGAAATTTTTAATTTGAGGTTTACTTACGTAGTTATAATATTAATTTTTTTTTACAAAAATACTTATAATGTGCACGGCTATATCGAACGAAATTTGACTAGACTCAATTGATGGAACAAAATGTCCAACGAATTCAGTCAAACCATGTACTTAAATGTTTGACGAAAGCGTAGTGACTGAATGGGTTGGCACGCGACGCATGCAAGGATGTTCCCTTATCTGCTTAATTTTATGTTTCAGAATATTCCATTATCATACGGTAGATACAGTGAAGCCGATGACAGTCTAGACCAAGATGAGTCATTTTTGTGTTCAAATTAAGTTGGCGAATGGAACTTCATCTCTTCAAAACTGCCATGCGATCAGTCAGCTGATTTTACTACTCGAAATCTGATTGACCGCTATTTCGGAATTTTTAATATGATGAAAACGACTCATCGGGTGGATATTTTGCATTGAAAATGTTGTATCCTATAAATAGAGCTTAGTTTGAATCCATTCAACTTAACCGTTCTCGAATTACTGTATTTTGTAAGATATTTTGAAAGGAGCTATCAGATGCAATTTTGCATCTTAACAGTAGTTGTGATCATATTTTGAGCTCCAAGACAGTCTCATTTTTAGGAACTACCTTTTGGCGTTAACTCTATTCTGTAATACCACAGAGAAGTAGGAAACAGAGGTCGCATTCAACAGTGCGCTAAATATGTGTCGAGTGGTTAGCTCTTCATTTTGCCATGCATATATAACCTTTTAAGTCCTTTCCTTATACCCCAAATAGTCAAGGATAAATCTACTAATCATTACTCTAGATTTACTGGGATGTCCATTAGTTGTAATCTGTTTATAATTGTCTCTGAGACATTCACTGCAACCATAAGAAAGTGACCTATGTTTCTTTTTCTCTGTGGTAATACATATGTGCACTTCAAGATACGCTTTGAACTTATGTTGAGAGTCCAATTTCCGTTTCCTGTATAACGCTAAAGGTAAGTTCGTTGCCAACAGATACATAGAAGAAAAGATGATTAAAGACAGTTCGTATTCTCTTTGGTATGAAATCGTTCTCTTGTGGTAAAATTTACGTTTTTTCGTTAAAAAAAATGTATATATAGTGAAATCCTCACTTGTCATCTAAACCACTGTACGTGTATGGGCGAGCGGGTGGGTCAATATCACTTTACGTGTACGGGTAGGTGGGTGGGGCTCGTGTCCGTAGGATAGGTTGGTGGGTACAGACGGTTCGTGACCGTATGGGAGGGGTGGTTCAAGGAGTCGTGTCCATGGGGTGTTCATGGGTCCTTAGGTGTCGTGTCCGTAGGATGGGTTGGTAGGTCCAGACGGTTCGTAACCGAATTGGAGGGGTGGTTCAAGGAGTCGTGTCCATGGGGTGTTCATGGGTCTTTAGGTGTCGTTTCTGTGGGATGGGTTGGTAGGTCAAGGAGTCGTGGTCGTACGATAAGTGGATGAGTCTTATATGTTCTTATAATTAGTCTTTAGCGAATTTTGAATGTTCTTACTCCTATGTTCCTATGTTCTTTTTTACTATGATTATTATCATAATACACGTATAATTGCAAATTATTTTTACTATCATCTGTGTACGTATACGATTGTAAAATTGATTGAGATAACTATTCATTTGGTTATTTTAATTTAAAAAAACACTAAAACAAGTATCATTACCCGATTTAAGTGAAAATTAAACTGATTTGTGGTTTGTTCAGTACAATAACACTAATTAGTGCGCGAATACAATAGATCTGGGTGGCCTGTTAAACCTCTAATTACAGCTATAGAGTTACTACCTAAGGCCGCATATCGAACGGAAGGAAGCAAAGGGATGTTTACAATCAGTGTTGTGAGGGTGGGGGGGGGGGGGGGTTAGCTAAAGTTATAGGATGGATCGAATTTAGATTTTTAAAAAATATATATTAGTATAATAGTTTAATATAAAAATTACAAAATCCTACACCAAAATCGATCATACCTTGTAATCCTGCACACATATTTTCTTTGTGTCTAGTACTTTATTTATTAGAGAAAATACTTATTAATGTCCGTATTTTTCATCTTTTACATTTTCTTAAAATAGACGGTATTTGTTAGTAGATTATTTTACGAAGAAATGGTGATTATTTATTTATAGAAAAAATACTAAATCCTGTCCCCTTTTTCCCCTTTTATATTTTCCAACAATATACGATCTTCGTATATGGATTATTTTATGAAGAAATATAGATGTGAAATATTATTCAAAATGTATAGCAAATAATAAGATTTGAATAGTTAGATTCTTTAAGACACATTTATTCTACTATCTTTAGATTTGTATTAATTTTCCGATATTTTCTCCATGTAAATAATCTAGTCTCATATAAATTAAATATTTTAGAGAACATACTCTATTCATCAAAAAAATATAGAACATTTATAAGAGTGCCTTTTTAAATCTGAAATAAACCGAATCAAATATATTATAAAGTGTTACTAATAACTAAAGCTTCCGGTAACGACCACGTCAAGGTGTTATCTTTTTTTTAAGGAGAGGCCAACCTCCTTCTTTACCTTACTCTGCAAATTCCTCATAGACTATTGATCTGTGTGAGGAACTTAATCAGTCAGAGTTAGGGGGCGAACCAGTACAGTAGAAGGTGAATATTACTGATAAATCTTCCGGTTTAGGCCGGATTCGAACCAGCGCTATCTCTAACCCAAGCTCAAAGTCCTGACGCCTTAGAACACTTGGCCACCAGCTCGCCCTAAAATATTTATTATCTATTATCTACAATATTTACATCACCAAACGTTTCGCTCATGCTGTGATGAGGCATCCCATACCAGTATCATTATCAGACCACTGAGGATGCCTCATCACAGCATAGGCGAAACGTTTGGTGATGTAAATATTGTAGATAACACATTGACGCGGTCGTTACCGGCCGTTTTAGTTGTTAGTAATGGCACCGGCCACTTAAGCCTTCGAAATAAATGTTATTAAGTATACGCGTATTTATTCAAAATTTAGTTGCATCACTTTATATTATAAATATTTTATTAAACATAAGGAAATTACTGTTAAATCCAACAAATTACAAATATGTATCATTACAACTACGTATCATCACAAATGCGTTATCATTACAACTACGTATCATCACAAATACGTTATAATCACAAATGCGCATAGACACAAAAGCGTATCATCACAACTACGTATCATCATAAATATGTATCATCACAACTACACAACATCATAAATACGTGTCATAACAACTACGTATCATCATAAATACGTATCATCACATCTACGCATCATCATAAATATGTATCATCACACATACATATCATCATAAATATGTATCGCCACAAATGTGTATCGTCACAACTAAGGATCATCACAAATATATATCATCATTAACACGTATCATCACAAATGCGCATCATCACAAATGCGCATCATCACAAATACGTATCATCACAACTACGTACCATCATAAATACGTATCATCACAACTAAGAATCATCACAACTACCAATCTAGTGAAGAAGCTCCTTGACTTGGTCAAGGGCAGCCAGCTTTACGACGATTAGGCACCGGGATTGGCACAAAAAGCCTTAGGCTTCGTTGCAAGGGTTGGCTGGACCAACTATATATCCCCTTTTAAACTAAACTAAACTAAACTAAGAATCATCACAAATACATATCATCACAAATATATATATCATCATTAATACGTATCATCACAAATGCGCATCATCACAAATGCACATCATCACAAATACGCATCATCACAAATACGTATCATCACAACTACGTACCATCATAAATACGTATCATCACAACTTAGAATCATCACAAATATATATCATCACAAATACGTATCATCACAACTACTAATGGTTCAATTAAAATTTTCCCGTTGCTTGGAGTCAGTAATATCCATTATCGGTATACTTTCTAAAATGGAAATATGTAAATGGATGAAGAATCCTGTCATTTAGCACTAAATAAAAATGTTGACAAAACAATAATATTCAATTGTAGAACTACGATCATGTGAAATACTATTGTAGTTTTAAAGATCACAGATGTAAACTACTAAATCTTTATCGCTGAGATCCTGCGAGAAAATTTCTTCTAAAGAGTAAAATATATACTGTATTTCTTTATCAAATTTTGAAGGAGAATTTTAATAAATTCAACCTTCTGTCGGCGCAGAAATTATGTGCCCCCAAGTTTGAATGTTTTTTTTACTTAAAAAATCAGAGGCCTATTAAAAATTCAATATCTCTTTTGCTTTCCTCGTTTAATTGTAGGTTGTGAAATTTAAAATGTTGTTAGAGTTAAATTTAAAATTATTAAATAATTTTTATCCTAGTTGGAACGAAAAATACCGCAACGTTAACTAGTTTTCAATGTTCATCAAATTTACTCAAAACATAGTTAATGTATGACATTTACATTTAAAAACATGGTTGACAGGAGTATTGCATATAAGGTTTTTTATATTTCACAATTTTAGATTTTCAAGAAAAGGTCTTGTCAATTTCGTGAAACAACGTTTTCTCAGCTTTTAGAGCTCATAAAATTAATTACTTGGTCACGTTGTAATCCTTACAAAATGTATCGTAATTATACATTTGATAAGGATTACAACGTGACTTTTACGAGCTCCAAAAACTAAGAAAACGTTTCAGTAATCAAAAAAATAACTCTTTTTAATGAATAGTAAACATTATAAAATTCGTGAAGCTTTTAGAAAATATTCCTGTCAGCCATGTACTGAAATATAATGCAGTAAATTAGCGTGTATTTGATTAATAAAAGTGTAAAGTTTATGCACAGTAAATTTCCTGTAATATTTTTTTAACAAATAATAAGGTTAACGTACCTTTGTCGTCTTCAGCTACAAAATCCTATTTATTGGATTACTGTAACATTCATGCGACTGTTTTGACAACGTACAATGGATGTGACCATGGAGTTCTTGCTCTGAAACCGCTAATCCAATAAATAGGATTTTGTAGCTGAAGACGACAAAGGTACGTTAACCTTATTATTTGTTATATATATCAGCTCAGGAGGCTATAACAATGAGTAATATTTTTGTTCCTACTGGTATGAAAATTATTAAGAACTTGTTACATATTTTCTAATTTCATAAGCCATAACGAACAATGAAACGAGGAAAGCAATGGTGTGATTGGAGTGTTCAATTGCCTATTAATTCCTTATTAAAATACCTTAAAACTAGGTTCCACATAATTTTTGTGCTGACAATAAGTGTTACTGCTAATAAAGGTAATATATATTAACTTTCACACCTGTACAAATAAGTACTGAGTAAAACTCTCAAATCAAGTAGGTTTTATGAGTAAATATGCATGTATGTATGAATTTAAATTTGTAGGCTATATTTGTGTGCGTGCGTGCGTGTGTGTGTGCGTGCGTGTGTGTGTATACACACGAATGTACGTAGTATGCATGTATTTATAAAAATATTATTGACATAGAGTTAAGCTAGAAACATTCAGTATATCCATGTTGTCTGGCCGTTACAGCCATGAAACCTATAAACCAGTATTGCCTGGTGATAAACCATATACAATGGCTTCATGTCGTTAAACGCGATGGACAATGCACTCTGGTGTCGAAATCACCAACTAAACACCATCGCCTGAACGCCCGTTAAAGCCTATCTACTCATAGTGTTGAGTAATTTTTTAATCGGACTTTATGGGTAATCATGATTCATCCTTCGGTTACTACCATGATAGCTAAATCTTGGAGTGACTACAATTTCTAAAATAGAAACGATCAATTATGAATTAGCCTATAGTATCATTCATCTGTCTAATACTTAAAATAAATATTTATATTCGTTTATTAACCTAATTTAAAACCCATTTATATTCATGTTTCATAAGGATCGTGAATCGTAGGATGTTGGGTGGTAGTCAGTCTCCGGATGTTGTGTAGAGGAGATAACTGAGTATCAGGCTTGTCAATTAGCTAAATATCAAACCAACACTATGTGGTTCGGATTCAACGTAAAACCATGTAGGTCCCTTAATTGTCCTTTCTGAGGGACAGCTGAACTCAGTTATTAACCAGACTACACGGGTCGTCCACACGCAATCTTATACTCATGTAATAGCCTATTTCATATTCGCCTTTAAATACGCACAAAATAGTGTCGGCTTTTCGTTTCTAAGAATTAGATAATATGGATGTACCTTAACATGTTATATATATTTTGCATACAAGATTTCATTCACCTGAAAAAAATTTCTTGATATAATTGTGATTTAATGGTTATGAGTAAGAGTATGCAGTCCTAACCTCGCCATTTGTATAAACAGTACAAGTAAACGTCACACAACACAAATTTATTACAATATAAGCACAAAATGCACAAATATACTACAATACAAGCACAAAATGCACAAATATTATGGTGATCGATTTCGGTGAACCACGCTCACCTTCCTCAGACCAGAGGGATTCACAAAAGAATGGAAAACGGTGTTCAACAACTCAATTTATAGGCCTATGATCACGTGACCCCATTAGCTGGAATCGTCAAAATGGCGGCTGCTGTGATATTATTGGTTAATTCCTATTGTCTGTTATTTCTCTTCTATTATTCGCTGAAAATACATTATTAAAAACTATTTCGGAATCAAAATTAACCTGTTCATTCATTAATTTATCACGATCCTTACATTTTTCTTTAAAAATAAATAACTCTTCCCAAGCATTCATGTTACGACCCTTCTTACAAAATTTTAGAATATCTACATTTTCATCTATTTTATTCAAACTGTGGGTACAATTCAGAAGGTGTTTAGCTACATTAGATCTTTCAGGTTTATTATTTTTAAAAGCAGAGACATGGTTTTTATATCTTTTGCTAAAATTTACAGTCTGACCTATGTAAAACATATTACAATCATTACAGTTAATCCTATATATTCCTGAATTATTAAATTTATCTTCACTTTCAATATTCGGGTGTAAAATGTTGGACATAGTATTACAAGTCTTAAAAGCTACTGATAAATTGAATTTCTTAAATCTATTACCAACTCTTTGTGTAAACGGCCCATTGTAATGGATGGATACATACTTCTTTTGTTCTTTATCGGATTTTTCTTTTTTAAGTGTTGTTCGTCTATCGTCTCGAATTTTGTTTTCTATTTTCTTTTTTATTCTACTTCCAATTTTATCAATCATTGATGCTCTGTATATGAAGATCTAGTCGCAGTTAAAGCGGATAAGAGCAACGCAATTGTAATTCTGAAAAAAGAAGACTATATTACTAAAACTGAAGATTTTATCAAGGAAAATAAATTTCAAGAACTAAAAGGTGATCCTACAAATAAATATCAGGATGAAATTAATAAAGTTGTAAAATCTTGTACAAAAGTTATTACTGATAATGTTCGTTTTAGAGCTTTTATGAATAATCCTAAGGCACCCACAATGAATGGTATTCCGAAAATTCACAAACCTAATGTACCTATTAGGCCCCTGGTAAATTTCAAATCTGCGCCTACTTACAACGTATCAAAGATATTGTCCAATATTTTGACTTCTGCTTTGAACCTTGAAAATAAATATACCGTTAAGAACAGTATTGATTTTGTTGATAAGGTCAGTCATGTAAAATTGTGTAATAAGACTAGGTTAGCCTCATTTGACATATGTAATCTATACACTAATATTCCAGTTGATGAAGTGATTAACTTAGTTAAGGAAAAACTTGTAGAACAACAATATGAAAAAATGTATGTAAATCAAATTGTAAAGTTGCTCAAAACTATCTTGAAACAAAATTACTTCCGTTTCAATAACAAATTTTACTTACAAAACGATGGTTTAGCTATGGGTAGTCCACTGTCAGCCATTTTATCAGAAGTTTATTTACAGTATCATGAAGACTCCATTTTAGATAAATTAAAAAAGGAACATGATATCATATTTTACACCCGTTATGTCGATGATATTCTGGTTTTGTTTAACGAGAAATCATGTAATGACTTAGATAATATGTTAAATATACTTAATTGTCACCACCAGAAGCTTAGTTTTACCAGTGAATTTGAATCTATGAATGAAATTAACTTTTTGGATCTAAAAATAATTCGTGATCATAACAAACTTTCATATAGAATTTTCAGGAAACCTACTCAAACCAATTGTACCATAAATAACAGTTCTGTCCATCCCCCGTCTCACAAAACAGCTAGCTTCAGAAGTATGTTATATAGGGCGTATTCAATACCATTAAGTGTTGCAGATAGAAAACAGGAAATAAATTTAATAAAATCAATAGCTATTGCAAATGGATACAAAGCATCAATGATTGATGAAATTGGAAGTAGAATAAAAAAGAAAATAGAAAACAAAATTCGAGACGATAGACGAACAACACTTAAAAAAGAAAAATCCGATAAAGAACAAAAGAAGTATGTATCCATCCATTACAATGGGCCGTTTACACAAAGAGTTGGTAATAGATTTAAGAAATTCAATTTATCAGTAGCTTTTAAGACTTGTAATACTATGTCCAACATTTTACACCCGAATATTGAAAGTGAAGATAAATTTAATAATTCAGGAATATATAGGATTAACTGTAATGATTGTAATATGTTTTACATAGGTCAGACTGTAAATTTTAGCAAAAGATATAAAAACCATGTCTCTGCTTTTAAAAATAATAAACCTGAAAGATCTAATGTAGCTAAACACCTTCTGAATTGTACCCACAGTTTGAATAAAATAGATGAAAATGTAGATATTCTAAAATTTTGTAAGAAGGGTCGTAACATGAATGCTTGGGAAGAGTTATTTATTTTTAAAGAAAAATGTAAGGATCGTGATAAATTAATGAATGAACAGGTTAATTTTGATTCCGAAATAGTTTTTAATAATGTATTTTCAGCGAATAATAGAAGAGAAATAACAGACAATAGGAATTAACCAATAATATCACAGCAGCCGCCATTTTGACGATTCCAGCTAATGGGGTCACGTGATCATAGGCCTATAAATTGAGTTGTTGAACACCGTTTTCCATTCTTTTGTGAATCCCTCTGGTCTGAGGAAGGTGAGCGTGGTTCACCGAAATCGATCACCATAATATTTGTGCATTTTGTGCTTGTATTGTAGTATATTTGTGCATTTTGTGCTTATATTGTAATAAATTTGTGTTGTGTGACGTTTACTTGTACTGTATATGTACCAACACGTATTATGCTAATTAAAAAACTATTTGTATAAAGGCAATTTTCATTTCATTTGATTTTCATATCAGAGAACAATGAAAATAATTTCTATTTAATACTTTATTCACAATGCAACTGTTCTGATAGCACAAAAATTAAAACTTAATTTCATTTTTGCAGCTATATTTTCCGTTCAAATTGATTGAAAGGCACCGTCCTAAAAGTAAGAGTCAGTAAGCAGTTTGTAAGGTTAGCGATAGTAGCTTGATATCTTGAGTCTTCAAAGCAATTTTCCCTCTTGTACAGTTCATTTGCGTTGTCAAAGATGTTTACAAAGCACTTGTTTAATACATGTTAGTATACGCACATGAAAATCAATATTACGATGTAGAATTTATTTTAACGTATAATCGTGCAATTTGACTCTCAACACCATTATTCCACCAGTTCATTTTAGTAAAAGTGTCTTTTTTTAAGTCGGCTCTCGTAATGGATGGAAGAAGAAAAATCTTTGAAACTGATTTCGTATACAATCTAAGTGGAGGGGAAAGAGCTGTCTTTTAAAAATCAATATGCACTAACTCGAAGTGGATAATGAATGCGATTTTACCGGGACGATTTGTGATCCCTCGTCGTAGAGGGTGAGGGGGGATCACAAACTCACAAAAACGAATCCCGCAGATTGAAAAGGCGGCACTCTTTAAATACCAATTGGACTGACAGAAATAGAATTCACTGAGGAGAATTTTCTCTTGATTTAAAGAAATTTTAAGATAGAATCCTCCTTGAAAGTTTCCTTCGCTCTGATAAAAGGATACATATTGACTTTTTGAAATATAATACTTTTAGTTACTTTAAGAAAAAAAAAATTTGTCTTTACAAAAAAACTTCACTTGTCTCTTTTTATGGACCTACAGACCTGTGCGTGAACTTTATTCAACGATGTAAGTACCAACCGTTAGCTTAATAATTGTAATGCAGACTAAATTTAGGTGTTCCAAATTCATTATGATGGAAATTGATTGATTTTTTAACGTGCTTATTTAATAAATCTCATAATTCTGCATCATGAAACTTGAATTTGAAAATATGTAAACAATAAAGATGATTTTGTCCTATTGTCTTTGCTTGGTAAAAAAAAAACTACTTTTTTTAATTCAAACATTTAACATCTGTGATGTGTGAAAATATGTCAGAAAATAGTTATCAGTAATTTTGGGTAATTTTCCTAACTTGTTAATTCCAATTAAGTTACGAGTGGAATAATTATACGAATTTCCGATTGAGAACTTTTCCGTCAATTCACTATCACTACGTTTTTCATTACTTCACTATCACTGCTTTTTTATCGTAATTACGGTTACGTTAGTTGATTACTAAAGTTAATCACAAACTGGTAAATCCAATATTGATTTACCGCCGAATACGCGCTCCAGTCTTCATATGTAAGTTCATAGAAAGCGACTTATCGCTTATCGACTTATAGTTATCTTAATAAGGCCAGCGATATCGGATTCCTAGCGGATAAGGAATACCACAGTGAACGTAAAAATGAGTGGGAAACAGTTCTTAGAGCATAAGAATATTTATCAAGCGGTAGTGAATTAATGGAAACAAAAGAAGTAGTGGTAGTGAATTAACAGAAAAGATCCGCCGATTGATTTTAAAACTATTTAGCTGTTTATTAATCAGATTTATCCAGTTCGTTATTTACTGAGACTTGCTGATTAATATAAACGGACCTCCCACTTCTGGCCACTTAATTACAGCACTATTATAAGATATAATGAATCTCCCGACTTGACATGTGAGGGCTTGAGCGAAGTGCGATGTTGCCAAGAGCACGCTGTCTGGTAATACACAACAACATGTAAACAAGAAAAAACAAAAATGTATAGCACAATATAACACATATAAAATTCTTCATCATAAAATCTATACTTGTACACATATTCAAACTTTCAGGCTAAAGTAGTTGATAAGAAAGCTGCATATAAAGACATACAAGTTGTTGTTAATGCGTTGCCTTTGTTTCAGCTGGATAATATCGTCACGTCATTGGTCATAGGATTATTTTGAACATCTTTGTAGTCTCAGGACTTGTTGCAGGAGTGCTCTAAGTAAAGTCGGGTGATTCAATGAATGGACTTCAGAAAACTTTACCTTCATAAGCAACCTTAGTTCTGTCGGAAACTTAATATTTTTTTAGTAATAATATTTATCGGTAATGGCTCAACATCTTAGGCCTACTATGTGTGAATAAATTCTCCGCACATTACATGAATCTTATTAGCTGAACTTTCATGGCCTTTTAACTCATATGTTCATATTGTTCGGTCTGTGGTTAGAGAAATGGGGATGTTGGTTTTGGCATGTTGGTACTCCTGTTAACCCCACCACCAACCCAAGTCACAGTCTACACTTTTAGTCTCTGGTCTGCCAGTAAAAACTATGGATTTTAGTATGGTCAGTGACAGAAATATTTCATGCAACAGAGCCTGAAATTTAACAGTTTTAATTCCACAAGAATGAATAAAAGAATTTTGTCTATAGAAGATGTTTGTATTTTCGTCAGGCTCAGTGGCTGGCCTCGGACTACGATGTCCAATTTTGTATTTTCGTCAGGCTCAGTGGCTGGCCTCGGACTACGATGTCCAATTTTGTATTTTCGTCAGGCTCAGTGGCTGGCCTCGGACTACGATGTCCAATTTTGTATTTTCGTCAGGCTCAGTGGCTGGCCTCGGACTACGATGTCCAATTTTGTATTTTCGTCAGGCTCAGTGGCTGGCCTCGGACTACGATGTCCAATTTCCAAAGTTCTAATCTCCTCCTATGCTGATGGTTGGTGTTTCACACATTGAATAGATGTCACGTACATGTACGTGGCACATGTGTATTAGTGAGTAAGTAAAAAAAATAAGAATAACAAATTAAAAGTAAAATCTGTTACTAGAAACAAATTCATTATTCATTATTAAGACGCCGATCGGCAAGATATGGTCGAAATGAGACGTGAATGAATGTGATGAGTGTAGATGAACGAGTGGAGTCATTGTTACTAACTTCGACTGTTACTCAGAAAGAGCTATTTATTAATATCCCAATAGCTAGAGCCAAGGCATCTAAGGAACATACAGCTTTACATGTAATCTAAATCATGTCGTGTTGGTCTGACTTTCATCTAACTGACAAGCTTAACGCTCAGTTATCTACACAACATCCAGACATTGGCTCCCACCAAACACGGACATTCCACACTTCTCTAGTAGTTTCCACGTCGATGGGAACCATTGAGCGGACGCCGTGGCGATATTAAGGAGCATTTACTTAAAAAAACTTATTTATTTAATCTTATCTTTACATTTATGTGAGTAACTAGATTTAACCATACAATTAATTTAGGAAAATGGTAATTCAGATGTAACAATGTTACAAAGTTTATTTTCAAAAGGCTTTCATAACAAAACTAAAAAAAATAGGGACTTTTTCGTTAATTCCCTACCACCGCTTTTTCTGTTAACTCACTACCACTACGTTTCTATCGCAATTACGGTTAGGTTATGTTAGTCAGGTTAGGTTAGGTGGCTACTAAAGTTGATCACAAACTGGTAAATTCAATATTGACTTACCACCGAATGAGCTCTCCATGTGTAAGTTCTTGGAAAGCGATAAGATAAGGCCAGCGATATCGGATTCCTAGCGGATAAGGAATATCACAGTGGATCTAAAAATGATTGTGGAACAGTTTTTAGAGTAATAGAATAGTTATCAAGCGGTAGTAGATTTAACGCAAATAAAAAAAAAAAACAGCGGTAGTGAATTAACGGAAAAGATTCAGAAATAATATTAATAATAGTTACTACTAAGTTATTTGGTTGAGTAGCTTTTCTAATTAAGCACATAGTATAATTTATAATTTGTTTTCTCCCATTGGAATGTGCTTAAATAAAATGCATAATTTACCCCATCAACAAATATCAAATACAAATCAATCTCCACTGATGCCAAGTCATGGGAAACAGTGTACCATGAGTGACACGGTGCAGAAGGTTGTTCGGAAATGAAACTGGAGTCTTTGATATTTGGACCGAAACATAGAAGATAAAGCCGAGCCGCTCCAGGCAGATGTGGCGGAGTGTGTGAGGTACATTGATCGAAAACTCGTTTAGAATTCCGTTTCATCAGTTTCACGTACGTATCGACTGGACAAATAACTTTGAAAGTATTTATACGTCCTGTAAAAGAGCCCATTAAATTGATGAATATTCTTTGTCCTTGATGAATACAGCAGACCAATTTACACACCACATTGTACCTCCTGTGTTCTGATCAGTTTATTGTTGCTGTCTTAAACTGAAATATTTCATTGAATTTACGTTTCAGAAATATTGTGATTTTTAGAAAAGAACCACCCACTCTTAAACAATTTATATGAAATATATGTTAATTTTGGAAAAATCTAACTGGATTTAAGTTTATTTAGGGTATTTTGTTAGGTTAGGTGAGGTTAAGAAGTTAGGTTATGTTACGGTAGGTTAAGTAAAGTGAGATACGTATATTATGCAGTTCAACAGCTGGTCGAGGGCCCCTGATAACTGATCCCAAACTTGTGTAAGTTTACTATAACATGCTTTTCATTGCTTGATACATATCTACAGATATTTGAAGGGCCACTCATTTGCAAGTGTCCGATTTTATTTAGTATGTTTTTAAAAATATTTGTGGTAAATTCGACGTTTAATTTATTCTTTGTTTAGACATTAATCTCACACATATTTAAGACTGTGGATTTAGAATTTTTCCACAGATATTTATTGGAAGACCAAATAATATATATTTTTTTTTTTTTTTTGACGAAAAACAAGTTTCCTTATAGAGTTCAATTACTTATACTATTCGGTCATGTATTTAATTGCATGTTATTGGAAAGTACATGGACACGTTTTCTTGATATTTAATAAAAAAATATTATTCTCTAAAACATTTGTTTTTTGAATTCTCTTAAATTGCTTGTTGTTAAGTAAACGAAAAAGTTGTCATCATGTTAATTGCGAGTAGACTCCCCACTTATTATTATTATTCTATGTATTAGTGAAATTCCTTAAGTGTTAATGTAATTATTATATTGAATTATTATTTAAGCTAAATTATTATTTATACTAACATGAATCTTGCAATAATTACATCTCAATCATATTTTTATAAACGTAATATTAGGTCTATTTTAACTATGAAATTCCATAGAATTTTTATATAAATTAATTTTACTTTGACTTTGTCAAACTGTTGCAAACGTGTAGATTTAAGGTACCAGGGGATCAATGCATCCTCTAAATATAAATATTACTTTGTCAAACTGAAGCAAGCGTGTAGATTTAAGGTACCAAGAGATCAATGGATCGTCTAAATATAAATATTACTTTGTCAAACTGTTGCAAGCGTGTATATTTAAGGTACCAGGAGATCAATGCATCCTCTAAATATAAATATTACTTTGTTAAACTGTTGCAAGCGTGTAGATTTAAGGTACCAGGAGATCAATGCATCCTCTAAATATAAATATTACTTTGTCAAACTGTTGCAAGCGTGTATATTTAAGGTACCAGGAGATCAATGCATCCTCTAAATATAAATATTACTTTGTCAAACTGTTGCAAGCGTGTATATTTAAGGTACCAGGAGATCAATGCATCCTCTAAATATAAATAATACTTTGTCAAACTGTTGCAAGCGTGTATATTTAAGGTACCAGGAGATCAATGCATCCTCTAAATATAAATATTACTTTGTCAAACTGTTGCAAGCGTGTATATTTAAGGTACCAGGAGATCAATGCATCCTCTAAATATAAATATTACTTTGTCAAACTGTTGCAAGCGTGTATATTTAAGGTACCAGGAGATCAATGCATCCTCTAAATATAAATATTACTTTGTCAAACTGTTGCAAGCGTGTATATTTAAGGTACTAGGAGATCAATGCATCCTCTAAATATAAATATTACTATTTTCTAACAGTATATTTAAAAAAATAACTTGCGGCGAATAAACAATTACGCCAGATGAGTATTATTATATCGGTTGTCTAATGTTCTTTGCTTTACTATAAAATTACCAAACTAATGAACAAAATAATAAGAATTATAGTAAATTAACATGTAAATGGAATTTTTTTTAAATAGTTACTTTATCTTCACGAGTTTCATTTGAGATTTTTCATACAAAGGCGTAAATTGAAAAAAGTAATGGTTATAACAATATTATATTTTATGCAATATCGTTGATAACCTTGTAAATAATAAATTGACGTGCAGAATGTTTTATAAAACTGGCTTTTCATAATTTATAAACAATTGAAGAATTAATTAAAAATGTAACTTAATTTATAGTTTAATAAGAGGGATTTTTATTAAGTTAGTATAAAATATAAGTTCCAAGATATTTATATTTTATGAGCAAAGCTAAATAGCAAGAAATGTTTATAAAATATTAAATATTTACAGTCCTTAATCTCTAACGACACATTGTTGGAACAAAAAGGAATCGCAAAGACGCACAACATCTGGAAGAGATACTGTCATTACAATAATGGAGGCTCATCCACGAAAGGTAAGGGGTTCGCGGGAGGGGGTGTGTTTTATTCTACACAATAGCTAGTGATGACCACGTACTCCTTATGTTAATGGAGGCTCATCCACGGAAGTATAGGGGTTTAGGGTGGCAGTGTGTTTTGTCTTACACAATAGCTAGTGGCGACCACGTACACGATCTGTTAATGGAGGCGCATCCACGAAAGTATATGGGTTTAGGGTGGGGGTGTGTTTTGTCCTACACAATAGCTAGTTGACCACGTACCCGATCTGTTAATGGAGGCTCATCCACGGAAGTACAGGGGTTTAGGTTGGGGGTGTGTTTTGTCCTACACAATAGCTAGTGGCGACCACGTACACGATCTGTTAATGGAGGCGCATCCATGAAAGGTAGGGGGATCATTGGAGAGTACAGGATTTGTCTTATACAATAGCTAGTGACGAACACGTACTGCTTTTGTGAAAGCAGGCCCATCTATGGAGATTATGGGGATGAGGGAGGGGATGTGTTTTGTCCGACACAATAGCTAGTGATGACCACGTACTCCTTATGTTAATGGAGGCTCATCCATGGAAGTTAGGGGCATGAGAGAGGGGGTGTGATTTGTCCTTCACAATAGCTAGTGACGACCTCGTACTTCATATGATAATGGAGGCTCATCCAAGGAGGTTAGGGGGATGAGGGAGAGGGTGCGTTTTGTCCTACGCAATAGCTATTGATGACCACGTACTCCTTATCTTAATGGAGGCTCATCCAAGGAGGTTAGGGGAATGAGGGAGAGGGTGTGTTTTGTCCTACGCAATAGCTAGTAATGACCACGTACTTAATTTGATAATGGAGGCTCATCCAAGAAGGTATATAGGTTAAGGAGGGGGTGTGTTTTGTCCTTCGTAATGCTAGTGATGACCACGTACTTCATTTGATAATGGAGGCTCACCAAGGAGGTATATAGGTTGAGGAGTGGGTGTGTTTTGTCCTTCATAATAGCTAGTGATGACCACGTACTTCATTTGATAATGGAGGCTCATACAAGGAGGTATATAGGTTAAGGAGGGGGTGTGTTTTGTCCTTCATAATAGCTAGTGATGACCACGTACTTCATTTGATAATGGAGGCTCACCAAGGAGGTATATAGGTTGAGGAGGGCGTGTTTTTTTGTCTTTCACTTTAGCTAGTGATGACCATGTACTTCATATGATAATGGAGGCTCATCCAAGGAGGTTAGGGGGATGAGGGAGAGGGTGTGTTTTGTCCTGCGCAATAGCTAGTGATGACCACGTACTTCATTTGATAATGGAGGCTCATCCAAGGAGGTATATAGGTTGAGGAGGGGGTGTGTTTTGTCTTTCACTTTAGCTGGTGATGACCACGTACTTCATAAATTTCATATTATGTTCCAATTGAACTTTTTATTTAATACTCCGTTTTAACTAACTTTCTTTTATTTTAATGGAATTGGCGTATAATAAAGGTATTATTTTTTAAAATTATTTAAAATAACATATTCGGTCTTAAAATGTCACCATTGACAATTATAGATTCATATAAATTCCGTTATATCTATTACTGTTTTTTTTTCAATAATAAATACTTATTTTATATCTATACGTGTGAAGATTTATCAGCTTTTTTGTTTACAAAATGTTATAAGTTTTTGTTATCTTTTAATATGGCAAAATAATTTTTAAAAATAGGCCAAGAAATAACCTTAATGTATGAGTAGACTAGTTTATATGGTTTCAAGTAAGTACACGGAATTCTCAAATTTTGGGAATTGCTTGAGATTTAATAAAAATGACCCAAGCAATTAAAATGACCCATCTTTTATTCAACAATTTGTAATTTGATCTTAAAGTGAAGAATTTCATACATTGTTAAAAGCCTAAGAATGTCTCAATTGCTGTATTATCATTCCAACAGCTGATTAATAAAACTATTATAAACAATTAATTGTCAAATTGGTATTGCTATTATCATAGGGGTTGCATTGATAATTACTATAATCCCTGGGGTGGTTTCCTGGTGGAATTTCAAAATAAAGATAGGCCTATGTGTTAAATAGAGACCCTAAGAATGTTCATGCAAAATGTCATATGAACGGGTTGAGTAGTTTTAGTGTGATTGAGTAAAACACACACACACACACACACACACACACACACACACACACACACACACACACACACACACACACACACACACACACACACACACACACACACACACACACACACACACACACACACACACACACACACACACACACACACACACACACACACACACACACACACACACACACACACACTTTTTCAACATACTAGCTTCTTTTAAAACATACTATTCTATAACTCTCTTTTACAATGTTAAACTGTTCAATTATTAGGTTTTTTACACTCCTTATGAGGTTTGTGGGCGTAAGTGAAACTCATCAAAGCTTACATAGGTTATGTTACAACGACAGTTTTGGCAACATGTTCAGCTTCTAATCTACTAGTCTAGTGTTGGTTAAAGTTAAAACAATGTTGAAACAAATGATCATTTTCTTTGCCAACATTGTTTGTGTTTGTGTTTTCCATATTGTGGTTTTTTTTAGTATTTGGGTGGTCCATTATCAGTAGTCCCAAGTTGTATAAAACTAAAACAATAAAATGTAATTGTTTGTTATACACAGTGACACAAAGAATCCTGATCATATATCAATACTTATTATATATAAATCAGGCTAATTTCAAGAATGAAAACGCTCAACTTGTTCCAATGACCTTGACATATTTAATTACAGTATTAATTACTTAATTAAAAGATGTGTACATCAACTGCGCTGTGGACGACGGATTTTAAATTAGATTGCGGTGATCAGCTGTTATAAACCTGTGACCTTCAACTTAATAATTTCATTACAAAACAGCTGATTTTAATCTGATATTAAAACGTAGTAATTTTGCACTTAAAACACAGTTGTTTTATTGTTATATTGTTATTGAATTATTATTTATTAATTTCGCAATCAGCAAATTTAAAAATATTATTGCAAGATATTTAAAAGTTATTGCGGTGTATATGCTTCTTCTATCGTGTACCTATATTTTTATTTAATAACCCTATACAGTTACATTAGCTAATTTGTTGATGTGACTTTACATCTTTGTTGATCAGGACTGTAAAATTTAAAGTTCACGTATTTTTCGTATTATAAATAGATCCAGTGCCAAATTATGTAGTCAGACAAGTTATAGAAGGGCTGATATTTAGGAGGATAGTTACTGTCCCCAGCTATATGGTTTAAAATGCTTCCTCCACTGATAGAATCTTACGTAACACTTCTTTCTTATTTTTCAAACACATTGACAGCTAAAATTACTTTGAATGTTATCCCTAAAATTGATGACACATTACTCAGATGACAGTTTCCCAAACTGCCAAGTCTCCGCTGGAAAGCTCCAGCCAGCCCTATAGTAGCAATGCAATTTTACTGTCAGTGGGCCAAAACATTTTTTTGATTCAACTGTACGGTTTGTGTTTATTATTGTATTGAGGTTATAGTGAACACTGCATGATTATTAAAGGTCCATTCTATTCGACCATAAGTTGATATAATGAGTTTTTTTAATCGCATTTAGAGTTTCACGTATTTAACCATAAATAAAGTGTAAAAATACTAATTTTTTTTAAACCCAACTTATAATCCATTAGAATATGTCTTCACCTATAAAACTGCACTTAAAGTGTTACAATACAGTTACTATTACAAGCCTAATTATTGAAATATAAACTTATGTTTTTGGCGTTTTCCCTGAAGGAAACAGCCCCCTTAAATTGTCTTCTTTATTATCCCAAAACGTTTTATGTTTTTTATACTAACCCATCTCCCCTTAATCGTCATTAATGGAGTTATAAAATACGGTAAGAGTATAACTAATCTTGTTTTATAATAATTAAAATCGGTGTCCTATATTTTCTTACCAATTTGAACGAAATTAATATGTTTTGTCAGCTAAAATTTGTCATATTTTGTCATGATATTAGCGTGTTTTAATAGTTTTACAGAGAATGTTACTATTAAAGTGTTAATATCAATTATCTAGTGCTCCTAGAAGCCCTCATGTGGATCGCAGGCTACACTTCAAACGTTATAAAGCAAGATTAGGACATTGTTAGAGTGCTAATCAAGATGATCAAGCGCTTTGGTTTGTATGCACTTCATTTTTGTTTATACTACATTAGTTAAGTTAGGTTATGTTAGGTTGCGTTTGATTAGGTTAGGTTATGTCAGGTTGTGTTTGATTAGGTTAGGTTATGTCAGGTTGTGTTTGATTAGGTTAGGTTATGTCAGATTAGGTTAGGTTATGTCAGGTTGTGTTTGATTAGGTTAGGTTGTGTTTGATTAGGTTAGGTTATGATAATTTCAAAAGTGTTTTGGTTCGTGAGCATTAATACCAGAAGGTTTATTATTGGAAATAAAATCAATGATTGATGTACATAAATCTATAAAAGGTATCAATATAGGAATGTTGCCAAAATAAATATTCAACGTGGGTGACAACGTGCGATTGATAAGGACCGCGTAGGCCGCGGAGCGAGAGAGATAGAGGAAGGGGTGGAAGTGAGAGAGAGGGGAGACAGCCGTTCATCAAAATCAATAAGCGCCAACTCTGAAGTAGATAATGAGAGGCTGATTCCAGAGAGACGATTTGTAATCCCCTCTTGGCAGAGGGGGAGGTGGGGAAAGGGAAGATGGATCAGCCCTCAAAACACATTTAAAAAGCGCTGTGACACCGATTGAGTTGAGCTCGATTTCTTTCAATTACCAGAGGAAATGCGTCTGGAACATTGTATTGAACGGATAAAGGTTTAGGGTACTATATACCCATTTAGCTGCAATAAAAATTAAAAAAAAAAAAAATCCAGGCCTCTCTGAAAACTTTTGATCTATTTTTTTTTTTTAATCAGAGTAAATTGATAAAGACATTTGTTTATATTTTATTAATACTAAATCCTGTTTGAGAATGAGTAAATATCAATTGAGAATGGGTTTAATTGCATGAAGCAAATAAATTGTCCAATTGATTATTTTAATTTTCAGAAATTCACATGTATTTTATTCTTTGAGGTTATGTACTGAATAATTATTATTTTTCTTGATTAGATCTAATAATATTAGCAAAATTGACTAGTTATTTAGAGATAAAAATTGACTTATTTGTTTGATTTTAATCGTGACTTAAATGAACGTAGCAATACGTTAGTAATATTGAACACACTAGGGTTCATTTTATGAATGGGCTACCAATTACAGATATCTTCTGCACAAAACGGACACCAATAAATTAATCTACCACACTCACATATATGTATATGTACATAATATAGCAGGCAGTATAATGTTCTCTAATCGAAAACAAATTACGTACGCTCCATGAAGGACATCTTTGTGAACATAACCTCACTCTGCGTAGGTCAGAAGTGGAAGAGAACGTGATGCCAATATTAAGTGGAGATTCGAGGGTCAGAGTAAAGTTGGTTAAGGCCACCCCCTCCCCCCATCGATAAGGGAAACTTGTTGATCCTGTGACAGGAACTACTGGTTGCATGTCTGACCGACATGTTAAGTTACTTGTCTATGATCTATTCGGCATTATAAAAATGTTATTCACTTGAATAAATTATATTATACCCCTGCTAGCTTTTCTCGTAATTACATTAATATTTTTTATTTATTTATTTTTTTATTTGTTCATAAGACAACGATCGTCAAGATATGGGCGAATATGGATTTTGAATGAGTGTGATGAGTGTAGACGAGCGAATGTGTTGTAGACGAGCGAATTGTTACAAACTAAGGCCGACTATTCCTTAGAAAGTGTCATTAATTAATAGCCCAATGACAAATGATCAGTCGGTGGTTAACAGCTGATCCTTCTCAAAATGTATTATGACTCTGATTGGGATCGAACTGAGAACCTTTAGCACATGAAGCTGGGATTGAACCAACTATGCTACCGACCAATTAGTGCACTATACACCATAAAAACAAGATAATGAATATCAACTTTTGTTTTTATTTATCATTTGATTATCTGATTTGTTAATGAGCTTATTAAAAAAAAATGAGAGGCCGGTCTTCTTTCAAACCTTACTTTGTTCGTTCCCCATTGATGATTCATATGTGTGAACTGATCCAGTTAGAGTACGGGGGAGAACCAGTACTGTACAAGGAACCAGTACTCTACAAGGATTACATTACCGATAGCAAGTTCCAGTCAAGGCCAGGATTGATCTCTCACTCCTACTTCTTCCTAGCACCGTAGACTACTGGGCCAACGGCTTCCCCAATGTTATTTTATTATTATTTAACTTGAGCGTATAACAGGTTGGGTAAGAGATATTGTATAACACATATGTAATAAAACACAAGAACTGCATAATGATTAGTTGCAAAATGTGTAAGCCATCGCTTTGGTGTTTGATTTTGACAAACTATGTCTGTCATTTTAGACTTGATAGAAACCACAAAACAGCTGTGATTTAACGTTTATATAACACAATATAAAAATGGTTATTGTTCAAAGTACTTAACCTGTTTTATGTACAGTTTATGTAATAAGATCTAGGCACATATTCAGTAAGTGACCGTATATTAAACACTATTCAATTTCCTTTTCTATACCTCTTTTTTATTATGAATTAATTAATAGAAGTACGATATACATGGCAAGCACTGATAAAAATGTGCTCAAAATAATTAGGTAAATATTATAACATTTGACCATTGTTAGCTGGTAGGTCACCAAATGTAGTTTTGTAGTAAGAAATATAACAAGCTGAAAGAAAATTAAACTAAAACCAAATAAGGCCTACTAATTATTGCATTTTGTCATAACATACCTAAGCAATTCTTACTATTTATTTCATAGTAATATTTTGAACTCTTTTTTGTTAATATTGTAATTCAAGCTAATTATTTTTGGACGTGCTTTGAGTTTTTGATTATCTTTGCTATCTGATTGAGTCTCTGTTGATCATATAAAACTTAACTAATAAAACATGTTTTAGAATTAGTTTAAAAGAAAAAAAAAACGTAAGATTATAAGAGTATTGTCAAATGATTTATAGTGAAGGTTGACCTTTTTTATATCAATTGTAAGTAGAATGCACACCAAATATGCTGATAGCAATGTGCGAATATGTATCGTGTTTATTTTTTGCTGCTATTGGTGCTAATATTCTCCAGAGAATTCTGTAATGTTATGCAATGAATCATCAAAAATCTCTATAACTGAAGATACATTGTAATCTTTGAGAGAGCCAGTGGCCGTGCAGTCTAAGGCGTCAGGACTTAGGACTTGAGTTAGAGATAACACAGGTTCGAATCCTGGACTTGGCTGTTAGTTTTTATCGTAAATATTCACCTTCTATGTACTGGATCTCGAATTGTCTGAAAGGTTTCCCGCTCAAATCATTTAATTTTATATGTTAATTGGAGTAATGTGAAGTAAGGTTATTAGAGGATATTTGCCTCTCCTTACAAAATTTAAAAAATCTTATATTGCTTGGTTATTAAATTTTAATGACTCATTGATATGTATTTTGTATATAAGTACAACAAAGTTTCAGAAAAAGAAAAGAAATAAAAATTATATCTTCTATTGAAAAATCTTTCCTAATTATTAGTTTTAAAAACAAACAACCGTTAAAATCCACCAGGTGAGAACAAAGCAAACTACCTCAGTCCAAAAAAGGAAATTAAATGCTAAATCTTGGCAGTTTGGAGATGTGATAATCAGTAAGGAGGGAAGTTTCCAGATGTTTATTAACGTACGATAGACGGAGGCTCAAGATGGCTTAATTTATTAGCGCCACAGTTGGCATCCCTTCTTTGGGAATATATCTTCTGTTAACAGTACTGTCTTTGGTTACTTTACCCCTTCCCTGTATCACGACAAACTTCTGCACTCTTTATAAAAACATTCTTAACTGAATAGAGTAATGAAAACATTACCCGCTGCGTGTATGTGTGTAATTATAGTAAATTTGTTGGAAATTTCCTAAGTTTCTAGTAAAAGAAAATTAAAATTCATTTTCTATAATTTTTTTGAAAATTGTTGATTGACAACGTTTTGATGTTTTGTTGTTTGTGTTATAATTTTCATTTTTATTAATTTGTAGTTTTTACAAATAAAGAAAAACTACTTTATTATAAAGTCAATATTACTTTATAGCTTTGTAGTTGTTTAAGGTTTTTTAATACTTATATGTTTTGACTCACTCTTGTACATTTAGTTCTAATTGAAACGTTATACAAGGTCGTAAGTAAGTACCACCTGAAGACGACAGAAGTGTTTATACGTATCGAAACGTTGTGTTTTTTAAACACTGGAAGTATTGGAAATCTCCAACAAATTAACAATTATGAACAGTTATTTACTATATATTTATAGAGTTTTACAAATTATACAGTATAAACAGCAAAGAGGGATCATAAGGTTTAAGTGGGAACAACAAAAGGATATAGTGAGGCCACCAGAAGGATTTAGTGGGAGGACCAAAAGGATATAGTGAGGCCACCAGAAGGATTTAGTGGGAGGACCAAAAGGATATAGTGAGGCCACCAGAAGGATTTAATGGGAGGACCAAAAGGATGTAGTGAGGCCACCAGAAGGATTTAGTGGGAGGACCAAAAGAATGTAGTGAGGCCACCAGAAGGAATTAATGGGAGGACCAAAAGGATGTAGTGAGGCCACCAGAAGGATTTAATGGGAGGACCAAAAGGATGTAGTGAGGCCACCAGAAGGATTTAGTGGGAGAACCAAAAGGATGTAGTGAGGCCACCAGAAGGAATTAATGGGAGGACCAAAAGGATATAGTGAGGCCACCAGAAGGAATTAGTGGGAGTACCAAAAGGATGTAGTGAGGCCACCAGAAGGAATTAGTGGGAGGACCAAAAGGATGTAGTGAGGCCACCAGAAGGAATTAATGGGAGGACCAAAAGGATGCAGTGAGGCCACCAGAAGGATTTAATGGGAGGACCAAAAGGATATAGTGAGGCCACCAGAAGGATTTAATGGGAGGACCAAAAGGATGTAGTGAGGCCACCAGAAGGATTTAGTGGGAGAACCAAAAGGATGTAGTGAGGCCACCAGAAGGAATTAATGGGAGGACCAAAAGGATGTAGTGAGGCCACCAGAAGGAATTAGTGGGAGTACCAAAAGGATGTAGTGAGGCCACCAGAAGGAATTAGTGGGAGGACCAAAAGGATGTAGTGAGGCCACCAGAAGGAATTAGTGGGAGTACCAAAAGGATGTAGTGAGGCCACCAGAAGGATTTAATGGGAGGACCAAAAGGATGTAGTGAGGCCACCAGAAGGATTTAATGGGAGGACCAAAAGGATGTAGTGAGGCCACCAGAAGGATTTAATGGGAGGACCAAAAGGATGCAGTGAGGCCACCAGAAGGATTTAATGGGGGGACCAAAAGGATGTAGTGAGGCCACCAGAAGGATTTAATGGGAGGACCAACAGGATGTAGTGAGGCTACCAAAAGGACTTTGTGGGAGGACCAAAAGGATGTAGTGAGGCCACCAGAAGGAATTAGTGGGAGCACCAAAAGACACGTTCAACATTTATACGTAATATATGTTGTGTATTAGATTGTTGTGTATAGTGACAGTGTATGTATCAATTTCATAATAATCATATAGCATTTCATCTCCCACATTCCTAAATTATTGCTCTTTATACACACTCCTCATTATTGACAGTACTCGCTTCGCTACGGAGTGGAACTCAACGTGTGTTTAACCTTCCCTCCGTAGTTCTTTCTGAACCATCACATAAATATAAAATATCAACCTGTTGCCGTCATCCTAGATAACAAAGTTTTATAGTCTGGAAACCCCTGTAAATCCCTTAGATGGGATGCAAAGCAGTGCAATAAAGTCAGAGGTAGTAGAAAGTACTTCTAACATTTTACTATGAAAACCAAATTAGCTAAGTTTTTGTGAAATGCTTTTCTTGTTTGTATTATCTGTCAAAAATAAATTATTAATATACATTAATGTCATTGAGAGGCTATTACTATCTCTTAGGAATATAATTTCTGAAAATCCTTTCATAGTGGATCTCTATGAATCAAAAGCTTACACCCCTCCAAATTTCATCAAAATCAGTTCATTGATTCTGAAGAATTTAAAATAAGTGAGTACTTCGTTTTTTGTTGATATATATATTAAGATTTATGAGTAATAACACCACATTACACAAGTATATCGGTTGCGTCTGATTTTATACACATTCAATGTTATGATATACCTACATTAACATTAGTCAGTTAAGTTTTCGTGTGTCAGTCATGTATCCATTCGTATATAACACTTGTGTAACACTCACTGTCTTAAGATATGTGTTTCAAGTTGCCTTAGTAAGTGGAAAACCCCATTCCCGCCAATACCTCTCTGCGCACTGGACGGAAACACTGAGCCGATTTTGATGAAAACTTTCTTTATTGTGTTTTGAGATTGAAGCTATTCATAATAAGTAAGGCAGGCACTTATTGCAAAACCGTACGTAAGTTTGAGATCAGCAAATAACTTCCCTCTACAACCCTTCAAAATTAAAAACTAGTAAAGTATAAGAAATTTATTTCTAAATATTATACCCAAATAGCATATAAAGCTTAAGATTGGCATTACCACTTTTTTAAATCATATAATGACTAGTCAATTTCAAACTAATTTGTCGCTTCTCTTCGTTTAAACTATATACAAAAAATAGGATCAATGATAAATGCCTCTCCCTAATATCAGATTCACTAAAGCGTTAACGACACCATTTCGTTATTATGGTTTATGTAATATCTTAACTCACAAAATATAAGTACTATACTATAAATGATTAATATTTACTTATATGTGGCTATAATGCGTTTAAATATTAGGAATTTTAATTAATTCTTCCACGAAAGTTAAAAAAATTTTTTATTTTAGATATGAGATTGATTATGTGGTGCTTTATTTATTCTACTATTAGGTTTAAAACTTCCTATGTTTTTGAAATATAGACTATAAACTGACTTTTTTTAGTTTAACATTAAATATGAAAAGTAATTAATTCATTAAGATAAATAGAATAATGGCATGGAAAAAATAATGATAAAATATTTGGTATGTGAAATTACGCTGATGATTCTGAGGTCTGAAGCGCCCATAAAGGGTTCTGCCCTGGTTTGGCTGTAGCTATTGACTCCATCATCCTGTAGGTCACTTCCGGTTGGCTATAAATGGCAGCATGCTGAGCATCCTTCACGACGATATCCAAGAGAAGGTTGTCAGCAGTCTTGAACCATCCCACAACTTGGTCGTTCAAATACCAGATCTTCCTGGAGGCCTTAAGATAATCATTTTGCCCTGACCATTTTAAATCACGCAATACGCACTCAGAAGACGTGTACATGCACACTATATCTAAATTACCACTGTAAATACCCACTATGTACTTTTTGGTTTTTAGCAGTTTTTGTATTTCAGACGCGAATGGTTGAGCAATCGTTTTCCTTAGACTAAAGTATACTTCTGTGTTAATATCCACAAACCCTTGGGATCCAACGTGGAGTTGAGTCTTGATGTTTGTTGTGTTAAGGTACATGTCGTAATTGCTGGGGTCTGGAGATTCTGTCAGAATATTGTAGTTACTAGGGATGTCGGTTTTCGCTTCAATCAGATCATTCACAATGTAGTTCCAGTCTTTGAATGCGGCTAAATAGGACTTCATCTTTACGTGTTTCTTCAAGCGAAGCTGAGATGCATATAATTCATCTCGCAGAGTTGCGTCAGCTATTCCTACCTGATACAGAAAGCTTGCGTAGTCATGGCAATCCAACTTCACAAGCGGATTGCCCATTATTATTCCTTTCATGTTGATACGCTCACCATTCTTGGAGTTTTTCTTGTCTATGAGAGCACCCAAGGCTGGTAGGTAGTGGCCGGCAAAAGACTCTCCAGTAAGAAAGAACTTGTTCTTTCGCAACTCAGGGAATAATTTGAAGAACTGTTTCAGTGCTGAATGCAAGTCTTCGGAAACGGTAGAAATACTTTCCGGGTAGCATTTTCTGTTGTTTGCAAAACTAAATCCTACTCCAACAGGATTGTCTATGAAGAGTAAATTAGCAAAATTGATCCAGGATGTATTTCTCGCTTGTAATCCTTCAGGAAAGCTATTAAAGGGACCGATAAGCTTAAAGAGTCCGAACATAGAAGAAGCCCCAGGACCTCCCTGAAGCCAAAGGATAACCGGAGCGTTCTCCCAGTCCTTCACAGCAGGGAAGAACCAAAAGAACAAATTCTTATTACAAAGAATTTTATTCTCGTCAACTGCAAAGTACCCCGAATAACTCAACACGTCTCCTAAATCAGGTTTAACTCTTGACAACTCTCTTGCCTTTTCAACATCATCAATTTTCAAATAAGGGGTTAAAATCAATGGATCTGAAGAGGCATCGTTTACACTAACACACCACAGAATACAGAATAGTATGCAGCTCACTTTACACATAGTTGACTATCGGAATACTCGCAATAGCTACTCTAACACTCAACGGACCTTGATGGTACAACTATGGCTGGAGTTGTGATTGCAATATCGAATTGTTTATCGGTTGTTGGCTTACCGCAATTATATGGTATTTAAGTATTATATTGGTTGCACAGATGGTCTGAGAACAGTTCTTGGTAATTATTTTAGCTAGACAAATTAGCAGATAAATACACTGTAATTAGCTATGATTAAAACAAATTAAGGGAAGTCGTCTCATACTTTGTACGTAACTGACCTAATTGAACTAATATTAGTAATAAGTTTTGTGATGTGTGCTTTTTAAATACCATGTTTAATGAAACTGTTAATCAATATGTGATCAAGTTAATAATTAGGAGTCTTAGGATGCTAACAGTGATAAGGTTAAACTTCTAGAATGAATCTTCTTTGAGTAGTCAACACTGGGCCAACCAGCAACGCTGAAGTATCTAGTTCAAGCTGGTTCTTCCTTGTGAGTTTTCCCCTTCGTGAGATTTTTTATCATACATTTTATAATGCCATCCCTGTGTATTATCCGCCCAATTACCTTGTCTGGATATTCTTCCACAATGATCATTTTTATATAACTTTTAAATTTTCTAAAAAATCTCCCCATTTGTGACTTTTCTAACCCAAATAATTTTCAAAATTCTCCGATAACATCAAATGTTGAGTCCTTACATTCTTTACTCGTCTTGTTCCTGACCGTCTAGATGTAATAATACACGCTGATAACCTTCTGATCGGAACTTACGTACATTAATTCTTAACACTGCCTTGCATGTTTATACTTGAGTCTGTGCTATTTTGCTACTTCAAGTGTGTTCTTACACGGGGCAGTGACATTCACAACTACCCGACAAGAGGCCGGGAAAACTACAGAGTTGCCCAATATAGGCTTCAACCGTACAACCGTCTGCCATCACAGATGGTGGTTCATTTTCTAAATAAACTTCCGAACTAATTAACTCTAAGTTGAGGGAGTACCTTTTTCCGAAGCTTTCTACAGTGTGTGTGAGTTTATGGAACATATATTGTCTTAGATAAATACATTTTATTCATTCCAGCATTCTATAACAATGGCATTTATAAAATTAAAATTAATCTTGAATAATGTGATTTTTATAAAAAATAAATAAGAATAATTATGACGCATGTAATACAAAAAATGTTTGTCAAACACAATAAATATTATGTATATGTTCATTACTTTAACAAGAAATGCCACAAAATTCATTCTATCACCACATCGAGCTATTTTGTACAAGAATAAACCATATTTTATTGGGTAGAATCTAAATAACCACTTTCTGAACAGAGACCTGACCACGTAGAGCTCTGGAAAACAAGCTAATCCTGTTTTTCATCCAGCGATATTGTTAAATCAGAATATCCGAAACGAGGTGGTATTTGTGTACAAAACAATAGCAAACTTCCATATTTGTATGGTTGACAGAAATACAATACAAAACTAGGAGCCCAGCTTCTCTTCATTGAATAAGATGGTGACACTGAATCTTAATGTATATTTATTTGTTGCGTGTTTCAAAACCACGTTGAGGGAGGAATACAAAACATAGGACTGTAACATAGTATTAAAAAAATACAATATGTACAACAAAAAAACACAATTTGTACCATTACTTTATTTTAACACATTACGGACTGCACACACTTTTATTAAAGTTAGACAATTTTCTAAGAATTTGTTCTGAGTTTAAAAAAAAATAGTCAAGAAATCAAAGTTGTGAGAAACTAAGTCTTCTTCCTCAATATTTTATTAAAGTCATAATTTCAACAACAATTGTTATGTTATCTTCCAAAAACTGAAGCTATAAGTACAATGCCCCATCGGAATAGCCTTTTCGAAAGTAAGCCCATTTATTTTTTTCTAATTAAAGATAAAAGAAAATTGGGGGATTAAAATTTTTATGAAATTGAAATTCAGGCCTTACAACTCTCGACAGATTTCATTTTTTAATAACAGTTTTTTACATTACAGACCACGCAAGCCAAACACGCAAGCCATGAATAACTCCTTACAGTATATCTTTTTTTAATTTCCTTCTTGTTTACTAGTTAAAAATTTCAACCTCAGTGAGTTTTTATTCCAATGGGAATACTCACGGTTCTATATGTGTCACATAAATAAACAGAATATTAATCGATTTATCCAGTTTATAATTGAGTTGTAAGAACACGCATGCCAGTTATCGAATGTTTCTTATTCAGGGATTATTTGCTTCAGTGAGTTTACAATTGACCATGCGGTAGTTTTGTAAACCGAACTGAGTAAAAGTATACCTGGTTGATATAAATCATATAAAATTGGCAAATTCTCTTTTCGCAAATAAAATCGTCAACCGGCCGGATCTTTAAGCAAACATTGATCAACAGCTCCATGTTTCCCCTTGTGCTTCATTTTAAAATATGCAGATCATATTACATGCAGCGTGTCTGATTTTTGAGCAACCCCCCCCCCCCTGCCTTTCATCGCAGAGTCGCTTCCTCTGTTATTCTGCCGCAGCATATTCCCTTTCATTTACACCCTCTGTGTATTCGAGAGGCAGAACCTTTTAATACATTTGCATTTTGGAGCATTTTGAACGGGGAAGTTTAGTGATACAGAAGCTGTGGAAACACGTAAGAGATTATGTAAAAGCTCCCCTTCAGATAAAGTGGTGGTATTTATATGTTCCAACCACAGTGCAAGTGAGGAAATTACTTGTTTAGTAAGTACGAAAAATATCTACGATACTGAGGACGTTGATCTTCATAATAAGTGCTAAACACAAACTACGATACTGAGGAAGTTGTTCTTCATAAAAAGTACGAAATACAAACTACGATACTGAGGAAGTTGATCTTCATAATAAGTACGAAATAAAAACTACGATACTGAGGAAGTTGTTCTTCATAATAAGTACGTAGTTCAAACTACGATACTGAGGAAGTTGTTCTTCACAATAAGTACGAAATGCAAACTACGATACTGATGAAGTTATTCTTCATAATAAGTACTAAATACAACTACGATATTCAGGAATTTGTTATTCATAATAAGATTAAAACACGACTAAATATGCTGACAAATTTGTCTTATATAATAGATACATAACAACAGCACTAAATTGTTTTCTATAATATAACAAGCAAATACATATAATAGGCCTAAACCTGAAAAAATTTCAACATACAAAATAAAAACGAAATAAATACAACAGTATTAAGAAATAATGTTTCACATAAAAGTACAAAAACATACAGAATAACATGTTAGAATGTATTCTTTATAAAATGTCTACACAAAGAATGAGTAATTTATGGTGTACTATATTTATTAAACATAAATACAAACACTGAAGAAGTTGATCTATCCCAAATTCGCATATACAATTTATAGTAGAAAAGCATTTGACCTGTATAAAAAGTAACAAAATAATAGAACACTACATTATGACCTTTTTATATTATAAATACAGATCACATAGAAAAACTCTGGGTAATTTGTCTCGTACAATTGCAGTGTACATAAATTATACTCTTGTATGATAACAACAAAATACATAGAATAAACCTGAGAAAATATCTACATATATAATAAAATCGTGACAAATGCCGAACGTTACATCGAACAGTAATGCTAGATTCCACTAATTTCATATTTACGAAATATATAAAATAACAAGGCAGAATCGTCCTATATAAAATTCAACGCATTTGGAATAACAGTGAAGAAGGTGCCTATGTAATATGCACGTGACACGTCAGATAAAAAGAAACAGAGGTTTATTTCATATAGCCGCATTGAACTCCTCAGTGGCAATTATAAATGGATCACAACTAATTAAAAATGAACATCTTTATTTATATGTGGTAATCCAGTAAATGTTACGTTTATTCTTGAGAATTTGTAGGAATAAAGCTAGGGACTAACAAAGTGTATATTTATTTATTTATTCGTAAGACGCCGATCGTCAAGATATAGGCGAATATGGATTTCGAATGAGTGTGATGAGTGTAGATGAGCGAATGTAGTCATTGTTACAAACTAAGGCCGACTTATTCCTTAGAAAGTGTCATTAATTAATAGCCCAATCACAAATGAACAGCCGGTGATTATCAGCTGATCCTTCTCAAAATGTATTGACTCTGATTAGGATCGAACTGAGAACATTTAGCACATGAAGCTGGGATTGAACCAACTACGCTACCGACCAATTAGCGTTGGCATTCCATCATCTGCATGGTAAACTAGAGAAGTAACTGTTCGAACTCAACATATGTATGTTGATATATATAATGTAAATAAAAAATATTTACAGTGCTAAACAAGAATTACAGTGTAATAGTGCAATATACATAGTTGATTTTGCAAGTCCATAGGATTTTTTTAATTCGTAAATTTTAAATGAATTTAGGATTATGTGTAAAATAGGTATTTTGATAAACGTATGAATGTTCAGCGTACTATTGTATACGACCTCTGTTTCCTCCTTCTCTGTGGTGATACAGAGATTAACGTCTTTGATTTTACTATAAATAGGTTTTATGTTTTTTTTATTTTTTATGGTTTCCTTATTATATAACATTTACCATATATGTTGCTTCAATTTACTATTTTTTTCCAAACGAAGATGCTGCAGTTGGATTACAAAGGTCAAGGTTGAATTCTTATACAATGGTTATTTTTTTACCATTTCTTTTTTAATTTTATTTATTCACATGAATATAGTTTGCTTATTTGATCATATAAACAGAGGCTACTGTTTATATGATCAGTAATGTACAAGATTTTTACAATAACTTTTACCTAATTTCAATAAATGTGGTTTTTCGCTCATTATTCTCGTGAAAATAATCATTAAATACATTAAAAATACATTTGGTAATGGCAACCATGTCCTATTTGTTTGAACAAATTGGTTAGCTGATTAGGTAAATTCCAGTTTTAAAATACATAGTTAATGTAATTGAAAAAAATCACTGCTGACAATTCAACTTAGAAAATGGAGTCAGTTGAGTATCCTAATTGTATGGCCTTTTTAGTTAGAAACCATTTTAGTTTACTTACATTTAATTTTATGTAAAGGTGGGCTTTATTTGTGTAATTTTAGTTTATAAACATTTATTATTTATACATTTTGATATATCACCATGATATATAGAATAAATGTAACATTTTTTACCTTCAAATCTCAAATGGCTACTATGAAACGTCAATGTGCAGTTACTCCAACCCACCCTACGTAGTAGCTAAGTTAGGGATTTAAATTGAATGAAAAATAAAATACATTTGTATTTGTAATGAAAAAGAGAAGTTTTAAGTTCTTCGTAAAGGATTGTTTGATTGGCAATCCCTGTAAAAAACTTTTCTCTCATCTGGTTGAAGTTTTGTCTGTCGTCTTTGGGAAAGTTTACAGGTGAAATCTAGACGCTCATTTGGTGATTTTGAATCTCTGCTCGTAAATTAATGGTCATCAAATATTGTTATAAATTACTTTGTCTACTGTCGTATGGATGTTATCAAAAAGTAGTTTTTAGGCTGTACCAAACTTAAATGTTCTTCTGCTTTTATTTGTTTAAATAGATAAAAATCGTGGTAGGAAACGATATTTATCAATAAACTTAAATATTGTTACAATGAAACAAGAAAATTAGCTTCTTATAATTGATAACAAATTATCGACATTTTGTCAATCGCTGATCTTTATTTTATAAATTTCTTATCTGGTAATGTTGTTGTGAAACAAGGGAAAGTTTATTAAATTTGTTATTGGTTAAAAAATATTTACAGTGCTATACAAGAATTACAGTGTAATAGTGCAATATACATAGTTGATTTTGCAAGTCCATAGGATTTTTTTTAATTTGTAAATTTTAAATGAATTTAGGATTATGTGTAAAATAGGTATTTTGATAAACTTATGAAAATGAAATTATAGATATAAAGATACTTACATTTTTAAAGGAAGATTGATGACTGGAGTTTTATTATTATATTTTTTTAAATTTTTATTGCCATGAATATGTTTTATATTTTTTAACGATACAAATAACAAAATATATCTAATATTTTTAAAAGGCGAGTCATTAATAGTTATAGTATTGATATATAACAGGAGGTATGTCGTTTATTATATTTAACATTTTTTCTTGGTAACTCAATAAATGAGGAAAGAATTATATTATGTTTTTATTAGTGAAAACCCCAGGAAAATTATGAAAAAAAAAGAAATATATTCGTAAATATAGTGTTGTGGGTGCTCAAATTGTGCTTTTCTATCTTTCTTACCATTCGATTTGCCTTCCCTTCAGGTAAAATCTTCTTACCATCTATTTTAATAACGTGTTCTTTATAAAATAGAATATTTCAATCAAGTTATATCCATTTTCAATAATATATATCAATAGATAGGTTAGTATCTGTATTATTGTTTACTAATAAATGATGTATTTTCATTATTTATATACGAAACGAAATCAAAAATACAAATCTTTGAGACTTTATGAAACCGAGAAAAGTTTTAAATTACAGAAAGTATTACGCCAACTTGGTCTAAAGTTACCTCCCAGGCGGTAGTAATAAATTAAAACTATCTTTGCCTCTGTCGTCTTTGCCAACTAGACTTCTTTACGTCTTTGTTTCCGACGTCATTGCCAATAAGCTGAGCGAAATTACCTTCGTGTAGGACTTGTAATCCAGTTATCTGACTTATTCATACCTTGAATAATTTTACCAATGACTAAGAGAGAGGAATAGATTTGATACTATGTATATTTTACAACTTGTAATAATATTGCAGTTAATTTTTGTAATTAGTTAATTTTTTATGTAAAAGAGAGTAGGCTATAACATTTATTTGTGTGTTTGTGGAAATAAGTTTACGCAGTCTGCACTCTTGCGCTCCCAAGTCAAAGTCTGACAGTCTAGCGGCTAAAAACCTCTTTTTCTCTGAAGACACTATCCTCAAACTGTTAAACCACAAGTAAAGCTACACAGTTTTTAAAAAAATCGTAAAAAATAAAACACACACACAATTAACAGAAACAACATGTTTCCTGTTGCTTTTAATAGTCCTATAATACAGTTGACACAGTCCTATAATAATTGGCTAGACACATCCCATTGATTGTTGTGGGAGTTTCAAACACTATAGGTAGATTTGTGTGAATACCCTCCTTTATGTATGTTTGTGTGTATTTATTGTTATGAATGATTGTTTAAATTAAAGCCTTAGATTAATTAATTTTAATACTGACGTTTGTGATACAATGTTTTTTTTAAATTGTTCGTGCAATAAAGGATTTATTATTATTATTCTAATGTTAACACAATCACAGATCAAGGCCGGAGGCCGAGGGGACTAGTGACTGACGGGGCTGTCATGCAGAGCGTAAATGGGTGTCCCATAGTTTCATATAATAATATAAATATTCACATGGTTTCTTTTATCAATATCACTTATAATAGTGCCGTTTAGTATAATTACCTCTTTGTCATCCAACGAAATATAATTCTCAAAATGAGTATTATCAACTCGATAGTCGATATATGAAATATTACGATAAAATTTAAATAACAGATGATCAATAAATAACGATAAAATCAAATCGATTTTGTGAGGAAGAACAATTGGAAGCTGAAAGTACACGAGCGGAAATACAAGAGAAACGACTGGTGCATACCAATACCCAAACACACTAAGCTCCTCTCTCCTGTTTGTGAAATCAACTTAAAAGTAACTTATAACAAAATACTATAAAAAAGGAAAGTGTCATGTATATTCAAAAAATAGGTAAAGTTTAACGCACTAAAGTTACTGTTTTTGTACCATAATTTAGCATTTGAGTTAATCCTTTAAGTCAATAACAAACAAGATTAATTCTAAACATTTCTTATAAAACTGTAAATTACACGTATTTTTTTGTTTTACAAAGTACGCATTTGGTTAAATATTTGTATTTTTACCACATCATATTCAAGGCCGTAACAGAAGTAACAGAAAATCTCCATAATGCAAATGTTAAATAAAAATAAAGACATCTTATAAACGTAAATTTTTTAAAATACACCATTATCAACAGCTTCCTGAGATCTTATATTACTTGTTATTAGACACCTTTTTTATTTTTTTAAATATTTTTTTTTCAAAATAAAACAAAACAGTTAGAAAACATCTCTTCACTAGAAAGCATAAAACATTTTGAAATACATATGTTAAAAAAATTTAAGCGTGAAACGTCTTCAAGTGAAGAATGTTTAACTTCAAAACGCGGGCGTCAGCTACTGATAAACGCGCTGCCTGGTGGCCAAGCGGGGAAGGAGAGTCAACCTGCCATGACCGTTCAAATCAGGAAATCACACAGTGGTTTGGGGACAGACGAACAACCTATCTTCTAATAATCGACAGAGTTGCAAGTAATTCCAAAGCCAACACTAGGTAGATAGCTGGAGACTCGAATGTGACAAAATTATTCACTGGAGAAGATTGTTAAGGTGACAATGAAAGGGCAGGTGGAGTACATATCTGCTCTATAGAATGTATTTACTTGTTCTAACCAAAGTAATATGAAAAGAGGTTCATCGCTGATGTGACAGTTGGATCTAAAGCTAGCCTTCTAATCCTATTGATTGAATATTACTTTCGCAACGTTTTCTATCAGTTATCAAGATTATTCTAACCTTTTGTAATTGTGTATATTTTATCAAAAGCACTCTTAGTTATAGAACTAATATGAGATTCGTATAGTGATAATCCCATAATTACTAACTCTTGTAGGTGGATTACGGTGCAAATGCAAAAATAACGTATTTTTTAATAACATTGAAATATATAGCTTTAAAGTTTGATATATACTTCAAACATTAAACCTAAAGTAACGAAATGCATGCTAAATCATAAAATCATGCAAACGTGCACACGCCCTTGGGTTACAAGTGTAGGGTTAATATAGCTGTTACTATATTATTCGTTGTGTATTGTAGGGGAGACAGAGCCAAATATATTTTATAGATCACGTGTGTTTTAGTCATAATATTTATAATAGTTGTCTCTAACTACGTATGTTTTTGCACTGTCAATGGCTTGGTGTTGATGTTACATAAAATTACTTACAACTTCAATTTTACTTTTCTCTGCAGTAGCTAATGTATGACGTGCATCTCCCGCAACGTCATATGAACGAAATGGCAGTTGGAATGAATAAGGAATTCACAGAAACCCTATGCATTTTTGAAAGCATGTGAAACTATGGTACACCCCTTTACGTCAATCATAAAAACAATGTTTTGTTAACATTTGTCTATGACAGTAGAACATGTTATTTTATATCAATTGTTAACAGTTCATTTCTGAGCAGATATTCAAAATCACCAAATGAGCGTCTATATTTAGCTTTTAAATTTTTTCTATTATGTTTGGTCTGTGGTATTATTATTATTTTATTTATTTTTTTTTTTTTTTTGTTTACTGTTATTTACGCAAGATGCTTACTATACCGTCAATATTAACCTAAGGGAGATCGATCCTTAACGTTAATCGATCCTTAACATCCATCCCACAAGCAAATGTTAGATGGAGCTCCTGGGAATTGAACCCATGACACTCTGCATATGTACCAGAAGCACTACCCACTAGACAGACTAGCAAGAGGCATAATTTATTGCTATAATAATGCACATAAGTTCCAAAAAGTAGGTTAAGTTTATCAGCTTATATGATTACTTCTGGACGGTCGAGAACAAGGCAAGCAAAGACTGGAAGGATTCAAACTGCGTTTAATCTGAGAATTTTGAACATTAGTTGGATTAGGAGAGACACTAATGAGGAGGTTTTTTGAAGAGCGGGTTAAAGAAGATCATTTTGGAAGAACATCCGGACAAGGTGAGACAAAAAAATCACAAGGAAGACACTGGCTGAACTAGATGCCTCAAACCATAAAAGACGGTTTGTTTCCTATGTAGACCTCAAAAGGAAAGCAGTGAAGAAACTGAGGTGTAGTAGAACTGCTCTAAACAAATCCCAGTGTTGACTACCAAAAGAATATTAATTCTAGGCGTACAACCAAGTTACTGTTAGAATACCAAGAATCCTAAATTATTAACTCAATCACATATTGATTAACAGTTTATCTTTAACACTTGTAATTTAAAACACCTACCTACTTAACTTGTTTCGAATATTAGTTCAACTTAGGTCAGTTACGTATAAAGTACTCGTATGAGACAGCTTCTCTTGATTTTCTTTTAATCATAGCTAATTGCAGTGTATGCCTATTTAACTGCTAATTTGTCTAGCTAATATAATTATCAGCAACAGTTTTCAGACCAACTGTGATACCAATATGGCACTGAATTACTATATAATTGCGGTAAGCCAACAAGTGATTAAAAATTCGATATTGCAATCACAACTCCAGCCGTAGTTGTACCATCAAGGTCCGTTGAGTGTTAGAGTAGCTATTGCGAGTATTCCGATTGTCAAATATGTGTAAAGTGAGCTGCATACTATTCTGTATTCTGTGGTGTGTTAGTATAAACGATGCCTCTTCAGATCCATTGATTTTAACCCCTTATTTGGACAGTGATGATGTTGAAAAAGCAAGAGAGTTGTCAAGAGTTAAACCTGATTTAGGAGACGTGTTGAGTTATTCGGGGTACTTTGCAGTAGGCGAGAATAATCTTTGTGATAAGAATTTGTTCTTTTGGTTCTTCCCTGCTGTAAAGGACTGGGAGAACGCTCCGGTTATCCTTTGGCTTCAGGGAGGTCCTGGGGCTTCTTCTATGTTTGGGCTATTTGAACTTATTGGTCCCTTTAATAGCTTTCCTGAAGGATTACAAGCGAGAAATACATCCTGGATCAATTTTGCTAATTTACTCTTCATAGACAATCCTGTTGGAGTAGGGTTTAGTTTTGCAAACAACAGAAAATTCTACCCGGAAAGTATTTCTACCGTTTCCAAAGACTTGCATTCAGCACTGAAACAGTTCTTCAAATTATTTCCTGAGTTGCGAAAGAACAAATTCTTTCTTACTGGAGAATCTTTTGCCGGCCACTACCTACCATCCTTGGGTGCTCTCATAGACAAGAAAAACTCCAAGAAGGGTGAGCGAATCAACATGAAAGGAATAATAATGGGCAATCCGGTTGTGAAGTTGGATTGCCATGACTATGCAAGTTTTCTGTATCAAGTAGGAATAGCTGACGCAACTTTGCGAGATGAATTATATGAAGCTCAGCGTCGCTTGAAGAAACACGTAAAGATAAGGTCCTATTTAGCCGCATTTAAAGACTGGTACTACATTTTGAATGATCTGATTTTAGCTAAAACCAATATACCAAGTCCCTACAATATTCTCACAGAATCTCCAGATCCTAGCAATTACAAAATCTACCTTAACACATCAAACATCAAGACTCAACTCCACGTTGGATCCCAAGGGTTTGTGGATATTAACGAAGATGTATACGACAGTCTAAGCAGAACTATTGCTCAACCATTTGCGTCTGAAATGCAAAAACTACTGAAAACCAAAAAGTACATAGTGGCTATTTACAGTGGTAATTTAGATATAGTATGCATGTACACGTCTTCTGAGTGCGTATTGCGTGGTTTGAAATGGTCAGGGCAAGATGATTATCTTAAGGCCTCCAGGAATATCTGGCATTTGAACGACCAAGTTGTGGGATGGTTCAAGACTGCTGACAACCTTCTATTGGATATCGTCGTGAAGGACGCTCAGCATGCTGCCATTTATAGCCAACCGGAAGTGACCTACACATCGAGGACTTTAGCTCTGCGCGCGGAAACAAACTACTACCCATTCAACAAACAAACACAATACGTTTTACGGGTTGCGTTCACGCGCTCGCCGCTGAAATGAAGGCGCCAAAACTTCTTCCTGGGTTCTATATCGGTACACTTTACTATTTGACAGCTAAACATGTATGGGAAAAAGTATTATAAATTGAAAACATTAAATGTATTGTTGTAGCTGTATTTTTATAGTAGGTCGTAGAGTATTTAAATTTCACAAACACAAGAAACACAATATTATTATTGCTATAATTCCTGCTTCTTTGTCTACTTCATTTAAAACGACTGCAATAATATTACTTAGTCATTTTATTTTTGTAAATAGTTAGTAAAAAGTTGAGTAACTTATAAGTACTTTCTTATTATGAATGTATAATGAATGTGAATATAATATAATATGAATCTTATAATGATATATGAATGTGACTTACAATCATTTTACTTCATTAGAGTTCTTCAATCCCACTTAACTCTTCCTCCTCCTCTGAAAGACCGTCTCTGTCTGTATCAGATTCATTTCCAACTGATATAACAAAGGATTCTATAACATTGTCTATCTAGGGTTCTGCCGCTGCATAGTCTTTTTCTATCTTCTCCACGTGCTTGCACTTTCCTAACCATTCTTCTGCACCCATTCTTGATATTTTTTCTTCGCAGAGAGTTTTAGCTTGAGATATAGTACAGGACGTATTTCTCTTGGCTACATAACCTTTGACTTCGGCCCAAATTAACTCAATCGGATTGAGATCTGGGTGGTAGGGTGGGAGTCGTAAGATGTCATGACCCTCAAGTTTGACAGTTTCATCCAAGGCATATCGGAAATACCTTGGTTTATGTAGCTGCACAAGTTTGTACAGTTCAGGTAAAAACATATCGTCACTGAATGGTATTCCGTTTTTTAAAAGCCACGCCTTCATATCCTGTTTCTTACTTTTTGAAGTAGGAGCCTTTTCAATTAGAATGTTATGGTAGGGCGCATTATCGACTACCAGTACTGAATTTGGATCCAAATATGGCAATACTTTGTCCTTCATCCATTTCATAAATATTTCCCCATTCACGTTGTCGTGGTAGTCTCCACTATGGTTGCTCGCTTTCCAGCAGGTAAAAGCGTTAGGCACGAACCCTTTCTCTCCGCCCGCATGTATAATTATCAATCTTTCACCCTTAGAAATTGGAACTTGTAACCCTTTATTTGAACCATCTGACCAAGTTTTATTAGAAACGTGCGAAGATAGTATGTAAGACTCGTCTAAATAAATTATTGGACGACCTTGCTCCCTATAGCTTTTCAACGTTCTCAAATATGTTATCCGTTTTTCTCGGATTTCTGGTTTTTCAATTAACAACTTTCTATTGTTTGCTGTCTTTCTCCAAGTAAACCCTATTCCTTTAATATGCGTCTAAACTTTTATCACAACCCTGAAAGTTTATTTTTTCTTTTAGCGCCTCCCTCAATAAATTTACAGTTGGTATTCTATGTTCTTCTATATGAAAATTGTACACAAGTCTTCTCACTACACATTTATCGAAGTCATCTAAATAGGTTATTGTTTTACGTCGTTGTCGGTTTTTGTTTGGCGTAGTAAAACTTGCCTCGCACTGACCACTAACATGCTATTTTGTAAACTCACTGTTTATTTGAGTTACAACTCGCTCTGATACCCCCGTAGCTGCTGCTATTCTTTGACGAGCCTTTGCCAACGGAATATTTAAAGTTTTTCGGTCTGCCTCTTCCTTCATAAATTTAAACACGTTACTGATAATTTCGCGGCCCTGACTATGAATTACTCTATTCTTGACTAGCGACTTGAACTCATCAGTCATTGTGGAAAATTAACAAATACTACAACTAACAAAATATATCACAAATAAAATACTCGGTAACTACGGCTATATTAATAATAATCGGTGTAAACCGCACGCACTGGTTTAACAAATAACTAGGCACAACTGACAACCACACTCATCACTGTCACAGAAAAGACTGATTTTAGCCAGGAAGTAGGTAGGGTTAGTTGTTATTTTCATTACGATTCTCAGTAAGGAGGTTGTTGCAGGTGAGTCAGTGTTTTCAGGACAGAGCGCATAACACTACCCCGCTACCCCTCCCACCTATCACCACGCAGTCAAGGCCATGCGCACAGCTAAAGTCCGCGATCTGTACAGGATGATGGAGTCAATAGCTACAGCCAAACCAGGGCAGAACCCTTTATGGGCGCTTCAGACCTCAGAATCAACAGCGTAATTTCACATACCCAATATTTTATCACTATTTGTTGCCATACTGTTATTCTATTCGTCCTAATAAATTAATTATTCTTTATGTTTAAAATAAATGAAAGCAAGGATGAAGTCAGCTCCTAGTTTACTTGTATTTAAAAAATATAAGGTATTTTAGATCTAATATTAGAATGAATAAAGCATTTCTAAATCAATATCACCTCCAAAATAAAAAAATAGCATCTTTCGTGTAAGAATTACTTAAGGAATCCTTAAACGCTTCACATAAATCTATGATTAAACAATAATAATTTAAATACAGTACTTATAATTTGTGAGTTAAGATGTATCTAAACCATTATAAAGAAATGGGAACTTTCACAGTTTAATGAACCTGAAATCAGGGAGAGCTTTTATCATTGATCATATTTCTTGCTAATAGTTTATACAAAGAGAAACAATGTATGTTTATATGATATTTAGAAATAAATTTCTCATACTCTAAAAACGTTAAAGCAACCATTATTTAAAATAAAATTCTTTCGAAGTACATTAGGTTAACTAATTAAAAACTAATAAAATCTTGAAAACGTATATTTTCTTGGATACTAAGATTGTCTTTGACAAAAATGTACATGCAAGATGGTGACTGTGGTAGTATGTTTATAAATAATACAATTCTGATTTTAAGGTAGCATCTTCAAATTATTAATTTTCATTTTGAAGGGTTGTGGAGGGGAGTTATTTGCCGATCTGAAACGTACTCACAGTTTTTCAATAAGTGCCTTACCGATTATGAATAGCTTCAGTCTCAAAACACAACAAGGAAAGTTTTTACCAAAAATAGCTCAGTGCTTCCGTCCAGTGCGCAGAGAGGGAATTGAGTTTTCCACTTACAAAGGCATCTTGAATCAGATTTTTTTTACAAACTTTGACACTAATGCATAAATAACAATATATTATACACGACTGAGACACGTGGGATTATCTTACTAACCTAATACAGTTATACCATACGCAAACAATGCACATGTGTGTACTACTCTTGATTATTTGTGGCTGTAATTTGTTAGGTAATGAGGCCCGCAAACACAGCTGGTTTAAACTGCATTTCATTTACATGGCACTACACTGGCGCTCCACAATGGGCCACAAAATCAGCTGATATTTTGAGACTGAAAATGTAAGATTGGATGGGAAATCTATTTGTATATAAAATCAATGGTGATAAATCTTAATAAATATAAACAAAAAATGGCTCACGCACTCATCAAGAAATCTCCAGAACCACTGAACATTTTTTAATGACATTTATAGGGAAGTAAGTTCATGTATCATAGAGACCCACTACGGAAGGATTTCTTGAAATTATATTCATAAGTGGTAGAAACCACCCCCAACTTTTCTCTTTTTTTCATAAATGTAAAATTGGCATTACTTTAAATTAATAACTCATTTCTAACAGCTTATACCAAATATATAAACAAGACACAAATCTTGTGTAGTTTAGTTTGTATTGTGAAAGGTTGTAGGTCATTTTTACTAGTTTTGACATAATTTCACTGCTTTGTATTCCTTGTAAAGTAGGCTTATAGGGTTTTCTAGACTATAAAACGTTGCTAGTTAGGAAAACGGTGGTAAGCTGATATTTTATATTGATGTGATGGTTCCGGGGTTCAGAGAGAATCACGGAGGGTAAACAAGCGTAGATAACCACTCCGTAGTGAAGCAAGTACTGTCGGCTAGTATGTTATTAGAGCAATAATGTAGAAATTTGGCAGACGAAAGGCGATGATTATTATGAACTAGTAAAATACACTGGCATGATACATATCAATCTAATATAAACCACCTAGTTACACAAACATATCGTACGCGACTACTGTTCATGCATATAATATGGTGATTGGTGATATTTTACATAAATATATGAAAAGATCAGTAATGCGTAAATGTGACAGATGAAAATTGCATGACTTTTTAATATAAATTAGTACGATAAACTAATATTATTAATAACAATGTAATTACACATGTATCGTATTCAAATAGTCTGCCAACTGGTGTACTTGCATGTAATTCAGTGCTATTGTATATATCATAAGAGCAATAATGCATGAACGTAATAAACGGATGGACGAATACGATTAATATATCCTTACTTTTACATGAGAATAATTGTAAACACATGTCACATAATTGAACATGAGTTGAAACATAGTAGTTGTCTCCACGAATCACGATACATGAGTATGATGTTACTATCACTACTTTTATACACCCACTAAATTCTTAATGTAGTTATTTTGTACCTTAACTTAAATATTTTGGTGCTTAGAGATGTTGGTGATAAACCCCTTTGGTACCTCACTTTATCTTTATGGTGGCCTCGCCGTCCTTTGGTTTTCCCACTAAATACACAACTATTTATACACAAGTGTTTTTATATACTTAATTCTTAAAAATGGGATGGGAACAGGTCACTTTAAACGTTTTCCGACCTACCTACGTTTCAAAAATGAAAATAAATACCGTGCTACTGCGAACAGTTTATTTATGTGCATTTTATATCCAAATCATATCCTGTAAGTATATTTCTGTAACCAGATGATTGTTTATTTATGAAAACAAATGCTGTAAGCTACTTTATTTTACTTTCGCCCATAAGCGTTAGCATAGAAAAAGTATTGTGATCGTCTAAAATGTCTTTTTACAAGTAGGTCTAAAAATCCATTTCAGGGTCCCCTGAACCCAAAAAGTCTTGTTTCTAAAAATATTTTGATGTCTGTCTGTATGTGTGTCTTTCTCTGTGTATGTTCAGTTCACTGGAGACCAAACGGATGGATCAATTTTTATGAAATTTCGTATGTTGGTATATTTAGCCAGTATATCCAGACAGTTTTCATGGGCAAAAAACATACAAAAATAAAGCTTTCTCAAAAATGGCTATTGATTTTATGTTTAAGAAAGATGTAAATTATAATTTAAAATATTTTAGTAAACATTCCATGTTTATAACTTGACTAGCTTTTGAGTAATCGCAAAAAAATATATATTTGGGAATCAAACTGGTAGTTTTCAAAGTTTTTATTTTTTTAGTGTTTAGTATGGGGGAAAGTTTGTGCCAATTCTTTGGAACCATTTATTTAAGTAAACAAATAGGTAATATCAGACTAAGCCACAGCAAAGAGTGGCCAGGTTCAGCTAGTATATTAGAACCGTATATTAGAAAAGTAGTTTTCATCACTAGGAGAAAAATTAATACTTTTTGGTGCGCAATCGTATTTTACAAACGAAGTGCAGCCGAGCCAAATATTCATTGGCTTTATATTGAATAATTGTCTTGCGTCGAATTTTACTTGATTGGATATACCTAACACTCCTAAAGTTGATACACATCAGGAACATGGATGGGACGCATGACGAAATAGTCTTGTATAAGAATGCGAACCTCTGACACTAGCCAATACATGTAACACGTGTTGTGATGCCTTGTGCGATAGCGGTAGAGTTTCACTGTTCTAAAGATATTTACGATAGAATTTAAATGAAAATCGTATTTATTAGGTGGGATGGTACGGTACCACCTTACGAATTTACCCACCCACCTATTTTTACACGTGGAATGACATAGACCCACCCGCCCTAACTTACTTATACATTTGTATTAACTCATACAGTGGTATTGACCTCCCCGCCCATCCATACACATATAATTGTATTGACCCACCTATCTATCCATGCACATACAGTGGTATTAACCCACCCACCCATACATACACATACAGTGGTATTGACCCACCAGCCCCCCTATACACGTATAGTATTATTGACCCACCCACCTACCCATACACATACAGTGGTATTCTTAAATCACGAATAAGAAGGGGATTGAACAATGTTCGTTTTATCAAGGTATTGGTGATAGCGAGGTTCGTGGTCGTGAGGTTAAAACGGGCAACATTCGTAGTAAGAGGTTTATTACTGTAGAACAACTCGTTTACTATACTGTAAGTATAATTAATGCACTACGTATATCTACATCTACAGTATCACATTTCTTACTAGTACTACATTGATCACATTCATCTTAAATTCAACATTTAAGGCAGTGCATTTCTTTTTCTTATTACCATGAGATTCACAACTTTATTGTTCATTACACTGAACGGTACTAGACACTCAATAAAATCAAACTAAACTGAACTAAATCTGTATTGTCTAATGCCATCTATAAATCCATAATTCGCTTCAAAAGGAAGTTAAGTTTCCCTGTTTCGACAAGATTGAATTGGAAATATTAATTCGTCTTACAGAGGTTTTGACCGTAGAAATTCGCCTTATAAAGGTCGTATTCGTGGTACTGTATTGAGGCGTTTGGCTCTTCATAATCGCACTATAAGTCTTTCTCGTTGTCCTGAAAATCGAACAAAATTCGTACTATGCGGTAGTTGGTCCTTAAAATTCGTTATATAAAAGAACTTTTAACATTGAGTGTTATGGGAGTTCAAGGAGATCTTGCTAGTGAGGATTTCGAGGTTCCACTGTACGTATATAACGAATAGAAACAAACCTATTAGAACGAGTAACTCTACTGCAAGACATCACTCGTCATATTAGTCAGCCGCGTTTCGCAGTCTGTAGAGTGACGATGAAAAAACCAGCCCCAAAACTGAGCAACCCTTTGTTGAAACCCCGAGTGATTAAGGGATGCATTATTGATTGTGATCGATGGAGGCCCCATACACACATACGCACGCACACGAGCAAGCGCGCTTACGCACATCTACCACTGCAGAGGGCGTATTTGTTTCAACTCATAACTCTGATTGGGTTTATCCTTTAAAGAGTCTTTACACAATACGAAAGGTTGTAATGATGTGATTGTTACGACTGTGTTTACAATTTCATTGAAATTGGACAAGCGTTCAAACGATCCAACTTTTATTCAACCATTTTCCAAATTCTTGTACAATACAACTTCAGATCTAAATGGAAGATTTAGTCTTTTTAATGCTATATGTATATCAAAAGATTTGTAAAGAAAGCTTTAAATTTTAATCCCCCATAGACAAGATTTAAATTTTATAAATTGTGTTGCAACTCCCGAGAAATGTTCCTTGAATCAATACCAATACAATAAATAATAACTACTGTTTAAACTGAACATGTAAAACAATATTTAGAATAAAGAACAAAGTACAGAATAAAATAAAACACACGAATACATCACGAAATACAGAGTGATGTACGTTATTCAATAAGAAAACTTTGTTGTATATAGATGTTTGATTAATCGAAATGAATGGAGATTTTACGTCATTTCACTACTACTACTTTTTTTATCACAATTGTGATTAGGATAGGTGGCTACTAAACTTGATCACAAACTGGTAAATCCAATGATTGGCTTACCGCCGAATACGCTCTCCGAGTGTAAGTTCTTGGAAGGTGATAAGATAGGCCAGCGATTTCGGATTCTTTGCAGATAAAGAATACTACAGTGGACGTAAAAATGATTGGGGCATAGTTTTTAGAGCAATAGAATATTCATCAAGCGGTAGTGAATACACGAAAAAGGTAGTGCTAGTGAATTAACGGAAAAGATCCAAATGAACTGATAGACCTTCCAGCTTTTTACATATTCACTCGACATCGTTGCCAGCTTTGACCACCAACTCCAATTCCAACCTCATTTAGTCGTAGCAACATTTTCTTTACACATACGCTCCGACTTGGATACGGTTTCGCATGCATTAAGCTGTTGATCCTTAGTTTTCTTCGGATGTAGGCTCTTTTTAAGCGTGGGTAGAAGTTAGGAATATGACTACACAGATTATTTTACACTTAGTTAATTATTAATATTCGCCAAAAACAACACATAAGCTGTGCAGGCCTAAGCGTCAGAATTATAAATAGTCTGAATACGATGTACATATTTATTTTTTACATGATTTTGCACCCACTCACTTCATTATTATCATTATTATTATGAGGTACATATTATATATGAGGTGGTGGTACATATATGTTTTTAAAAATCAAATCAAATCACCTATCCATAATCATAACTACAACACTATGTGTAAAAACAATGTTACTACTGAAAATTGCAATCTGGAAATTTTTTAAAAATCAGTTTTTAATTTTAGCCTTAAATATTTTAATCTTCTCCTTCAAAATATAAAAGAAATCAATAGTTTATCTTTGCTGAAAACCCGTTTGAGGAGCCCTTTGAGGAGCTATAGTATCGATGAAGCTCTTATGCAGCCTTAAGTGGTGATGTTGGCTGTTTTATTTTTATTAAACTACCTTAAATCATTTTTCTTATTGTAACAGCTAATAAATAAAATAAATGCCAGGATCGGTTTAAGTTTAGGCCAGTGAAAAATTCTCTCAGTATTAATTGCTTGCCATGTTATTTTTGTATTATTTTATGTTGTATATTTATGATGTTATATTTGTATTATGACTTACATAGAAAACTGTAATAGTTAAAATAGTGCAAATAAATGAATCTTGAACCTTAAATAAATCACGAGGATCATCAAAATTCAGATGAATATGGTACGAAAGTAATTTTGTGGGGAGTTACTCGATATGTCAACACGCCATGAGACGGATTTCTCACATTATTTCAAATATTATTTATAAAACTACGATTTAAACTGTTATATGGATTTTTAAAGTTACATTATAGTTTTAAAAAGTTTCCAATGGCAATTATTTGATTAATTACTTAATATAAAACTAAAAAATAGTTGCTCGTTTAAATTTAATGAAATTATAAATACTCTTACTTTAAATAGTAAAAATCTTTTACAGCAAAATAATTACATGTTCATTAAATATTAAATTACGGCTCTATTATTTACTAATCCTCTATTAAAACGGAGGCTTAGGAAAGTATCTAAGCTGCCTTTAAGAGAATATACAAGTTGATTAGCGACTTATTAAGAAAATGCAGTACAAGTTCTTGAGAGATTATTATTTTAATTAAAGGTTTGATAAGTAAAATCATTGTTATTTTTATCATTGTTATTCATAAGTGATACGCAATCGTAGAGATGTGAGAGAATATGAGGGGCGAATGATTATGATAAGTGTAGATGAACGAGTGTAGTCATTGTTACTAGCTAAGCTCGACTGTTCGTCAGAAAGAGCTATTTATTAACAGCCTAAATGCCAGGGCAACTTCGGAACCTACAGATTTACATGGAATCCAAACCACGTAGTATTAGTATGATTATCAGTTCTCTTCCCTCCCTACACATCATTCGGACCCTGACTACCACCCAATATGGATACCCCAGACTTCTCTAATAGTGTCTACGTCGATGGCAACCATTGAGCGATCGGATTGATTGTATTATTAAGAAGCCCGAACATAATATCACCTACAATCTCTACAACACGTTGTCCCCAACTAGCTGGGTTACTGCAATGCGCCACTAGTGCCGACATAATACATATTTCTAAATCCAACTATCTGCATATTCTCTCTATTCTCTTTAACTAGCAACCCACATTCCCTACACACTTTCAAGAACCACCCACCTTCCGTACTCATTCCATTTATTTCGGCCCGCGTATACTTGCTTCATGGTCCAAGGATAAATACAAAAAGGGCGCAAAACGTGATTCAGCTACAGGGATGTACTGCAGAAATTGCCTCACCACTGTGTGAAGGCGCTGTTGTATGGAATTAACGGGAAGAGAGGTGTCCTCCGTAGACCTTTTATATACGTGCACATAATTAGTGAAACATCTCATTTTTACTACGGTGTTAAAAATAATGATTAAATCAAATCACAAATTTAGAACAAAATACCGAATCAGGAAAAACATACATTTTAGTCTAACGGTATACTTTACGTATCGTTTGGACTAGCGTTCTCATAAGGATAAATATTATTACGCGTATTGTTTGTATAGCTTGTGTCTGTTGGTTATTGCACATCAATATCTCGTTCTGCCCTAAACGATCTGCACTTACTATAAATTATTTTAACAAACTATAAACCCTAAATAAAAATAATTCATTTATATCGAGCTCTTCTACACTTCTTATATAATTAGTTATCCTTATATAATTAGCCGGCACTGGTGGTGCAGTGCTGTAACCCAGCTACTTGGGAACAAAGTGTTTGGGAAATTGTTGGCGATAGTTTCCATGCTCATACCTCTTACTACCGATACGGCGTCCACTCAATGGCTGCCATCGACGTGGGCACTACTATAGAAGTCTGGGGTGTCCATGTTGGATTGTAGTCAGTGTTCAGATGTTGTGTAGGGAAGAGAACTGAGTGTCAGACTTGTCAGTTAGCTGAAAATCAGACCAACACTTTGTGGTTTGGATTCCCTATGTAGGTTGAATAGTTGCCCTGGATATTAGGCTGAACTCAGATAGTAACGATGACTACACTCGTTCATCTTCACTTATCACACTCACTCACCCCTCTTATTCGCCCATATATGTACGATTGGTGTCTTAGAGATGAATAATGAATACTATTGGTTATAAATTGACACAATCATGGCTTAAATATACAAGCTATTTAAGGTAACTGTTGTACGAAAATTGGCCTCTTCCAACTTTCTATAAAAGATATGGAGAAATAAGAACAACGCAAAGTTACTATTTGAAAATTTTTAATATTTTTTTAAAGTAAAAAAGAGGAAGTTCACTTCCTGTTATCAATATAAATATTCCTTCTTCAACATCTGTGTGTTTGTAAAACATTTTATGAAAATAGTACTACCAGGGGAAATGAAAATCGTTATTACAGTACTACAGGCAATAGTATAAGAACATTTGAGTTACCCAAAATCTATAAGGATATTAAGAATAGTTTTCAAATATTTTAGTTCCAGATACGTTAACCAATTTCCATTAGAAAACAGAGAAAGACCATTGATATTTAACTTTTCTGTAAAATTGTTGTTAATTGTAATAAAGTATTTATTAAAATAATGTACTAATATAAATATAATAACATTTATAAAATAATAATATAATTATAATTTTAATAAAGTAAGTGGCCAAATTGCAGTATTGTATTGGTAAATAAAAAAAATATATATTGTAATTTATATTTGGTTATAGATTTATAGATATGTTTTAACACTATAAATACTACAGTGTCTTTAAATTAAGTAATATCTAACAGTTTTATCGTATTATTGCAGTCTATTTTGTTTTCTTTGCAGATTAAGGTATAAGCAATTGTTTTCTAAGGAACTCTTTCTACGCAGAAACTTTTTTTGAGAATATTATTTTATAAATTATGTTTGTACTTTAGTTTATATTAATTTGGGATTTTTATTTTGAATTTGAATATTAGCCATTATATTATTCAGAATAAACAAGAAGAATGGACTCAAATAATATTGTTTTTATTTAGTTGTTAATTTTTTATTTTCACCAAATTACTCGTACTTTGCTCAGGTAGCTTTAGGATCAAAAATATCCAATTAACGTTGTATTTTTATAAGAAAAAAATAATTATTTCGTTTCGTAACTACTGTATTGATGATATAGTCATAATATTTAAAGTTTTTAAAGTTTTTGTATCTTTTCTCATACATTTTACACATAGTAATGAAAAAAATGAGGCCATAAATGTCATGTTTATTTAATTTTTTTAACAGGAATATTTTTATGAATTTTTGTCAACAGTTGGCATTAATATTTTAAACAGAAATATATCCATTATTGTATTTTTTTAACCAATAAAAATTTGTATGAAACCAGTGAGGGATTAAAAATCAAACGTTGAAATCTCAGCAGGGGTGGTATAATCCCCTTAGGTGTCCAGGTACTAAAACCAAACCCCTGTTGTCCCCCACTCCACCCCCTCGGAACGAACATCCCACAAATGCACCGATGTGCCTGTAGGTATCCGGGTGCCTAATTCACTCCTTCGAATTAACTTAAAGTACTAGGGTAGTTTATTCTTAGCTTTTTTGCATTGGTTAGTGTTCATACGAAAATTGCCTGTGTTGTTATTTGGAATTAATATTTGCTAATATTATTATTTAGTTTGTGTATGTGAAGTAACTACTTTTACGAAGCCTATTTGGATTGTTGTATCTGTCAATTGCTAGTAAAGATACTTATTTTTTTTATATTCGGAGATAGTAGTAAGTCATATCACAAACGATTGCGAGAACTTTATGTTATACTTTTATGAGAAAAGTTCTCATACAAAGCATTAATTTTACACGTCAACTAAATTTTAGAAACCTACATTAGTTTTGTTTGTACATACACTAAGCACGCTTTGTAGTGTTTTCTTTTTATAAATAAAAATATAGGTAAATTTTCTTTTGTAAAAAAACCACGAATATAAAGTAAAACATAGTGCAATTTATTTGAACATTATTCATTAACATTCCAAAACTTAAAATAGACAAAACTCTGTTTTATATAGTGTTGATACATATAGAAAATTATTTAATTAAATTTCGAAGATGTTTAACCTAAATTAAAGTAATTAATATTTATTAAAGTAATTAAGTAATTAAATATTTAAAAAAAAGTTAAAAACCAAAGAAAACTATAAATATCTTAGAGCTTAGGCTTAAGCAGCCGGTGTCATAACTAGAATCTATATTTTCCGGTGACAAACGTGTCAACTCAGCGATATCACTGAGGATGCCACATCACAGCATGGGCGAAACGTCTGGTTATCTTGTAAACATTTAGATAGTACCTTGACGCGGCTGTCACCGGAAAATATAAATTTTAGCTAAAAATGGGAATACTTTATATACAATCATATAACAATATTTTGTAATATTTTCATGTTACAATATGCTTAACATGTTTCACGTCAACATCAACCCTTCTTCAGACGCAAAGTTACTCCATTTTTAGGTGTTACAATAATTATTACACACAATTCTATGTATAAAACACACCAGGTATAGGACAGCGCCAAATAATACTAATTGTATAAAAGTATGTTTTTTTGTTTTTTGTTTTTTTTTCGATTACCAACAAACGTTTGGTGGTATATATATTTTACTTTTATTGAAATAATCTGAGCGCTTAAAAAACAGTTCTAATTTTTTGTTTTATTTTAATTCAGTCTGTCATATTACTTAAGCTTCAAAGCATCCGAACGTATAACTTTCAAGAACCCTAAAGTCGGTTCTAACGGTTATTGACAAAAGAACTGGAATCGAGAACCGATGGGAAAATCTCAGTTCTGCAGTCCTGGTTCTAGAAAAACATAAATGGGGAGATAGCTTTTATATCAGAAATGTTTCAGGTGTAAAAAGTCCTGAGAAAGTGAACAATCAAAGGTCATCCGGTCACAAGTTAAACAATATAACTGTCAGAAAATATCTAATATCTACTTGAAGAAGGCAATTTCCTTTTTTGTTTATTTCATAGGTTGGCCACGAAATGAACAAAATATCTAAGTCAGAAAATATTCACCCATAGTCTTTCTAAAGATCTTTAAGGGAAATAACATTCAATAAAGAGAGCTGTTTAATATTTTTAAATACAAATTTACATATTAACTAGCTGTTTACCCATGCTTTGCTAGGGATAATTATAGGTTTATAATTTATTAAAATCAAATTTTAATTTTCAATAGGCATTACTTAAGCTATTTCAAAATGTATTATTATACTTGTTTATATTTTTCAAACAGCTAATGATTAATTAAATAAATAAATTTAATCCGTTAGAATACCATAGGAACTTGAAAAGCTAGTATAGGGTGGAGTACTAGAGTTGGATGTGAATGAAACTTTGCCAGAAACCTTCCACAGGAGTCTACTCAACAACTTCCTTAATTTTCACAATAATCGGATGAACGATGTACTTACGTATAAAGTATAGATAAACATTACTTTTTATTTATATAAATCAATTAGAGTAAAAAATATTCTTAATATTTTGAATATTTTGATTCTTAAATTATAATTATTTGCAATAATTGAGATATTTGAAGATTATTACATTAAGAAAAAAAAAAAGAAAAAAACAGATTAAATATGAAGCAAACGTATCTATCTACTACAAATATTTTAAATGTGGTTAATATTTCCAGCCTCTTATATTCAGTTTTTTAAGCGTATCGCACGCTTCATAATTTTGAAAATATCAAATTCTCTCAACTAATCTATTTATAGTTTACGATTAGCAGTTAAAAGTTACTTCAGAAATAATGTGTAGTTACAATTTAATTTCAGTTTAAGTTGCTAAGAAATAAATAACAGTTATACAAAAAATTATTTGTAAGGAGTGTCTTGCAATGAAAATTTATAACACGAATGATTAACAATTTTGTAATCACAAATCTTTCCAACCACCTTACAATGTTTTGTGTTATATACAGGGTGTTTCTGAAATATACTGTTAAACTTCGGAGATTGTTTATGGAGTCAAAATAAGGCAAAACGTTCCCATAAACATGTGTCCAAAAACGCTTCGTAACTAGACAGCCTCGATTTTTTAGTTTTTTATTAAAATCATTCTATATCAATAACCACAAAAATGTAAGTCGTGAACATGACTTAATATTATCAAATTACAGTAAAATACAAAATAATCAATTTGATAGAGTGGTGGCTGTTTTAACATTCGATGTACTATTGCTATCAAAATCTGTAGTTTTTAAAAAATAACCTATTTCAAGTCTAATGACATTGGGTTTTTGAAAATCGGACGAAAATTAAGATGTTCACTATTTTTAAGTGTAGGAACTCACTAACGTCATATGACATTAAAAAATCTACGCATTTACGGATTCGCTATTCCGACCATTGTTGCGCCGATCTCGGCCCATTTACGGTAGTGCGTAGCTTCAAAAATCCTATCTTGTTTAGTTATAAGCATATTTTAAAGAACAAGGTGTCGTTAGATTTGTAGTAAATATTAAGTGAAACATCAGTTAGGTAAATATTTTTAAAAATACCGATTAGAGAATTATCATTCATCGAAAATTTTAAACAGCCACTTTGTAAAATACAAATTTATTTTCTTATATTTCACTATAACTTAATAGTAACAATTATTTTACATAGCATGAAGTTTTGAGGTTAGGACGTTATAAAGCTAGAACATTTTTATTTAAAAATACGAAATGGTGTCTATCTAGTTAACGAAGGGTTTCGGACCCGTGTTTACTGGAACGTTTTGCCTTATTTTAGTCCTACAAACAACCTCCTAAAATTTGTCGGTATAATTCGGAAATACTCATATGTCCAATTAGTGTCAGTTATGTTATGTTATGTTATGTTAGGTTACATCATATAAGTTAGATTGTGTGGGACAGTTAACGGTTTACGCAGCCGACGGCGTATCGAGGACGTAGGCCCCCGGCAGCTGATCCTAAACTTGTTCGAGCTTATTATATACGTTTTTCATCCCCTTTTTTATACTATGAACGTATACATGAGTAAGGAACACTCACCTGTATATACCCGGTTTTTACGCAACATATTTTAAAGTGGTAAATGTTTTCTAAAAAAAGTCACATGAGCTCTTAATTTTATTCAATGATTAACTTATTTACATACTTAATTATCTCGTCCCTATAACTTCGGTGCATAGTCTACTTTCTTCGCCTATTTAAAGTGAATCGTTCTTTAAATGTCAGTTTGTAAAAATATTTTTTCAAAAAAGAATGATCTATTCTGCAACCTCTTACAATCTTAGGGATCGTCCGTATTATGAGTGTTTATATATTAACTTTCTTTACTTTTTGTTGAATATTTATTTGCATTCAAAACCTTTTCTGAATCAGCTAAACATGCTCACTGTATTTACCAATTTTAATTTTAGGAACAATTTTAAAGAGTACAAATTTGTTATTGAACTATCAGATCTTTTTAGGTCTCCACAAACTTGTTTGATTTTTAAAGATATTCAGCGAGTATCTGATTACTGGAAGATCAGATATGATATGGTGAGTTAGAACTTTTAGACAATGTCAGAGGGTAAAAGGGTTAAACAGTAGTGGTGATAATTGACGGACCAACTCAAACACCCTTGACACTCATCTTTAATACTTAAATCAAGCATCCAACTTAAATTAGCCCAAATTAGTCTTCTCTTTATTAGACGTTTCTTTTGGAGTAGACAATAAAAAAGCATTATTATCCCCAGCTCTATAAGTGTTTTGCACTATAAATTGAACAGAAAATATAAAGACATACATTCTGATACGATAAATTAATAACCAAACTGCTAAGGCTGTATTAAGAGAATCGAACCCTCAAAACTAACAAACCAAATTTAGTCATTTTATGAAAATCGAAATAGGGCGAAGAGAGAAATAGATAATTGGTTCAATAAAAAAAACCTAAAAACTGCAGGTATAATACAAAGAGCCTTTTTAAATAGGAATATTTGTATCCTGGCAAAAGATTATTTTATTCAAAAGTTGGTCAGAGGATGAAAAAACGACCGGAATAACAAGATCTAGTGAAAGAAAAAGAGATCATTCTGATATAATAAAACAAGTTTGAGCTCAAGTAAGTCGGCTCATCAAAACAACTTTGACAGTACTTCACTTGGTTCGACTACGGCCATACTTCAATTGTAATAATATATAATGTAAGATGTTAAATAGTCCTATCTTTACGATGTGTTAGGCTTTATATAAACGGTACGTTTTTAAACCTAATATTCTGCTTGTTAAATTAAATTTTTCGTAATACGTTTTATTGTAATGAAATAATCAGTTCAGTTAAAAAGTTTTGCTTCTTTTTAACTAAAAACTTAATTCTATTTTTTACTTAAAAAGCTATTAAATTAGAAAAATATGGTCTCAAGAATATTAAATTTAAATTTCGCAATCAATTTTTTATTATAATAATATTAATGATTAAGATTTATTAATGCCACTTCTATTGTTAACTAGTTAAGTTTTAATACCCACCATCTGCCACTACTATACACACTGATATGTATTGTTTTCATTACTGTATATTCTTTAATATTATACTGTTTTTGTTTTATTTCTAAATGTAATGTATAAAATATGTAATTTCTGGATCCTGCTGATAAGTGAGTTCTCACTTAGCAGGGCCACTGCATGTAATATTTCTTGAATAAAAATATTCTATTCTATTCTATTCTATTCTATTTAATAAGTATCCCACTTACATTTTGTTCCAAATGCGATGCCATGCCACGATCGGACCAGCACTACGGTACCCGATATATGCAAATGTGGAGAATCGTGTGAATCAGAGGGGTGGTTCCAGAGGGTGTGGGGGGCAGAGGGGGTGTACCATCGTCCAATGGCATATCACCGTCCCTCCCCCTCCAGGCCTCCGCAGGTTGTTTTGTTTTGGACAACAATTGACAGGATTGTGGCGTGATTCTGGTTTCGCGAGTTGGATTTCTCTGTCTCTACCCGGCTCACACTGAGGTCTGGGGTACGGGGGTGTTTAGTGGGAGACAGAAATGATTTCGATGCTATAATTTTGTAACAGAAACACTTTCGAACTTTTTTTTATTATTTTAGAAAAAATTTAAGCGAGTACACAAGCAGTTTGAAATTAATTCATATTTATTTGAACATTATGATTCTGTTGAGAAAGTTAATTTTTCTAACGGGGTTGGTAGTAGTTGACTCGTTATGTAAACAGCTGCGGCGTTCCGGAACGCCGGGACATGACCAGGGCGAGTCCCAAATAGAGGAGCGGTCCAGAATACCAGCAACATCGTGCAGACTAAATAACATAAGCTTGAAATTCATTATGCTTAAATATACAAGCTTCAAAATTGTATTTGTAACAAATATACGTAAATTGCTATTAAAAGCATTTATAGTGACCATTCTAAAATTTTTCTATTTAGGCGTATATCTTTTTAATAATTATATATTTACATTACAGTATTTAGATTTGAGACACTATATGTGCTCATTTTATGGCAAATATGAATGATTAAATGAAAATGGAATGAATGTGGATGATCTGCGCAGTCTAGTTACTGAGTTCAACGTAATATCTAAAAGAGCCATTTATTAATATCCTAAAAGCCAGAGCAACTAACTAAAAGACCTATAGCTTAACATGTAATCTGAATCCCGTAGTATTAGTCTAAATTTTCACCTAACTGACGTGTTTGATACCCAGTTTTATTTCTCAGACAACATCCGTACCCCAGTCTCCATCCATCATGGACACCCCAGACTTCTATCGATAAAAGACAGATTCTATTGATAAAAGAATCAACTGTTACTAGAAATCGATGCCTTACTTCTTAAAGAGTATATTACGTCATCTTATAAGTATAAATCTTAAAATATATTTTTGCCAGAAATAATTCTTAAAATATAATTTTACATCATTTTTCAAGCTCGTTTCTTACTGTATGGATATATATTTAATGTTATAAGATTAACAAATACTCCAGTAAATAAATTTTAATTGTGTAAGGCCTTTCGGTAACAAAGTTACCATCTTCAGACAACTATAAATATACAAGCTTATGTACAATAACCTATTGTACTATAACCAGTAAATTAAAGTAAAATAGTTGTTATCTAACTTGTATGCTTGACTATTTAAAGGATACAATTGCTCAAGTGTTTAGAAAAATTCCATCTAAAATCATTTTATTCTTCTTGTAAATTTTTCATCGGTATATTTTGTTCACTTAAATTGTTGTTGATTATTAATTGATTGTTATTTGACTAAATAAGTTGTTACAATCATATAAGTTCTCAGCCATAATTAATTTGATTCCATTCTTGGAGAACAGAAAAATTACCTTTGCCTTTTGGTTATCTCAATTTTTCCTAACTTAAGTATATATAATTAAGCTGAAAAACTTTCTTTTAATGGTGTTTATCTCTGACGACCATCACAGTACTATTATTTTTAATGCTTATGCTGTACTCATTTTTCTTTATTATTTTTATTTCTACTATAACCAATAGTACTATTGGTTATAGTACAAATAAGCTTATATGTACTATAGCCAAACTTGTATTGGAACCACGTAGTATTGGTCTGATTGTCAGCTAATTTACAAGCCTCATACACAATGCTCTTCCATACATAACGTCTGTACTCTGATAACCACCCAACAAGGGCACCAAAGACTTGTCTAATATTACCAACGTCGATGATAACCATTGATCGGACGTCGTGATGGTATTAGGAATCTATTGCCTACAATCTCAGCAACACTTTGTCCTCAAGTAGCTGGGTTACAGTACTGCGCCACAAATGCTGGCAGCAAAAAAGAATTGAAAATTTATCCTAAATGTTCAACCCTCCAAATAATTTTTGGATACAAAAAAGAGTTCAAGAATGGCTAGCTTAACCTAACATGACATATTTGTGATTGTTAAAATATAACTACAGTATGAAATATAGTTAATGTTCAAATTCTTCACTTTACTACATTTTGTATATTTTAAAATACACTAAATTACACATTTTACATTCAGAGAAAATTTACACCCTTAACATGATGGAAAGGCAAGATTTGCCTACTTCAATATTGGTTAGCAAATACAATTAATTCTTTTAAATTAACTGTGTCAAACTTTAAATAGACCCTACTGTACTGCCCAACTCGTTCCGTTCAAAATATGTAAGAACAAATTCAGTGATTAGCCCATTAAAACCCAATTTTAAATTATTAAAGAGTTTTTGGATTAAGCTATTGATAGATATTTTTTTAGCCAAATTTGCATTGTAATTTTTTGTGATTTTATCTGTTTAAACATTTATATGTTTATAGTATGTTATTTATTCGTTATTATGTATATGCTTATTCATATGCTAAAAATTATCTTCTACCTATATACATATTCATCAATTTATTTATTTATTGGCTTAGTTTACTACTTTTCATTATGTTTATTTTTGCGTATTTCTATCTAATTCATATACAGTATACCAAAAAAGGCAATAAACATTCTTAATCCTACTGTTCAAGGTCGCAGAATATTATTGATACAAGATACCTGTAAGATTACAGTTACGTACAATTGTTAACACAAGATTTTTAGTATATAATTTTCCTAAAGACAAATTTCCCAATTTCATTCCAATCTTCACGTTTTTAACTTGTTCCCAGCTCACGTCAAGCGGTGACAAATGTCCCTGGAGGGACGACATTGCTTATTATAATACCCCTTAATCTCCAGGCTCCCAAGTTTTCTCCAGAAAGATTTACTTACAACCTCCCCCTTCCTCCTCCCCTCGTCATTGTAACTGCTTATTTATTTGGCCACAGATGTCTCTCAAGTTGCTGATTTATTGTCTCATATTAAAGCTTTCCTGGAATTTATTACTCGACGTAAGCTGTGTTCGGGATGATGCAAAGAAAAGCTTCTTATCTTGTGGAACAAACCCCACAAGATTGTCTTTGTTTCTATCGGGTACACTAGGTTTGTGTAAAATTGTTAAAATTGAAATGCATATTCTTATACTAAATTATACACGCAGTACTATATTAAAAATCATGTAAACACTAAAGCAATTATGAGCTTCTCAGTAACTCATGGAGTAGAATTCGTTTTACCCACTGTAACACTGTAATATGTTATATTTTAGAGTATTTCAAAATCAAAATTAGGTCCCTTTAGCTGGGTCTCCAAACTAAAACCTATATCTACACAAATACAGTGTGTTTCAAAAAGAATGACCCGATTTTAAATAGTATAGTTATTTAACAGTTATATTAAATTATAAACAAGGGCTTTACCCAAACATATTGGACATTAAAATACTCACAATAGATAGATGAAGTTTACGAAAATGTATAATAAATGTTCAAAATTTCCTCCATTTGCAGCACAGAGTACATCTAGTCTATGGCTGAATTCATCCAAAAATGTACGTAATGTGTCTATCATAAATTCAGCCATAGACTAGATGTACTCTGTGCTGCAAATGGAGGAAAACTTGAATATTTATTATACATTCACGTAAACTTCATCTTTTATGAGTACTGTATTTTTATGTCCAATATGTTTGAGTAAAGCCCTTATTCCTAATAAATATAGCTATTAAAAATCGAGTGATTCTTTTTAAAACACCCTGTATACATTAACGAAAAGTAATAAAATATCTAACCTAACTTAAACTAAGCTGGCCTAACCTATCCTAACATAACCTATCACAAACTTGAGCACAAATCGGCGTACGCGCAGTTTCATTCTTTCCTAACCAAATACCTGACTATGTCACTATCTTGACATTAAAACAAAGATTTTACTTTTAAATATTCCTCCACAATAAACACTCTCTGTTCTTTGCTAAAAACTATGTTTCTAACCTCAACTTAATGGCATTGCACGAAACCCAAATAAAGTGAACAACAATGCAACGGTGTAAATCAGATGATAGCCAAGGAAAAAGAAGAATCAGAACTACCAACCTATGAACTTGTAATTATCTTAAACCTTCATTTTCTGTGCTTGTAAATAGGGTTGCGTTTTAAAAGAAGTATCCTGTAAATAAATAAATAAAGCAATGAATATTAAATAAAAACAATAACCACCATAGTTTTAAAAAAAACTTAATTTATTACAATTTATTTAAAAACAATTGTGTTTCAATTACTCATTGGTGTGCCTAATTAAATAAAAACTAGTGTAAAAAATAAAAACATATGGATATATTATAACCAAACACGCCTAACCTTACAGGTAGTCTAGATTTTTTATACGTTCATTCGAGGTCATACTGTAATAGCTTCCTGATATTCAATATGCCTATTTTATGTACTGTAAGATGTTTTTTTAATGTTACTATACGAATTTTAAAACTTCATGAAAAAAATAGTTATCAGCTAAGCAAACCCTAGGATTTAAAACAACATTTAAGGTAATTTAATTAATAAAGCCCCTACATTTTATTGAGACCCTTACATTATTCTCCTGAAAAATGATATATTTTAAGGTACAATGTGATAACCTTAGTAACTCACTACATTATACATAGTTTAATAGTGATAAGAATTAATTTCAAAATTAAAAAAAATTGCTAATCAAAATATTTTATTCATCATTTACATAAAAAATATACACATATTCGTTTAAAAAGAGCTACATTGGTTGAACAGTAATCTTTTTAGCAACTCCAAAAGTACAATGTTCGATAAAAAGAAAATCAACGTCAAGCAATAATAAATGCACTCTTCAAATTTGTTTACACTCTTAACATATGTTTACATATTTAAGGTTTTCCAATTTTGACACCTTAAAATAAAACTGAGACATGGAAAATCTTCTCGTAACGCTGATTTTCTTATTCATATATGTTACACAATAGCAAACCAATATTGCCAGTATAACGAAAGTACATGTGTTTTATTAGTGGTCAGAAAGCAATAGTTACAATTTATTCTCATTTATCGACTTGGCCACCATTTAAAATAATAACTGCACATGAATTATAAATTACAAATTACTTAACTATTTTGTTACTTCGTTATTAAAGAAATACGCCATAAAGTAATATGCAAACGTCATCACATACCAATCTTCAGCACTATAATACAATTGCTATATTAATATAAATCACAAAAACAGCAGTAAATAATCAATTTTACCACATAATTCATAAGCGAAATATAGATAACCAAGATAAACTAAATTTTGCCATAAGCCTTGACTGTAGGGAGGGTTCTGGCTGTTCCTTGGATGGATCACCGTTTACTGATTAGCCTGTCTGGTCATTTGCGCTGGTTCGGGACTATATTGTTTTTAACTTTAAATAAAACTTTTGTGTCCAATTTTCATCATTAATCAATACAGTACTAATAAAATCTTATAAGTAAAAAAGAAAAACTAGTATCGTCTTAGAAAAATAGCAAACGAAATTAAAAAATAATAATTGTCATTAATTTACGTTTTACTAATTTTTAAAATATTTCATTATTACTATCGAGAGAAAAATCTACGAAGCCTTTTAATCAAATTGGAACCGAAAAATAAACAACAAGAAACAAAAAATGTAATTTATAAAGCTGACTGTCATTGCAATAAAACTTATATAGGTCAAACATCAAGACCAATTTAAAAAAGAATAAATGAACACATTTACAATTATAAAAAAGAAAATATAGAAAATTAAAATTAGTTGAATATGCTATTACTGAAAAACATTATATACATTTTAATTCTACAAGTTTATTTTTAAAAGAACCCTTATGGACCAAAGGAAACAAATTTAAAGTGCGTGTACAGCAGTTTTGAAAGATGAATGTGTTACCCAACCGTCTCAAAATTTTAGTAATATATTTTTACCTTTAATTAAAGAAGAAATCTCATCGAAAACTCTAAATCATATTTTTCCTCATAATTCTTATTGAACTTAAAATTTGATAAATACACTTAAAATTGATTTAATTAGTATTTAATGTTTTACATTTGTTTTTTTTTCTTTTTTTTATTTTTATTCACATATGTTTTCTGTTTATACTGTATTTACAACTGAAGAGATGCCTTAACGGATAAAAGCACTCTTAATAAAAATTAAATTTGTGGAATTTTATTAAAAAAATTACTTTCAATTTACAACCTAACGAATTCCGTCAAGAAAATAGAGCAGAAAAGAGAAAAAAATCATCTAGATAGCAGTTTTCCATACAACGTGGTCAAAGTCCAGGCGAGAAAATGGTTGGATTTATCTCATTTAAAAGTAAGGGCTTAAACGCTTAGAAGTGAAAACACGTTGCACAGCCAGGCTGAGTAATTAGACTAAAATATTTTGCAAAAGTTGTGACATAAAGGGTGAGTTGGTCGTTATAAATCAGGAGGGGAAAAAACGGGCCCTGGCGGGACAGTAGGTTATCGATCTTAGGGGAAGCTAATCAACACCCATTGTTGATGACGTAGGCATTGCATTGTTGATTACGTAATTGGGATTGCTTAAAGAGCGTCTCTTATTTATAAATGGTGACCTTGAATTGCCTGTGACGTACTATAAATCAGACGGTAATTAGTTCTTTATCATGTTACGCTTTGTTAAAATTGCTAACGTGTTGCTAAAATAATATTTATTAATTTGATTTAAGTTAAAGAAATATATATTATCGTGGATATTTTAGAAGCTTTTCCGAAGATAAATATAATCACATTGTTTCCTTCGTGCTCTACTAAATAAATATACTCAGCGGGGAAAACAAAAAATGTCTATACGATAAGTTTCTTGTCATATCATAGACTTATCATTTAAGTATTTTTTTCTCCAATTAAATCTAATTTTTTTTCTTTTAGTTTGAACAAAAAATTTATAACTTATTTCTAAAACATAACCTAACTAAAGCATAATTTTTTCGCCCCCTGTGAGTTTATGTTTTTATTCGCTAAGAAACATTTTAATTTAATATTTAATAATTAAAAACATTGATTTAATATTTGTAACCTCCCCCCTCTCACAAGAGACTAAATTTTCGAGTCTACACCGGATATATAGATCTTTTAAAATAACAAAAGTGGCTTAAAACCCCATTTTCTGTTCATTATAGAGTAGAGTGCAACTTCTCCAAATACGTAAATGAGTTTCTATATGATGTAAGTCAACGCTAGGCTATACAATATTTATTTTATTGTGGGAGTTTTTGGACGGTTTGAAAAATTAAAATTTAAACTCCATGAAATTACTGATTATTTGCAAACATTTTTATGCAAATTGGATACTTAAATTTTAACAGAGAAAATAAATGTGCAATATCTTTATTTTCTTATTAGTCCTACTGCAACATGAACAAAATAACATGCTTGCGTTGATTTTACTCTGGAACTGTCCCTCATAATTTTGACGAATTCCGTATTTTATCTAACAGGTGTTGATTGTATCAATGAAGCTCACCAGTTCTACAATGACAATAAATCAAGGTAAAAAAATCTTGGGGCCGTGTTGTAGGATAAAGTAAAAATTTAATTATGATTGACAATTCTATGTCGTAAAAACTATCAGTAAAACTAAAGAAACTCCCAACTTTTTTCATTCTTAGGTGGATAATTTATATTGAAAAAATTTTAAAACTCTTTAAACAGATAAAATGTTTATTTAATAAATGTCCAAGGAAATGCCAACCTTAATTAGTGGCGATGACTAAACTAACGCAACACTCTCATTCGCCACTCTATCTTAACCATCCACGTTTTATTAATACACAAATAAACTTGCCATAAATTTGTATGTTAAAATGTTATCACAGGAAGTGTATGGCGATGAAACACATTCCACAGTATCGACTATCGGGGTCACACGTTCATTCCATCCCAGCTGAAGCTATAGGTGGCATAGAGGGACATGTCATCTCATCTAGAACCCTTCCCTTCCAATTTACCCTCCTTGTTGCTTTGTCTGCCGGCCGGAAGTCTCCCTCGCTACTTCCGGTGTCCGTCACTCGGTCCAGCTGATCGCAACAATGGACACACTTGTTTGGCGGGAATCCCATCAACTGAGTGAGTAGGCAAAGGGGAGAGGGGATTTAACACAGCCTTGGGGGATTTTAGGGTAAATATTAACCATACCATTCAATAATTTTTAAATATATTAATTATTTTGTGTGTGGTTTAGTCGTTAGTGTTCACAATTAAGATAAAGCGATAAAACTCATTACTCATAAACATGATCTAAAATTGTAATTTTTGCCATAACTGTAAATTTATATCACATCTTGGGGATGTCCCGCTTGGAGTCCAAAGAAAATCTGGATACAAGCATATTCATATGGATATCAAATTGAAGGTCTTTATCAATAGACCACAATGCCACAAACTTTCCCTCTAACCGGATCAAATATGGTACACATAGATCATGTTACACCTCATTTTTAAGGTCTATAAAGTCTTATTATTTTGATAAAAATTTCCAAATTATTCTAACTGCTAGGATTGGGGTGGCCTAAAGTACAAAAAAATGTTGTTTTTTAAACTTGATGTTATTGTAACTCTTCTATACATCACAAGGATGTACATTTTTATCCAACACTACCAATGGCTCATTCTTTCAATTAACAATAAGTTTGGGCACTTATCCTCCATCTTCAAAATTGCTAAAATCGTTGAAATAAAATGCTGAAAAAGAAAAATATCTCTAAGTTCAATTTTTAAATAGGACCCTATGACACGTAGCACATCAAATTAAAGGACTGTAAAAATAAAAATTTGTTTATTTTAAGTTTATATCACATCTTTAGTGGTTTTTAAATTGCGGACGAAAACCCATTTTGTACTATGAAAGTGAGCTTTTAACATCAAATTATGTCATACTGCATATTACATTAAAGGTCTCTATTAAACTTTAAAACTTTAAATATTAAACATTATTTCGAACTTTAAGTTTTGCAATTAGTTATCTGTTATGGTTTTTAAATGGCTAATGGAAAAATAATTTTTACTTGTCATTAGTTTTATCTTCATTCTAGTTGTTTCTTGTTTTCAGTTTTTCCTAATTTTTCTCTTTAATTTACTAGTAAATTAATTACTTACTTTCTTGCAAGCTGAATTGTGTTGTATTAATTGATTGTTTACACTTTTTCAGCTTTGATATTTTATATATATAATTGGGCTTTAAGGTGTAAAAATATTAAGTTCAATACATAAGCTAGTTAATCTTGATATTTGAGTCTCAATCATTATTCCTTAATCTTTAAGTATTTGTATTTATTTTACTTGTTTTTACAACTATTTATATCCAGTGAGAATGCCTCCTACATCTCAGGTTTATTTATTTGAGGGCGGGCCGCAATGTTGTTCGCTTACACTGAAAGAATGTCTATAACCGGCCCTGTGGTTGAATGATTTACATTTATGTATACATTTAACTACTCCACATTTTACAATGCTTAGCCAATAGCACTCTAATACATGGAGATGAGTTTTGTGCATTGTGGTATCTTAATTTGATTTGCATTATTAATATATGCTTGTATCAAAGATTTCCTTTCTACTCCAAATGGGCTGACCCCAAGAGTGGATAGATATTACATAGTTATGCCTAAAAGTACAATTTTATATTCTGTTTTTTTTTGTGCTGAGTTTCAATGCTTCATCTGAAATGGTTAAAAAATGTTAAGCTCTATCAAAACTTATTTTCCACTCTGTAGATACTTGTACTAGTTTTAAATTATATGAGTTTTGCATGATTATTTATCAAAATAGTTTTTTAGTTGGCATATTATGTGTTGGTGGAGATACAATACAAATGATCTTCACCCAATAAAACTATTACAATATAAATATGAATTGTACAGACATTATGGTCATCAATATCAGTAAACCACGTTTACCATCCTCAGACCAGGACGACTCACAAAGGAATGAAACTGGTTTTGTGTGAGCTAACATAACTCACACTCCTAACATGTCAAGGCCAATAATACAATTGATAAAAATGTGAAAATCCTAAAAGTACAAACTTTTAGGATGTTCACATTGCAAATAAGGGTTGGATTATGAAAGCATGGGAAGAGCTGTTTATTTTTAAAGAAAATTTGAAGGATTATAACAAATATAAATGAACAGCTTAATTTTTATTCTGAAATAGTTTGTCATAATATTTTTTCAGTAAGTAAGTAAACGTAATCCAACAACCAATAGTAGTTCGCCAATAGTATTAGTGAGTTTCTTGGCCGTCACGTGTTAAGGGTGTGGAGTTGCGTTAGTTAGTTTCATTCCTTTGTGAATTCCTCTGGTCTGAGGATGGTAAGCGTGGTTATTGAAATCGATCACCATGATATCTACAATTTTCTCATTTGTCTTCTGGTTGTCAGCGAATTCATCTAACTGTTGCCCGTGTTGGGCGCAGTGTACGATGTGGGGTTTGTTTGGATAAACTCTTGAATAATTTTTATGTTTTAACATTGATATGATCTTTTGCTTTCTTCTTAATTTTTATGTTCTATCAGGCTTGTCATTTAATTACTTTATTAATGTATTTATTGTTGTTTGGTTTATAAAAATTCTCTTGCACACGTGAACATGTATGAACTCTTTAAGAAGTTAAGAGTAAGAGAGTCCTGTGTACTACAGCTTTGTCCCTGGTTTACTCCACTGCTGAATATTCTGCTTTCGTGTGGTTTAACAGTACATGTGTACGAAAGGTTGATATACAACTAAATAGAGCGATGAGTGCTAGTGCCCACTGCGTTATTTTCAGGGGAGAATTGCAATCTAATTAAAATGAAAAGTTTATTTAGCATAAGATATAAGAAGGTGGTATTTGAAAATAAAATTGTTGACTATTAAATAATCCACTATTAACTGATTTCACTAATCCAAGATCCACAATTCAAGCTAATGTGTTATTTTACACTTTTTAATGTGAATTAAATATAAATGTACATTGGCTTCATGTTCAAATGTACAACGTCATAACACCTACCTTGAAGCTGAGATGTAGAATAATTCCAGCATCTCTGTCATTTAAGGTGGACCACCGCTAGAAAGTAAATAGCCCTATAGTAGACATATTCTTACATTCTTACATATGAGATGCCGACACAACGTTGTTGGTATTTTAAGGCGAATATGAATGGTTATATGAGTGTAGGATGAGTGTGGATGAGTGTAGTCTGGTTACTAACTGAGTTCAACTCATCCTCAGAAAGGGCAATTTATTAATAGCCCAACAGCCAGGGCAACTAAGGGACCTACAGCTTTACGTGGAATCCGAACCACGTAGTGCTGGTCTGATTTTCAGCAATTGACAAGCCTGATATTCAGTCATCTCCCCTCATAAAATCCGCACAATGATTACCCCCCAACATGGACACCCCAGACTTCTCTAGTAGTGTCCACGACGATAGCAACCATCAAGCGGACGCCATGCCGGTATTAAGAGGACCGAGCATCAACCTATCGCCTACAATCTCCCAAACACTTTGTCCCCATGTAGCTGGGTTACAGCACTGCGCCACCAGGCGCATACAATCTTAGTGCCAGCAGGCTAAAACATGCTGCTCTATTTCAACTGTACGGTTAGTATTTATTATTATGCTGATCAATAGTGAACACTCTACAAGTATTAAAGGTCCAATCTAGCGGATCATCAGTTGATATTTTGAGTTTTTTCCAATTAAAATCGTCAAATTTGACATTTAAATTTTCATATACCTCATTGTAAAAATATTAAAAAAATTATCTTATGGTCCACTAGAACAGTTCTTCACATATCAGAAGAGACTTCTTGTCTAATGAGAGATCATTATTACAGACCGAATCTTTGAAGCAGAAAACCATGTTTTTAGGGTTTTTGTGAAGTGAAACCATCCCCTTAAAATATATTTTATTTTTATATTAGAACATGAATCAATGGAAATTTACAAGAGATTAATGTTTATATGAAAATCAGTTATATGTCTTGAAACAAAATTTCAATTTTACTAATATTGTTCAGAAATGTTCCTACACTACCTAAAATGGGAATATAATAAAAAAAGAATTCTTTGATATCTTTCTCTATATCTATGATTTAAAGATAAGTCATTTACAAGTTATATGTAATTTGAATTGACTTTAAAGCTACAGATCTTATATAATACACTTACAAATAAACAAAATATTCCATTGAAAGATAAAACACCTAAAATGTAATATTGTGAAATTAGCTTATCAAAACACAAATTGTACGTGTATTGTTTTGTACTATAGTAGAAGATTAGATGATTACAAAATATAGTCAATAGTGTGGTAAATTTATGTTCACCATATATTCACTGGTTAGCATGCACACATTGTAATGAAATGACAAAAATATTTTGGTGAATTTAGGTCGTACTAAAAATATTAATAATAATTACTTTTCTCACTACCTCAGTTAACAATTGCCTTTATACAGTTTTGATTCCTAATAAATGTTAATCAAAATCATGCTTCCAAGTGGGACAATAGTAATTACATAGATAAGTATTTTAAAATATTTATTTATGTATACATTTGAAAAATAAAGAAAAAACTATATTCAACCCAAGTTTGAAAAATCAAACTTGAGTCTAGTTTTTATTTCTCTAGCGTCAGTTGAAGGTAAATATTTAAATTTAGATTTGAAAGAGTAAAAGGTATAATCTTAATTCTCAGTAATGAAAAAGTTAAACTGTGTAATATAATCACTAAAATGTTTCTCTGAATCAGAACTAAACAATGGAAAAATGTTAAAACTTTAGTTTAAAATATATTAATTATTTTAGTATTTTTGGTTTTTCCAGAAATACCTAGGCTGTTCAAATAATTTTTCTACTTGTCTAGTAGTATGTTATTTATTTAACTAAAAAAATTTTCTTGAAACCCTATTTCTTGTTGTACTCTTAAAAATTACAAACAGTAAACCTGTTTCTAATATTTCAACTATATATTGTTTCAAACTACATTCAAAATTATTCATTTATTTTTTAAATGTAAACTAAGTAATGTTTGTTTTAATTATTGCATTCTGTATTATTTCTGTATATTATTACATGATTGGATTCGTCTCTCAGTCACATTTTGTGACACTTTGTAACTTTTTCTAACAATGTTAAAGTGAGTGATATTTTATTTTCTGGAATATATGGAATTGATTTTGTACCTGTTTAACATTACGCAATAAAGTAATCAATTTTATTTATTCATTTCATTATTCATTACTAAGACGCTAATCGTAGAGATATGGGCGAATATGAGGGGTAAATGGGTGTAGATGAACAAGTGTAGTCATTGTTACATTGTTACTATCTAAGTTAGACTTAACTCAGAAATGACCGTTTATTAATAGCCCAATAGCCAGGACAACTAAAGGACATCCAGCTTTACATGAAATGTGAACTGCGTAGCATTGGTGTGATTTTTAGCTATTTGGCAAGCTTTATACTCACTTCTCCCTACCCAACATTCGGATCCTGACTGCCTCTAAACATGGACACCCCAGACTTCTCTAGTAGTGTCCACATAGATGGCAACCATTGAGTGGGCGCTATGTCAGTATTACAATCTCCATAACACTTTGTCCGCAAGTTGCTGGGTTACAGTACTGCGCCACCAGTGCCAATATTTAAAATTAGGTTTAGTTGAAAAAGCATCAGAGAGAACGTTCTTTCTATTTCTCCACCTCCAAATTCAGAGATGAAGGGTAGTTTCAAAAAGAATGGTTAGTATATTTTTTTTGTAAAATGTAATTTTCTTTTTTAAAAAGTTAAGTAATAATTTATTTTTCATTCAAAGCTAAAGAGATGCTTATACAAATTATAATGGTTCTAATTTTCGCAAACAAACTGTAACTCTTTGCATTTAATCTTTTTCCTAACTGTTTTTATTGTTTGAATATATGCTGTTTTCGACACTACAGGTCCTATTGAATATTGTTTGGTATAATATGTTTGTCAAAACATTCACCTTCCTAGCTCAAAATAAAATGTTATGCTGTCCATGTACTTCTTGTCAATTACAATAAAACTAAATTTTTGGAAAACACCAAGTTATGGAAGTCACCAACTATGGGCATTGTTATGCTAACCATTGTTTATGGTTGTGGAACCACAATGCCAATTGGTAAATTTTTAGGAAGTGTTACTTTTTGCCATATTTTTGATATGGCAAGATATGACGACTTACATCAAGTTGTGTACTTGACTACTTTTTTTAGTATCAATCTTAATGTTGTTTATAATTAAAAAAAAAAAAAAAATAATAAAGCAAACATAAACATAAATACACTGAATATAGAATATAATAATAGAAAAATAATAATATAACTGAATAGCGCTGCTACGTAGTAGACAATCTAAAAACTAATTAAAGTGCCTAAAAACAGAACGATACTATGTATTACCTTTCAGGACTCCAGTATTAAAAGTAAATGAGCATTGTACTAACAATTCGGCAGATTCTACAGTTCTGCCATATGAAAAAAATTAAATAATATTTTTTAGCTTGAATAAAAAATGAACCGTTTGATTTTTTCTTGATAAATAAATACTGGTATTGTACATTGCTTTTGTTTGTCATAAACTTTTTTGAAAATCATAGCTAAATGTTGTGATTGCTTTTATTAGACTTACTGTACAACCTCCAGTAATGATCCTTTATGGCTCTACCTCGGATCTGTCAGTTCTCGATTAATTTAAATGATCTTTACATTATATAGTATACCTATATATTCTAAAACACACACATATATCTGTTGCTGGTACAGAAATACAATATATAAAATGTACACCCGATCCACCCTAAGTTAACATTAAGGGAAAATTCACTTCATTCGTATTTGAGAGGCTGGATGGGTACCAACTGAATTTGAAGGGGTTCCAAATTTGTAGGGTTTTATTCAAATATAGAAAAAATGTTTTTTTAGCATTGTAGGTTACAGAAAATATAATAATTAATTATAATCTATAAAAATAAAACATAAGACTATTTTGGTTTCAAATAGTCCTTTATTTTTAATTATTTTTAGTGAATTGATTATTTTTATATAAATTTTATTCTTATTAATTATGATAGAACAAAAATTAAATATTTTCTTCTTTAGTCAATAGTTATATAAGTTCTCTATTCGATGGTCTGTTTTGCTTCTTGTAATGTTGGAAGTAAGCCAATCATTGACAATGCCAATACAGACAAATATCAGTCGTATTGCCTGTCACTACAGGCAGGACATATAAAGTATAGTAAACGTAAATAGGTTAACTTAGCGTTACCTCATTATTATTATTATTATTGTTTAGCAAATAATAAGGTTAACGTACCTTTGTCATTAATAATATATATATACATAACAAATATATGTTATTTGTTATATATATCAGCTCAGGAAGCTTGAACAATGAATAAAATATTATTGTTTAATTTACCCATTTGAAATTTGAAGGTTTAAGCAATTATTCATCATCAGTATGATGCTGATTGTCAAGATATGGGCAAGTGAGTGTGATGAATGTAGATGAACATGTTCCTCAGAAAGAGCTATTTATTAATAGCCCAATAGCCAGAGTAACTAAGGGACCTACAGCTTTACATGGAATCCGTACCATATAATGTTGGTCTGGTTTTCAGCTAATGGAAAAGCCTGACACTTAAGTTTTCTTCCCTACACAACATCTGAACCTTAACTACCATCCAACATGGACACACCAGACTTCTCTAAGAGAAGTATTAAGAAAACCGACATTAGAACCTAACACCTACAATTTCTTCAGCACTTTGTTCACAAGTAGCTGGGTTACAGCACTGTGCCACCAGTGCCTACAAATTAAGAGCTTGGATTAAAATTACTAGATTACAGGATTTTACCTATTTGAATTTCAGAGGTCAGATTGAGTATCTTTACTCATTTAAATTAAGTTCTTATACTGTAAACAGAGTTCTTAAAGGAAAATATATTGCAATCTAGAATGGACTACTGTTAAATTACTGGGGTGGAGGCTCAGTGGCTAAGTTGTACTTAAAAATAAGAGTCTAAGGTCCGTTTATGGCTAGGGAGTGGTTTTATAAAAATATCATCCTTAAACCTTATTTAATATAATCTCAGTGGGCTTCACAGAAGACATATAGGAGATATCCTCAATCTTGATACCGAAGGAAAAATGCAGAAAAAACAGGACCATGCAGAGTATGAAATGAAAGGACTACTGAAAATAGGCCACTATCTCGAATAGTGGAACCAGGTGGTAGAGATGAACAAAAATGGCCATAAAATCTGTCCAGCCAGGTTAACGCCCCCTCAATGCCAAGAGGTGTTCTACAGAGATGAGTAAACGGGCCTCTTCGATTTTCTTCACAAGTGATCTTCCAAAATATTTAAAAATGCAAGTTGAGTTGATATGTGCAAATGATACTGCCCTATTATGTGTTAAGAGGACGAAAGAAGGTCTTGAAGTCCCATGATTTGTAACTGTGAACATGAAAAAACTGTACAATACATAAATGGCATTGTCTTGAATAGTAAAAAACTGCACAGCTAAAATTTGCGAGACAAATGGCTGACTCAACAGAAAGTAAAATGAAGGCTGTAACATAAAGCCTCAGAGCTTTATTTTATTAAAATCACATTAGATTCTGCAGCATCCTGTCAAACTGATTAAATTATCATAGAATGTTCTAGTACATCCACTCTACGTTTCTATCATTTTAAGCTAGGTCTGTTTCTACCATTTCATTGGTCACATGCTATGCCCTGTAGAAGAGTTTTTCTGCAGTCTAAAAGCTGGAGGGAGGCACTCGTGGACAGATTTACGAGTGTCGTGAGTGTAGTTGTTCTTGGCTGAGCCTATCCTTTGCATCCAGCTCTCCTCAACGACCCCTGTGTTAGCTAAGACCTTGCCAGGTTTTAGCTTCTCAATTACTCTTATTTACCATCATAATTAGAGTTTTGTTTGTGTAATCAAATATAGTTTGGTATTAGCTTTGACAGTATATTCATGGATACACTTTTATTTTAAAAGACACTTAATCCACCTGAGCCTTTCGGTAGAGCAGTACAAAGTAATTACCCAGGAGATATGACGATTTGTCATGAAACTCACATTGACCAACTTTCTAACAACTAAGGATGGAATACCGAAAGAAAATATTAATAATGCTATTCAAAAAATATTGTAGCCATAATATCGATACCATTATGATATCAAGATCAAAATATTGTTAACCGATAATATCAATATTTTTTCTGTTTTACACAAGTACATCAAATACTCTATCCCTATGTCAGGGTGGCATAATAGTGCATTTATATACTAATTTTTCTGATTGTTTATAGTTTATTTTATAAATTATTTGTTGATGAAAGGCGTTTGTTCCTAATTGCAAGCTCAGTATGTGAATAATTATATTTTCAGTTATTGTTAAATAATTCTTTTCATTTTTTTAACAAAAATTAATGGAAATTCTCTGTTTTGAGAAAACTGGTATTGTAATTCAGTTTTGAACAATAACGATCTGGGATCTAGTTTGGCAACACTGCTTGTTTTTGTGTTTGACAGTATACAGTCAGTTATGGCCGGAAAGAAGGAGAAATGAGGGAGTACAGGGCCATTCCAGTAATCCAGTAGCAAAATATTTGAGAAAATATCAAGTAAAACTCATTAAATTATAAAGATATTGTAAAGACTGATATTATCGAACACAAATATTGGTACTTCGGTATTATCAAATAAAGAATATCGATATCCCATCTCTACTAACTACTTAACATGGACTCCATGTACTGAGAATAAATGAAGAGCATTTTTGATCTCAACTCCATTAAAACAGCAAACTTCTCTTTGTTTGATCCCCCATCTCATATGACCAGTAGTGTAGGAAAAATCCTCAGCTGTGTAACTGTTGGTGCTATGGAGAAAGTAATGAGAATAATTGCTTGTTTAACCCTGGATTCATAAGCATTCGTCTCTCAGACGACAGGAGTTTCGGGAAATTTAAGTTATTAGTGGTTGGCGGGCCTGTCTACCCCCACCCGCTCGTCTAATCGTCCCTCCAGACATCCTATTAGTCTTGGCTATACATTTGGCCACCATTTTCCAGCAGTAGCGTAGTTGTTGCACCATAAGTTTGTTGCGTCGTATGACAGACGAAAGATTATAATTAGTGTAGGTGTTCGTTTTTAGAGCGTCGCCTAGTAGACGAATGGTTATGAATCGTGTATGTACTGTAAATATAAATGTCAATAGTGTTATTATAATAATTGGTGTGTGAAACTATATTATTTTGTATATTTTTAGTGTTTTTTGTGCGTATTTATGTCTTTGACTTTAGTCTCATTATAACCGTTGTGTTCTATTTTAATTTTAAAATTGATTTGTGTAGTAATGCCTACTTCGTAAAAAATATAACAAAGAGTATCCATGGCACGAACAGAAACGTGACCATGGATAATTGGTTTACGTCGGTTCCTTTAGCTAATGACATGTTGACCAACCATAAGTTAACTGTTGTTGGTACTTTACGATCAGACAAAAAGGAAATCCCAAAAGAAATGCAAGACAATAAATTAAGGAAGCTAAATTCGTCCATGTTTTGTTACAACAAAGAAAATGTTTTAGTTTCTTAGAAAGCAAAGTGCAACAAAATTGTCTATTTACTTTCCAATTCACACGAAAAAGGCACCATTTCTCAAGAAACTGGAAAGCCAGACATAGTTATGTTCTATAACGCAAATAAAGAGTTGATGCATTCGATGAAATGACCAGTATCATGAGTTGTAGCAGAAAGACACAGAGATGGCCCCTATGTTTTTTTATGGTATGATAAATGACACTTTAATAAACACATTTGTTATTTATGTACATAACATGGTGGCAAAACAAAAACCAGTAGTACACCGTGAGTTTGCAAAAACATTGAATGAAGAACTCATGTTACCATGGTTACAAGAGCGAATACAACTTCCATCTTTACAGCGTCACTTAAAGACAAAAATTGAAGACATCCTTGGTCAAAAAGCACCTACTGTTGAAGAAGAACCTCAAGGAACACAACAAAGGAAGATTTGTTCCTTCTGTCCTTCGAAAAAAAGAAGAATGACATGTTTTTAATGTTTTAAGTATCAGCGCTTCATGTGCTTAGAACATCAGGGAAAAGTCTGTGTAAATTGCATTTAAAATTAACTAATCAAGAAAAAAACACATGATATTCTTTTAAATTTATGTATTTACATGTTCTATAAGTTTTATTAAAATAAATGTTCATTTACAAATTTGTTTTATTTTTTTATCTGGAGTAGTCTGAGAGACGAATGCTTATGAATAGTGTGACAAAAATTTAAGGTTATGAATCTAGGGTTAACACAGAGGTTCATACTGCATAGAATTAAAAATATCTTAAAACTTACTATGCATGTAAACAACTCCTTTTAAGATTTGAGGGCATGGTTAGTTCTCGAGCTCCAAACAGACTGTTAGTGAGATATTCACGTCATGACATTACTGAGGGAGAATAGGCTTCGATAGTGAAGTATTCTAACCACGCTACTAAAAGTTAAATTAGTACAAGAAGCTAAAATGTACTAATTAAGTATGTAATTAATCAATAAATCCTTTAAGCATGAACATTAATAAGCTTGTTCCTAGTCAGATTTGTACTATTTTAACAGGGTAAAATAAACCAACATTATACTAAATAACATTTATTGGGAAATTGAAAGCTTTCACCTGAGCTTTATATAATACAGGACTAATACACAGAAGGCAAGGGCATGGACGTATGAATAATAATGGTCTAATATTTACAAACAGATGAGTACAACATGAATAACAAAACAACAGTGGCAAGGCACATTGGCAAGAAAGACAAAGAAGAAGGTTTTCAAGTTCATTGATTTTTTAATAAAAAACAGTATAAATGAACGCCACACAACACAAACGTATTACGATATAGTTACAAAATGTTTAGATATTATGTTGATCATTTCCGTAAACCATGTTTACCTTCCTCAGATCAGAAGGATTCGTAAAATATTGAAACTTTATTGATTGTTTTTTACATTCAGTGAACGAAATCGATCACCAAATTAGTATATTTTGAACTAATATTATATTAAATTTGTGTCATGTAACGTTCATTTGTATTGTATTTATATACCAACACATAATATACTAATTAAGAAACTATTAACAAACAAAGCTATTAATATATAAAACTGTAAACTTCAAATATTCAAGAACTTTACAAAAAATAAATGAATATTTAAGTCAATCTCGTTTGAACTAATTTTAATTCCTTTTGAACCATTTAAAATAAAACCTGCTTAAATATTCATAAAATATTTAAATATTATCCACTTTATACAAGCATTTATTGTAATGAACTGTAAATATATCAAGTCAATTAACAATTTAACAAATACTAAACCAATCCTTGACGCAGGCAATATGTAACAAAGTACAAATAAATTTAACTAAAACAGACAAAAAGCACTCTATTGTCAGTCACTGAGCACTAAGCGCAATCAAAACAGAGCTTCTGCGAGATATGGCAAATGAAAAAGAACAATTGGTTAAGAATCTAAATTCAATTACTTATTTAATTTATCTGTGATAAAAAAAATTCAAATCACAAATTATTGGTTTATTTATCTTTAAGGAGCTGAATCTTATAATGTAGGATAATCTGGCTTAGATTATGAGTGTGAAAAGTGTAGAAGAAGAAGTTTATTCTTTGTAGAGAGATAGTTGATTGATCCTTAGAAAAGGTGCTTTATTAAGAGCCCAGTTGCCAGGACAACTAAGGGACCTACACTCTACAGCTTGTTATGATATCTAAACCAGGTGATATCGGAGTGATTTATGGCCAACTAAAAATCCTGATAATCAGTTTTCTCTGACCCGCACGGACACCTTAGGTTTCTTCAGTAGAATCAATGCCGATAGCGACCAAGGATTGGAAGTTGTATCGTTATTAATAGGACTGAGAACAAAATCTATCTCCACAACACTAGGTCCTCAGGTCACACTGTTGCAGCATTATGCGACAGTGTTGGTTAGTTAGACTGCATGAAACACAGAGTAAATTTTTCAGAAGCAGGAACTTGGTTACCCATGAGAGGTAATTTAATAAAATGCACCATTTGATTCAAATTATGGTCAAGGGAATAAATAATATTTTACAATTCATTAGAATGATATAGTCTTCAACTTGCTGCTTAATGCATGAAAGCAATTTGTGTTACACTGTATTGAATCGTAATGAACAACCAGTACACAGGATAACTGAACCTCTTACAAACGAAAGTTATCTTTGTTTTCTGTTTAATGATATACAATAAATAGATAACCAAGGCATAACTTTAATAGCGTTCTGGAGAGATGCAGCGTTTCTGAACCTTTTTATTTATTACAACTCAAAAAGTGTAAAAAAAATATGACAATTTCATGCACTCTTAGTTGAAGATTGTAACATTTTAATACACAAAATTGGTTACTCAGAATACAGACTAAAGAAAAATTACAAGTAAACAGTGCTCTTGGTAAGTAAATTGGTCGGTAGTGTAGTTGGTTCAATCCTAGCTTCATAAGCTAAAAGTTCTCAGTGCGATCCCAATCAGAGTCATAACACATTTTGAGAAGGATCAGCTGATAACCACCGGCTGTTCATTTGTCATTGCTATTAATTAATGACATTTTCTAAGGAATGGTCGGCCTTAGTTTGTAACAATGACTACATTCGCTCATCTACACTCATCACACTCATTCGAAATCCATATTCGCCCATATCTTGATGATCGGCGTCTTATGAATAAATAAATAAAATAAAGTGGTTTTAATGTCACACTTGTCCGGTACGAATGCTGGTTTCTGATTTAATTTCACAGGGAAGTAGTAGGTTTTTTGCCTTCACCAGAAGTCATGCCTATAAAAGGAAAATGTTTTGTACTTGAGTATGATACTTATGATATGTTGTGTCAATAATTGTAGAAGTAAAAGAGAGAGACTCTGTTTGAGAAGAAGATGTCAATGACATAAAAAATATATATTTTATTTTCTTATTGTACATTGAGGGTCTCTAAATCAAGAAGGGAAAGTATTTGAGTGGCTGTTGATATCGTATTGTGGTTGTTGCTTCTACTACTTTCGAACGACCGCATGTAAAGATAAATATTCATGGTCTCAGACTGAAAGTGACAACCTCTGAACATGAAGTTTTGTGAAAGCTACTACCAAACGCTAAATTCAGTTTAAGAAAGCAAAAGGAATTGAACCAATTTATGTTCATCAACAGATAACAGAGGTAGATGGAGTCATGCATTAAATAAAAAAACATTCGTAAGTGCAATTGACATTCAAGACAAAAAAGAAGCGAGAGGCTGTCAATTCCCAACAAAACAATCGCCTAGTTGATAAAACCATACATGAAGATCAGTAGCCACTCTGGATGATCTCTGCATTTTAACTCTTGAGGTTTCCTGAAGCACTGTCATAGAATTTCAGTGGAAACACTGCAGCACTGGAAGGTATAGTCGAGACAGACATCATAGCTGATGTCTAAAGACCATGAATGGTGTGTTGATTCTCCCCATGAATTTCTTCGCCACTATGAAAATGAAAACAATAAACTTTTTGATCTAACTGCACGTGATGAAACCTCGGCACTCCAGTTTTTACCTGAGTCCAAACTAAAATTAAAACAAAGTACATCCAAACAAGTATCATATTTTATAAAAGAAATAAACTTTCACAGCTCAAATATATGAATGTTTTATCTTTATTAAGATGTGTATACTATGGGAAATTGAATGATTGAAGTAGGCCTATTTTAAAAAATCTTACTTTTGAGATAATCCTCTCCTTTTATGCTTTAGGCACCTTAAGTTTGCTTTTAATGAATTTGTCAGGTGAATTTGATGATGCGCTTTATATTTAAGTAAATTATATTTATTTTTATTTTAAGGTTCAATAAATCCAAAAGTTGGTGTAATATAATCTTCTGAGATAGGTAATGCACTACCAATTAAAAGAATAATATAAAGTACTATTATAATAAAATTGTCATCAACTTCTTTTTATACCTTGGTAATATGGAAAATTTAAAGTTAGTTGTGATGTTTTTATGAATCAGACTGCATTTGAAGACAAAAAATAGAAATACCACAGATCAAACTTTTTTTGATAGAATAAATAAACTTAACAACTAATCACTTATTCTACCTTAAGTATATTTTTTACAAATATAAATACTATCTATAAACAACATTATCTAAAAAACTATATTTCATTAAAATCTCAACCATTAATGTATGCACAAAGAAATATTTGTAAATTTAATGTTATAGTTTTAAATATTCAAATAATTTCTATACAATCAAAAAGATACATAACAGATAGAAATAACCAAATATAAATAAATATCTATATTTACAAAGGACAAGATTCCTAAAACGCTCACAAAGAAATAAACTAACATGTACATTAAAAAAGTTAAAACTAATAAAAGATTGTATGTTAAAAATGTAATAAAAGTTACAAAGTTATTGTAACTGTGAATATATGCAGTTAAAATTTAACACTGTGATTGAAAAAAAATTATAAATAGAGCCAAATGTCTTGGTAAGTTTTATATATCACGCTTAGACTTCATCAGGTGTTGTATAGAATGTTGTACGGCTACCCACCAAAAAATGTAATAATTTAAAATTGTTCAATCAATCACTTTTATTTATCTTCAGGATTTAATTTGTGTTCATAGAAGATCAGCATTCAAAATCTTACACCTAATTTGTTTAAAATATTCCTATCAATGAATACAAATCTCTATGAAGCAAAAAGAGATGAAGAAAGAGATCTTTTGGTTTTAGACAAAATGAGTTTAGCGTCACTAATCATTCACAGCACTAGCTGAGATTTTTTTCTGTTCCCCTTCCTACTCCAAACCCATCCCCGCCTTTTTTTCAAATTCTCTTGAAAGCTTATAATCTTTCGTATCTCTCTTAGCCCGTGCGGGGCTTTTCAATTATTTTATTCTATGCTTCGTTCTAAGCCACCGTGCAGTAAAAACCAACCTAGCAATGGCAATGCAAAGACTTTAAACTTAAAAAAGTTCATTTTAGCAAAGGCTTGTTGCTTCTTAGCCATAGGTATTCATTGTTCCAACTAAGTTTTAAAATTGAACCTATGGCCTAAAAAAACATTGATTAAATTGCTCTTGACAAACTTTATGCCTTTTATAACTGCCCAATTGATCTTTACCTCCTTTTAAACACTAAATTTACAAATCTAACAATTTTGGTTTTTGATAATATTTGGCTATATAAGGATCAACTTATCACAAACATTACCATCACCTTAGGCCATAAATAAATAAATGTTTGGACAAAAATATAATTTAAAAAATCTGGCATTGAGTGGATGCTTATTTTTGTGCTTTTGACCTATAGATAATGAATACTGATTTTGGTGAGTGAACCATAATTTTTATCTCAAATAAAAATAAAATGTGATAAGCTAATATTATTTCTTTAAATTTTAATCAGTTTTACTTTTATTAAATGAACTTTATCATATACTTTATTTACAAAAATAAACTCGGCAGACTAAATTGCTTAATATTCCTTGACTCAATTGTACTGTATTGTAATATATTTTTAGGAATGCTTTTCTTTAACTCCTCTCGTCATAACCCATCATGACAAGGTCATGCTCATACTTTACGCCTCAATCAGTAACTTATAGTGTTCATTAAATATTTGAGAAGGTCAAAATTATTTCACTATATATAATACATTTTAAAAATTTGCAAGTTAAACTACGGTATACATTGTTTCTTTTGATGAGGTGTGCAACTTCTAAATACAAAACTGCGTCAGATAAATAGTAATGTGAACAAAGGCACTTATTTATTTTCTTATAAATCTAAAATTTTGTTTGAGCTTGGCAAAAAAAATGAGATCTATTTGCTATTTCTAAGTTAAAAACAGCTTTAAAACTTTATATAATAAACATACTTTTTTAAATATAACTTTCTTATAAGTACTTATTTTGTACCATCAATACAATATTTTAAAACTGATTCAAAGATAAAACAATAAACAAATATGTAAAGCGTATTGAAAAATTTTGGGTGCATACCAGCCAATATTTATACACTCTGATTGGATGATTATCTACTTATTCTAGATTAATGACTTGTTATCAATCTGCAACAAATAGCGTTCAGACCAGATGTGATTTCTAGATGGTAGCATATCTTGCTAAATTTATTTATATGTATATTTCTTGTTTGCCACTATATTACAATATTATACTAAAATGTTCTAGTTCTAACTTCATAATTTCTTCTTTTTATTTTAATAATACAAGAATATGTTGTTATTGTAAATGTTGCTATTACATTCCAAACTTTTAGATATTACAATCACAAAATTATTCTACATCAACTGATAATTTAGTAGGAGCAATTTATCAACAAAACTATGCAGAGCAAATAAATAAAAACAAAAAAGCGTTTTGTAGTGTTGAAATTCTACTTTAAAAATAAAAAGCTGACTAAATAATTTGTAGCTGTTAAGATGATATAATACTTCAATCCAGGTACAAAACTATTCTCAACAATCGTTACGAGTTCTTGTAATTCCGTATCACAAGACTCCCGTATAACTGAGTGAAGCAATATCACTAAACTAGCGTAGATAGTTCGTGTGGCGTTGTAGTGGCACTACTGAGGTCGAGTGTAGCATGAGGGATGCTACCAGGACTACCACTACCACTGGGCTTTGGCATCTCCAAGTGTGACAACTGATGTTGAAGCCTTTGTTGCTGGGCTAGAGCTCTCACTGCTTTTGTTTTCTCCTGAAATATTATTGTGTGGTTAGAATAGCAGACAAAATTATGATAGCTTACTAATACATGAATGTAATAACCAAACTTCTTGTTTGCTCATTTATACTAGATACTTATACTTGCTTGAGATTAAGGGGGTAGAAAGGGCTTTGCAGCCCTAACTTCGCCTCTTATGAAAAATAAAGACGTTTTTTATTTCAATTCATTATACCAAAACACTTTGGAACATTCCCAGCATTAATATATGCAGTGCATGTTAGGAATGGGTCTAGAACTTTAGCTATGTAACTCTAAAATATGTTGATATCATTCTTTATGCTGTTCACTGGAATTTAAAACATGCGTTTTCCAGTTATGATTATCTATATAAATTTGAGTTGTCAAGATTTCAACAGTTATGCTCAAGACTGATCAATGTTCATATTTCGAATTCATGGACGATAAATTGACACCAAACATGGCCTAAGATTAATGGAAATATAAGTGCATGGAAAGTACATTTTCTAGTGTTGATATAATTAATATTCCTAATACAGTTGTACATATATTCTGTTACTTTATATGTTTAATAATATAAATATATTTAAGTGGAAACATGCCTGTCTGTTACATTTTGTATTATAGAAATAATACTGGTTAAATTACCTTTTTTTTCCTGTCTTAACAGTTCTTCATTCACAATCTGCTATGTACATTTCGAGTTGGTGGCTATCGCAGGCCGGCAAATGTGTTTTACTCATTTTTAATATGTTTAATGTTTTAAAGAGTGACGTTTTTGGAAGCCTGATGATGAAGCTTTATGCTTCGAAATGTACATAGCAGATTGTGATTGAAAACTGTTAAGACAGAAAAAAAGGTAATTTAACCAGTATTATTTCTATAATATAACAGTTCTGGAGGCTAATAAAACAAAACGAATTTTATATTAATTAATTATTATTCATTACTAACATTGTGATTGTAGAGATATGGAGGAATATAAGGTAGAATATTTAAGTGTACAGTAGATGAAGTAGTAATCTTCGAACAGTCATTGTTACTAACTAAGGTTGACTGTTCCTTAGAAACACCAATTATTAATAGGCCAATAACCGGGATAAGTAAGGGACCTACACCTTTATTTGGAATCAAAACCACAAAGTATTGGTCTGATTTACAGTTAATTAACCGATAAGCCTAATACTCAGTTCTCGTCCCTACATAACATCTAAACCCTGACTACCACCCAACACGAACACACCAGACTTCTCTTATAGTTTCCAAGTCAATGGACACTATTGAGCGGATGCCATGTTGTTATTAAGAGGTCTGGACATAGACCTGTCACTTCATCTCTACAACACTTTGTCCTCAAGTAGCTGAATTACAGCATTGTACCACTAGTACAGACAGTGCTTAAGACTAGCTCCACACATTAGAGGCTACACTTAGCACTAATGATGTCGTGAGGGAGCTTGGCCTATGGTCTCGTGGAAAACCCTGCATATGATATCGTGTTTGAAGCTTAGACTTAAAGCTTACGAGATAATACTACTCACTTTATTTCTTTTCATCAAACTTGTCCTTTGACAATGATTTCGCAAAAACACTACATATGTCGCATGTGTGATGCTCAGACTTAAGCCTTACGAGATAAATCTGCATGTGCCCTACTCACTTGAGGACCTATGCTTCAACCTTGTCTGGGAGCTTGGCCTATGGTCTCGTAAAAACCCTGCACATGACGTCGTGTGTGAAGCTCAGACTTAAGGCTTACGAGATAATTTTGCATATACCCTACTGACTTGATTACCTCTTCATCAACCTTATCAGTGAGCTTGGCTTAGCCTAGCTTCCATTATGACTATCTTCCATAATATTTTACTCCAAACAAATTAAGAGCGCTTTTAAAAATTATTTAGCTGTAAATAACGTACCTTCTGCCATACAAAAACATTGTGAACCATGGCACAGCCGCAGAACACAATCCCAACACCAATGAGAATACTGGTGACTATGGCTGACGTTGAATGGAACTGGATGAAAGTATACAGGATCAAACCTGAAAGGATATTTGCACATCAAACATGACTTTAGGTTATATAGCGCTTCATCATGAACTAAAGTAATAGGATTGATAAAGCATCAACAAAACTATATAAGGAGATAAGTCCACTAACACAACACAAGATATATTTAAATGTACACACACAATATATACAGGGTGTCCCGTAAGTAACCAGCCAAACTTCTGGAGGTCATTCCTTGGGTTAAAACAACCAAAAAATGTCATGTGTACAAATCGTCTATCTCGCTCCACTATCCGGATAATTGTCTGTATGTGTTTTTTACTAAAAACTTAATATCTCTAAAGTTATCTAAGATAAAACCATGAAAATTGGTATGGATGTTGATCTTTATAGTTTTCATGTACTATCTAAATTTAATTCTTTTACAACAAGCGTTTTCAAAATGGCGGCCATTTAAAATTTTTAAAGTCAAATATCTTAATAACCTTAAATTTTACTAAAAACCTGTTTGTTGCAAAAAAGTTTAAGAATTTATTTCTACAAATAATTATATAACAAGTTTTAAGATTGAACAAATAATAACTGAGAAATTACAATTTTTCTCAAATAAAAATACGCTTGATATTAATAAAATTCCAAACTTTAGTAGTGACATTTATTTACTAAAAATTAGATTAGTGCTAAATAGATTTTTACAGCTGATTTGGAAATTGAAAATACATATAGTCAATGTTTATCAGCTGACTGTAATATTGACAGTTAGTTGTTGGAAAACACCTATTTTTATTTGTTATTGATTGGAGTTCATTACTAAACAAAAACAGTGAAGTTAAGGGGTTCTTGAGATAGTTTTTGTGTTTGCACTGGTATTAATATATTATCTTATTTGGTTTCTTCATGAACCAAAATTCCTATTTATTCAAATTAGGAATTAGCAGACATTCATTTTATTTATGGATTGGCTAATGGAAATTCACGCGAGGCAGTATGAATCTATGAAGAAAGATTTCCTCATCGAAGAACTCCTCACCGAGAAACGTTCGTAACTGTTCATAGGTCCCTGAGGGAGCGTGAAACTTTTGCTAAAGTTGAAAAGTAAGGTCGTCCAGTTTCAGTGACAAATTTTAGAGCTCAAGAAAGAATATTAAATGCCATTGAAGAAAACCCTAGTACGAGTGTCAGAAGGTTGTCACTGGTAGAAGGAATGTTAAAAACCTCTGCTTGGCGTATTTTGAAAGATCAACAATTGTATCCATATCATATTCAACAAGTCTAAAGTCTTTCTGAAAGAGACTTCCAGCCTATAATTAATCTGTGTCAATGGTTTTTAGGAAAAATTGCTTTTATTCCACTATTTCTGTCAAGTATTTTGTTTACTAATGAGGCAGGATTTTCAAGGGAAGGTATTTTCAATTACAATAACAACTACTTTTGGACTGATTTCAACCCTCATGCTACATCACAATGCAGACACCAAGTACAATTTTCTCTTAATGTGTGGATAGGGATTATTGAAGATAAGTTGTTATGACCTGTATTTTTGCCAAATAGACTAAACGGAGCATCATATTTAGACTTTTTACAAAATTTGTTACCTGAACTGTTAGAAAACATGCCTTTACACGAAATAAGTTCAATGTGGTTTATGCAGGACTGTGCTCCTGCACATTTTGTGTCAATGTTAGACTACAGTTAAGACGGGTTTTTAGAAACAAATTGATTTCCCATAGTGGTCCTGTAGCATGGCCTGCCAGGTCTCCTGATTTAAACCCCCTGAACTTTTTTGTATGGGGTTATCTTAAATCTTTGGTATACCAAACACCTGTTGGAAGTACTGAAATGTTAAGGGAAAGACTAGTGGATGGCTGTAACACGGTTAGACAGAAACCGGGTGTATTTGAACGAATGAGAAGTTCTATGAGAAATCGACTAGAACGATACATAGACATGGATAGTGGGCACTTTGAGCACATGTTCTAGGATCACTAGTATTTTTTATTTTGTTGTTTTTTACTTTTGTTTTTGTGTTGTAATAAACGTCATTTCTAACCTACTCCTACTTTATTTAGTTTTTAGTAAACAAATGTCACTTTACTAAAGTTTCCAATTTTATTAATATCAAGCGTATTTTTATTTTATTTGTAAATTTTATAAAAGTGTAATAAGTAAAATCATAATATGTACATTTATTTCTACTTGTTCACACATTGCACTTGAATCGCAACCTGTTAACAGTTTAAAATATAAACACCCCATGTTATTACTAAGATTAAAGGCTTGTTTACATACTATGATTGTACGAGTATGATGAATCGAAGCGATGTGATTGTAACAATTTATTTATCCAATAAATTGAAAGAAGGAGTATTGTTTATATGCAACGATTTCTTGTATGATTTCATTGTAGGTCATGGTATCTTCCATAGAGGAAGTATTATTGTGGTCAGTTTATATTGTTAGTTTAGTGATGAAATTGAAAAAGTCGCAAAGACCTAGAAGAAAGTGGAACCACCAGTGATTGCTGACGAAAAGAACATTTTCTCATACCAAATTATTGAAAGAATTGCGAAATGAAATCAGTGACTGGCGTAATTACATAATATATAGCAACTCTTGAGGACTTTGAACTGCCATTTGTTATTTGAAATATTTAATCAACACAAGAAAAAAAAATGCAACCACAAACAAAATAAATAATTAGCTGCGTTTAATAGTCAGAGTAAACTGAAACTGAGTAAAACTGTAGTAATGAATTGGTGTATTGGTTTACATGTTCCAACTTGTTGCTAAGATTCCCAGAAATGTATGCAGGCCGGCTCCAACTATCCAATCCAATTCCAATTCCAGTAAATCACTATGATGACCCATTTACATGTTATGATAAAGCGTAACGATTAAATCGTTACGATGAATTGCTAGCATTTATCGTAGTGTGTAAGCGGATCTTAAGAAAGATCTATGACCTTCTAAGTTATAAGGGAGCAGGCCCTGACAATCATCCTTATTGCACCACTGTCGCTATTTGCTAGCTGAACCATTGAGAGTACTCTCCATCACATGTCTAAGTTAGGGTAAATTTCCAGACATCCTTAAAGCTGATTTTTCATCTTGAAAAGCGGAAATTCCTCGAATATTCAAAACTATAACGATTCTGTCTTCTGTAAGCAAGATCTTTGAGAAGCTGGTTTTATCATTTCCTGAGCACGCTTATCAACCCTTATCACCACAGCTTTGTTGCGAGCCAATCAACAGCTACCAACTTATTGATTTTTGGAAATTATATATTGGATGCTTTCAGTAGAGCGAAACAAGTGGACATTGCTATTGTTGACTTTGCGAAAGCATTTAAGAAGGTGGACCACAACATCCTGATATTCAAACTGCAAGCTTATGGTGTTAATGATCCTTTGCTAAACCGGCTTTCAGATTACTTGGCCGACCGTTGCCTGTTGGTTAAGCGGCCTCTTTCTCACAGGAGTTCATTCAGATTTATGGTGCCCCTCAGGGTTCACTGCTTGGCCCTTATCTTTTTAATATTTTTATCAATAACATAGTGGACTCTCTGTGTGTTAAAGTGCTGATGTTCGCAGATGATCTAAAACTTTTCTCTAAAATCTCTACTCTAAAAGTCTGTACAACTTCCGTCCAGCCTAAATGCAGTAAACCTACGGTGTACATCTAACATCATGGCTCTCAACACTTTTAAGTCCCACATCATGATATTCTACAGAACTAAGGTTTATTCTCACTTCAATTATTTTATATATGGGCAACCTTTTGAAAGAGTGTCTTCTGTCAAGGACTTGGGAATCATTTTCTCCAGCAACCTTTCTTTTGATGACCATATCGACAATCTATGTTGTCGTGCTAACAAATTACTTGGCTTCATCTCCAGATCAACGCAAGGTTTGCACAGTCCTTTGGCATCGACAACCTTGTGTTCCTCACATGTTTTCACCAACTTCTTCAATTATCAAGCGTTGTGTGGTTTCCCTACTTTATTGGACATAAAAAGAGGCTCGAATCCATTCAACAGAGGTTTCTTCATCTGCTTGGTGTTCTTGCCTTATAAAGAAGTTCCCACAATTCAGATCCAATTCGAGCTCAACCTCCATGATTTACATACAAGACAATGTGTCAGTGACGTTGTGTTCCTTTACAAACTGCTCAATGATCACATCAACGCCCCTGATTTACTTGGTTAAGTAGATATCCACATACCTTTACGAACTCGTTCACAGAAACTCTTCTGCAGGTGCCACTATTCCAATGGCAAGAATTATGCTACTGGGGAATTCTGTGTTTGCAGAGGTGGACTTCTTTCATGATAGCTCTTGTACAGTTAGAAGACGCTCCCTAGTTCACCTGTGGAGGGACCAGTGATATGCTGCTTTCCTGCCTAACACTTAAATACTGTTGTAAAGTATTGAACATTATCTACTTCACATTGTTATTGTCCACCTTGGATATATTAAGTAACATAATTTTAGAATTATTATAATTGAATGTAACTGTGCTATAACACTCTAATTTGTAATAGTTATGCCGTTGGAATGTAATATAAAATAAAATAAAAGTATTATTAACGTCATTATTTACAATTAAACAGCTGTTACTTTATTACTAATTTAAATCTCTTTCCATGTTATTCTTATGGCTAAAACTTACTTTGAAGGCTTCCCGTGCCCTTCAGAAAAAATATTGAACAATTTAAAACCTTATTGCACTACTGCAAATAGGGGAAAATGTTTTTACTCCTTAATCGTTAACATTGATAAATAAATAAGGAAGGAGTTGCATTGACAAAATAACAGCTTCACGTATTATATATAAAGATGTTTAAACAAATAAAAATACATAATAATAGTATATTTTCTTTCTTTCTCACAGTTAAGTTAAATAATTTCTAAATGTCAGGATTATTATTTATAAGTATTTATTTCTATTACTTCACTGTTTTTTTTTTTTGTTTATTTATTTTTTTTTTTTTTTTTCTTCTTCAACGTGTAATATATATTTTCTGTATGAAAGTTTTCAATATTGTTGAATATAATTTATTTATTGAGCTAGGTATAAAATACAGTATGTTACTTACTTACTCTTACTCCTGTGGCCACTAAAATCCAAGGTGATTTTTGGCCTTGCCAACAAGTGCCTCCACAATCCTCTATCCTCTGCCATTTCGATGTCTCCACCAAGACTTCTCACATTCTGTTCCACTTGGTCATCCCATCTTATTCTTGGTCGTCCTAGAGGTCGCCTTCCCGCTGGTTTCCCCATCCATACCCTTCTTATCATTTTTTCTTCTTCCCTTCTCCTCACATGACCAAGCCATCTTATTCTTCTGCTTCTAACCACCGCCACAATATCAGGTCTCTTGTACAGTTCTCTAAGCTCTCTGTTCTTTTTTATTCTCCACACTCCTGATTCATAGGTAGGTCCATATATTCTTCTTGAAATTTTATTTTCAAATGTAATCAATCTTTTTTTGTTATACATTGTTAGGGTCCACACCTCAGATCCATATAATAAAACAGGTTGTACAATAGCTATATACATTCTTATTTTTGTGGGTCTTGACAGTAGTTTACTTTGGAATAGTTTCAGGAGACTCCAGTAGCATCTATTTGCTGCATTAATTCTGACTTGTATTTCCTCTTCCATTTTATTTTGGCTAGTCAAAAGATACTTGAACTCTTCAGTGGCTAAAAATTTGTAATCCATTACGTCCAGTGTTGAGTTGATTGGCTCTGCCTGTCTCCCTATCTTCATATATTTAGTTTTTTCTTCATTCACTTGAAGACCTACTTTGTTGGCTTCTTTTAACAGGACACCTGCTATCGTTTTTAGATCATTTTTATTATCAGCTACTAATGCCACATCATCAGCAAATGCTAAAATATTGATTATACCTTCAACATTATGATTATGTAACAGTACGTTACATTTAAAAAAATTTAAAAAGTTAAATTACAAAAGATTATTATTATTAACACATTTACTGCATTTACAGATATTGTGATTTGATTCTTCCAATACCTACATTACAATATCTACAGGTCCCGTTTTCTATGATTTATGAGGTAAAAATACATACGAGTCTTATATGCTGATATGGTTATTATACGGTTAAGAACAGCTTTCTGTGCTTATTTATTTTTTTTTTTTTTATTTTTCTATGTTAATTGTAAATGATTGCAATTTAGGATATAACTATAAAATATACTCTTGTGCCGATTAAGTGCAGCAGTACAAGACCTCAAAAGCTCGTAACACATTGAGCATGTTAAGTGATATAAAATAGATTATCTATCATTATTATTGTATTTGTATTTTGTAATTCTGGCATTTTAAACTGTTTTTTTGTTCAAACTAATTTTAATTCTTACTATACTATTTTCCATCTGTTTGTACGTTTGTGAGTTTAGTTTTTAAGCACAGATATAAAGAGCACATATTATTGTTGTTTATTTATTTAAACTATAACAGTATGAATATTAATGTTTGTACTTCTTTCTTTAATACATACAATTATATAAAAAGATATATGTTAAAATGGGAAGTTGATGATACATTTTTTTAAATTTATTGAGACCCAATATTGAAATTATTTAACAACAAATTATTCAGATGAATAAAGTGAAATTTGAATATGTTTGAAAAGAGCCAAGTCAACTGCGACAACTCATAACGAACAAAATATATATATATTTAAAAGTAAAATCAAAAACCTGTATAGACGTTAAGAAATGTTTTTTTAATCTGTATGATAGATGTTCAAGTATCCACATACCTGTTAAAAAAACTGGAATTGAGACGAAGAATCCCCCGACGGCACACACTCTAGTGATGGAACTCTTCTTCAGGAACTTGTTTGTTCTGGAAAGAAAATCACAAAACACATGCTGTAATATTAAAAGTGTTAATACCATTTATAAGGTCCTTCTAAACTTTTAAAGTACAGCCCATATTTTTTTTCTTTGTTAGTAAAACTTCACTTGCCAGCTCACATGGGCCTGTCGGACTGTTGTAAACTTTATTCAACGAGTAAGTACTGACCGTTTGCTCAGTTGGAGTCGGGACTCCATAAACGTAAACCAAAGCCTCAGCCACTGAGCCACCACTCCAGCAGTGGTTGTTAGATTAAATAAATAATTTGGTTATTTGGATTGTTTAAAACGTCAAACTTATTCATAATTTACTGCAATTATTATAATATCAAATAGAAATATGTCTTTATATTCTGTTGTACTTACATATCAAGCTCTGTAAAATACATTTTGATATTCTTTGTTAAGTGGAAATTTAGTTGTTGAAGACAAAGTTCAGCATTTACAATATACCATTCAAATTATTATATTATTAAAGGTAGATATAAAAATTTAAATTAGTACCTAATTTTTGCAAAAGTAAAAATATTATTTCAATATGCCAAATTAAAAAGGAGGTGTTTTCGTATTAAAATGTGAACTCGACTTAAGACAGATACTACTGCACATAAATAGTAAAAGTAAAATTTGCTTGGCAAAGTTTTTGTATCTTGTATATTTTTTATTTTATTTTAAGAGTGACAGATTAAAACTGGCTCTTATTGAATAACTGTGTAGTCAAGATTGCGTTTTATTTTCAAGCATTAATTGGTAACACTTAAAACTCAATTTGACTGATGAACAACCTTAATTGATTTCCAAAAAGTAATCAATCAAACATACAGTAGAGGTACTGTATTTTTTTACTTCATTTTATTTATTTCTGTGGTACTATACAATTAATTTGACTGCAGCAATTTAAAAGTTACTTACCAGATGACTTACGAATAATAAATTGAAGTTGACTTAAATAGTAATAAATCAAAGTTGACATTTTATAGTCTATGTATGTCCTATGAAATAATGTCTTAAGGGTGCCGTTTATTCCCACAAATTCGGTCCACAAGTCAGATCCTATCATAGCACTTGTGAAGTGTCATTTGATACATAAAGAACTTTTCTAGTGAACGATAAGATTTTTTTAGTGTGAAACTTTAAATATCACTCTTGACGATATTAAATTCAAAAACTCATAATTTCAACATATGGTCCACTAGATATTTGTACAATATTCACTAAAGACATTGATTTTATGAGCACAAGATAGATTTATCATCCAATTAAATTTGTTGTCCTAAATTGTCAGCTGTTTTTGTGGTACATTGTGCAGCCCTAGTTTAATCCCAAGTAAATGTAATGTAATTTAAACCAGCTGTGGTTGCAGACCTCATTAACTAACTAAATTACTGGCACATATATTCCTATTAGATGAGATATCTATTTGTTAGTAATAATATAATTCAGGATGTATAATAATAAACATAATTTGTGCACTTTAAATAGACAATTTTGTGTTAGCCCACTGACGGTAAGAAGGTATGTTTAGTACTGAGTTGGTGCCTTTCGGGCGATGGCATGGCAGTTTGGGAAACATTGAAGTTTATTATGCAAATTATTATTAAATAATACTATAGCAAATGTTGTATTACTTTATTATTGCATACATTAATATATAAACTTAAGTACTTTTTCAACTCCATTCGTCCATTCACAATGTTTTACCAGCCTGAGTATAGTTTTATTCAAAGTGCTGACTGATAAAACAAGTGCTGTTCGTGTTTTATTCAAACCTTGGACCTTAGTCACAACCATTAATCTCAAACAATATTTAAAAATAAGTACTATATAAAAATGCCAAACCACAAACAAAAAACATTGCTTTCAGAACGTTTCGCAGCTTTCCCTCCAACGCTCATCCCACAGTTCCACCACGTTTTCCCTCCACACTAACATAAATCAGCTGTTGAATATTTCATCACTGTCAATCATATTTCTGTTAGGTCTTTTATAATACAATTTCTAGAAAGTGATATCACCATGTACTGGCATCATCAACCCCAATTGAAAGGGCTGGAAGTAAGTTCATTTAGCGGCTGGAACTAGCTACAGTACAACGGTTCCATTGGGTTCAGGCGCGGCACGGCGGCGAGCGCAGAGTGAAGGGCAAGTTGAGATTTTGCGCGCCGCATTCCACGGCAGACAAGGTCGTTCGAGAAAGACACACAGACAGACGGGCGAGCCTCACCTCTGCCTGATAGCGCGCGGTCGCCTCGCCTGGCACCGCTTCTACACCAGCTGTTTGCTTCTGACGTCCAGTTCTGTCGTAATTTAAATAAACATCCTTGCCGGTGCGTGAACCTTTTTACATCTATCTCTATGGGTTCCTTCAGTTTACAACTGAAGGACCTAAAATATCAAATAACTGTCCGACATCAACTTCCTTGGTTTTAGTAATTCAAATTCTCTTTGACCGCTTCCTTCCCATCCAAGACAGGTCCGTTAAAAAAATGGAACTCTGTAAGTTGCAGCTCATGGCTACAAGTCTATTTACTAAATCTCCAGACTTGACTTCAGAGCGCTCCTGCGGTAAGGGCTTTAACTACAAGAAGGTTGTGAATGCTGTGACCAAGGGCGTGACGGTATTGACCAGCCGTAACTGACTAAATGATCTACATAAATAATTTAAAAAAGTATAAACAAAGAAATTACTAGGAAATATACTGGCCACTTAATGCAGTTGTGTGCCCAGGAGGAAGGAATACATAAATAAATACATAAAATACACGTTGCACTTAAAAAAATTAATTTGGTGTCTAACTACCTACCTTTAAGTGTGTTAAGACAATCCTAACAAAATATATAATGTAATGTTGCAACTAGCCTGCGCAAATTGACTAAAGATCCACCTAAAGAATGCGTTATCTTGAATTTTAATAGAAAAATGTCTAAATAAATCTAAAGAATTATTCCGTAACAAAAGTTAACTAAATTAAGTAGTATTCTAAATTTTTCATACCTTCTGTATACAAGTTGTTTCCCCATTGTTTACTACGAGATAAACACATAAACAGTAAAATGTTCATTCCATCAATATTAAATAAAACATTTTAATAAGCATTGCTCTTTCCAAAGGGCTTTTTTTTATTTAACAAATCATGATTAATTAAGTAAAATATCTCCATTATATTATCACTTAAACTTTAAAAAGACAAATGGGCAGAGCTGTACAATCGAATGTAAATATGCCTGTAAGCCATGCCTGGGAAAAATACATAACTTCCCAAAATCTCATAATGATCGGATGACTGGTGTAGTAATGTATAAAGGGCAAACAGGCAGACAGAAGAAGATACATTTGTTTATATGTATAGATAACAGTATAATGTATCAACTGATTTCAAAATTCAATAAATAATGTATGTGTTTTACGAAAATCCATTTAAGTTAAACCGCACGTAATTTTCACTTATATGAGTTTCACACGGATTAAATTTAAGAAAGAATGTTAATTCTAATGTCTTTGTACAAAAGTTTAGACATAGAGTACTACACTTTATACATAACAAGAGGAAGAGCAATGTGAGTTCGCTCGTTGCGTTTTTGTCAGAGGAAGCCTTCAAGGTCGTCCAAGGTCATTGAATGGACCTCCCGGCTTATGAAAAGGAAACGTTCAAGAGATTAAGGGCATTCTCCAAATACTTTATACCACTGATTTAAATATTTAATTCTTAAGAATATAATAATCCTCAAAGTTTTCCCTGGCCATTTATGCATATTTATGATATGCCCTTTAATTAATGCGCGACTTGAGTCTCTCGTCAGGTGCCGGAATAGTGGTCAACCATCCCCGCCAGGGCGAGGAGCGTGTGACACGCTTGGTGCGTCCTTCGCAGGCTTTCTACTCACGCAACAGCGACGGAGGGCTAATAATAGCCTACCTTATTATGTACCTGGAACGGGCAATTATTTAGTATGTTTGTCGAAATGTGGGCGTTGTTTTGTAACAAAATATACTATACGCAAAGACAAACAAAGAGGATTCACACCCAAAAATAGATCAAAAGAACTACTACAGTAATGGAATTTAAATCTGGGCCGCTAGTGACAGGCCTTCCATGTCCTCCTGGTCCCAAAGATATAAATTAACGAGTCAGTTTAAGTCGGGCCGCAAATGGCAGAAAAATCCGGTTTCCTCAGGGCTAGACGATCACAGTCACAGAATTTGACAAGAGTCAAAATCCGGCTTGCCGCAAATGGAAGGTGACAAATAGGGCACACCAATTTCAGAAGCAGAGCTCCACCAAAGATCCCAGATAATGGAGTAATACTTGGAAGAGATAAAAGTCAAATAACACCAAAAGACAATCCAGAAGACTTAAATGATTTTATGATCTTAAAATAAACAAAGTGTAGGCCTACAGTTAAATTAACAAACTGAAATTAAATTCAACTCTTTCTTTGGAATCTTGGGATTGAGATATTCTTACAAGAAACAGTTTTTACTGTTTATTTTTAAAAATATAATCTAAGGCCTAAAATCTAATTCAAACGCCTATTATATTATTCCCATTATTTGATACCTACAATCACGAAGTTCTAGTTGTTAACTTGTGACATGTTAGACTCCAAAAAGTGCTATTGCTAGCATTTTTAAATTTTTTTCAAAAAAAATGCAAGTAATACTGAACATGAATGTAGTCCACCTACCAAAAGATTACTATGAATACTTTTGACAGTTCGTGCAAGACAAAAATATTACTATTGATTTTAAATGAAGGGAGCCCTCCCCTAAAACCGTTACGGCTAAAAAGAGAACTAAACTCCAATAGGATTTTAAGTTACTGATTTATAAACAGTATGTTTCTTTCGGTATATAGGATTGCTACTGTCGCCGCAGAAATTATATGTGTGTACCCGATTTTGAAGGCCGTTTATTAAGAAATTAAGAGGCTTGCGAAAAATCTAATCACACAATTTTTTTCTTTAATTGTACGTTGACATTTTAATTTTTAATTTTATTAAGTTTTAGAAAATTTTTATGATAGTATGATCAAACAAAATTAAGGAATGTTTTCATTATTTTTTTTTTTAATTCAGAATTCTTTTAACTTCACAGGAAAAAAAGTTGTTATCAATTTCCTGAAAGAACGTTTTCTTGGCTTATGTAAGTCGTAAATTAATTACTCACTTGGTATGTAAGTGAGTAATTAATTCACGTTGTACTCCTTATGAAATGTATAGTTACGATGTATTACTTTCATATGTGTAAGTAAGTATGTGAAGGGATTTTTATTGATTTAAATAAATTTAAAATCACTTTAAATTTACCATAAGTATTACTACGTGACCAAGTAGTTAATTTACGACCTATAGAAGCCAAGAAAACGTCATTTCAGGAAGTTGAATTGATAAACTTTTTTCTTGAAATTTAAAATTCTGAATGTTATGAAACTTATAGAAAACATTCCTTCCAAACTTCTTAATCACATATGGATGTGATATATTGGCGGGTTTTTGAATAATAAATGTCTAAAGTTGATGCACATTGGAAACTAGTTAACAATATTGTACTTTCTTGTTTCAACTAGGATGAATATTATTAAAACTTACAATACATTTTTTTAAATCAATATTTCATAACGTGTTACAATTAAAATAGAAAAACTATAGCGTGATTGGTTTTTCCAAAGGCAGTTTCTTAGTAAACAACCTTCAAACACGGGTGCACATAATTTCTGCACCGACAGTAGTTTATCAGTGATCAGGTAACATGACACACCTGTAGATGTCATTTAGTTGCTAACGTATCTATGAAGAATGACAAATATTTACATTTCAATAAGAGAGTTTGTTAGTTTATTAGGAACTCTGGCAGTAAATTGTTTCATCAAATCATCCCGATAGAACCAATCAAGTTGTATTCTCGGTTTGCTTCAGTCTACCAGTGATTGTAGTATTGTCTTTAATAATATAAATCCCTCATGTATCAATTATCATATACAATTACATGAAATAATTATTCATTCCAGCATCTACAACATAAATGAAGAAAACAATGGTATTTTTAAGGAATTACGCTCACCATAGTTTCAAATATGGTAACCAGCTTTATCAAAATATTTACAAATTAAATTCTGAAGTCTAGTTTTGACATTGGTCCCATATAAGTAGGGTTGCCATAAGTCCGTATTTTGTATGGACTATTTTATTTTACATTCTGTGTCCATGTCCATGGTGGTGTGTGACCCACTCTCTTAACATACACGTACAGTGGTAGTATACTTCAAATATAACTGGAAAAGTAACGAGGCTCTGGATCAAGGTTGCCACCACCATGTTACCTTCCCAGTCGACCCATGTTTACCATGCTCATGCCCAGTACGGTATGTATAATTAATTATAACAAGTGTGTCTGTGAAGAATCACAACGTCATCGCTATTTAACAGATCACATCGGCGTAACTACCGTCCTCCGCAGTCTGTGCGAGCAGCCAGCCAGGATGGGAGAGAGGAAGCCATGCGAGACGCAAACAATACCTCCTAGCTGGCAGCTCCCGAGCATAGAGTTACTTCACGGTGTTCTGGTTCAGGCTGGCGGTCAATGTACAACTAAAAACTGTCGACCTAGCAGATTCTTAATGAATTATGAGAAAAATAAAAAAATGCACTTCCGTGCGAGCACACGATTATTAAATTGCCCCTTTTTATGTCATTTGAATAGTCGTGATGCTTATGGATTATCATTGACTAGAAATAAACAAACATACATTCTGAAGCAGTGTACTCTCTGTAAACGTGACCCTGTGCTGCTATCTAATTGTGAATGGTTTTAAATAACCGCTTGGACGAATATTTTGCGTAGCCTAAGCCTACTATTAGCTCAGCTACCACTCACTTCAGAGTGTGCTGGAAAGACACATAGAGAGGGAGACCGCTGGAGCTACCTGGAAAGACAGAACAAGAACTGATTTCATAGGACAGGAAAACGGCTCCAAGAGACCTACATATGCGAACATTATTTATGTCTGCTCTTCTCGCCATCTTGTTTCTATATGATGATATTTAAAAGCAGCAGATATAACTCAACTGTCATTTCCAATATAAACTCATTAAGGCAACAGATTTTTTTTTCTAGAATAGGAGTCGAAACAGCTTGGTTAGTGAAAGGAAGATATCACGTTCCAGAAAACTAAAGTATGGGTATAAAGAAAATCTAACTCATAAAACAGCCCAAGTGAGGTGGATATTTCACATGGTCCGATTGGATTTATTTGTTTACCCTTCATGTCAGTGAATGTTTAATCCATCTGATATGTCCGAGGTTTAGGAATGAATAACATTATATTTAAATAAATAAAACCACATGATGATCAATTACTCATCTTTAAAGATGCTAAGAATATAATTAAAATCTAAGTATATTAAATTAGTTTTATATGAGCTATTTTATTACCATTCAACTGCCAGATTTGTATTCACACAAAGCTTCAATCAACGGGATCTCCTGATTGGTGAAATATAAAAAAGTCATTGTTATTTATGACTCTTAACAATTAATTATTATATGGTAGAATATTTATGATACTTCAAAAAATTGCTTTAAACTTATGAATCTAACATTACCATTTTTATATACACTAAAAAAAAAAGTACTATAGCAAACTAACTCACCTTTCACCACCAGGAGAGTCACGGACAAGCTTGACGGCGAAGAGGAACTGTACGGAGCAGACGAGCACGCAACAGAGGTTGAGGCTCAAGGAGAGAGCGCAGAGAGCCAAAGTCACCTCGTAGACGACGACGTACTCCTCAGGGGAGACGAGGGTGATGGAATCACCGTTCCGCAGAAGGTCACGGAGATCGGTGGAGGACAGAGGGGAGATACGGAGTAGGAAGACGAGCGACAGAAGCGCCAGCAGGAGTGACACGAGACACAGAAGTCCCAGGGACGTCAGCATCTCGCGCACTCCTGGAGTGTTGGAGAGCCGGCCGGCCTCCGGAGTTGGGTGGGTGGGAGGCGGTGCGGGCGGTACCGGAGATCTGGAAAATTCTCAATCAACAATACTTCGATACGAGATAGCAGATTAGTGGATACAAGCAAACTTCCAAACAGCATAATACCACTGGATATAGAAACAAGAAGACTGCCCACTCGTATGAGGACCAATGAAGCCGATTTTCATGTTGGGTTAAATTAGTTCTTCTCGGTGTTCACAGGTAGCACCAACGTTCTCCCGTTCTCTGTCTCTCGTAGCTAATGCGTGAGGTAGAAGTACACCGAATAGTCATACGAGCGCTCATTTGAAACTAATCGCCATTAGATATCAGCAAATGCATTGCCTTGGGCAGTATATTTTTTTCTAAGGTCAATAATAATACCATTGACTATGTAAACAGTCAAATGCAAGCAATGCATTTGCATTATACGCATGCCTATAGTTTGCGTACTGCAGCTATTTAACGTTGAATGATTTCAAATAAGCTCTCGGATGTCTGTTTTGTGTACCAAAACAGAGAGGTCTTCTTATTCGTGATACTATTATCCTAGCTCTTACTCACTTCAACGTGTGCTGAAGAGAGAAAGAGAGAGGGAAATCACTGGATCAATCCGTGAAGATAGTACAATAACTAATTTCATAGGACAGGTAAACCTGTTCCAAAGGACCCATATGAGCGAACAGTCTTCTTGTTTTTGTAATCAATGACAGCATAATTTAATTAAAGGTATATTTTAAAAGTAAATAATAGTCACATCTTCAGGATAGGCAAATTTTATACAAAAAGAATACTTTAGTAGGCCTATTAGTCGACAGTTTCTGGAAATCGACGTCAATTACTTATGAAGAGAAGAACATTTCTTTGGAGAAATTAGAATTGATTGTATCAATTCTTTGGAAAAGCCAAATGCTCATCAAGGGACTTCCACAATGTGTTTCAAATTGAGAAAAAAGGCTTTTTTTGGAGGGACTCATCATTTTAATAAAAGAAAATAATAATTTTAAGGTTTACAAAAAGGGTTAATTATTATTACAGTCTGTATACGGTAGGGTGGCGCACGGACCCGCCAGCTACCTGTGTCGGTCCTTTCCTCCCCCCGGCGCTCGCGGCTGTTTCCTTAATGAGTCACCAACTAGCCCCTCTAATAGAATTATTAACTTTTTTTACTTTCTCATAATATCTCAATTTTAATAGAATATTTGTAAAGTACTAACAAAACTAAGAAAAGTGATATAAAACACGATGTGCTTTGATTATAAATAACGAAATGGTCGAAAGTTATTTTTTAGCCGGAATACTGTATGATTTGTTAAATGTTTTATATTTCTCATAATTCCCTAATCTTGATACAATATTATTTTAAGAGTTCTTTGAAAAAAGGTAGAATAATTTAAAACTATCGCATACTATTTAATCAGCCAAAATATCATTAAATAGGCAACACTACATACTTTACAGTTTATTTGATTAATAAATCAACATTATTTTATATTACTCCCAGTAATCTTCTTCAAGCCAAAGTATTTAGTGTCCAGAAGTTGAGCATTTTCCATTTATCTTCCATGTTGTTTCCGTGTGACACTGAAATAAAACAAAATCGCGCTAAAACCAATATACAATATTTTAAGATTGCAGTTAATTTTTTACCATTCGTTATATTTTATTACTAGTTCTAATGACATTAAAATGTTTTAAAGCATACATTGAAATGTTACAGTACCCGCTATTCATCAATCATCGCAACCTTATTGTCATGACTAATAAAGAAGTAGTAATATCTTATTATACTCTACTTATATTAAAAAAAAACGTTTAAAGTCTCTGTAAATTTGAAGATAATTATTTTGTTTTACTGTATACTATTATCATATTTTTATACCCTTTTTGTAATCATATATATTACGTCCAATAAAATTTTCTAGGTAAATAGATTTTATTTTTTATTTTACCTGATTACTCTAGAGGTGACACTCCCAGATCGTCATCGTCATCGCTGGTATCCCAGTCACTGTCATCCGATTCACCAGGGGCCAGATTAATGACTCAGTTTTACTGACCAGACTCATCAACCCTGTTTACTATGCTCATGCCCGTACGTATTTATTTATTTACAGTGTTCCTGTGAAGAATCACAGCGTCATCGCTATTTAACAGATCACATCAGCGTAACTACCGTCCTCCGCAGTCTGTGCGAGCAGCCAGCCAGGATGGGAGAGAGGAAGCCATGCGAGACGCAAACAATACCTCCTAGCTGGCAGCTCCCGAGCATAGAGTTACTTCACGGTGTTCTGGTTCAGGCTGGCGGTCAATGTACAACTAAAAACTGTCGACCTAGCAGATTCTTAATGAATTATGAGAAAAATAAAAAAATGCACTTCCGTGCGAGCACACGATTATTAAATTGCCCCTTTTTATGTTATTTGAATAGTCGTGATGCTTATGGATTATCATTGACTAGAAATAAACAAACATACATTCTGAAGCAGTGTACTCTCTGTAAACGTGACCCTGTGCTGCTATCTAATTGTGAATGGTTTTAAATAACCGCTTGGACGAATATTTTGCGTAGCCTAAGCCTACTATTAGCTCAGCTACCACTCACTTCAGAGTGTGCTGGAAAGACACATAGAGATGGAGACCGCTGGAGCTACCTGGAAAGACAGAACAAGAACTGATTTCATAGGACAGGAAAACGGCTCCAAGAGACCTACATATGCGAACATTATTTATGTCTGCCCTTCTCGCCATCTTGTTTCTATAGGATGATATTTAAAAGCAGCAGATATAACTCAACTGTCATTTCCAATATAAACTCATTAAGGCAACAGATTTTTTTTCTGGAATAGGAGTCGAAACAGCTTGGTTAGTGAAAGGAAGATATCACGTTCCAGAAAACTAAAGTATGGGTATAAAGAAAATCTAACTCATAAAACAGCCCAAGTGAGGTGGATATTTCACATGGTCCGATTGGATTTATTTGTTTACCCTTCATGTCAGTGAATGTTTAATCCATCTGATATGTCCGAGGTTTAGGAATGAATAACATTATATTTAAATAAATAAAACCACATGATGATCAATTACTCATCTTTAAAGATGCTAAGAATATAATTAAAATCTAAGTATATTAAATTAGTTTTATATGAGCTATTTTATTACCATTCAACTGCCAGATTTGTATTCACACAAAGCTTCAATCAACGGGATCTCCTGATTGGTGAAATATAAAAAAGTCATTGTTATTTATGACTCTTAACAATTAATTATTATATGGTAGAATATTTATGATACTTCAAAAAGTTGCTTTAAACTTATGAATCTAACATTACCATTTTTATATACACAAAAAAAAAAGTACTATAGCAAACTAACTCACCTTTCACCACCAGGAGAGTCACGGACAAGCTTGACGGCGAAGAGGAACTGTACGGAGCAGACGAGCACGCAACAGAGGTTGAGGCTCAAGGAGAGAGCGCAGAGAGCCAAAGTCACCTCGTAGACGACGACGTACTCCTCAGGGGAGACGAGGGTGATGGAATCACCGTTCCGCAGAAGGTCACGGAGATCGGTGGAGGACAGAGGGGAGATACGGAGTAGGAAGACGAGCGACAGAAGCGCCAGCAGGAGTGACACGAGACACAGAAGTCCCAGGGACGTCAGCATCTCGCGCACTCCTGGAGTGTTGGAGAGCCGGCCGGCCTCCGGAGTTGGGTGGGTGGGAGGCGGTGCGGGCGGTACCGGAGATCTGGAAAATTCTCAATCAACAATACTTCGATACGAGATAGCAGATTAGTGGATACAAGCAAACTTCCAAACAGCATAATACCACTGGATATAGAAACAAGAAGACTGCCCACTCGTATGAGGACCAATGAAGCAGATTTTCATGTTGGGTTAAATTAGTTCTTCTCGGTGTTCACAGGTAGCACCAACGTTCTCCCGTTCTCTGTCTCTCTCGTAGCTAATGCGTGAGGTAGAAGTACACCGAATAGTCATACGAGCGCTCATTTGAAACTAATCGCCATTAGATATCAGCAAATGCATTGCCTTGGGCAGTATATTTTTTTCTAAGGTCAATAATAATACCATTGACTATGTAAACAGTCAAACTATAGCAATGCATTTGCATTATACGCATGCCTATAGTTTGCGTACTGCAGCTATTTAACGTTGAATGATTTCAAATAAGCTCTCGGATGTCTGTTTTGCGTACCAAAACAGAGGTCTTCTTATTCGTGATACTATTATCCTAGCTCTTACTCACTTCAACGTGTGCTGAAGAGAGAAAGAGAGAGGGAAATCACTGGATCAATCCGTGAAGATAGTACAATAACTAATTTCATAGGACAGGTAAACCTGTTCCAAAGGACCCATATGAGCGAACAGTCTTCTTGTTTTTTGTAATCAATGACAGCATAATTTAATTAATGGTATATTTTAAAAGTAAATAATAGTCACATCTTCAGGATAGGCAAATTTTATACAAAAAGAATACTTTAGTAGGCCTATTAGTCGACAGTTTCTGGAAATCGACGTCAATTACTTATGAAGAGAAGAACATTTCTTTGGAGAAATTAGAATTGATTGTATCAATTCTTTGGAAAAGCCAAATGCTCATCAAGGGACTTCCACAATGTGTTTCAAATTGAGACAAAAGGCTTTTTTTGGAGGGACTCATCATTTTAATAAAAGAAAATAATAATTGTAAGGTTTACAAAAAGGGTTAATTATTATTAAGGGTAAATACACTATAGTTGATAACTAACTGAATACAGATTGCTCATGATGTACGGAAAACTATTGCGCATTCTTCATCTCGTAGAGGTAGGACTCTGACCACAGACCTGTGCGTCCGACGTTGCCGTACTGAACGGGATAGATAGACAGATTGATGGCCCTCTTTGGGCTCGGCTGAGTACCACGGTCTGACAACCGCGCTTAGTCCACAATTGATCGACGCGCTGTAAAGTGGATAGTCCACAAACTACAGCATGACATTGTTCGTAATGGAGACAAGCAATATGTGTATAGTTAGTTATCTAAGTGTTCTACAAATGTCTCTTCCATTACAGGATTACGTTGAAAACTACGTTTTAATGTTCCTGTATGTTGGGGATGTACCAGGATTATAAAGGAGCCAAGAATGAAAAATTAAATAACACCCCTTGAATCGACTAAACTGTAATATTCTTTTTATTCCCATTTACTACCTCAGAATTCTTACATTGTGGAAACTACTTTTATTATCACAGGGTGGCTACTCATTCCCTGACCCTAAATGAACTTTTTCAGAAACCCTTACACTAAATAAAAAATTGCCCACATTCAGTTGGGCATGTTTGAAATGGGAAATCTCTAAAAAGTGTTACTTTAATTGGTAATACATATTTGACTTCTTTAATGTTTGTTAAATACGGAAAATGTCCAATGAATAAGTTAAGTGGAACTGAGACCAAATAAATGAAAATTGTTTTGTATGGAAAAATATTACATTATAAACAATTATGTTTTTTAATCTTAAAGACGCATTTTTTGACCCGTTTGCTGCACATTAAAGCCTACAAAAATGTTTATGTAGAGCATCTGCTATATAATTATCAACCAAAGCAATGCATTTACTAATATCTAACGGTGAGCAGTCTGAAATAAGTGCTCGGACGGCTGTTTGGCGTACAATTGCCTGAGCTATAAGTCACTTCAGCGAAGAGAGGAGGTCGGAAATGTCACATATACTGAGAGGGAGACCGCTGGCACTATCTGTGACAATAGAACCAGAACTAACATCACAGAAGAGGAATCCGGCTTCATAGGACCCAAATGAGCGGATAGTTTTCTTGTTTCTATGGTCGATGGTAAAACACAAAATAATGTACAATAAGATCAAGAAAACTCCCTGATTCCAAGTGGAATAAGCCTGACAGTTCCATAAAATTAAAATTGTTTGACTTTCCTATATTTTCTCTGATAGAGGTCACCCTGTATCACCTGTATGATTTTTAGTTAATTCATTTTTATCAACTTCGTCACTTACCTATTGTTCGAGAAGGCATCATAGTTGTTGGAGAGGTGAAGCCCTCCATTGGCTATCTTGGTGGGAGACAAGGGGCCGACGCTGCTCCCTCCTCCCAGTGAGTGCTTGGACGTCGATAGGGTAGACACGTTCAGGCTGTGACTGTGCACGTGGTTGTGGTGGTTGACTCGAGGAGCAGGGTATGAGTGGTTTAGACCGCGCGGTCCGCAGTGTGCCAGCCCGCCATTGCTTCTGCGGACAAAAACAACATCCAGCAAACCACTTTTTGGTGACTCATTTTGGGAAACGTGAAAAGCTAATTGCCTCTTTGCAATCGTAAACCAAATCTCTTTTGTTAATTGGAAATGTCCAAAATGTTGATGGAATTTTTAGATACCATCTATATTTAACGGTTTATTTTACAAAATGGACTGAGTACGTTTTACTAAATAATGCAATGCATTCTATGCAACCATTCATTTAGTGAATCAGCAATGAAAATTGGGATAAGACAAAAGTACAAAAAGAGCATAGCAATGTTTCAGAACAGATTCTTTGAAAACAACGCTTAATAGTAGATGTTAAGTATATTATCTTAAACTGGTGCTCATATAATCAATGTCATATTATATTAAACCTTTATTCTTATCATACATATACAGCTGATATAATGTTTAAAGGTGTAACACTACTGGATCATCCAAATTTCTTTCGCCATTTTTATGGTTTAAATGTATTTTGTGTGTATGATTTTAAAAAATCCTTTTTTAATAATTTCCCACTTTAATTTAAAGATATTATTTAAAATACAGTACAAATATATTTAGACTATTCTTCTCGCCCATCAACTTTTCTTCACATTTAGGCACTTCAGCAACGGACTGCCACAAGGCTCTGTTCTTGCACATATTTTATTCAATTTAAACACTGCCAAATTTCTACCACACAGCCAAGAAAAATAATACATACAGTCGATGTTGTTTGTACAGCTCAAAGACATGTCGACAACTAAAACAGCACACACTTACTTGATCTCGTCATGCTCAAAAAGTATTTAATAACTTGACAGCTAAAGCCCAGTCCAACAAAAACAGAAACATCCTGCTTTCGCATGAGTTACAAGCTAAATAAAAAACCAAATATCAGAAAAACAGCCGTGTTATAACAGTTTTGGTGGTTAGTTGTTTAAAATAACATGATACTATCTATTTATGCAAAGAAAAATAAATACTTACGGTAATAAAATATATTGTGTTTTTGATAGGACAATTCGAAAATTTCTATTTTAGTCAGGGCCGGTTTAAGGAGTAAGCAAAGTACGCGGCCGCGTAGGGCGCCAGGAAAAGGGGCGCCTAAAAGCTCAGTATTAAACCAGGAGACTAACAAAATATCGTAATCTGAAGTAGGAGAAAGTGATTAAAAATATCGAATGGTAAAATATTCCGATGATTAGTGGTTCCGATTGCGGCTGATCTAAAGTTTGAGTGTTGACTTACTCTGTCAAATTCATATTGTAGGAGTAAAGTTAAACCCCAGAGTGGAGCCCCGTCAACATACGTAGCCTATACCACACTACTCAAGTTAAACCCCAGAGTGGAGCCCCGTCAACATACGTAGCCTATACCACACTACTCAAGTTAAACCCCAGAGTGGAGCCCCGCCAACATACGTAGCCTATACCACACTACTCAAGTTAAACCCCAGAGTGGAACCCCGTCAACATACGTAGCCTATACCACACTACTCAAGTTAAACCCCAGAGTGGAGCCCCGCCAACATACGTAGCCTATACCACACTACTCAAGTTAAACCCCAGAGTGGAGCCCCGCCAACATACGTAGCCTATACCACACTACTCAAGTTAAACCCCAGAGTGGAACCCCGTCAACATACGTAGCCTATACCACACTACTCAAGTTAAACCCCAGAGTGGAGCCCCGTCAACATACGTAGCCTATACCACACTACTCAAGTTAAACCCCAGAGTGGAGCCCCGTCAACATACGTAGCCTATACCACACTACTCAAGTTAAACCCCAGAGAGGAACCCCGTCAACATACGTAGCCTATACCACACTACTCAAGTTAAACCCCAGAGAGGAACCCCGTCAACATACGTAGCCTATACCACACTACTCAAGTTAAACCCCAGAGAGGAGCCCCGTCAACATACGTAGCCTATACCACACTACTCAAGTTAAACCCCAGAGAGGAACCCCGTCAACATACGTAGCCTATACCACACTACTCAAGTTAAACCCCAGAGTGGAGCCCCGTCAACATACGTAGCCTATACCACACTACTCAAGTTAAACCCCAGAGTGGAACCCCGTCAACATACGTAGCCTATACCACACTACTCAAGTTAAACCCCAGAGTGGAGCCCCGCCAACATACGTAGCCTATACCACACTACTCAAGTTAAATCCCAGAGTGGAACCCCGTCAACATACGTAGCCTATACCACACTACTCAAGTTAAACCCCAGAGTGGAGCCCCGTCAACATACGTAGCCTATACCACACTACTCAAGTTAAATCCCAGAGTGGAACCCCGTCAACATACGTAGCCTATACCACGGTAGTTGGAACTATACACTACTCAAGTTAAATCCCAGAGTCGAACCCCGTCAACATACGTAGCCTATACCACACTACTCAAGTTAAACCCCAGAGTGGAGCCCCGTCAACATACGTAGCCTATACCACACTACTCAAGTTAAACCCCAGAGTGGAGCCCCGTCAACATACGTAGCCTATACCACACTACTCAAGTTAAACCCCAGAGTGGAGCCCCGTCAACATACGTAGCCTATACCACACTACTCAAGTTAAACCCCAGAGTGGAGCCCCGTCAACATACGTAGCCTATACCACACTACTCAAGTTAAATCCCAGAGTGGAACCCCGTCAACATACGTAGCCTATACCACGGTAGTTGGAACTATACACTACTCAAGTTAAATCCCAGAGTGGAGCCCCGTCAACATACGTAGCCTATACCACACTACTCAAGTTAAACCCCAGAGTGGAGCCCCGTCAACATACGTAGCCTATACCACACTACTCAAGTTAAACCCCAGAGTGGAGCCCCGTCAACATACGTAGCCTATACCACACTACTCAAGTTAAACCCCAGAGTGGAGCCCCGTCAACATACGTAGCCTATACCACACTACTCAAGTTAAACCCCAGAGTGGAGCCCCGTCAACATACGTAGCCTATACCACACTACTCAAGTTAAACCCCAGAGTGGAGCCCCGTCAACATACGTAGCCTATACCACACTACTCAAGTTAAACCCCAGAGTGGAGCCCCGTCAACATACGTAGCCTATACCACACTACTCAAGTTAAACCCCAGAGTGGAGCCCCGTCAACATACGTAGCCTATACCACACTACTCAAGTTAAACCCCAGAGTGGAGCCCCGTCAACATACGTAGCCTATACCACACTACTCAAGTTAAACCCCAGAGTGGAACCCCGTCAACATACGTAGCCTATACCACACTACTCAAGTTAAACCCCAGAGTGGAGCCCCGTCAACATACGTAGCCTATACCACACTACTCAAGTTAAACCCCAGAGTGGAGCCCCGTCAACATACGTAGCCTATACCACACTACTCAAGTTAAACCCCAGAGTGGAGCCCCGTCAACATACGTAGCCTATACCACACTACTCAAGTTAAACCCCAGAGTGGAGCCCCGTCAACATACGTAGCCTATACCACACTACTCAAGTTAAACCCCAGAGAGGAACCCCGTCAACATACGTAGCCTATACCACACTACTCAAGTTAAACCCCAGAGAGGAACCCCGTCAACATACGTAGCCTATACCACACTACTCAAGTTACTGTTATTGTTATTCCTAAAATAACGCGAAACCTTACAGAAAGATTTACTCCCCCCACTACTGGCTGAAAATGCGGCTGATATTAGTTCCATCATGCACCGTGGAGTAACACAGAGCTAGTGATGTTCTTATTGCGAATTATGCTCGACCTACTACCGTTTATTAATTCCAAATTATTTGCTTACGCAAATTTTTAGCAAATACAATTCAATCGCAAATTCAAGATGTCTATTAAAATCTATAAAACACCACAGCAATAAAGTCATAAGTCATTTATTAGCCTTAATTGACAATTTACATTTCATGAACTAAAATGAATACTTAAAATTCTAAAACTAATCTATAAATAATCCACTTTTAGTTATTAATTAAAACTAAAAAGAAAATCAATTATCACATGGCCAAGAATCCACTCTTCTGTACATCACAGGGATGTCCATTTTCATCAAATACTACTAATGACAAGTCCTTTAAATTAACAATAAGATTTATCTTCCCATGTTCAAAATTGTTTAAATCGTTAAACTTTTGAAAAAGAAAAATATCTCTAACTACGCATTTTTAAGTAAGACCCTAAGTCACGAAGCACATCAAATTAAAGGGCTTTAAAAATTAAACATTTTTTATTTCATCTTCATTTCAAGTTTCTGCCACTCTTTGGTAGTTTTTAAATTGCGTATGGAAACCCATTTTTTTACTATGAAAGTGGGCTTTTCACGTCACACTTTGTCCTGGCTGCATATTAAATTAAAGGTCTCTAAAATAAAACATTATTTTGTATTTAAACTTATGTAATTAATTATTCAAAAAAATTTTAATAGCTAATGAAAAACTAATTTTTTACTTTTTTATTTTTATTTTCGTTTTAGTTGTTACTTCTTTTTAGTTTTTCCAAATTTTTGCCTTTAATTTATGAAAAAATAAATTGTCGACTTTTTTGTAAGCTGACTTTTATTATATTTATTTTTTTACATTTTTCAGCTTTGATTTTTTATATATAATTAGGCTTTAAGTTGTAAAAGTATTAAACTCAATACATAAGTTAATTTTACTCTGATATTTGAGTCTCAATAATTAATACTTAATCCTTAAATATTTGTATTTATTTCAATTGTATTTAAAAGTATTTATATCCAGACAGAATGCTTCCTACCTCTCAGTTGTTTTATGGGAAGGGGGCACCACAATCTTGTTCTAAAAAAAGTCTACAACTTGCTCTGATTTTATTACAGTTAAATACGTACACAGAGTTCAAATGTCATCATATTTTAATTTTACTGTAACCCATAAGTTTAAATCCCCTTTGCATAATGTTCTTCGGTCAATTCTCCACAACTGTCTTCAAGTCCCAGAGAATTGCTTCTTGTTTACCCATCTATACTTCTTATCAGTGGTTTGTTATTTGTTGTGTTGAGCAAATCTAAAAGTTTATCAAGAGCTCTTGTTAAAATTTAATTACAATCTACTTGATGAGTATGATCTTATAAGTATCTCGGAAAGTAGGGGGTTCTATCTGCTAAATTGCTGGAAGGGTTATAAGGCTGTGTCACAGAGTTTAGATAAATCTATGTAAATGTATGGTAAACACTGAAATAGAACGCTAACCCTACCTGAGATGCTTCAGCATGGTGACGGGCCCGGGCTGAGGCTATTGCTGATGCAGCGCAGCAGAAGGTCCATCGTGCTGAGGCCGCTACCTCCCACACATCCCGACCTGGAACAGGAGTATAAAAACGTAAAAACAGCAATTGGATGTACAAAAATATTGTTGTACAAAAGTTTATACAAAAATGAAAAATAGGGAAGGCGATGTAGAAATTGAGGTTTATGTGGAATTTGGCAGGTATGACACAAAAAATCATAACAGACCAGGCATTAATGATAGACCAAGCATTGAATGGTTAGGTCTAAGACAGGGCTCTGTCATCACCTAACAACATTTATTGTTACATTATTTTCTGTATCAATCGTCATAATTAACTCTTTCATTTATTAACTCATTGAACCCCAGCCATTCCCCTTTCTTGCCAACCGTATCCGCTGTTATCCAACATAATATAACATTCTAATTTACGATATTTGCTATTTTAAATCAGGGAATGATTTTAACTTATTGGTTAGTACACTATTATTGTCAAAAAGTATAAACTATTCACTCATTCGTTTCATTATTAAAACTCCGATCGCCAACATGGACGAATATGAGGGGCGAATGAGTGTGATAAGTTTAGTGATGAACGAGTTTAGTCATTGTTACTAACTAAGATCGACTGTTCCTAATAAAAATCAATTTATTAATAGCCCAATAGCTATGGCAACTAAGGTACCTACAGCTTTACGTGGAATCCGAACCACGTTGTGTTGGTCTTAAGCTAACGGACAAGCCTGACACTCAGTTCTCATTCCTACACAACATCTGAACCTTGACTACCATCCAACATAGATACCCCAGACTTCTCTAGTAGTAATACACTTCAATCTGAGAATCAAACCAATAAACGACTCAGACTAACCAGAGCATATGAAAAACGCTATCTTTTCTAGTAGATGCAATTCAGTGATAATCCAAACATTTTGTTATATTTATTATACAAGGTCGCAGAAGGAGGGTGGATGAACGCACTCAAATTATCTATGAAATTTATTACACAAAGTAAAGAAAACGGCAAGTCCTTGACTGAAAGCGTGTAATAAGGGAGTTTTTCAAACTCTTCTTGCCCTCTTTTCGAACCACTCCGTGCTCTCAATTCTCTTCCGCCATTTCGGCAGACAATGCAGGAGACGTGGAATGCAGCAAGGTTCTAGGTTGGGACCACTATTGTTCCTGCACGTCCCACCACGTGACTCCATCAGCTGTTGGACACGCTGATCAGCTGACCGCAAACACCACAAATGGGCGCGAAGTGGCTAAATACTAGATTGCTTTTTTCAACGAGGTTGACATCCGGTGGTGAGCGATTGAAATTGTCAGGTATTCATCCGATTACCAAAGTATTGTGATATAAGACAGTGCAACAAAGACGTATAAAGTATAGTCTGTGCGCTTATCACACATACTGACTTGAACGAAAAGACTCCGCACGATCTAGTCACGATCTCAGGCCAGTGATAGAACTAGCATTTTCAAGCTTTGCGCCAGGCTGAATTTTTAACATGGGATCGGCACTTCTTAGAGATATTTGTATTCGCTTTTATAGCAGGAGTTAAAAGTTATTTTCTTTTAGTTACAGTTTATAATACCGACTCCCTAACCACAGCAAGTATAATTTTTAAGACTTTTAAATTTTAAATTCTTATGGTTACGATGATAGATTAGTAAGCCTTAACTTCTCTATCAATAATTAGCTTATGAATTGATTGTAAAAAGCGATATTTATATGCATTGATTATAGTTTTCTGCATGACGCTTTTTTAGTATGTGGGATATATCTTATTTGTAGACTGCTAGCAAAACAAGCCTGAATTTCACTAGCAAAATTTTTACGGATAACACTCTCAACGGACCTAAACATACGACACTTGAATCCATTTATGTGATAATGCAAAAGTGGTTAGCTGGCAACGTTGTAAGTTACCGACAAAGATGTTTGTTTGAATTTCAAGGTGGACCATTTAAGGTTGATAGTATCTGAAGAAATGTCTTGGGTAGGATAGTTATGTCCTTATAAGAGAAGATATATTAACAGAAACATCCGTAAATCTCGGCCAAGAGTGTGGGGATTACATACCATGACCAGGTATCGGAATACAAATAGAAAGGGTTGTTTAGAAAAAACATCATCTATTCAAACACTAAGAATAATCTCAAAGACCTTTTATAAATAATGATAAAACATAAAAGCACACAAGGACGCTGTGGTTTTCCATTCTGTAAGCTTGGAGTCTTTTACGCATTATAATAAAGGCAATGATCAAAAAGTGTTTGAAGGTTTAAGTTTTATACATCCACCACGAGATGTGGTGATGCTAAGCCTTATTAACCAAGTCTACGCAGCTTATTTCTCGTAAGGGATCAATCCAGTGAAATTTCTAGAGATAATATTTGAAAACTCGATAACTACTAACAAGAGAGTATGAAATGTGACGAGAAGATAAGAATGCTACTAAGAAAAACAGCATTTTCATAATTGAACGGCGAAGAAGTTACGCAAAATCTTTTTGTACAATAGCATTGACAATGATCCAACGTGAAATAGTTTTCTAAAACGCGGCGCGAGCTTTGTTTGAAGTTCAAATAGCTAGTTTTCTAAAAGGCGGCGCGAGCTTTGTTTGATGGTTCAAATAGCTAGTTTTCTAAAAGGCGGCGCGAGCTTTGTTTGTTTGGTTCAAATAGCTAGTTTTCTAAAAGGCGGCGCGAGCTTTGATTGTTTGGTTCAAATAGCTAGTTTTCTAAAAGGCGGCGCTAGCTTTGATTGTTTGATTCAAAGAGATTGGGTCTATTTTGAACACTAGCAATGACATTAAAACAATTCTTAGCATTGAATGACACTATTTAAAAATGATTTACGAGCTAAAATAATAAATAGCTCAAGCTTGCGTGTAACCAAGGTCTAGCAGACTAGTGCTATAAAACGAACCCCTTATAAGGTGCAGTGAGGTCTGCCTGGACATTCTGGGTCTTACGATGAGTGCTTGCAAGGACACAGATTGAGGATTACAAAACCTAGGGGTTTTTCATTGAATGAAATTTTAGAATGGTAGCATTCAAATAAATATGTACAAGGCACCAAAATATTAACCAAAATGCTACCTCAATATGTATCCGGACGTCATGTCAAACATTTTTGGAAAAAAAACTCCTGGTTGAAAAAAAGTACCCCCAACCAATTCATTAGGGCTTGTTATCCGGGTTCAATGTCCGCCTCTTAAGAGTCTGGAGAGGCTGTCGGCCATGATGGTTTTAATCCCATAAGAACAATGTTATTTTCGAACCGGACATACGATCACTAGTATCCAAATGAAACAGTTATTTTTAAACGGAATTTTCTAAACAAATTGCATTCGATCAAGAATTAAATTGTGCTTTGGAATTGCTTTGCGAATGCTTAGTTAGTTTTATAGAAAAAATATAAAAGTAGTAGATTTGAAGTTTTTATTTTCACCTATTTTTCAAAACTTGGCGTATGTATGCAAAATATTCAATGCAAAACCAATACGCAATATGATAAAGTATAAAATTACACCTCATACACAACGTTTGGTCAATAAATAACGAAAAATATGGATTCGCAAGTAACATTGTTTTTATGGGATTAAAACCAACATGGCCGACAGCCTCTGCAGACTCTTAATACGATCTGTAAAGGGTTAGTCGTATGGCGAGGGCAAACAACTTGGAATTTCTATTTAAATGTTAGCCTTTTTGCTTGGGAAGTCATAAGAAGATGTGCTAAAATCAGAGATGGTTCAGTTGGTCCTTACGTAAAAGGGCAATCTAGGGCATTTCCAAAAATCCTCGGTTGAAGATGAACATCTCTATCAAAATAATGTCGGTAAAGTTTACAATTTACTTGAATGTTTTTATTTTGGACCAGACCTTTCTATAGTTGTGAATTTTTTTAATATGTAATCACAAAACTAAACTATACACTTTTATTTAAATACATTTATCTATAAGTGGTTATTAGTAGTTTTTTTTTTTTTTTTTTTTTTTTTACTAATGCACTCAAACGTTTGTTTATCCGTAAATGATAATCGTATATTTTTATGAGTAATCTGGGAAACATATTAATTGAAAATAAGGTTCATGTTTTGGTACCGCTCTTAAATTATTGAAAGTGCATAAATTAAATTGACAAAAAGAACAAAAATGAACTATCTTCATTTATAGATTTTATTATTTACAGTATAAAATATTTAAATTAAAAGTATTAAAAATTTTAAAATTTAAAATATTTAAATCATAAAAGTGTTACATTTATTAAATATTTCATAAATTTTTAATTATTTCAACCTTATATGACGTTTATATTCTAATTAATATATACTATCACTACACTACTATGAGTTCAGCTGTTTTCGTTATGTGTTTACAACCTGCGAAACATCATATTTTCAACAGCTGGCTATTGTTTACTACCGAAAGTAACATTGTTTACAACCGAAAATTTTCCACAGTCAACAACACCTGTTTTTATTCCGTAGTGTAGTGAAAAGTATCGTTCAAAACTCGAGTGAAAGTGTTTTGTATGTTCTCGACCAATTGAAGTGCTCGACAAGCCTCGCACTTCAAACATATGGTCTCGAACATGCAAAACCCCACTTTCCACTCTTGTTATGAAATATACTATTAAAATGTATGTTATAATAAATACCGTGTGTGTTTCAAAGCTTGTTAACCCCTTATTTTAAAAAGAAAATAGGATTAAGTGCAAAATAAACGTATAAATATATATATATATATATATATATATATATATATATATATATATATATATAGGCTTTCTCATTTTCTTCTGATACATGAACTAGCTGATGCTTAGTTTTATAAAAACATAAATATACATTGATACGACTACATTTTTACTTTTTAAATAAGATAATAACTAATTCATCCGTTTTATCTTGCGAAATCAACTATTTAGTTTTCAGGTGTAAACATGATGAGACTGGAGGACTCTTCTAAGTTAATTTGATTTTGAAGTTTCTTGTCACGCATATTACATTATCACTTGTTAATGAGTGCCTTTTGTTGATTTACGCTGTCCAATCAAAGACTATAGTCGAAATATTTGCTTATCATCTACTTGTCGTTGCAATGAATATACACCATCGTCATGTGTCTCTATATGGCAGAATACTTTTTTCAATTCATTTTATATATTTGCTAAAGGTATTTTGTTTTATAACAAAACTTTGGAAATCTACCACAAATATGTTTGTTATGAACTTATTACTCACTTTAATGCAGCTCTTGTACATGATTAACGGTTTTCCTTTTTTAGGTTAGGAATACGTCAAACGCCAATAAGTCATAACTCTACAATAATAACAATAATGGCTTTATTGTACAAAAGTGTTTTATACAATTGGCGAACTTGGGACTAATAAGTCCTCTCTTACAGTTAACCCTTTTATGTTAAATTAGTAAATATAGCAAAGCCTAAAACATGAAATACAGAACTAAACTAAAGAAAAATAATAATAATAACAATACAAAGAAGCAAATAATATAAACTAAATGAACTACTAACATACTACAATACGTAGACTTTTCTTGATTTACGCTGTCCAATCAAAGACTATAGATTCGAAATATTTGCTTATCATCTACTTGTTCTACTACAATAAGTAGACTAGTAGTAGAACTACAATGTAGAACTACAATAGTAGACTTCTACAATTCTAAGTAGAACTACAATAAGTAGACTTAACAAATATTATCCAAAGTTAAATGAGAAGTAAAATGATAATACTTTCTTTTAGAATTACAGGGTGTCCAGTAAACGTCCTTACAAAAATTCCCTAACTTTTCCCTGACCTTTCCCTAATTTTATAAAAAAACTTCCTGATTCTGAATCGAAATAATTACATAACTTGTATTTAGTTTAACCAATATTAATATGTGCTATATTGCTACCGATGTGCAATAGTTTTTCCTACATGTTCAGGAAACAATAGTTGGCAGCTGTTTTTGTAGAATAACAAGATGAGAAGCCAAGTCTTTAGCAAGCAAAAATGCAAGTTTTCTTTATTAGAAAACAATTAAGTGTAGAATACGATATGAAGGGCGAAGAAAAACAATGGTTTGATTGTTGAAACAGAAAAATACTTTACAACGTAAATTGTCAAAATTTGTTTATGGTATTGGAAATATTTGACATATACAGTTCTTCTAATCGTAACAGTTATTAATATTATTACTAAATAAATATATTATTAATAAATATTTGTTTGTGTCAGCTACGTACTCTCTCAAAAACACCGCAACTTAAAAAAAGTATAAGATTTAATTCACTGTAAGACATGGTGGGAATTATTCAAGTAGAACGTACGTTGAATTAACATAACAGCCTGTTTCGTATCCAACGAGACGTTCATATCGATATAAATAGGACGTGGCATACATTTTACTTTACAGTTCGTTTTACTATCGTTACTTTACAAGCAACGTACTTTAAGAAATTGTATTTTTTTATTTCTTATATATGGTAGTGAACTATTAATTGACAGCACAATTATTGGAATCATTACATGTAGGGCCTAATTTGCAGAGGAAATGGTTAAAAAATTGTTGTTAACACGTTTTGCTAATACTAAACAAATATTGTATTAATAATAATAGGCCCTATTACGTGTTGGGAGATATACGAAACAGTTTAATTTAGATTTTGAGAGTGTTTAATCAATATTTCTTTGGATTATACATATGTTGCATGCACGTCGTTGATTTCATTTTATTTTTGTTTTTAGTTATTTGTTGAATTTTTCATAGTCTATATAGTATTTAATATTGTTTATTTATGGCCGATTTATAGTATATTTGTTTTATATAGTTATGTAGTTTATTTATTTGTTTATTTGTTTATTTCCATTGTGTTAATATTTCATGCTTGAGACTCATGTGGAGTTAGAACTATCAGTCGTGATCCAGAAGGAAGTTTTATACAATGAAACAATTAACTGAGGTAAACTCCGAAATAAAATAAAAATTATGATTACTGATATAAAAATTACATTTTTGAAAAAAATTGGCTTTTATAATGAATAACATATGTTGTTTGGTTTCCTTTAACTAAGTTTCCTTGGTGCTTGTTGATTTGTTTATTTATTTTATTTTTTTTTTTTTTTAGTTACTTTAAGATTACTCATATATTAAAGATATTTCATTATGATAAAATTAGTTGATCTCTCAAATAGCTATATGTTAGAGATATTTAAAAAAAACTACAATGTAATATCAATTTAAGAAATAATAAATGATTTTGAATTTGAATAGTTTTCACCTAATAAAATAAGTAAAAACCAACTGTAATAGACCAATAGTCTATAATTGTTGGCGATTCCAGCCAACCCGTCATGAGTTCTTTTGAATCCCCCTAGTCTAAGGAAGACAAACGTGGTTACCAAAATCTATCTCCATAATATTATTTACATTTCGTACTTGTTTTTAAATACTTTTGTGTTATGTGATGTTCGCTTATAATAATTACCATAAGCTGGGTATAATTGTCTGTTTGCGTGATTTGTAAAAGACTACGTTTATTTTCTGGAACTAATCTGTTTCATTCTTATCTTGGTAAAACTTAGTTGTAAAGGTAACAGCTGATAACCACTGGTTGTTCATTTGTCGGTGAATTATTATCAATGGTACTTTCTAAGTAACAATCGGTATTTGTTTATATCAAAGACTGCGCTCCACTAAGACGCACTCGCAATCCGCGCTTGCCCAGAACTTTATGATCGGCATTTTTAGCGATAACTAAATGAATCATTGTATTGATAATTTAATGTAACAAATGTTAGAGTGATGCGTTGCTGGATTCTGCCGTTTGTAAGCAGGGCCGGATTTACGACTTGCCGTTTACGGGCTATCTTGATTTTGCCGCCTTTAGAACGTTCCAATCTAATAATATAATAAATAAATATATTCTAAACCATTATTTTGCACAAGGGTACACAACACAACAACAAAAACAACAGTAAAAACAAACAAAACTTCCTGTGATTCTCGGTTTAGTTGATTTGTCTGACAGTGGTAGGTTACCTGACGGCGCTCCGCTACAACGCCTGAAGCTAGTGGCTGGCAACACTCTGACGCATTGCATAGACATTCATATTTTAAACTTTAATTTTTAGGAAAGTTTTTCCATTTTAATTAATTTAATTTTTGCTACGTTAATGCACAACATTTTGCGATGGACGGACTAAGTATCCATTAAAGGAGGGAAATAAATATTAGTAAATCTTTTAAACGAATTTTTAGATCGCCGCAGAAAATGTCGTGTTAAAAATTACCGCTTTTTTAAATCTGCCACTTCGGGCTATAGCCCGTCAAGCCCCCCTGTACATGCTCTGTTTGTAAGAGTAGAAGACCCTCCAGAGCGAATTGATCTTCCAGTCAGGGGTGTACCCAGGGTTAGTGTTGGGGAAGGGGGGGCATCGTACTATTAAAAACGCTAAATTTAACTCAAATTATCTTCATTCGCGTATAATGTATAAATGATACATAACTAAGCCTACAGATAATTAATGTTGCGTATGTGATATTATCTATAATCATGTAGCTACTATTTTCAACTTGAACAATTGCCAACTAAAGTTGTTGATTGTTCATATACTTTGACTTTTTACTATAAACTAGATTAGATTGAAAATTATACTTGTGTAGGCCCAGGCCCCCTGGTACGCTCTTGCTTGCAGAAGACGTTTTAACAGTTCTCACTTGGTGTAGTATGACAAAATGGAGTAATTTGGGGGCACTTGTTGAAACCCCGGATTAGTATTTTACCACCAAATAATTTTGAAGACAGTCAATATCTTACAAACAAGAGAAAGCTATAAATTTACTGAACTTTCTTAATTCTTTAATCACGCTAATTTAGCTTAAAACAGTTAAAATATTTATTTTCAACTTTTATACTCAACAGAAATAATGGTTGACAGCAGAAACAGTAAAATTAAAATTGAAAACATTAGGTGCGTGCATCATGTGTGGATACATTCAAATTGAATGGCTGCGTTTGATTATTGAAACATGTAAATTCAAAAAAGTATTTTATGTAAACGTTCATTCAGTTTCTGAAATAATGATATTGTGATGTACAAAACGAAGTTTTATACGATTTCGTGGGCCTATTAAATTACTATAGAAACGGTGTTTTATATTTCCCATAAGAACGTTTTTTTTCTCAATAAACCAAAGTTCACAAAACTCTAGGATTAGTTAGTCTAAGGGTTGATAAATACCCTATTACATTTTCAATATAATCTGACGAAGAATTTTCAAAATGGACGCCTCTGTAAAAATCGTTATAAATCAGGATTTATTTATTATTTCTGTGATTAAAAAAAGCTTCAAAAGATAAAAATGTTCCCTTTACACTAAAAAAAAGCACGAATAAACAAGGACAATTTTAATAAAGTTTTATTTTTCTAATGAAATTGGTTTCTTTAAAATGTCGTCTCAAACTAGTGTTTATAATTGTTTCTACGACAGTATGAATGGTAGTGTAATAGACGCAGGCATTCCTTGCAGGGTACAGTCAAGTCTCCAAGTTTGCCAATTAATGGACGCTGACCGGTAAACCTATTATCTTAGTAGCTTCCGTTCATAATTCACTTTCATTAAAAGTTGTGTTGTACAAAATAACAGATAGTTTACTTTTAAATTTGTTTTTACCCATTGTGTATTTGTCTCATAATCGATCTTGTGAAAAAAAATGATATTATTAAATTTTTAAGGTGCAAAAATGTATATAGGCCTAGTTTAAATTTTTACATCGTTTAAATTATTATTAATTAAAACTTTGGATTGCAGTTTGTAATCTAATTGCATTTTGAACTATAAATTAATGATAAACATAATTTATTTAACAGCATAATAGCAGGTTAAAAATAAAACCTGCAGCTCGTGGAAAGAGGAAATATATACAATATATCATATGTTTTTTGTCAGCTACCATTTTCATAAAATTTAAATTATGTAAAAGCTGAGTTTTATACTTGGATAAAAAGTCCAAAAGTCATTACATTAGGATAAAAATTAAATAAAAAATAAATAAATAACTAGCGAATTATATCCTGTCACAAAGCTAAATCCAATCTAGCAAGCCATTTAAGACCTGCCTAACTGATTCTATTTATGCCAGCTAATCCCTCCGTAAAACAGCGCAAAGGGCACTATAAAACTATAAGATCCATTGTTTGGATAGACTTCCTGCAATCACGTGACTTATCTACTGTCAATCTCAATTTGTATTTCCAGTAGTTACATCTGTCCCCTCCAGTTCGGAACCGATTCAATAATGTCCACTCCCTACGAGGGATGTTCATCCCACCTACAGATATTGACGGATCGTTAGTAAGAAACTTATTTCTTCCATCAAAATTGTTCTACGCTATGGCTAAGCTAGTATTGGGCGAGAAATTCGATCTGCTCAACTGAAAAGCAGTACGTAGAGGTGGGTTTCGAGATTTTAAACGACCGTTCTGACGTGGTAGATCCTGGGTAATGGGGAGGTGCGGGGCATTCAAGATCTTATTGAATTCTTTACGTAGTGCCTCCTGACGTCTTATTTCTGGAGGAGCTATATTGCACAGCACCAAGAGCCAAGGTAGTGAGGTTGCCTTGAGAGTACCACTAATAGCTCTCATGGCTCTATTAAGTTGGACATCAATTATTTTTGTATGTGCACTATTAAGCCATACCGGAGTACTGTATTCAGCAGCTGAATAAACCAGAGACATGTGCAGTGGTACGCAGGACGTGTGCGTTTGGCTCCCCAAGTTGTTTCAACAATATGATGTAGCAAAGACGAAATGAAATGCTTACAGGGACTGTACACCATCAGGTGAATGAGCGAGGGGAGGGGGACACATGCGCCGTTCACAGGCCATTCCTCGTGGGTTTAGCTCTAAATGTACAATGTCGTAATCAGATACTTATATATCCAATAAGCATCTGCAGTATGTGTAAAAACTCGTTTGATGAGTTGTTTCCTATATTTTTGTAACCCTTATGTTTTTACAGTTCCCATGTACTTAGCATATTGTGATAGTTATTTTTCGTGCAGTTCAAAACACTCTTCAGGATCACTATGTACTTGGTGCTTCGTCAACTCCTTTGGCTATCGATGTAATTGCTAATGTAGAATGTTTTATAGTTATTATTGACTGAAATTCAAGCAAAAAAATAACACTGAATTCTAAATATTGTTTATAAAGACATTGAGTTGACTTCATAGGCTTAAGTATGATCTTAATATATAAAACACCAAAACGATATATTTTTCCCGCTCATCACTAAAACTGAACCCCACTCTTGTGAACCATTTAACAGATTTTAGTTAATTTTGGAGGGAAGTTAGTTTTCATATCATGGAGACTAGCTTAAAAAGGATTTCTTGAAATGCCAAAAGGGGTAGAAAGAGCCCCTCCGGGGTTCCTTTTTTCAAAAATAGTAAATTGGCACTAATTTTATTTACTTATTTCAAAGAGCTGATACAAGAAAACATATACATGAAAAAATTTTGACCAATTTGATTTGCATTGTGAAAGGTTTAGTGTCATTTCTACTAACTCTTATGTGATTTCACTTTTTTACATTACCCTAAATTAGTCTTATGGAGTTTTCTAAACTATACAACTATGTTATCTAGAGAAAGGCAGCAGGCTGAGCTTTTATATTTATGTCTTAGTTCAGAGAGAACAACGGATAGGCAAGCATAGAGAACCACACCATAGCGAAGAAAGGGCTGTAGGCTAGTCTTGTGTATATCCCAAAACACCGTAATCTTAAAATTATATTAAAATAACACAATAGGGGAAATAAATGTCAAGTCGACGGTCAATGAGAAATGAATACGAGGCCTTTACTCACATACCAATTAGTGGCTACTAGGAACATGCTATCAGTAATTAAATACAAACTTTTTTGTAAAAAGAATTCACACATTACTGTGTAATGGACATAATTAATTTCCTCTCTCTCACTGGTGACGTAATTAGTTAATTGGCCGTTATCGGTCGACCTTCAATGTAGGGTTACTGTTGCGTTAATTAAAAACAGGTGAGACAATGCATTCTTTCTTTGATTGTGACGAAAACATCTTGGAAGCACCATTGCGCCTTACGCTGTACGTACATTGTTGCAAGTGTCCGCGTCAACAGGTGAGACAATGCATTCTTTCTTTGATTGTGACGAAAACATCTTGGAAGCACCATCGCGCCTTACGCTGTACGTACATTGTTGCAAGTGTCCGCGTCAACAGGTGAGACAATGCATTCTTTCTTTGATTGTGACGAAAACATCTTGGAAGCACCATTGCGCCTTACGTTGTACGTACATTGTTGCAAGTGTCCGCGTCAACAGGTGAAAAAATGCATTCTTTCTTTGATTGTGACGAAAACATCTTGGAAACACCATTGCGCCATACGTTGTACGTACATTGTTTCAAGTGGCCGCGTCAAGAGGTGTAAGCTTTTATCCAAACAACTTTGTCAACTTATAGGAGCTTCTAGACTAAAACTTTGTTGTCTAGGAGAACGGCAGCAGGCATAGCTTTTATATTGGCATGATTGTTTAGATCTCTCTAAATTAAGATATAAAGTTCTCATCACGGACGGAGTGGTAAGCAAGCATAGTGAACCACCCGGTAGCGAAGCAATGGCTGTCGGATGGTATAATATAATTAAAAAAATGTATAAACTGTATGGTGATAACATTCGGTAAACCACGCTTACCATCCTCAGACCAGAGGGACAAAGAAAGTTGTTAACCATTTTAATTGCGTAAACCATGTGTTAACCAATTTAAGTTATATTTTCCGGTACAATTGAAGGTCAAAAAATACAACATAAGCAAAAATATTGGAGTATGAGGCATGGTGATCAGGTGCCCTATAGTTGCAAATAGGCTGCACAATGTAGATTTTTCAAAAATTATTGTTGCTAACATCCAATATTTACAAATATAAAATGACAAATATGAAAGCAGAATGTTTTAATATCAAATGAATCTTACAGTTTCGAAGAAAATTTATGTGATAACCATATTGTCTAGTTTATAGATCATTTACTGAGTGTGTCAGTTTCATATTTTATTTTTCACTTACTGCTTATTAGATAATTACTATTGTCAATGTTATGTAATTAATTTTCATGAAACTTTTTATATTCTATTTTCTGTTGTTTATTCTGTTCTTATAGTATATAAAAGTTTCTAAAGCAGCTGAAGACAGCTTATAGCTCTTACTGTGTTATTAAATTCGCACTCAGCTAGTTTATCCTCATTTCTCGAGTGTTGCACGTTTTGTTTTGGACACTTGAGAGTTCAGTGTCGTGTTTCTACAGCAAGGTGGTCTGTCGTACATATGCCCAGAGGGACTGACAAACCGTCATTTTCGCTTATGTCAGGAATTGGAGGTATGCAAAAATGTGGAACTGCATTTGTAAACAAAGATTTAATAATATTTTCAAGCTGTCAAAGTGGCACTGAGGGGATCATCGAGGGTGGAGTGATATATAAAAGCGAGAGTAAAAAATTGACATGTCACTGCAGCAGACTTGAAGTTGCAACTACTTTTAGATGGCATGGAGACTAAAAAAACAGAGTGTGTATGGAACAAAACGTGTAAAATAAAAAAGCTACCCGTTTCTTAAACCGACAAGTCACCGTTGGGAAGTCGACAGCCCTAAAGTAAGGTAGACATGCAATTTTAGCGTCATCGAGCCAAAACACGCTGTTCTGTTTAAACATACGTTTTGTGTTTTTTTATTATTATTGTTAGTTATTGTAAAAATGTAGTATTTATGTATGGTCCAATCTAGTGGATCATAAGTTAATACTGTGGTTTTTTTTTTAATTTCAAATCGTCAAGTTAAATTTTCCAAATTGTACTGCAGAAATTTATAAAAATACTTAATTTTTTACAAAACCCCACTTATAGTAGTACACTAGAACTAGTCTTCACCAACCAAATGACACTTCAAGTGTTACAGTACTAAACGATAATTGTAACGGGCCGAAAATGGTACAAAATGGTACACCACATGAACTGATACAATGTAAGTCTGATACATCATATTACTTAGTAGTGGCGGTAGGTATTAATTTGCAGGTCTTTGGCGCCGAAGGCGGGCATTTCCGGGTTGGTCCTGTGGCAATTATTGCCCGTACACGGGAGCCGGCTGCGGGAACTTCTGTAACTGTGCTTTAATCGCTAGGCGATGTAGAGGCCGATCGGCAACAGAGCACTTGTTCGCCTGGCCTGGCAGCCCTAGGGCCACGAGAAAATTTATATCCATAAGTGTGTTTATTTTCTAATTATTGTGATTTTCTCTTCTGTCTTGGGAAGGGAGTGATGAGTGAGTTGGATGATATCCCTACATTTATTGTAAAAAAGTGTTCTAAGTTTATCTATCTTTAATTTTTAATCTTTCAATTATGAAGGGCATTTTTCCAAAACTATTAAAATACATAGTAATCAGGCTAATTTTAAAAAGTGGGGATCCCTTACCGGTGGAAAACTAACGACCCATATCGTATTGCCTGTTTTTTCCAAAATCTTTGAAAGGGTGTTTAACAATCAAAAGGTAAGCTCTCTTGAGGTTAACAATATATTAAATTATAACTAATTTGGTTTTAGAAAAGGACAAAGTACCTCAGAGGCAGTCACTGGTTACTGAATATAAGATGGTTACTGAGTTTTGAGGCAATTGATGGATCACAGTTCACCGTTCGGAGGCTTCTGTGATTTGTCAAAAGCATTTGACTGAGAGAACTTTGGCATTTACTTCTAAAGAATCAATTTTATGGTTTTTGGGAAACTAGTCTTAAATTACTTAATCCCGTAAAGTATAATAAGTACTCTTATGGTACTTTCAGATAGAGAACAAAAATTAATACTTCCTAATCAAAATATCAAATCAAATAAATAGTCGTAGATGGAGTGCTTCAATGGTTCATTCTTGATCCCATTATCTTTATTATATATGTCAATGATATTCGGAATCAAAAATTACATTCCAAACTTTTTATGTACGCTAACAAAACTAATGCTATTTAAAAAAAATTACAATCCTTGCATCTTAGACAGTAATTTAAGACAGGATGTCAAAGTTTTAAAAAGAAAGATTCTCATCAAATAACTTATTATTGAATGAGAGTAAAACAAAATTTGTTAACTTCCATAATAATCATAAAAAAGTTCTAAATCAAATGTTAAACCGATAGTTGGTTCAATTATTCCTTCCTTATAAACTAGCAAACACTAAAAATATGTTTAGAAATGAGCTACTGTACTTTCTAAATACCAGATATTACTATTTTTACAAGAGTATATGTCATGACTTTCTAGTTATTTCTCCTTTGTCAATTAATTCCATTTTCTAAACTATATACGTTTTACTCCATATGTTATTTTAGTTTTAAGGCTTTACTTTTTAGTTAAATTGATGTCATCTAGAATTATAGTGAAACTATATTTTAAGTTGCAACATGACTTTGAATAAATAAATAAGAAATTTGTGAGACTTCCGGCCAGCACGATTGTACAGTTTTATCCATAAGACTAATACATTTTCTCAAATTTATACCAGCCAATTTTAAAAATTTAAATTTTGACAAATTTTGAAATAAATGTTTACTGTTAATTGACTTTTAGATTTTTCAATTTGTTGGTTTTTCACGTAAACTAAATTATTAAATTAAAACAATTTTAGGTATGTGTGCCCGGAACATTAAAATAAAAAAAGAAAATGAGCTAAGCAACAACAATCTCGATTGCACTAGGCCTGCCTGCAAAATGACAATCAAACATATTTTTATAAAAAATACGTAAATAATGGTTTAACCATTAAACGGTTTACTAAACACTGAGTTTGTGCCGTATATATTTCTGTAGACTCGCGTCGCTCGTTGTGGGCTTCGCCCCCAAACCCCCTTAACGTTCAGTCCAATTTATTGAATATAAACAGCTAAATACAATTTATATTGTATTCAATATAGATTTACCTACGTTGATTACGCGTGTATACCAAAATTGATCATGCGGGGGCTACCTACGTCGATCACGAGGGGGCTACCTACGTCGATCACGAGGGGGCTACCTACGTCGATCACGGAGGGGCTACCTACGTCGATCACGGGGGGGGGCTACCTACGTCGATCACGGGGGGCTACCTACGTCGATCACGGGGGGGCTACCTACGTCAATCACGGGAGTAGGCTACCTACGTCGATCACGGGGGAGTCTACCTAAGTTAATCTTGATTACCCAAGCTGATCGCGGAGGCTTCTTAAGATAATTACGAAGGCGTCTTAAGATGATTACGATAGGATTATTTAAGATTACCAGGGGGTTACCTAAGTTGATTAAGGGATGCTACCGAAGTTGCATACCAGTCAATATCAGTAGTGATTAGATACATTAACTTAAAAATAATAATTTATTATGAGTTTGCAAACATACCATAAACTCATCTGTACTATACAACACTGAATTCTGTAAAAACCATCTGGAAACTGTTTTATTCAATGATGTACTACAGAGAATAAAGAAACAGAGCTTGCATCCAATAGTGTAGAGTTAGAGACTTCGTGTGTCAAGAGACTTTGTGGCCTTCTCCAGTTCGCCAAGCAGGTGACATGGCCAGCACCTTGTCAGTCCGTCACTTTATTCCTCCCAAATCATCAAGGATAAAGTAAGTGGTTATTAATTAAGACGTATATTAGTTATAATCTATTTATAACTGCCACCGAGACGTACGCTACGGCTATAAGAAAACAACCTCTGTTATTTTTCTCTGTGGTTTTCCAATTTTAACGAAATTATTTTTCTTTCATTATAACGGAATCAGTCGTTTTATATGCTTCCTATTTCAAATAATAATAATAATTTTAATTATTTTAACAATACCATTTGTTCATTACAGTAAAATAATATTTGTGTAAAGAATAGATATAAAAGTACTAAATTATATATAACAAACTAATTGTCTAAAATATATTTTGCAAATACTGAAATACTAACGGACAAGGGGAAATAATCATCCCTATACATAAAAGGCCAGGAGTTAACAATATTAATTAATTATTTACTAAATCATAACCACTTCACTGGAATAATAATACCGTAGGAAAAAAGTAACATCACCTGATAAGAGAACTAAATACTAATCAAACAAGAAAAAACTTACAGTCACAAACTACGTGATTCTTTTTCGATCAAGAAAAAACTATTTAACGACTTTTAAGTTTTATGGTAGGTGCTCTCAAGGAAGAAATACTTGTTTATTGTATATTAGTAATACGATGTAGGGATGTGCTCGTCTGGACTCAAAAAGACATTGAAAGTGGCGGTATTCTCAAAACAGGCTAGCCTAGGGAGAATACCTATTTTTTCTTTTGATTAAATAATCATGTTTAAATTAAGAAAATGTATGTAAAAAAATAAAAATATGTTATATTCTATCCAACAACAAAGCAATAAGTCAAAATTAATATTAATTGGTAGACTAAAGAATTATGTGCAGAGGAAGAGTGAGGTAAAAACAAATAAACTCAAAAAAATGGAAACAATAATAGGAAAAAATAAATTTTTTATGTAGTTATACTTTTGAAGTCTACCCAGTTCAATTAATGCAGTATCCCGAATAATTCATCTAAATAAACACTATGAAGGCAAATTAGTTACTGTTTTAGTGACTTTTCAAGGGAATAATCAGAGTTCAAATTTAGATTGTTTTTGTCAATTACTTTATTGTTAGGTTTTGGTCCTAAGAATACAAAACTTTTCTGAAAAAGAGTTGTTCGATATTAGCTATCAAACGGATCTTAGTATTTGGACGGGAATAATCATAATCAATTTACTACCCTAAGATTGTCACTAATGTTAAAGAACAAAAGTAGGACCTTACACACAAATCTGTAGGTATTTAAGATTTTTGACATTTTTAAATTTTTTTAATTATGATCAATCATATTTTGTTCAATCGACATTTGATAAAATAATTACTGACAACCCCGTTTGTACGGGGGCCAAATGTATTTGTTTATAAATAAGTTAATCAGTTAGGGCAATATAGTCAGATAAATGTTAAGCCACTGACTACAATTAGAAATATGCCTGTAAGTGGGACGAATACCTTGTAAAATGGACGCTAGTTGCATGGGGGGGGGGGGTTGCGTACCACAATTTGAATTTATCCTTGTTACCTAGGGTGCTATCAAAACAATCATTTGGGAAATTAAAATCTTGATGATTTATTCAGATTACAATTTCTTAATCCCAACAATGTTTACAATAAATGTATTAAACAACACAATCGATCTAAAAATACGGGATTTTATTAACATCGAAATAGAAACATTTTGAGAAACTTCATGTTCAGTTTCAGTGAAATCTCTAAGCCACAATTTGAATGTAGCCTCGTACCATTCTTACATATGAGACTTCGACACAACTTTGTGCGTATTTTAAGGCGAATATGAATAATGATATGAGTGTAGGATGAGTGTGGATGAGTGTAGTCTGGTTACTAACTGAGTTCAACTGTTCCTCAGAAAGGGCAATTCATTAATAGCCCAACAGCCAGGGCAACTATAGGACCTACAGTTTTACGTGGAATTCGAACGACGTAGTGTTGGTCTGATTTCAGCTAACTGACAAGTCTGTTACTACTGAGAGTGCTTTACGGGAAAGTTATAATCTTGAAGATATAATTTAAATTACGATTTATTAAATCCAGAAGTGTACAGTGTTCGTGTTGCCATATTGTTTGCCAATCATGTGACATTAGAGGTTTATTTCATAATGCTGACGACGAAACACGTAACCGTCAATTAACACCTTCAGAGAACGTGTTTGTGTGACTTTGACGTGGGACATGACTGTGTGGCATACCCATTGCCACAGTAGTGGTAACACCCGAGACCTCACGCGTTGATTATGTTTGTTTACTTTCGGCCTAGACCGTCCACAGTTTGTAGTATAAGGTGAACACCACTTGATCTTCTTTATTTCGGGATCGTTGACTGAAGATGAACGGTTAAGAATCAAAACAAACCCCACTAAAAGCACTCCTTTCCTTCCTTCTTTTTTTAACCTTATTCTGCCCATTTCCCGCGGAGAACTTATTCAGACCAAGTATGAGGGGGGATACAGTAAAAGATGATTATTAATGATAGATATACTCCAGTCCGGGCCAGGATTCGAACTTTAACTCATCTCTTGACTTACCCAAGTCTCTATTCTTAACTCATGTTCAAAATCCTGACGCCTCAGACCACAGGCTAGAGATGGATCTCTCGTAATTCTATGATTGGACTACTCAGCCACCGTCTCCCAAGTAAAAACACTTCTGGAAAGCACGGGAAAAGATTTGTAGGGAATAAGATCAAATCCACTAGCTACGATTTTAGGATATTTAAATTAGAGGAGAAATGTTCTAGTCTCTCCACGCCAAAGAGATGAAAAGAGATGGGACAAATGAAACAAATAATATATCGACTATACATAATATCCATCTTCTTTTTGTGTTTACTCTCCATTTGATATTTTACGATGCATTATCCTTCTTTTTGTTTATATACTTCGATTTTATATATCGATGACAGAAACCCAACAGAAGACTGACTTTTCCTTAATAGATCAGCAGTCTTTAGATGGTTTTCTGTCAACAATGTACAGATGTAACGGAAGTTCTTCACGAGAGAAAGAAAATATCGAATCTAACTCAGTTATCAAAATTAGTATTGATTCGATTACACTCGATGATTTTAGTTTTTTTCGGATTTCGATTATCTATGAAGTAATTGCGGTGCCAGTTTACAGCAGCATCGCCTCATATACACCTTTCCATAATGAACGGCAATGCCATCAATTAAGTTTGTTTCTTATCTGTAAAATATTCACTGTAGAAACTATAAGAAGCCTTATCCTACTGCCCTGTGAATCATACATTTGTCTTTTAGTTCGCCGTTCATGCATCAACACACAAATATGTAAATCAATTTTTGGGTTTTCGGATCAACTTTTCGAAAAATTCACTATCTACATTTTTATACGGAGAAAAATAAAATACAATTTAGAAATAATTAATTAATCAGATGTTAGTGTAAAATAAAACATATAATCATGCAAGAGCCTAATTTAATAGAACAGTTGTAGTAGTATATACGGTAACGGGAACTGTTGCTTTATGACAAAACCCACTTGAAACCGTTTAGAACTCATAAATAATCAATTAGTCATAGCAAATCTAATTGATCTCAGTCACTGAATCACAATGAGCTGTGAAGGTCGAATCAACGGCGTTTACTGTTACTGTTCAATAACTTTAGCTTTGCAATATACGCATTAAGTTACAATGTTTAGAATTTATTATGGTTTTACGAAAAATTATTGCTATATTTATTATCTAAACCAAGCCACATTTTTTTTGGCTCGAAGGATTTTAAAATTTATATAGGGGGTTTTTGACCACTAGAAATCGATTGGAACCGGTCTCAACTCTGGGAAAATTCTAATTTCTGCCCTAGAGGCTCCTAGACTTCCTGTGTATGACGAGGCTCCGCAGTAGACTGTGACGTCACATGGGTGAAATCCGTTGATTTTGTTTATTCTATTAAATATTGGTAACTAAATCTACCAATTGCATAGAATCATTCGGCTAAATAATAAGCAAGTTATTTATCACTTATCAGCTGAAATTGTAATTACGGGAATTAGAACAGTATTGTTGTTCATTTTTGCCATTTAGCACATGTGACGTCATGGGAGATGTGCGTGATATCTACCGTCTTCTTTTCTAGGTACCGTAGTTTTCGTGTGTGTTGCTATAATTACTTTGCAGTATAATGAATGTTATTTATTTAGCAGTTTGTAGAATAAGGTTAACAAAAACCCAAAATTAAGTAGTATTAAACTAATACACCTAAGTGGGGTTTCAAATTAAAGATATTCCTCTCTTACTTACTAATATTCCATCAGATTTTAGAAAATACTATGAGCTCCACTCCTCTCTTACTTACTAATTTTCTATCATATTTTAGAAAATACTATGAGCTTCACTGCCTGGCGAGGCCGTAGGCCGATCTTCTTCACGAGGCGACATGCCGAGATCCACAAATGGGACTGTAGCAAAGTGCCTCGGTGAGGCCACAGGCCGAACTTTCCCCCGCGAGGCCTTAGGCCGAGTTCCTCCATGAGGCCGCAGGCCGAGTTCCACAAAGAGGCTAATAATGGTAAACGCGGAAGACTTCCGAAACGAAATCTTATTATAACCTACAAGGTAGAGCAACAACAAACGATCCTCTGGGAGATATGGATGATACCTCTTCAGTTTGCAAAATTCAACTGAGCGAAGCTCGGTCTCCTATTACTTCCTAATAAAACAAAGATTCTAAAATTGTAACGGAAATGAACCATTTTTAGCGAGAATAAGGAAATTGATTTGCAACGTTTCGATTCAGCGATCAGTAACTCTCTTCAAGTGGTAAGACAACAGATATTGTCAGTATCTGTATTATCTGTATGTTAATTAAAACAAAACCCAAGCCATTATGATAGGTTCTCCTAGATTACTGAGAAATATCGATTTTGAAAACTGCCCTAGACTTACGCTCAGCAACCACCAACTTCCATACAGTGACAAGGTCAAGAACCTTGGTCTGACGATGAAAAAACACTTAACCTGGTCAGATTACACTAACGAAACTTGGAATAGAGTATTTTCTGTCATTCATAGTCTTAAAAGATTTGCTGTTTATTTAACCTTGAACATAAAAGTGATGATTGTAAAAACTCTTATATTTCCCCACTTTTACTATTACGACGTTGTTGTCAACGACATGAAGGTTGAGCTTGCAGACAGATTGCAGCGTGCCCAAAATTGTTGTACTCGCTTTATTTTCAATCTTAGATATAGAATTCACGTAACTCCCCTTTTTGACGAACTTTCTTTCATGAAATTGGACAAAATCCAATAGCTTCATGTACTCACTATGCTGCATTCTATTTTACATATCGATTCACCTGCTTATCTGTCTGAACGCTTTTATTTCATCTCTGAGATCAGTTCCAGAAACACTCAGCGCGGAGCAACATGGAACTTCTTTATACAACAAATCATTCACAGTGGCCGCTTGCCGACATTGGATAATCTGCCCGATCACATCAGAGGCGTTGTTGAGCGGGCTCAGTTCCGAGCGTGTGTTAAAGGCTGATATCCAGTTGCACCGGCGGTCAAAGGAATTTCCACGGGTCAAAACATTCCTCCGTCCGAAAAGTGTCCAGATGCACCGGTGGTCAAAATCTACCCACCTCACTTATCCCCGCTGCAAATTCCTTCGACCGCCGGAGCCGGTGCAATTGGAAGGCCCCTTCCTTCCCCACCCCACTACATTTCTTCAAACATAGTTTATAAGTGTTTAACAATTTGTCTAACCTAACAATGTCTAACCTAACCTAACCTAACCTAACCTAACCTAACCTAACCTAACCTAACCTAACCTAACCTAACCTAAGGGTGTGGAATTTGGCACGGTCAGCTTGGGGTTACTGTACTAGGAATCCGGCCTGGTTGGACTTTCCCGGCTCATGTCATAAACAAGGGCCTCTGGTGCAATTGGAACACCCCCCAAAAGGGGCTCCGGTGCATCTGGACACATCAGTTTGGGGCCGATCCCTGACCCCGGTGCAATTGGAAATCTCCCGTGTTAAAGGCCTGCTGCTGGCCTCGTGGGATTGAGTGTTTCACGAGCCAGGGAGTATGTTTATGGCAATGTATGAATGTCGATGAATTGCTGCTATTACTAGATTAATTAAAATGTTGCTTAAGTTTTCAGTTTTGTTTATTTTTATGTACTTATTAAAATGTTTCTGTTATTTTTAAAACATTATTTTAAAAATGTATTAATTTTATTTTACTAGTGAATGTGCTAAGAAGAGTTAGTTAATTTGTTTTGTTATGTTTTGACATGATTTTTGTTGTTGTTGTTGTTTGTTAGGTGTAAGAGAGGCCTTACTAGTCCTAACCTCACCATTTGTACACTTTGTTGTCAATAAAGCCATTTTTCATTTCATTTACTTGTACTAATAACATATTAGTCAAAACTGAAATCACTATAATATATGAACAATTGTAAACTACGAGAGTTTTGTAATATTTTTTCGAATTATATTCAAACAATTCGTTTAAAGATAGGTTTGTAATTACTATAAAAGTTGAAGAACAATAAATATTAATTGTTGTTGTATTTTTATTTATATTTTTCAGTACGTCTGCAAACAATTAAGTACCTACATCAACCAATGATATTTTACATGTTATAAACAAAAAATGTATACTTATTTATGTATACTTATATATGTATGTATATTATTGCCGGCGTGGTGGCTCAGTGGCTAAGGCTTCGGACTGCGGAGGGCAAGGTCCAAGATTCGAATCCCCACTGAGCCAACGGTCGGAACTTCACTCGTTGAATAAAGTTGACGCACAGGCCTGTAGGCCCATGTCAACTGGCGAGTAAAGTTAAAAAAAAACTACTGATAATTTTGCTTGGTCCATTTACCGTTACTTTTGCCATGTGAAGGTTACTGATTTATATGAACTTACTTATCTATTTATTTAATTTATGACTTAGGACTGCTACTTTTACGACATGTTCGTATTACTGTACTGTATATTTAAGGTTTGCCTATTTCCGTCCAATATATAGGTAATAAACTTTCTTAATTCATGTTTATAAATATTCCGTAAAAGTAACAACGTAAAGTGTTACTTCATGGGCCTAAGTAATTGTTAAACACTACGAATGCCACTAAATATACATAACCTTCGCTTCTTATCCATGTGTAACCAAGGAAATGTAAATAACCCGTCCACTGCTTATATCGTATTCGGCGGAAGGGTAACCTGCATTCTTGAATATTGATTTCACTTTTTTCGTTCACGTAATTAATTGAATTTATGCAATCTTTTCTTTCCTTTCTTTTCTACTATACGCAACTAACATGGACGTTGTTCACATTCACGTATCAATAACACATGGACATTGATTGTAATTTTAAAACTATTTTATGTCGATTAGGAGGAGGATCAGCTGAAAATCACCGGCTGTTCATTTGTCATTGGGCTATTAATTAATGACACTTTCTAAGGAATAGTCGGCCTTAGTTTGTAACAATAACTACATTCGCTCATCTACACTCATCACACTCATTCGAAATTCATATTCGCCCATATCTTGACGATCGGCGTCTTATTAATAAATAAAATAAAATAGATTAAAAGTCTCGATTCGTTTGTTGTTGATACTTTTTAAGCAGTTCCGTTGAAGAATCTTGTCAAACGTTGCATTATCTTTTAAAGTACTTTTTAATGCAAATTTAATTGCTTAATTTTATCTTCTACAATGTTTTTGTCTCCGTTAATTCCAGTTGCATTCCTCTTAATTCCAAAAGAAAACATTGTTATACTAATCTCTACATTATTTACAATCGTTTAACACGGTTTATTTTATTTATCTGTTTAACAACCTTGTCAATCTTGTCATACTACATGCGATGTAGAATAGAATATATAGTTTGTGTTTTTGAAAGATACATACAGTGTACAAATATACACTTCTGCATAGCATTTTTTACTCATATACTAAGACTAGGAAACTATATATTGCATTACAAATATAATTTGTAAATAGTTTAATATTTACTAGGTACCTAAATTAACAAATAAACCTTTCAAACAAATTTGGAGCCTCAAAAAGCAGATCCTGTCTTAAGGTTTCTTCAAAAATTGTTTTAATCTTTAGAGCGCAAGAAATTATATTTTAATATTTATTAAATAATAGATTCCGCCAATAGCTAGTTCTATACCTATTCCTAATTATAATATTGAATACATTATTTATGTTTCGCTCATATTAGGAGGCCACAGAAAGCCTATTACAGTCACCATATGTTAGAGTCAACATTAATAATTAATTAACACGCATTTTCTATTTCATTCTATTTAATTTAATTACAATATTTTTATTACCGTTATTACAGACTTCGAATGTTTTGGTACATTGTTTTTTATTATTAATATTTATTTTTAGTTTATGTTCCTGTAGTATTAGTTAGTTATTTCCTTATAACTTTTCAAATTTTGTAGCTAAGTATTTTAAATACACATACATAAAATTCAAATTAATTAATCTAATTTAGTTTTATTATGATCTATATAATTTTTCATTGTTTTAAGTTACCTTGTAGTCATACTATTTATTTTAAGGCTGTGATTTGAACTCTTCCCCCCGCTCAGATCTGTAGTCTTTGGGGGAATATTTTTTCCATTTTTTGTATCTTGAAAGCTGTTTTAATTTTGTGGAATAAAGTTTATTTTGATTTGATATTCCTTTTAGAAGATCATCAATTCTATTAAAGCTTAGGTTTAATTTAATACAAAAACTTCGGATATTTTGAATTAGACTTCCCTGATTAGAATTTTGAATATTGTTGTTATTTTAGGCTCATATTCCACTCTAAAGATTGGAGTGGAATACTGTCCACTCAAGAGATTGTCTATACGTTTAATTTAATACAATGACTTAAATTAGATTTTTGGGGTGAACAACTATCCCGTTGTGTTTTATAATTTAATATTTGTGAAATATTATTGCAGCTCACGTAATATGAAACATCTTGGCGACACTTAATAATGCCTTATGAAGCCTTTTTAATGCAATTTAAAAAAAAGTTGCTATTCACTAGTCAACATGTTATTCTGAAGAGGGTCATAGTGCAACATTGCGTTGTAAAAAAGTGCCTGTATGTGTGGTGTTGCACGTTTTGGAATTATTTGAATGAACATGCTGGAAATAAAGTACATTAATGGAAACTGTGGAAAAAAAGAAGAGAAGAAGATTACGTTTAAATTATTCATAACTGTTTTGTCCCACAGTTGCAGTTCGGAATAGAAATGTACTCGTTATGGTATTAGCATGTTGAATCGACTTCGCGCAAGAATCTGTGAAAGTTATACGATCATTGTTTTCGGAGCATCTCATTTCACGTTTTGGCGATGTCACAGAAACTACCTGGTAACCGCTTGTATGTCTGATCCTTCAAGAGCAAATGTCGTCGATTTTAATAGTCTGCAGAGGCTGTCGGCCATGTTTGTTTTAATCCCATAAGAATAATGTTATTTTCGAACCGGACATACGAGCACGCGTATCCGAACTAAATAGTTATTTTTACTATTTACAATTACAATTTACTATTTGCAATTTATTTGGAACAGACTTCCAAATAAATTGCAGTTGATCAGGGATGAAATTGCACGTTGGAATTTCTTTGCGAATTCTTAATTAGTTTTATAGAAAAAATATAAAAATATTTAATTTGAAGTATATTTATTCTCATTTATTTTTCAAAACTAGGCGTAAGTATTCAAAATATAAAATAAACCCACTGCGCAATTTGATAACCTTTAAAATGACACCGCATACACAACCTTTGGTCAGTAAATAACTGAAAAATATGGATTCACAAATAACATTGTTCTTATGGGTTTAACACTAACATGGCCAACAGCCTCTGCAGACTCTTAATAATTGCATAGAAATGAAATTGTTGTAATACTAATGTCTATAAAAAATGTTCAGAAAATATTAGAAATATTTGTGAATTATGGTTGAGAAAACCTGCATGATGGATTCCATAAACAAAAATGGCATAACTATGTTGGCCTAAATAACAAAACTGTCATGGTCTTTTCAGGCATTTTCTCCATTAATGAAATGTTGTGTAATGCTACAGACCAGTTTCACACTCTAAAAAGGTTTATTTTAAACGAAACTATATTATAACATTGCCTAAATTGATTAGGCATTAATGAGTTTTCCTTTCAACACTAAATTTCAGACTAAGCGAAAAATATTTACAGTACATACTTGCAAACTTTTCATATCAGCAGGTTTTAGGAGAATTAAAAAGCTAAATACAAGTACATTCTTGTATGCAAAAATGTAAGTAACTCTAGATAAATCCACCTCTTCGGCGTCAGACATAGATTACTATACTATACTATGTTTTGTTTTTTTTTTTTTTTTTTTTTTATATAAGGCAGATGTTTATGCTAAATAAAAAACCACTTGAATTCCACGATTTATCTTGCATTTCAAAATATTGTTTTCACCACATGTTGTATAAAACACGATTTCTATCGGCACAGAAATTATGTATACCGAGGTTGAAGGTTGTTTACTGAAAAACTAAGAGGCATACGAAAATCCAATCACAACATTCCAATCCATCTACATCACCATGGTTTTCCTAATTTCATTGAACGATACGACACATGAATTATTAAATGTTATTATAAGTTTCAATAATTTGTTCTCTTAGATACAATTTGTACAGTAGGGACAACAAATGTACTAGGGAGATTGTACTAGTTTTCACTGCGCATCAACAACACTTTTTTACTCAACAACCCAACAAGGTGTATCGCATTTATATTTTAATGCGTGGCTAACAGAAATGTTTTTTGAAAGTTTTATAAATGTAAAAATTCTAATTTTTCAATAATAAAAGTTATTATTCATTTTCTGAAACGTTTTCTTGACTACTGTAGATCGTAAATTTAAATACTTGGTCACGTTATAATCCTTATTCAAATTATTTATTTACAAATAGATTTGTATACAAAGTACATTTAATAAAAATACTATGGATATTCAAGTTATGAAATGTAAGTTATTAATTTGATCGATTTAATGTGATTTTAAATTGATTTAAATCAATGTAAAATCACTGCATTTACTGACGCATATACAAGTAATGTGTTACAATTATACAGTAAATCTATAAGGATTACAACGTAACCAATATACTTGCATTATCTGTATTATCATTTCAGGAATATCGCTGGAAGTTTCCATTTAACAATGTCCCTGGAAATTGCTATTATCAAACAAGTCAGCACTGCTGAGGTTGCCAGAATTATGGCTGTCGCTGCGGACCGATACCACCATGAAGCAGACGGCCTTGGGATTTGGCTCATTAATCTGCCCATCTGGTAATTGCATGTTGAAACAAGTCTCTTCGTTAAACAATAGAACGCGTGAACATATCTGATCTCAGTTTTGGATCCGTAAACCCTAGATTTAACGGACCCCGATTTAACGTACTTCGGATTTAACGGACAGCTTACAGTTGCATTACAGTATCTAAAATTCTATATATCACGGAATTGTAATTTGTAAAATTTCTAGGTTAACCACTTTTATACAATATTTATTTGTATATTTTATTAATCTTAGAGTTAATTATTAGCTGGCAGCATCACAGTTAGTTTTGATTAAGGTGTGGCAATCTCATTACAGCTTGAGGTGAGTTCACCCTGATTTTACGGACAATCGGCTCTAGCCTGTCCCATATAGTCCGTTAAATCGAGTGTTTGCTGTAACTCTAGCCTAGCGAATCTCACTCGGCGTAAATCGTTAAATGATTACGGCATATTTATTTTAAATATGCTTCAAAAGCCAGTATTGTAGGTGTAGTCTTGGTACTAACATGTCTTATAAACCTTAGAGACAATGGAAAAGCAAAGCAATCGTCGGGACAGTGTAAAAATAATATATATGCTGCATGTAGTCTTCTTACAAACCAGTTCACTAAACTTTAGGGACATATAAAAAATGTAGAATTATGCAAAAGCAATGTATGGTAGGTGCAGTCTTGTTACCAACCTGTCTTCTAAACTTAGGGAGAATGAAATGAATGTACAGTATCCTAGGTGTAATCTTGTTTCTAAACTGACTCCTAATCCTGATAAACAATGCGTTATTAGAGATTCAATGAACTTCAAAATAGGCTGATCTGCACAGTTCTTATTTTGTATTACAATATGCGGCTGTAATTTTACGGTTGTTAATTTCATTAATAAAATAAATAGTACCAGGAAATTAGCACAAACTTTCTCACTTTCCCTTTATGTCAGATGTTTTAATAAAAACAGATGTTCAATTAATTACATTTCAAAACAATGTACAGATAAAACACTTATTTTATTTAAATAAAAGTATGGACAAAAATAATATTTAAAAACAGGTGTTCAATTAATCACATAGCCAGATTTTATGTAAACAACATTCAACAACTTGAGTTGTGGCTTCCGGCCTTCGGCCTTCAGCTCCAACTTAGTGGGGGGTTAACTTATAAATAAAATAAATATATAAAAAATGTTTACTATAATTTGCATCGTTACTGAAAATTTAATTAAAATCATTGGAATAAAACTTGAAATGTTTTCATTTTTAACGTTTTTACCCATATAAAACATGTTATAACTAATTAACTAATAAAGTTAGGGACGTGCGGTTTTTACTCAAATGTTTTAAATTGTTATTCACATCTTTCATTAAAATTAAATCGAAATCGTTATAGGCGTTTTTGAAAAAATCTATTGTATCTTTTTTTGCTCATAAAAAACGAACAATTCAAAAAAGTGAAAAAATGGTCTAGTTATATTGGCTAAATACACATACATTCAAAATTTCATATAAATCGATCCATCCGTTTGATCTCCAGTGAAGTGCACATACACACAGACAGACACACATACGGACAGACACCAAAACTGTTTTTCAAAAAAAGACTTTTTTGGGTTCAGGGGGCCCTATAATGGATTTTTAAACAAACTTGGAAAAAGATTTTTTTAACGATCACGATACTTTCTCCATGCTAACGCATATGGGAGAAAGTAAAATACTAGAAAATATTATCATTTTGTTCCGTTTACTGTAATTTTTTTATACTTTCAACTGATATTTTTTACCATTACAACCAAATTCGTTCATTTTCAAACCAAGTCAAAAGTTTAATGTGTAAGAGTACATAATAGAATTACAAACGCTTCTCATGTGAAAATAATTATGTTTTGTCACGATTCAGGCATGATGCAGATGTTTTAGATGTTTCCTTACATACTAGGTTTGAAATTCAAGACAATAGGCTATTTTGTTTTGCGCGGTTGAATCATCATTTTAATGTAAATATAAAGCGTCTAGGTTACAAGACCTCTCGTAATTTACGAAAGTTCCTGAGTCACAGTACAAATCCTAATGGAGAGATAACAGTAACGACACTTGACAAACTCCGCGACACGGTGAACAGCTGTTACATTATTTGTAACAGTTTGTTATGTGAGTGGTTGTTGCGGAAGGAGGCCCCCTCCCAGATGGCGTGACAGCCAAAATCACTGTGAAGGTCTCTCACAAGAATGTGGGACGGATTTTGTAACCTAAAGAACGACCTTCAGAACCCAAGAACAGAATCACCTTGTTATATTACATTCCTTGGGTTACTTTCTATATAAGTTAGAAGTTTATGGACGTATCCCCAATTAGAATTTTGAATATTGTTGTTATTTTAGACCCATATTCCTTTTAAAAGACTACCATTGTCTGTACTAATTACGTATAATTTAATTCAATGGTAAAATTATATTTTGTTGTCCTTTCAAAATGAGCTAAAGGAGTGTTATTGGTCGATAATACGCAGTAATGTTTTACGGCCCATTCATTGCTCCAGTAACGTATCCAACTCGAGTGGTCATCCTATCTCAGTTATTGTTACTTCTTTGAGCTAATGACACGTGAAATATTCCAAAACTTAATGAGTACACATAAATAGTAATCGAAAAATCGGGTCTGTTATTTTTTGATGTTTTGAAAAAAGTCGTGTGATGTAGAATAATACTGAATAAGTTTCGTGTAATGTACGGAGGAGTGTAACATAGTTAATTAATAAATAATGTATAATGTAATCATAAACAAGAAAAGTTAAAGGATTGTTTTATAACTTACCAGTACCGACTTGAGTATAATAAAACATAATAATAATACTAAATAATACTACTACTTATAAGTCGAAAGAGCATCAAGAATGTTGTAATTTTGCTTCACTATTCCATACGAATATATGTTACTAAGACAATCAATTAGTTGAAATCCAATGTATTGATTTAATAATTATAGCTTTATTTCAAAAGAAGTTACTTTGTTGGTTTACGAAACTAAATCAACTAGAATAAATCAATCAATCCAACCGGGTCTGATTGATTTCTTAGAAATTTAACAAATCCATTGATACACTGCCAAGAAACAGTTTATAGATTTTTGTTATGTTATTACAGTATTAGCAATGACTGATCACTACTTTAACCTTTAGAGGTCAAATAAAAAAAATGGTAATTCTTTATGGGAGTCTATCTATACATGCTGGTAGTTGGTAGCTGTATATTTCTTATATGAATAAAAACTAAAACTTGTTTTATAGAGTGGATAATAGCTACATTTCTTTGAACTCTACGAATTAACGCAACTAATTAGTGCTTGTGACCTAACCTAAGTTTTGTTGACTTATTCAAGCTCTTGTAAAATATTTATAAATTTGTTGTAGATTTCCAACTCTTCAAGAGTTTTTAGCATGGAACATGCTTTAGTCTTGACCTAACTGTCTGAAAACGTTACGCGGGAGGGTGACGCGTAACCATGAAAACACAATGACATATCAGTGTTGACTTCAATAATGATTTTATTTGCAAGCGTTGATCAAAGTACATCTTTAGTTTCCATGACAACTCTTGTTAAAAATATACAAAATTAAGTCCTAATTAGAGAATCCAGTCCTCATTTACATATCAGTCTACCTCCAGCCGTCCACCGGTGATGTTGTGTCCTGGATCAGATTGCCCTCCTTCGACATCGTCAGGTGTATGTACTCGCCATTCTACTGATAGATCTACATCTGGATTCGGAAACGCAACCTCCGAAATAATAACTGAACCAAAGAAACCCAAAACTGGTGCTCAACGTCAAAAGGAATATAAAGCGCGTAAAGCTGCCGAAAAATCACTACCCAACGAAAATGGTGAGTGTAAACCGATCAAAACTGCTGCCAAAACCGCTGCTGAACGGATGAAAGAGTACCGCCAACGTCTAAAACTAAAGAAACTGGCTCTGAAAAGACCTCTCGAATCCGATGAAGATAACAATGTACCTAACAAATTATTGAAAACTAACTACGCCTTAGCTTACCACGAATTTGACCTTCGTTTCCGACAAAATCCACTAGGCCATATTTGCGATGTATGTGACCGAATTTGGTTAAAAAAAGACTTGAGTAATGTTGGTCCCAAGTGTTACGACATATTACGAGCTGAATTTCCCGACGAAGATGTAACAACCTTCAAGCTGTGTGCCACTTGTAAACAATCGATTTACCAATCCCGAAAAATCCCTCAGTTATCACGAAGTAACGGTTTTGTTTACCCAGACTTTCCTGCCGATTTACCGACCCTCGACTGTATTGCCGAACGTTTGATTTCGGAGAATTTTTAGATTTCCTTACATGAAATCTAAAATTCGTTGTTTTCGGAGAAATACATTTACAGAAATTATTAAAAAGGAGCCAGCAAACAGAAAAAGCGCAGCTAAAGCATGTTCCATGTTTCTTGAATTTTAGCCGTAGGCTCTAAGCAAAAAGATCCGGGGGTCCAGGGGGCTTGCCCCCTGGCGAGGCCCGCAGGGCCGAGTTTTAAAATTAACACAACTTTTCAACAGGTAAAAAACTCTGGTCGTATTCGGGTGCTACCTACCTATAAAACTACTTTTTCCCAACTAACCAAAGTATAAAACCGTAAAAAATGCATGCCTATCGTCAATTAGCTGAAAATTAGACCAACACTAAGTGGTTCGGATTCCACGCAAAGCTTTATTATTATCCCCATAATTGCCCCTTTATTATAGTCCCATAATTGCCCTGACTATTGGGGCTATAATAAATAGTACTTTCTGAGCTAAGTCGAACTAAGATAGTAACAATGACTTCACTCGTTATTCTACACTCATTCGAAATCCATATTCGCCCATATCTTGACGATCGGCGTCTTAAGAATAAATAAATAATTTATATATTACGATAGACTCCTCAGACAATATTGCTTCTAACAAATTATTAGAAACACAACATTTTTAAAGATTATATACAATAAAAAGTACAAAATAATAGATTATAAATCAACAATACACCAACAAAATATTGAATAATAGTTAAACTTATACAATGATTTGCCAACTCCAGATGTTCAGGAACTACGAACCACTTCACTCACGGGTGGAACTCCAGATGTTCAGGAACTACGAACCACTTCACTCACGGGTGGAACTCCAGATGTTCAGGAACTACGAACCACTTCACTCACGGGTGGAACTCCAGATGTTCAGGAACTACGAACCACTTCACTCACGGGTGGAACTCCAGATGTTCAGGAACTACGAACCACTTCACTCACGGGTGGAACTCCAGATGTTCAGGAACTACGAACCACTTCACTCACGGGTGGAACTCCAGATGTTCAGGAACTACGAACCACTTCACTCACGGGTGGAACTCCAGATGTTCAGGAACTACGAACCACTTCACTCATGGACGGAACTCCAGAGGTTCAGGAACTACGAACCACTTCACTCACGGGTGGAACTCCAGATGTTCAGGAACTACGAACCACTTCACTCACGGGTGGAACTCCAGATGTTCAGGAACTACGAACCACTTCACTCACGGGTGGAACTCCAGATGTTCAGGAACTACGAACCACTTCACTCACGGGTGGAACTCCAGATGTTCAGGAACTACGAACCACTTCACTCACGGACGGAACTCCAGTGGTTCAGGAACTACGAACCACTTCACTCACGGGTGGAACTCCAGATGTTCAGGAACTACGAACCACTTCACTCACGGACGGAACTCCAGAGGTTCAGGAACTACGAACCACTTTCACTCACGGGCGCAACTCCAGATTTTCAGGAACTACGAACTACTTCACTCACGGGCGGAACTCACAACGACTGATTTAGTATGGAGCAAAGACTAAATAAATGTTATTTATGTTAGGTTTAACTCTCCAATTAGTAATAATTAACATATAATGTAATGAGCTATAATTAAAAACAGGCCGTGACCTACGTAAACAAATTAATCTATCTACACGAATACATTAAATAATATACGGACATAACATTAACTTCTACATCATATTACGCAATTGTTAACAATGTTTACAAATTATTCATTTGAAATAAATTATTTGTAATCATTGCAAATTTTCAATTTTTTAAAACTAATAGCCTATAAGCAAATTAAGGGAAAAGATATTACTGAGCAATGTATAGTTTAATAAATCCTGTTGAAGGGACTTATTAAATTATACATTGACAGAAATAAATGTAATTTTGAAATAAGGATTATCGAAATCAGGATCAGGTGATACAAAGAGAAAATTAAAAATAAAAAGGCCTACTTTTCAAACATGAATAACATATAAACCCAACCAATTTAATTAGCGATTAAAAATTAATTCAGTACTTTCAAATTGATTTTTATTTTCCTTAAAATTTACTGATAAACTTAATTTTGTGCTGTATGATTAAACATGACAATGTGATCACTTGTGTGATGTCATCAGTGCACCAACTTCATGACGTCACAGTGATGTCACTGTCTCCAGTAACTGTCCAACCTAACAAACCGTTCCCAATATTTTATAGGCGTGAATGTTTAATGTTATAATCAACTCTTAATATACTTAACGAAGTACCTAGTTATTCAAGTTTAAGTTCCTAAAACGACGACAGTAAAATAAACAAATACTTGCTAGATACCAGACAAAAACTAATTATAAAATTTTTTTCTTGGCAGAAGTTTTGTGTCTAGTAAGTGCGCTAGTGTAGTCCAATGTACATAAAATTCAGCTGTGGTAGCAGACCTCAGTAACCAAATTTCAAGCACAAGTAGATATAAACATCAAGGTTAATACTCTTAATAATTATGTTACTCACAAATAGATATATTGTGTAAAATATTATAATTTGTCCCATTAATTTGGTTAACTAGTTTGTGAATTAATTTGCCATTAATTTGCTAGTGTAGTCCCATGTAAATGCATTACATTTACATGGGGCTACACTAGCGCTCCAGAACTTCATCCAAAAAATAGCTAATAATTTGAAACCCAAAATTTACCATTGAATGATAAATGTATCTATGAGTATACGAAATCAACGGCAATACTTTTTTGATCGGAAGATAACACAGATTTATTTTACGTTGTTGTGCAATTAGTCTTCTGTTTTCATTGCCAGTAACTTCAAGAGTAGTGAGGTACCAAGAGTTCTGGGAACTGTTAATTTGAATCTGTCCCTACTTTTATAGGGTTACCATAAATCTGTGTTTTGTACGGACAGTTTGTATTTTGGGCCTGATGTCCATGTTAGTATCGGCATTTTAACTTAACGTCCGTATTTTGGCAAACACGATTAAATTCTAAGTGTTTTTTGTCTTACTTTTCACAATTTGGTACTTATAGATTACTAATAATAATCTGTTTTTGCTAACCCCCTTCTTAAAAACAGGCATAAACTTCAAACAATATGCCCTTTTTCCGCTATCTTGAACCAGAGCTCTTGTCGAACAATTTTTCTGATGTCTTACTTCAGTTATTAACAATTTTATTGATACAATAAACGATATTTATTTTATCTATTATTCCTTGGTATATAAATTTGGTTAAAACTTGATTAATACACATGTTTATAAACTTTAATTTCAAGGTTAAATGTAGTAGGTCTAGTTATTACTAATGATTTATAAATATGTGCGTTGTTAAAATCTTACTTCAAATTAATCAATTAATGTTAGCTAAATCATTATAATTATAACAAGGAAGGCATAATTCACATCTTGGAAGATATGTATATGACATGTACACGTAATTTTGGTAAAATGAGACACCGATTGACTATATCAATTTCATAAAAGGTTTAAGAATATAAAATCTATATTGGTTTTTATTTTATTTCTGTTACTAGTGATAGATATTTTTGGATTTTTTTAATAAAGGTTTTTTGTTAATATGTTAGTATTGATAAATTGGGCAAGTAAATTACATATATATTTTAAGAGGGTTCTTGAAATTTTCGTTTTGTCACGTCCTATATAAGAAAATTTATTTATTTATTATTATTTTTCATAGTGCTATATTTCATGAAATCGTTTATATATATAAATATATATATATATATATATTATATTTTTACATATATATATAAATAGTACAGTCTAAACACAGACTGTACGTGTATGGGTTGGTGGGTGGGTCAATACCAATGGACGTGTATGGGTGGGTGGGTGGGTCATTACCACTCTACGTGTATGTGTGGGCAGATGTCTTTTGCATATGTTTTGTAGTATGAGTTACCTATAAATGGTTGTAAAAAAATATATATATAAATATATATATATATATATATATATATATATATATATTGTGTAAGTATGTGTGCCTTGTTATGTGTGAATGTACTGTATGTATATATGCATATTTGTATTTATATATATATATATATATATATATATATATATATATATATATATTTTTTTTTTTTCATTTAAGTCTATGTACTGTTGGTACTGTATTACATTTTTTCGTTATAATTCTTCTTTTCTTTTAATTTTTAAATAATTATTATTGTTTATATTGTCTTTTTTATGTTGTTTCAAGTACAGTTTTATTTTCACCACTTAGTTGTTTTAATTATAGTCTATTAGTGATTGTACACCGCTGCCACAAAGCGCTATTTGGTTTATGTTCATTAATAACAATTAGTTTTTTCCTTGTTTAATATAAAACATTTCTTTTTTTCTTATTCTTATACTGTAAAATTTGTGTGTGTATATTATCAGCACCCAACGACAAGCAATGTTGGCTTGTTGGGACCGAATGTTCTAAAACCTTGATAAATGAATGAATTGAAAATAATTACTTGGAACATGTTTGATAGATTATGTAAAACCATTGCCATCGGGAAAAATCATCTTAATTTGACTTAAAATGAATATTGCACAAATTTCACCCCCCCCCCCAACATATGTATTATTTTGGTTATGTGGATTGTATGGATTGAGGTGACCCACAGGTACGTTCTGCTATAAACGCTTAAGTAATCAACAGAGTGACGTAAGACAACGAAATAATGTGCATTTTGCTTGTCTTAAACCAATTTCTCCTGTTGTAACCCTAACGGGCCCATTGGTGCAGAACAGAGAACAGACGACTCATTTGCACCTGTATCCAGTGGGCCAACGGTCGCAGACAGGTGTTGTAACGGTCTTGGGTGAGGCCAGAGCATCTGTGGCGGAAGCTCCTCCTAGGAGAACGTGCTTGGCTAGTAGGAGTCATATTTCATCACATATGCGTTCCATACATATTCTTTTTTAAATTCTTAAGTTTGGCCAGCCTGCATACCTTCCTGCCAAATTTAAATGTCTATCATCCATTAGCTTGTCCAACACAAGGCTTACTATCAATTCAGTTGAACAGGTGTTTTCAACAATTTGTTTGGGGTCTGCAGAGGATATCGGCCATGTTGGTTTTAATCCCTTAAGAACAATTTTATTTTCGATCCGGACATACGATCGCGCGTATTCATATTAAACAGTTATTTTTCCCAAACAAATTGCATTTGATCAAGAATAAAATTGTACGTTGGAATTGCTTTGTGAAAAATATCGTTGGAATAGTTTCATAGAAAAAAATATTTGGTTTGAATGTTTCATTTTTACCTCTTTTTCAAAACTAGGCGTAAAGTATTAAAAATATCAAAAGCAAATCCAATATGCAATTTGATAACATTTAAAATGACAACTCATACACAACTTTTGGTCAATAAATAACGAAAAAATATGAATACGCAAATAACATTGTTCTAATGGGATTAAAACTAATATGGCCGACAACCTCTGCAGACTCTTAAGCAACAACTTACCTTCTCCGATCATGAACTTGGATAGTCGTAGTTACTTTCGTTCAGCACTTTTTTTCGTAGGATCTTTTGAGATCCCAGCTGAGAAAAATTATAATAAATTTCATTATAACCATAGATTACTATATATAATTTAATTTTACACCACTATGATATGTTTTGCATAGCAATGAAGCAGAATGAGTTAAAAATGAGCGTCTTGTAATTTTTCTAAATTTTTTTAATCTCAATTACAAAAATAGTCTTTTTGTAAGGTGTGAAGTTGAGGCAAGTTTTTTCTCAATTTTTAGTTGTTTATTTCAAATTATTGTTGTATTTTCTTTGTTTTATTAATGTAATGTGGCTACCAGAATTAACAAAAAGTATGATTTAACATTATTTAAAATTTTGATATGTTTGATCTCTATAAAATAAGTATTAGGCCTAAATTTATTCGTCATAAAAAAAGCTAAACAATTTTTTATAAATGTTGCACATAATCTTGTTTACTATACGCAACTAACAGAATACGTAAAACGAAAAATATTATTTAAAATAAAAACTAATATCTACTGGGCTTTCAAATGACCCCCACGTGATAAGTTAAGGGTTAAACAGCTTACATCATGGGGTCCTTTGGGGATTTGTGGGCTAATAAGTGTGTGTTAGTGTTAGTCTTTTCTTCATGTAACTCATATCATTATTATTATTTTGTCTATCAATTGTTTCTGACTGTTCATTTTCACCTAGTTAAGTGATTTTGTTTTGTAAAATTAGTTACCATTAATCTATTTAGTAATTAATAATTACTATTAACCTCTTGGTAACGTATAAGAGAGGACTTGTGTATCTCAACTTTACCCATAAAATAAAAGTTATTTTCATTTCACATAACCAAAAACCTTGTCCAAAATTCGTTGACTGTAATTGTTACGGTCCATATCTTGATGCATAATGGGCTCAAATACAGTTATTATATTAAATGGGTTACATTTACAGGAAATTTGCACTGCAAATAACTATAAATCATATTATTACATAAACAACTATCTTAGTTCGTATATTATTTTTACAAATATTGGCTTACCATATAGTGTTTTCCTGTCATTAAAATTATTGTTATTTTTTCAAAATGGTCAGCTATACAAATTTGTCTGTGGTAAAATTGAAGCTTGACCTGTAATAATGGTTTTGTTCCGCTTGTAGCAAGGATTGACCAGTCAGACATGGTTAAAAAAGAAATGATACATTTTGGAACAGATCACAAACTAAAGATTTACTAATTCTCTAAAACACAAATAAAAATATCTAATTAAAAAACATGTTTTATTGTACAATTTTTTTCTTATATAAGGTAAATTAAAATTAATTTAAGTACTTTTTTTCTTTTATGGAAAGGGGTTTTGATTCATACTAAAAACAATAATCAAATCAATGAAATTAATTAAACAATCGTACAAAATAAGGAGAGAATTTTGTAAATAGTTTTTTATTTATTTATTCATAAGACGCCGATCGTCAAGATATGGGCGAATATGGATTTCGAATGGGTGTGATGAGTGTAGATAAGCGAATGTAGTCATTGTTACAAACTAAGGCCGACTATTTTTTAGAAAGTGTCATTAATTAATAGCCCAATGACAAATAAACAGCCGGTGATTATCAGCTGATCCCTCTCAAAATGTATTGACTCTGATTGGGATCGAACTGAGAACCTTTAGCACATGAATTTTATAACTTGGAAATTTAACAAAATTAGCTCTTATTTGTTCTTTAAGATGCAATAAATGCAACTTTTACTTTTCTTGGTCACAAGCTCAAATATATAAATTGGCTCTGTGATCGCTACAAAATGTTGTCTTGCAAAAAACACAACGAAAACAATTATACAGTACTTTGTAAGAAGTTCATGTACAAACGATCTTTGTGTGCACAAAAACTCATACGAGTGTTATAAGACATGTGAACAAAAAATTTACATTAAGTATCTTTGGAAAATTGTTAACAAAAAGAGGTGGCAGGGTCTGTCAGGCCAATAGTAACAGGTGGAGGGTTAATATAACCATGTCAAATGTTGATATCGTTAAAGAGATTAGAAAGTGTAGAAAAAGTGTGTATAATTTGTGAAGATATACACATAGATAGATACTATTTTGTACTATCGACTGATAAAAATAGTCAATTTCCATTTCTTAATAGACCAGTAACGAGGGGTGTGAAAGTCGAGTTATAGCAACATGCCTGGCTGAAGATGAAAGTGAACAAGTGTGGAATTAGGGTCACGAGCCCCTCAACCCCCCGACAAAGTACAGTACAATCGGAAGGAGACAGAAAGATATTCTATTATTAAAGAACCTTCATTTCCTTTTGACAGCCCGCCTGATATCCAACTGTGTCCACCGGTGGTCGAAGGAATTTACAGGAGTGAGAATATACCCCTACCCTCCCCAATTTCTCAGGTGGTCGAAAGAATTCAGAACTGTCATAACATTCCTCTACCACAACGTGTACAATTGCACCATTAGTTGAATGAATTGACATGTGTCAAAACGTATATCAACCCCACAGTGTACAATTGTACCAGTGGTGAAGGAATTTACAGGAGTGAGAACATTCCTTCATTCCTCAGTGTACAATTGTTCTGGTAGTCGAAGGAATTCACAGGTAAGAGAACATTCCTTCATTCCTCAGTGTACAATTGTTCTGGTAGTCGAAGGAATTCACAGGTAAGAGAACATTCCTTCATTCCTCAGTGTACAATTGTTCTGGTAGTCGAAGGAATTCACAGGTAAGAGAACATTCCTTCATTCCTCAGTGTACAATTGTTCTGGTAGTCGAAGGAATTCACAGGTAAGAGAACATTCCTTCATTCCTCAGTTTACAATTGTTCTGGTAGTCGAAGGAATTCACAGGTAAGAGAACATTCCTCCATCACAAAGTGTTTAGTTATACCGGTGGTCGAAGGAATTCAATGTGTCAAAATATTACCTCACTCCACAGTGTACAATTGCACTGGTAATTGAAGAAATTCACAGGTGTCAGAACCAGAAACCAAAGAATAATATGAAGTATTATTATTTAATCTTTGGTCAGAGCATTCCTCCACCTGAATTGTTGTTGAATCAGAACACACCTCAAACTGACTGCAGGTGCAATCTGAACACACCTCAAACTGAATGCAGGTGCAATCAGAACACACCTCAAACTGACTGCAGGTGCAATCTGAACACACCTCAAACTGACTGCAGGTGCAATCTGAACACACCTCAAACTGACTGCAGGTGTAATCTGAACACACCTCAAACTGACTGCAGGTGCAATCTGAACACACCTCAAACTGACTGCAGGTGCAATCTGAACACACCTCAAACTGACTGCAGGTGTAATTTGAACACACCTCAAACTGACTGCAGGTGTAATCTGAACACGCCTCAAACTGACTGTCAGTGCAGTCTAAATACATCTCAAACTAACTGCCAGTGCAATCTGAACACACCTCAAACTGTCTGCAGGTGCAATCTGAACACACCTCAAACTGACTGCAGGTGTAATCTGAACACACCTCAAACTGACTGCAGGTGTAATCTGAACACGCCTCAAACTGACTGCAGGTGCAATCTGAACACACCTCAAACTGACTGCAGGTGTAATCTGAACACACCTCAAACTGACTGCAGGTGTAATCTGAACACGCCTCAAACTGACTGTCAGTGCAGTCTAAATACATCTCAAACTAACTGCCAGTGCAATCTGAACACACCTCAAACTGTCTGCAGGTGCAATCTGAACACACCTCAAACTGACTGCAGGTGTAATCTGAACACACCCCAAACTGACTGCAGGTGTAATCTGAACACGCCTCAAATTGACTGTCAGTGCAGTCTAAATACATCTCAAACTGACTGCAGGTGCAATCTGAACACACCTCAAACTGACTGCAGGTGTAATCTGAACACACCTCAAACTGACTGCAGGTGTAATCTGAACACGCCTCAAACTGACTGTCAGTGCAGTCTAAATACATCTCAAACTAACTGCCAGTGCAATCTGAACACACCTCAAACTGACTGCAGGTGCAATCTGAACACACCTCAAACTGACTGCAGGTGTAATCTGAACACACCTCAAACTGACTGCAGGTGTAATCTGAACACGCCTCAATCTGACTGTCAGTGCAGTCTAAATACATCTCAAACTAACTGTCAGTGCAATCTGAACACACCTCAAACTGTCTGCCGGTGCAATCTAAACACACCTCAAATTGACTGCAGGTGCAATCTGAACACACCTCAAATTGACTGCAGGTGCAATCTGAACACGCCTCAAACTGACTGTGAGTGCAGTCTAAATACATCTCAAACTAACTGCCAGTGCAATCTGAACACACCTCAAACTGTCTGCCGGTGCAATCTGAACACACCTCAAATTGACTGCAGGTGCAATCTGAACACACCTCAAATTGACTGCAGGTGCAATCTGAACACACCTCAAATTGACTGCAGGTGCAATCTGAACACGCCTCAAACTGTCAGTGCAGTCTAAATACATCTCAAACTAACTGCCAGTGCAATCTGAATACACCTCAAACTGTCTGCCGGTGCAATCTGAACACACCTCAAATTGACTGCAGGTGCAATCTGCACACCTCAAATTGACTGCAGGTGCAATCTGAACACGCCTCAAACTGACAGTGAGTGCAGTCTAAATACACCTCAAACTAACTGCCGGAGCAATCTGAACACACCACAAATTGACTGCCGGTGCAATCCGAACACACTTAAAACTGTCTGCCGGTGCAATCTGAACACACCTCAAATTGACTGCAGGTGCAATCTGAACATGTCTCAAATTGACTGTGAGTGCAGTCTAAATACACCTCAAACTAACTGCCGGTGCAATCCGAATACACTTCAAACTGACTGCCGGTGCAATCCGAACACACTTTATACTGTCTGCCAGTGCAATCCGAACACACCTCAAACTAACTGCCGGTGCAATCCGAACACACCTCAAATTAACTGCCGGTGCAATCTGAACACACTTCAACTGACTGCAGGTACTATCTGAACACGCATCAAACTTACTGTCAGTGCAGTCTAAATACACCTCAAACTAACTGCCGGTGCAATCCCAACACACTTGAAACTGACTGCCGGTGAAATCCGAACTCACCTCAAATTGACTGCCGGTGCAATCCGAACACACTTTAAACTAACTGCAGGGCAATCGGAACACACCTCAAACTAACTGCCGAACAATCGGAACACACATCAAATTGACTTCCGGTGCAATCTGAACACACTTCAAACTAACTGCCGGGAAATTGGAACACACCTAAAACTAACTGCCAACCAATCTGAACACAATTCAGACAAACTGCCGGACAATCGGAACACACCCCAACTAACTGCCGGGCAATCTGAAAACACTTTAAACTAACTGCCGGGCAATCGGAACACACTTCAAACCAACTGCCGGCGTAATCTGAACACACCTCAAACTAACTGCCGGGAAATCGGAACACACCTAAAACTAACTGCCGGCCAATCTGAACACACCTCAAACTAGCTGCCGGTGCAATCCGAACACAATTCAAACTAACTGCCGGGCAATCGGAACACACTTCAAACCAACTGGCGGCGTAATCTGAACACACCTCAAACTAACTGCCGGGAAATCGGAACACACCTAAAACTAACTGCCGGCCAATCTGAACACACCTCAAACTAGCTGCCGGTGCAATCCGAACACAATTCAAACTAACTGCCGGGCAATCGGAACACACCTCAAACTAACTGCCGGGAAATCGGAACACACCTCAAACTAACTACCGGCCAATCAGAAAACTTCAAACTAACTGCCGGTGCAATTTGAAAACATCTCAAACTAACTTCTGGTCCAATCCAACTTTGTATCCCTTTTGCAATCTGACACTCTAGTTTAATGGCCTATTTCCTAACCACAATTTTACTACTGTATACACAATATTGTACTGAGTTTTTTCAATTGACTTTTATTATGCAATTGATTTTATGCAAACAATTAGTCTAGCCGCTCATGGACGTAGTTGTATTGGACCGTCCATTTAAAGGTTAACCGGTTCACTTTTTACTAGAAACACGTGTCTGTGAAATGTCATTTGGTATTTTAAACATTTAACCTCTGTAATTTAATTTAATTGACTTTTTTGTTTGTTTTTTTACTCTACTCGTATCAGTCTACACTAATCTATCTACTTTGTTTTTCGTTTATACTTTCCACTGCTAAGCTTCGTGGAAAGTATTGTCATTGAGATAGATTTTGAAACACTAGCATATAAAACAGTTTTTCATTAACATTTAACACGGTGAAAAACGTTTTTGTTTTAAGACAGTGTTTTTTTTTTTTTTTTTTTTTTTTTTTTTTTTTTTTTTAACAACGAGACATGTATCTGATGGAGAACAGAGGTAGTTTATCGATTTTATATAACTTTATAATATTTATTATATATTTTGTTTCTCGTTTACTATTGTGGTTTACTTTTCGTTGTTTTCACAATGTGACTTGAACGAGTCCTGTACAGGAAGACTTGGGCCTAGGAGGCAGAGCACACCTTGCTGGACATGAAGCATTCTAGCAGCAGCAATAAAAAGGCACAATTTCAAAACAACTTAATCTTTTTTTAATTTCTAACATTTTATTGTTTATTTATATTATCATTGACATGAAGCATTCTAGCAGCAGCAAGAAAAAGGCACAATTTCAAAACAACTTAATCTTTTTTTAATTTCTAACATTTTATTGTTTATATTATCATTTCTAACCAAAACTTTAAATCAGATAAATGCTAAATAACTATTTTCGTTAATCGTATAAACGCCTCGCGTGATGTTAGGGAAGATTGCTATTACATGCTGGTTTATACACAAACTGCTCAGAAGCCATACAACCGTCGTAGAATCGATACAACGGGAGGTGTAGCAGTTTAAATCGTAATACAATCTCAGCTACACATAAATAATAAAATAAGTACTAGGGGACTTCCCAACACGCTTCGTGTGCCAACTCCGTCGGTCTTGGTATTGTATCATTCAGTTAACATTCAAATGTAATATCGTTGTCTAAAGAAACAATGGACTGTAATCCATAAATGTAGAGCTAAGTGCATAAATATTGTAATACGATAGTTTTTGTTTACACTCGCTATTGTGATTAGTTTGTGTTGTGCAAAGTGCATTTGTATTGTAGGGCCTACTTCTACCGTCACGTAAAATGTTTACTAAGAAAAACTACATGAATCCAATGTAAATTAATCTGCCTTAAGGCGTCTAAGACGGGAACGTGCACATTTCACACACTAGAATAAATAGTAATGATATATCTACAATTTCACAATTCTCATATTATTTGAATTTAGATTAGCCTATGTGAATAGTTTAGAGATTTTTTCAGCACCAATAGCATTTTATATTAATTATTCAAACATATTTATGGGACAACGGTCCAAACACTCCAAACCCATCAAACTAAATTTAGTTGGGCCTCCCGGGATTTGAACCCACGCCCTCCTGCATTGAAGTCAGAAGTAAGTTAGGCTAACAAGAAGCCCAATTTAATAAAAGTATTTTATAAGAATTTAGAAAAGTACACTTTTACTTGGATATAGGTTACATATCATGTAGGAACACAAGTTTACAAGGGCCACAGTAGGAAATAAAAACATCCAGAGGAGTCCAATGCTTGGAATTCCACTTGGGTTAAAACCCACTGAAAGACAGTCATTCGTTTAACCCTAAGGCGGGAGGAGCGACCACTTCAATAGTCCTAGAGTGTAGGGGTGCCCTCAAGTGATGAACGTTCTAGGAAGGTCCATCCACTGATGGACAATAGGCAGTAAAACAAGGTCTCCTTTGGCCTTGCCTTGGAATGCAGCGGCGGCGATTCTCCCGCCCTTTCTGACAAGGAGGATGATGAACGAGTGGATCAGGAAAACTAACCTAGTAATTACAGACCGAATAAACTATTACTTATTTATTCTATAAGTCACAAGCAGGGCCTAATGGGTACATAGTTTGGGATAAGAAATTAGGGATGAGTATATTTACAATAGGCCTATTGGATTTGAGCAGAGTTCCAAAGAAAGAAATAATTGGAGACATCAATATGACATTTTAGTAATTAGTTAGTAGAATGTACCCAGCTGTAACTTTATTTCTACAGAACAATTTATCCAATTACCGACAGTTTAGTGGTAGGGAACTAAAACTCTTACTTGGTCCAGTCTTCTTTAGACCTGTGATTTCAAGCCATGTAGCTTGAAAATAAAGTTTGAAAATGAAATGTACGTAAATTTATGTTCTAACGTGAAAATAAGTTATCTACCTCGTACTCAGCGAACACAGAAAAGAAACATGTCACTCGCCTGTAGGTTACCAGAATAATAAATATAAAAATAAATTAATTTACAGGTATAAGCATTATTTGTCTCGTATTTAAATATGTATTCAGCAGTGGTCACCTGGTTGGTACATGACTTTTACTTATGACATAACACTGAAACAGAATTTTGTTCCCAAAGTAAATTCTGCTTCAGTTATTCCATAGAGCATTAAATAAAATAATTCCAGCGGAAATCAAACAAATTGTGAGATATGAATGTATACACAAAGAAGCCTTTTTTAGGTTTTTGTAATCACTTATTCTTTATAGTTTTTTTCCAAACAGAGTTGATATATCTCAGAACAATCTAATTTTCGTTCTTCTTGGCTTGTCACGACAAAACCTCTTATATTCCTTCGAAATCATAGTTATCAGGCATTTAGCCTTTGTCTAATGCTAATGAAAAAAAATTAATAAAATGTTTATTTTCTTTTTTCCTCAGAAAATGGAAATATTTGTTTCTTCTATCCTTTGTAGTTATTGCATTGATTTTATAGACATACAAACAGTTTTTTGTCCAATAACTGTTGTCCCTACATCAGCTGTTTTGAGGTCCAGCTGTTTTGAGTCAGATTTAGCGTAGTCCCACGTAAATCCGACGCAGGGTAAACCTGCAGCAGTGGCAGGCCTAGACAAATTACAGGCACAAATATTCCTATTACATGGAATATCTATTTGTAAGTAATAAATTAAGGAAATATAATAAAGCGTCATAGTAATATGTTATGGTGTATAGTCAAAAAAATATGATACGTTGAAGGTCTATTTTAGTTATATTACAAGTAGGCTACAGCAAAAAATCTAGAACACGTAGTAACAGTACAGTTTTATTGTGTTTGGTGTCTGATAAGCATGAACTCTCTTGCAACACTACCTTGAAGCAATGAATTCAAACCTTTAAATGGAGATTTGTATTCATTGCTTCAAGACTGAAGAAACGGGACGGAACATTCGGAACGTTTGACTTTATGAATCACAAAGATTTACGCACCCTCTTTAAAGTATGGCCAACACGATCACTCCAAATTACCCTCAAGCTAATCCAGATTCCAAATTTATTTTTGTGGTCGTAAACGTATTTTAAATAAATAATATTCTAGCTATTCTAAACAATTACATTTAACCAATTAAAATGTAATTTTAAAGGTTTATATTGAAATTACAATTAATAATCCTGATATAACCTATATAAGTATATGAATTTCGTATGAAATAAAGAAATTTTAGGAATATAAAAGATAAAACCTTATTGGTTAGATAGGTCACAATTAACTAAAAAACCGACTGTCAAAAAATACAAATTTTATTAACGCAAAACAGTTTATTGAAGCCCAATATATCAGCAATATATTTTATTCTCCATGCATCTTTTACGTCTTTTTTTACGTGATTCGATTGTGTGTTTTGAAAAATGACGATTCACAATCACACTGTAATTTTGTTAAGCAACGCTCAGAAGCATAGCCAATTAAGGTGTTACTTTGTGTTGCAATGAGATGGGAACAGAGTTGGGCCAATAGAAGGTCACACCATGTGCCCATTTTTAGTGAAAGTATTAATTCAATTTTATTTTTAGAATGCTGTTATGTAATTTTAATCTTGTAAATTCACAGCTATAACACTTTATTGTCTCTCAAGAAAAGTTCAGCTGAGGTAATTTATGATTCATTTTATTAATTGATACATTTTAATCGGTGATTTAATTTTTCTCTTATAGTAATTAATATTAGTGTAACCCTTAATATTAAAGGTAATGCAAACGTATTTTTACTACTGTACAAGGGAGGCTGCTATTAGCAATTATCTTTTATTGCCAACCAAGTATAATTAAAACCAAAATTTTGGTTATTTTCTAATAGAATCAGAAAAGGTTGTATTCCTTAATGTTTTTGTACAAATTAAGATTTACGATTATTGTAATGAGTGGAATTACTGCTAATTTCTTCGCGTATACAGAGTGGTAACAAATTGACACTAAAAGATAACACAGTCTGATTATAATGGGAGAGAAAACAATACCCGATAATAATAGTCATCTATTTTCTGAATATCGTATGGAATGACTGCTAAGGAAACTAGAAAAACTTGAATCTACCTATGCAATTAAATTTACTATTTATTTGTTAGTTATTTTTACTTAGGCCCTATTATATATTGTATTAAATAATGAATGAGTTACAGCTATTTGCATATAAAGAAACATAGAATACCTCAATTATTTTACAAAAACAATTAAATAAACTTTACTTTTCCGAGGAGAATAAGGTCTAACCTCACCTATATTTATTTCAAACTAAGGACAATCCTAAAAACCCACATTTTGCCCGATTTTTCTTAACAAAATTGTTAATAAAACACCGAGCCAATTTTCTAAGACGCGCGTTCTTGCTGTATCAACATCTGACAAACCGGTTTCAACGCTGATCTCAACTAACGGAACAACTTATCTAGTCGTCTTTTAATATAAAAATCAATTAGAATGACATTTTAATGACACGTTAAGAACATCACACTGGAAATAAATCGGATTGGTGTTTATATCGTAGCCAATTATATTACTTAACAAAATTTTGATATCGACATCCAATTTCTACAACCATATCTATAATACGTCAAATTTGATAAGTTGTAGTTTTTATGATTTTATATTTTTTATTGTTATAAAAAATCATACTGTAAAATTTACATATTTACTTTTTTGTTAGTACTTGTGCGCTTCTTAGTTGTAAGGCCAACTAATTATAATGAATGCAGATTCGTACCTGTGACATTAGTGTTATCCGACTCTTCTTCACACTAGCAACACTTCACTAACACATCACAACACACACAGACGCCTTACACGGAAAGATCACAGATATTTCGAGCGACACATCACCGATCTAGCCGAGCGAGGACCAAACCCAAACTCCCCAACTTTACTCTCTGGGTGTGAAGTCAACAGTTTTCCGCTAGATGTCAGTAACGGTCTCCCGCCTATCCGTCAGGTGAGCCAACTTAACTCACATATATTTCATAGGTTAGTTTACGGTTAGTCTTTCTTTTAAGCTTTTGTAATTTAAAGAAAATACAGTATATGTGTATCTGTTAAAGTAATATGAGAAAATATACTACTTCCAAAAGCTAGAGTTCTTTATTTTCCCCCGACTCTGAATCTACTGACAAGAAGGCTGTTGGTAGTTGGATATGATTTGGCGGTTATTTCAAAACTCTTAATTGTTGTTTTTTAACTGTCAAGATGATGGTGCTATTCAACTAAACATAAAAGAGACAGTAAAACACATACAACGCACAGTATAGTGTGTATTCTCCTAATTTTTTAAACCAAAATTAGTATAGATTAAATGCAATTAATTGCTCTAACAGTGATCAAGTAATTTTGTTTATTGTCAATAAAATGCAATAAACACAGTTAAGATTAAGTCTTAAAATAAGTGGCCTATGAATTTAATAATGATAACTAGTTACATGTAATAAATTATATATGCCCAAGTTGGATAAAATGTAAATAAGTAAGATTCTCAAAATCAAACAAGTAATAAATAACAAGAAACAAATACACAAGGAACAAGTTTGGTAGTGAGTGGATAACCCCATTCACTCCAACCCCCTGAAAAATTATCATTTGGGGATATGAGCAGGCATACAAAAAAATATAATAATGGATGAAAACTGTCCAAAGCTTTGTATGAAAAGTTCCATCACTCAAATTTATATAATTTTGTACATAAATAAATATTGATCATATCGGATCAAGTATTTTCAGTCATCTGAGAGTCGTCATGTTATCTTAATAAAAATTTAAATCTGTATGATTAAATAAATTTGCTAAAATAATTTTGAGATGTCAAAGGTTAATTTTAATCATAGAATGTGAGTTTCAAAACTAAAATTGTGATGGTTGGTGTTATATACCAAACTTTTAGACATATTTTACTCGTTTTTCGTATAGCTAGGGGATGGCCTACGAAGGAAGTCTTATGTAATGTTTAATGTAAGTCTACTTCTAGTTATACATCATTTTAAAGGTCTTTATTTGTACAATACAACAGTGAAAATCTGAGGTCAAAGGGATGACCCAGTCAGAAAATAAAGTCTCTCAAAGAATTTCCTGTCATATAACTAATGCTTCTTAGTTAAACAGCAATTTATTCATTTATCCCCGTTTTAGGTTGTTGAGTATGGTGTTGATTATATATATATATATATATATATATATATATATATATATAAATATATATATACAATAGTAAAGAAAGACTGTTATAAAAATATCAATGTTATTTAACAAAAATTAAGAAAAAACACTTTTATCAGTAGGTCTACATTTAAAATAGTTTAAGAAAATTATCAAATTAAATTGTTACACATTTTTTAGTGAAAATGAATAAATGTCTCATATTATGTCAATTAAATAATAGCTCTATGCAGCAGTATACAATAACTATCTTATCCTTGTTCTTAAGAAGTATTAGATATATGACATTAAATTCTTTGAGAGGCTGTATTTTCTGACTGGGTCATCCTTTTAACTTCAGATTTGTAATTTTGTATTGTATAAATAAAGACCTTTAAAGTGAGGTATAACTCTAGGTAGGCTTACATTTAAAATTGTTAAGACTTCCTTCATAGGCCATCCCCTGGCTATGCGAAAAACGAATAAAATATGTATAAATGTTTGTTAAATGGACATGGTACATAAAAAAAGTTACATTACATTTATTAATAATTTTAAAAACAGTAAATATATCCCAGAATTTAGCCCAACACTGTATATATAAAACCATTGTTAATTATATTTATTAAGCTGTGGACATTAATTTTTTTATTTTTTACTAAGCACACACATATAAAGTTGTACGGGTTTTTAATTTTTCAATATAGTCTCTAGATGTATGCTAGTAGTATGGAAAATATATATATTTATTCAATTAAATTATTGTAAATTTTGACTGACATTTGTCATCTTTTGCAAAACTAGTTAATTTTAAGCAAATATATTTGAAGTAATATTTATATGATATTATATTTATGTAAGCCTACTATAAGGAGTGAAATAATAGCTATTTGCAACACTATAACATATTCAATTCTAATAAATGTGATTCTTGAGCAATATGCTGAAATACAAACACAAAATAGTGTTTTAGAAAAATTATTTAACAGTATTTAGTAATAGTATGTATAGCATATTACCATAAGCAGTGGTATATTTTATGAGCATTACATATTTTAATCTAATATTAGTATCCTAATAATACTAATATTTTGATTAATCTTATTCCTCAGTGGAATACAATTCTTTAAATGTTTGTTGAATAAATATATATTCTTTACTGAAAAAATATATTTTCTATAGATTAAATTTAATTTAATCTATTCTGCTCTAATTTTGTAGACTTCAATAAGATTTATTTTTAAAAAAGGTTTCAGATTAGCCTTTTGTGAAAAAATAAGTCTCCTTCAAAATGTGTCTGCAATATTACTGACACATATGAATGTAATGCATTTCCCTGGTTGAAGGCACTTTATTACTTGAGTACTGAAAATAGCATTAGCATTGATTATATATAGGATTATCGTACATAATCAATGGTATTAGTGATTAAATCAGAGAGTAAGGTAGCCGATTCCCAAATCACCGTTGGCAAGTTGACAGGCCCAGACAGCTCTATAATAGCAAAATGTAATTTTACAATCAGCAGGCCAAAATACGCTTTTCTATTACAATTCTATCGGTAAGGTTCATGTTTATTACTATAATGAGTTATAGTGAACACTGTATGTTTATTAAAGGTCCATTCTAGTTAACCATAAGTTGATATTATGAGTTTTTTAATGTAAAATCATCAAGAATGACATTTGAAGTTTCGTATACTTAAACATAAAAAAGTAAAAAAAATATTAATTTTTTACAAAAACCAACTTAAGTTCCACTAAAATAGGCCTTCACCTTTCAATTGACACTTCAAGTGTTACGATATGATTATTATTATTACTATGAACTGAATCCTTGAAATAGAAAACCTTTCTTTTTGGTGTTTTTCACAGAGAAAAATGGCTACCTTACGGTGGTCGTTTCCCAATCTTCAAAGTCACCACTGAGAAGTCGACAGCCCCATGGTGGCAGTAAGTACACCATGGACAGCCTTGTATTAGACGTACTAACTTACCGCCAGTGGGCCCAGCATGTGCTTCTATTTCAAATATATAGTTTGTGTTTATTAATATAATAAGTTACAGTGAACACTGTATGATTAATTACTAAAAGTCCATTCTAATAAATCATGAATTGATATTATGAATTTGCAAATTTAAAATGGTTCAATTTAAATATCGGAGAAAATATAGTGGATTTAAAAACCTTAATTAAAAGTTTTCTTTACAGAATCAAGAAATGTAAGATTAAAGGTAAACCATGTCAAAACAAAAAAAATTGCACTGAAGGATAAATCAAAAACTGTTAGGAAAAATCAAGATCAAATTAAGAGACAGGAAAAATACAAAAGTGTTTGAAAACAAGATCCTCTGGAAAATATAGGATCCAACGTGCAAACAAGGGGAGTACAGAGAAGGAAGCACAATAAAGAAATCAGAGGCTTATACACTAGCTCAGATATAGTAGATGAAGTAAAGAATTAGAGATTGCGGAAGCAGAGTACCACATGATGACAATCATCAAGAATGACCCAGAAGGAAGATGACCTCATGGAAGACACAAACAGAGATGAGAGATGGTAGAACCAGGTTAGAACAGATACCAATAGCGTGGGAGTGAAGAAAAAGGGAAGCGGAGGTCTGAACAAGATGGAGGGGGTATGTTGGTGCAGCTAAATATCAATTACAATATAAATGGCCACAGAGTAACTGCAGTGCAAGTAGAGTGACTAAAATTGTCAAGAATGAAATTTAAAGATTCTCATAATTAAAAGTAAAAAAAATTGTATAACTTTAAAAAATCAGCTAACGGTACATTAAATCAGTTGTTCAACTATGAATTACACTTCAATTGTACGATAAGATCATAATTATAGACCGAATTCTAGTAATAGTGAACCATGTTTTTGGTGTTTTTCGTGGAGTGAAATGGCTCCCCCTTAATACAAACAGTATTCAAATCTGATTCATTTAAAATTCTAACTGCAAATACATGTTATTGTTTGAGATAAATTGTAGGGTACAAATTGCCAAGCAAGATTTTACAATGTCATCAGGAGAAATCTGTTTAGGTTTGTGATTCCAAAATTGTTTAACATCCTGCATGAGCATCTTATAAATCCAAAATCATTCTTTACCTTCATAATCAAATTTTACTTCCGTTTGATAGGACAAAATTTTCTAGGTAGTAAAAATAAAATTATCAAACTTATCATTATATTTATATGATAGGGTCCATGGTTTTATTGATGACTCCTCCATATAATACAAATTATGTTGTTTCTAAATTTTATCTCTTGTTGTTTATGTCATATTTTGATCCTTTATTTACTACACTTATAAAGCTTTAGTCGATTTCCAAATTCACTAATATTTCTCTAAGCAATATCATTGACTATACAAACAAGACAACTGTTCAATCGTATGGTTTTCTTTGTTTAGTCATATTAGTTCATGTTTGGTATTTGCAGGTAGCGCCAGCGGTCTTACTTACTCTCTCCAGCACACACTGAAATGACTAATAGCTAAGGTAATATTAGGGGAAGGTGTTGTACCTTGGTTCATTTTTCAGTTTTAAATTCTTTTACCAATGCACACTTAAAAAAATATAAAATGTTACTAATAAAACCTACTCTACACTATTTTATATATAAATAGATTTGATATCACTTACACTGGTTGATTTCTTATGCCCTAATTTTTTATTTACCCACATATGTGTCAGCATAGAGAAAGTATTGTGATCGTCCAAAAACAAAAATTGTTACAAGTTGGTAAGATGGTCTGAAAATCTATTTTAGGACCCTCTGAACCCTAAAAAAGCCCTGAAAAGTGGTTTTTTGACAAAAAAAAATTATGTTGGTGTCTGTTCGTATATGTGTATGTGCACTTCGCTGGAGACCAAACGGATGGATCGATTTTAACTAAATTCTGTATATGTGTAATTAGCCAATATTTCCAGAACTTTTTTTCTGGTTGTGTGATTAGTTGAACAGCTATTTTTGAAGATTATTTTTTTCCATACTTTCTTAAGTAAAATAAATGTTTTGTCTGTACTTTCCTTAGAAATGTAATTAATTGAACATCTGTTTTGTTTAGGTATGTGTAATAATGTAAACCCAAATAACAAATAATAAAGACATAACGAAAGGTTTTAATCAACTTAAAATTGAGCACACACACAAATTAGAATAGAAATAGAAAATATAAATAAGTAAGTGAATAATTATTTAAAATATGATAAAATATAATATTCAGCAACTGATATATTTATTCACTACGTTCACCCCTCCTTGTTAGAGAATAGTCTTCAGGTATTTTGGAGGATATCTAACTTTTGTGGTTCGCCTCAAAGGTACATATTCAGAATGATGGTTTTGATTAGATAGAAGTAGCGAATATTCCTTTTGTTGTGGGGAGTATGAATGGTTTGATTTGGATGAGTGAGGAACATGGTTTGTAGTGGAGTTATTGCCTACTTCTAACTTAAGTATGTCTTGATTAGAAGCCTCTTGAAATTCTTCAGTGTATTCAATCACTGGCTGGTTATTTATCGAAACTGACTGATCCTTTTCATCTTTTGAGAGTACGTTGTCATAGTTCCCCCTTGGAGCAAGTTGCCTCAGAGAAACTGTTTTATCATTTCCATTACCGAGAACTACCGTCGCATAGTGAGGATTCACATCTATTAATTCCTCGTCTACTAGCGGGTCGTATTTGCTCTGTCTTACACTTTTCTTTAAAAATACTTTTTGAGATTCGATTTACTAGGTTGGCAAAGACTGATCATTTCACAATTTTCTAGAATCAATAAACATTCTCTCATGAGGTGTTACATTCGTAGCAGCGCAAAGTAAGGAATCATTTAAGACATTCTCCCATTTGTTTATCTTTAACTTGCGATTTTTCAGAAGCAGTGTAATAGCTTTCCAGATTATACCATTATAACATTCAATCTGACCATTACCCTGGGGGATTATAAGGTGTGGTTCTGCTCGTCGCTACACCTTTTGAGTTAAAGTAGTCTTTAAGATCTTTTGACATAAAAGTCGAGCCTCTGTCAGTGTGAATATAAGAGAGCAGTTCAAATAAGCAAAATAACTCACTTAGTCTCCTTATTACAGTTTTTGTTGTCATATTAGGGCACGGGTAAGCAAAAATAAAGCATGAGAATTCGTCAACGATTGTAAGCAGATATTTATTTTTAGAGTTTGTTAGTAAAAGCCCTTTAAAATCTATGTTCAACCTTTCAAATGGAGCAGTCGCTTTTATCAATGCCATTTCTTGGTGTTTGTAGAAGCATGGCTTTACCTCTGCGCATATAGAACAAGAAGCGGTCATTCTCTTTATCTCTTCCAACGAGTAGGCCTAAGGCTGATTTCGACTTCTGATCCAATGGGCCATTCTAGCAACACCAGGATGACAAAGTTGAGAATGCAATTGATACAGTTTGTTCATGTTAGTCGACCCGCAAACTCTGGATACTGTGTCTGCTACCTCATTTTGTTTTCCAAACCTGTAAATTATGTCATAATTATAACACGCAAGTTCTAAGCACCATCTGAGTATTTTTTCATTCTTAATTTTGCTGGAATGAGTATTGTTAAACATGAAGGAGACAGATTTTTATCAGTGATTAGCCGGAAGTGACAACCTATAAGAAAATGCCGCCATTTCTTTAAGGCTTCAACAATAGCATAGATTCTTTTTCAACTGCAGAATGTCTTCGTTCACTCTGTGTCAAGGTTCTTGAGAAAAATACCACTGGACGCCCATTCTGTGAAAGGCTAGCAGCAATTGAGTGTTCAGACGTATCAGTTTCAACATCAAATTAAATATTTTCATCAATTGCAGATATGGCTGTTTTCACTATTTTTTGTTTCAAATTTTAAAAATCAGCAGCAAGTAAATGTGAAACTGGAAATGTTTTAGTTTGAATTTGCCTTTGAATTTAGTCTGAAAAGTACAGAACCCACTTAGAATAGTGAGATAGCAAACCAATAGTTCTTCTCACTGATGCAGTATCTGTGGGTAATTACACATTAATCAGCAGTTTAAGTCTGTCTTGATCAGGTTTAATGGTTTTGTTATTTATCTCATAACCCAATAGCTTTATTGATTTAAGAGAATATTTGCTGTTCTCATTATTTTCAATCAGTCCAAATTTTTTGACAGCGTTAAGGAAGTTATTTAAATTTACATCATGCTCACACTCATCTTTGCCACATACAGAAATATCATCCAGATATGCAAAAGTTCCACTTAGGTTCTCAGAACCTATAATATCATTAATTACCACCAATTTGAAAGTAAGCCACACATTCGACACCCCAAATGGAATTCTTGTAAATTGATAGAGCCTGCCCCCAGCTTCAAAAGCAGTGTATTCTTTTTTTTATTATTTCGTATGGGAATTTTATGATAGGCACTTGATAAATCAATAGTACTGAACAAAGAGTATTTTGATACTTGCGAGACAACATGCTCTATACTAGGCAGTGGATAAGCATCTAAAAAGGTAAAGCAATTCATTGTTTGAGAATAATCGATCACCATTTGTCTCTTATGATTTGCATTTGCCGTAACAAGGGCCTGTGCTTGCCATGGCAATCGACTTTCTTCAATTATACCTTCTGATAATAGTTTTTCAATCTTGTTTTTAATGAATTTGCTGAATGTCTTTGAGACTTAGTAGCAATCGGATGCACATCTTTAGTTAAGTTATTGAATAAAGGTGAAGGTTCAACCCGAGCATGAGCTAAAAAACAGATGGTAAGCGGGGATTTTATTCCTCCGAAGTCCAACTGGACGAGAGAGTGATGTTTTAATAAATCATGCCCTATTAAGACATCCGCACAAAGGTCTTTTTAAACAGCCATTATTGTTTCGATACATGAATACTGAAGAAGTCTCACATTGACAATACAATATCCAACAATTTGGGAGCTCAGTGAGATAGAAGCCATTTAAACTCTACTAGAACCTGGAATAAGCTTGATTTTATATCGAGAAACTAATGAATCACTCAAGAAACTTTCTCAACTGCCAGTATCTATTAATGCATCTGCTTCATATTGGTCTATGAATACTTTTACGACGGCTGGTTTTAGGCAAGAAGGTGAAGCTGCTGTCACAGTAGCAACAACATTTGATTAGTTAGTAATAATAGCACTAGAGGTTTTATTATTTTCTTTCTTGTTTTTTGACTTACAAACTTTAGAGTAATGTCCAGATTTAGAGCAAATATTAAATATGGCATCTTTAGCTGGACAGTTTATTCGCGGATATAGACTATATCAGCAAAAGAAGCATTTAGCAGAGCTTACAGCTGAAACTTGGGAACTTTGATTTTTAATGTCATTTATAGGTGTAGCAGCGTTTACAACGGAATCAACATTAGTATAGCAAGCAGACTGATTATGAGCTGTTTCTAAAGCTAGTGCCTGTTTAGAAGCTTGTTCCTGAGTTAGTGTATTATTTTCCAAGAGATGTTGCCAAACTGCAGATGATAAAATTCTGTTTATGAAAATGTCCCTATTAAAATTATTTGTATGCTCTTCAGCAGAGACAGCAGAAAATTCACAATCTTTGCTTAATAATTTTAAAGTCAACAGTTATTCACTGATAGACTCACCTGCCTTTTGCTTACATGAAGCCAGTTGATACCTTGCAAATATTTCACTTGTAGGTTTGATGAACACACTGTTAAGTATATCAACTGTTTCTTAAAAAGTTATATATTCAGATGTAAATTCAAAAACTTGTTGAGAAATGTGATTGATCAGAAGGTTCAATTTATCTTTATATGTAATTTCTTGTTCCTTAGATAGACTTTTCAATCAAACTTTCAAATGTTCTCAACCAGTATTTCCATAGTTTAGAACATGTAGGTACACTTGGATCAGCTTCGAATTTATCATGTTTTTTTTAAATCTTTCCATGATACAAACTAGAATGTAGCAAATCACTTTACTATTTAAATTGATTAAATTGTAATAAAGTAAACCCAAATAATGAATAATAGAGACATAACTAAAGGTTTTAATCAACTTAAAGTTGAGCACACAAATTAGAATAAAAATAGAAAATGTAAACAAGTAAGTGAATAATTATTTAACATATGATCAAATATAATATGCAGTAAAAGATGTATTTATTCACTACAGTGTGTTTTTACATGCTTTAAATTTTAATTCAATTGAACAATATATTCATATTCAATTGTTGAATATATTGAATGTGACTTGAAGTAAACTTCCATGTATTCCAGTATTATATAGTGTAATGGTGAGATTTTTACTGTTGGTTGTGTGTTTGATTGCCGGTTCTATTTTTATAAATAAATAAAAGTAATTGTTAATTATAAAATATATATAAACATTAGTGCATGATTGATATTACTGTTCTGTACAGTGGATAATTTATGTTCTGATTTGACAAAATCTGGATTGGTGAAGCTATACGTCACGCAACAGGATAACTACATGTTCTGTAAACTGTTTTGTCAAAGCACTATCAATGAATGCTTGTGTATTCATTGGTCCTATACTCCGGCAAGGCATGACAGGTAATAAGTCAATTTACTGACAGTAAGAAAAAACTGTGGCGATTACTTGTGGAGATATCAGTTCAGCTCAATCATGAATAGTAGTATTTAACAAGCTTTGTACATTTTTTAAACATTCTAACATAACAAAGAGAAAGGGATGGTTTGTGTCAGTTACCTGGTACCATTTTTTAATTTTTCCAGTGCTTTACAAGGTGAAGCTCAATACAACCACATGATGTACCTTGGCTCGTGCTAATTGTACCTTGGTTTTTTTCAAAGTAGTTCTACTTTAGGTTGAAAAAAAATCATAGCATGGGCATGATTTGATTTAATGTAAATTTACATTAAACTCATGCTCAACCTTCAAACATGCATTCAGGTATACGCTTTGATCTGTTAGATATGTGGTTAGTTAATTTTTTTTATTATTAATCTTATGAATATCAACTGAAAAACCTGCAACATAAAAATTACCAAATATTAATTGTACGTGTGATAGACGTCATCGTAGGTTTAATAAGTGCTTTAAACAATGGTGAAATAACTATTAGTTTTTGTCTTTATTTAATTGGCTGGAAACACAGTTGGCTAAAGCCTAGCATCAAGAGCTAAAGGTACTCAGTTCGTTCCCAATCAGAGTCATATAAAATCTTGAAAGGCATCAACCGATAACCACCAGTTGTTCATTTGTCATTGGGCTATTAATAAATCACACTTACGGAATAGTCATCCTTAGTTTATAACAATGACTACATTCACTCATCAACACTCACTCAAAATCCATATTCACTCGTATCTTGAGCAAATGCTGTATATGTAATGTTTGCTTTAAAAAAGCTACAGACTTTTTTACCTACACAGGAAAATAAAATCATACCAATTCCAAACATCATTAGATTTCACAGTTTTAGATTGAGTTAAGCTTCTACCTAATTTACTCTAATATGACTTAATGTAACATACTTTCAAGAAACGTCTCTCATATTGGTTAGCTTGGTCATTTAACTGTAGACAAAAAAACTAGCCCACAAATTAAGCTTGAGTAGATATAGGAATGATTCTTCCTCCTCCAATAACAATTTGAAATTATTGAAAAATTGGTTTCTATCAATTCACTTGGATTGATTTTTAGTCAATTGTTTATGAACAGTAAAATTTTATTTACAACTTATGTTTAGTTTCTAAAAGAAAACTACCTTTTAAATAGTTCAACTTTTTATCACTTATGGGTAACAGCCTACATGTCTGCAGATTATAATAAACAACAGCATAGGTTTATATGTACAAAAATTTAAAGTTCCTTTTAATTAAGACACAATTGCCATGTATCTTAAAAGAAGATTTACATTGAATTGTCCTTTTGAGTAAAACACAATACCACAAACCCCATCTTGCCACAAAAGAATGATTTGTTACTTCCACTTGATTTTTTTAAGATATCAGGATTGTCAATATCATAAGCCGTCTCCTGTATCACTATGGCTAAAGATGGCTATGACCATATGAAACATGTCCAGATGACTAAATAATATTGATATGATTTTACTTTGTAAAAGCTAAACTTTGCACATTAATGAAGATCATAACAATTCTTTTTTGTAGCATCAGAGACTTTCTCCCTTGGAGGAAAGCTTAAATCAGGGCAATATGCATATTATTTGAAAGCCCTTGATTGGACAAAAAGCGTTACGTGAAAAAATCTAATTTTATTCTTGCAGCCCAATTATATTCAATCTTATAATTCTTGATCAATCACTTACTTATTTACCCAACACACTTGTGATAATGTTCTAGCTCACAATAAAAAACTAAAACTAAAAGTTTAGTCACGCTTAGACTAAACTTTGTTGATACGATAGTGCATTGAAAGGCAACTAAGCCCATCCCATTACTTATTCATGTGTTCGTTATTCCCAGGTTCAGTGTTAGAGAGGGTTTCTGAGTACTAACTTCGCCTGGTAAAATAAAACATCTTTACTTTAACTTTAAAATATAGCTACACTTGTTGATTAATTTATTAAGAAGAGAAAGTCTCAATCATTTATCTAAATCAATTTTTCCTAAATTTATTACTACACATGCATGCCAAATGCTTAGTACGCCTGACAATAACAAACTAAATTGTCTTAATATCTAGATAATCCTAACTAATTACTTTCTGCAAAAATTATAAATAATAAAAAAAGTAATTGCAATTGAAAACTTATACTAAAATATGAATGTGTGGGTTTTTGTTTAGAATTTATATTTTTCAGATATTTTCTTAATTAAATTATAAAAAAGTTAGAGTCTCAACATTTCCTCTTAATCTTTCATTACTTGAGCGAATTGTTACCTCACCAACACGTTGCCTCAAATAACTTTAATTCTCTGCATTTTCAACATTTGTTCTGAGTTTAGCCATATCTTTCCACCTTCTAACCTAATACTTCCAATGTATTTTCGGCCTGCCTTGTCTTCTTCTTCAAATAAGGTTACTACTTTGGATTTGATGGCAGGCCTACATCAAACTAAATATCTTGACCTGTTAAGATACTAACAGATTTGGCAGATTTTCTAAGGATAAAAATAATTTCTTCATTACACGATTGTTTACCGTTATATATTTTATCTTATGTTTACAAGGAATATAAAAAGAAATGTCTATATTCTATTGTATTTAACATTTTGATGAAACAAATATTAATAACCATTCTGATGAATATGATATGATTTATTCCTATTTGTTCCTCTATTTGATAATACTGTGACACATTATTTTGGTTTATTTATATTAATAAATTGATGAATCACTAAATACTCTATAATTTATTTGATGACTCATTACGGTCTTAGACTATATTTTACACAAATATTTGTAGCTTACAGTTTGTAGGTAGGACACATTAATTAATTATTAAAATCGGTATGTTATTAAAATCATCAAATTGAGCATTTAGAAAGTAGAAGTTAAATACTAGAAAAATATGATTTAAACATTGATAATATATATTTTAAGTTTTAATATATATTTTCATATTCTGATATGATTATTTATCTACTTTTTATTTAATAATAAATTGTTCTGATCGATTAAATATTTCCATTTATCATCAAATAATTTGTCAAATACTATAGGAAGTTTTTCCAGCATATCTGTGGAGGTCATGCCACGCCCTTTGTCTTCAAAAGAATACCGATTACAGACCCTTACAATTGTACTTGCGGCTAAACAGGCATACAACTGAGGTGCTTCCATCCCATCTTTTTGTTCAACTTGTGTCGCCCAGAACGCAAAGGTTCCCAAGCAACCGGACAGAATGTCCCCTTGACCACCACACCTGCGAGGAGATCCTTTAGTGGTTTCATAGTTCATTATTGTATCACCCCGCACAATTATATCACGTTCACCTTTTATCAATACAGTAACCCGAGGTCCAATTTCCTTCGACAAGAGGGGTCCAAGTGTTTCATGATCTGCCACATTGATCTCTTGACCTGGAAAAACAGCTTCACAGAGAACTTTAAACTCATGAATGTTTGGAGTTAAATAAACATCATTAGAATATTCCTTGAGAAGGGTAGTATTTTTTGATAAAAGGTAAATACCATCTGCATCAAAAACCAATGGAATATTGATATCTTTCAAATTGTAAATTAAAGATTTAATTTTATTCATTACTTTAGCTTCCCGTCCTAAGCCTGGCCCAATTACAGCAGAGTGTAACTTTTTCAACCAAATTTGCTCCTCTTCAAATGACATTTCTACGTCCAGGTATGGAACCACCATTAACTCTGGGCTATAAGACTTGATAGGCTGTGCTGCAGCTTGTACACAGAAGACAAAGATCAGGTCTGCTCCTGTACGTAGTGCACTCATACCTGCAAAGTACGGAGCACCGGTAAAGTCTTTTGAGCCACCAAACACTCCCACCCTTCCAGACTGGCCCTTGTGCTTGCTATAGGACAGTTCCGGCACCAGTGTCTTGCAACATTTTATTACATCACTGTTGACAATGTTGCTAGCCATTCTCTTACATAAACTTTTGTATGCTTTGTGGATAAGGTTAGGAGAAAATGAATTCTTGAACATCAGGCATTGAAAGACCTAAAAAATAAATAAATAAGTTCAGCTTAAGAAAATATTATGGTAAGAAAATAAGCTAGATAAAGTAAATTTTTTTATTAATTACACAGGGTGTCCAAAAAGTGCCTACTCTCCTACATTTATTTATTTATTTATTTTTTTTACCAAGTTGGAAGACATTATTTCCATCCAGATATGTTATAATCTTATTATGAACTATTTTCATAAAGATTTGAATATTTTTTATATCCCCTCAAAAAAGACTATAAAATCCCTTCAAAAGGTTTATGAAAAAGAAAAAGACTGCTGGATGGAAAACTAGATATCGCTATCTCAAAAATACAAAAATGGCAGCCATTTTAAGTTTTGCTGAAAACTAGAATAAAATGTTTCCCTTAAGACTTATCTCAGTTTCTCATGCCTATTGTTTATTAGCAGTTGAAAGCCTAACAGTATGAAATGTATTATTTGTTTTTATTAAATACAACACAAAATATTCTGAATACAGCACTGATAAGGATTCTTACATTCTTACATATGACACTGACACAACGTTGTGCGTATTTTGAGGTGAATATGAATGATAATATGAAAGTAGGATATGTGTGTATGAGTATAGTCTGGTCACTAACTGAGTTCCACTGTTCCTCAGAAAGGGCAATTTATTAACAGCACAACAGCCATTGCAACTAAGGGACCTACAGCTTTACGTGGAATCCCAACCACGTAGTGATGGTCTGATTTTCAGCTAATTGACAAGCCTGATACTCAATTATTTTCTCCACATAACATCCGGACAATGATTACCACCCAATATGGACAACCCAGACTTCTCTAGTGGTGTCCACGCCGATAGCAACCATTGAGCAGACGCCATGTCGGTATTAAGAGGACCGAGCATCCAACCTATCGCTTACAATCTCTCGAACACTTTGTCCCCAAATAGCTGGATTAAGGCACTGTGCCAGCAGTGCCGACATTTGGTTGTTACTAGTGAACTTTACATGGTTCCATGCCATTAGCTGCAAGCATGGTCATCTCAATAAATTAAGCCAGGGTTATTGTTGTATGATAATAGTTAACAATAACAACTTGCAAAAGATAAATAAATAAAAATGCCTTTTATTGGAGCGTTACTCAGTATAAACTGCTTTTCAGTACAACTCAGGTCATAATACTACACTACTCTTAAACTATAAACTAAAAGTACATACAACCAGAGGACGTAATTAACCTAACAGCTTAAATATAACAATCATACATTAACTTTTTCATTTTACTCTTAAAAGTATTTACAGCACAAGTGTTTTTGACAGATGTGGGGAGGTCATTATAGAGAGTGGGCCCAAAGTAGGAAAAACTATTCCTCCCCCTCAAGCCTCACTCTTGGAAAGTGAAGCATCTCCCCATGGCGGATGCCACACAGAGCCACCTCGCCCCGTTTTCGGAGCCGTCTAGCAATGTATTCAGGCTCTCCAAGTGTCAGGGTCTTATGCACCATACAGCCTGTGAGCACTGCATACATCCTCCATGGCATCTTGCCTGAAGGAGGACACATGGTCGAAGCGCTTCAGGCCATACACAAAACGGATGGCAGTGTTTTGCAGCTTCTGGATCCTCTCCATATCCTCTTTTGAAATGCTGTTGCCGTATGCAGGGTAACAGTAATAAAGCAGCGACAGGACACACGACTGTATAAGCTTTACTTTCGCGGACTCCGGAAGCAAATCTCTAAATCTATACATGCTTCTCAGCCACAAGATGTGCCACAAGGGGCCTTTAGAAGGTTAGCCTAAAAATTTAGTGACTAGCGTACTTATCTATTCATAGGTGCATCAGGACTAGTAACAAGGGCGTAACCAGGAGATGTGCTGAAGGTACCCCCTAAATTCTTATCAAATTACGTTTTTAACAATAACTCTTGTAGTTTTTATGCCATCAAGGAAATTTCAAAGTAATCTATTCCAAACAATAATAAAACCCACCTATTTTGTTATTTTGTCTTTTTTGTTTCTTTTTTGGTTTTTTTCTATCCTTATGATAATTTGAATTTAGTTACTATCAGTTCCATATTTATAAACCATTCTTCCTAGTACAGCAGTCCCCAAAATAAAATCCTCGTTACGTTTTGTCAATTGAGTTTGATGCAATCAAAGAATTCTGTCATTATTGTTAGAAAATCAATATCAGTTTATTACCAGACTTCTCAGATTATTCAGCCCAATCCTGGATTTATATAGTCACTCATTTTTATTGATTTTATTAATAACTTACAACAGCAACCACAAAGAGAGAATGTGCCAGCTTCTGCTTATCAGATGTGAATGACAATGGCACTGGCTGACCTTTAGACCAAAGATAATGAAGTAGTCTAAATATGAATTGTACAGTACTAACAAAAATGAAAGCTAGTAGTTTACATATTCAACTTATAGTATTTTGAAATATAACACTGGAAATTCAATGAACAGAACTTTAACTCAGAGAAGAACACTTAGTCAAGAAAATATACTAACAAAACCTAAGAGCAATTATATTATTTTTTTATATATTATTGTTCTCATTATCATTGTTGATTGTATTCAAATTAGCATTGATTATTGTTGAATAGTTCTATGCAATACGCTTTAAAACTAAGAATTGCATCTTGCAAATTGATTTGTTTGGATAAAAAACCTCTGTAAAATGGCTATGAGCATTAAAAATAAAATAAATAAATATTTGCCTTGCTAGTAGAGTCTAGATAAAATATGTTTAAAAACAGCACAGGGAAGAATTAAAAAATTGTCAGTAAAAATACAATTTCTTGACAGTAAACCATTGATTATATTTCTTGAACAGAATTTATACACTGTATAGTGATGGACCTAACTTCTCTTCTAAAGGAAATTCACTATATATCATGTTACAATGTTACATATCAAAATATCATGTTACAGACGGCATATTTTCTAAATATTTCTTCATCGGCTAAGCAGATGGGTCCCTTACATTTTGTAGTTGAAATTATTATTTTACTGTGCCTCAGTTCTGTACTGTAGGCTAATTTGACAAATCATAAATAAAACTAAAGCGTGCAATCTCAGAAATAAAATGACAAATAACAAAGTATAATTGAGAACTTTATTTTTATAGTTGAAAAATTACTGTTGGATGTTTGTCAGTGGAATTAGGCATTAAAACAATCTCTCTGAGACATCTCAGAGAGTCTCAGAGAAACCACTGAGGATGCCACATCACAGTATGGGCGAAACGTCTGGTAATCTTGTAAATATTGTAGATAGTACCTTGACGCGGTTGTCACCGGAAACTGTAGATTCTAGTTATCAAATAAACTACTTAAACTTTATAGCTTATATTATTAATTTTTTACCAACATCAGTCCATCATGATTTATAAGTCACTAAAAATGCAATTATTAACACATTCAGTGCTATGGCTGTATTTTCGTTTTCACCACGTGTGGCTGCATATATAGATTAAATCTTATCCCAATGGCTGAAATCTTTTTTTTAACTCATTTTTGTGATTGTGTAGTACAATTTATGACTGTCAGAAGTAGTCTATATATGTGGAAGGCTCAAAAAAATTAATTTTTATGTATGGCCGTCTAGTCGGTCATCAGCCCCTGGTGAACGACTTTGCCAAAAAATGACCAAGATTTATTACACCACTTTATTTTGTAATAAACTATTTATTAATATAAGGAATGAAGTAAAACAAACTAAAAAGATTAAAAACTACTATTATCAGGCCAATTTCTAACATTTTTTCACAATTTTTCTAATCTGAGATAAATATTTCAAAACAAGCTACAGGACACAATTCAGGTTGGTCAGGGCGTTTTTTGAACATAAATACAGTATTTTTAATTTTTCCTTCTTTGCAATAAATTCTATATCTTTTTTGTTCAATTTTATTCCTAATTTCCCGAAAAAAAAACTAACTAAAAACAGTAATAGAAACTCCAAAAATAACTGTAACCAGAAACTGAAAACCACGTCCTACTCCCAAGATACCGCAGAAGTGCGAGACCTACTAGCAAGCGAACCCGGCAAAGGCTGGATGAAGATTGATCTAATAATGTGAGTGAGGCAGTATAGCCGACTAGATGGCCATCAGCCATCAATGCTTGGCCGATTAGACGGCCACGCAGCCACTAGCGGTTGGACGGCGTGACCAACTTTACGGCCACGTAGCACTGAGTGTGTTGAGGCAGAAATGAAGCCTAACGAGAGGGTATGGCAGGTAAGACTGAATGCAGAAATCTTGGTCTCTCAGGGAATTAGGCCCCAATATAGTAGGTAGTAAAAAATATTAACACATTAATAATTGCATTTTTGTAGATAATTATACCAGTGTAGATTTGGTTGACTGTAATAAGTGTAGATTTGGTTGTAATAATGGCACCAGTGTAGATTTGGTTGATCTGTAACGTTTAGTTACTGACTAAGATCAATTCAACAAATTCAGCGCTGGTGACTCCCATGGTACTGCCGACTCCCTTCGGAGTCACTCCGCCATTTCAACATTTTAGCTGATGATTGAATTACTTCATCAAATAGAATGTTTTTTATTATTGGAATTATTCGTGAGGTACAAACAGTTATTCGCAATTTCGAAAACATGAGTTGTGCCCGCAGTGTTGGCAACTCCCATGGGAGCCAAAAACTAATGAAGTATTTTGTAGTCATAACAAAATATGTTGAACTTTTACAAGCATTTACATCAATTTCAAGAGGTTTTAGATAATATTCTGAATAACATTTATCATTTTAAAGAAGTTTTTCATATTTTTCTGTAGGCCTAGCAGTGAATGTGTTAATTTATCCTTAGTCAGCACCTAGAGAAGCAATTAATTATACTGCTCTCATATCCATAGGCTCTTATCATTCTAACATATGTTAAGCAGAAGAACTGCCTGAATTAAAACTGAATATGCTACTTCAACAGGTTACAAGATATGATATAATAATCTAAAAATTGAAATAAGAAGCAAAAATAGTTGACTACAGCTCAATCCAAAAATTACATCTAAATATAAACATAGGGCAATGTCCTCATCAATTCATGTAGTACTGAAATAATAAAACGAATTGAAAGATATTTAATTCAATTGAAAAATATTACCTAATCAATTAAAACACATTACTTTTGGCTTGCAAAGCAAAACATATGCAAGATAACAACCACTACAACAAATAAATGACAGCACAAACCACAGATGACAGATGTGATAACTTCACTTGTTGTCGTCACTTGTTAATGTCTAGTTTTATCAGCTAGGCTGCTCCACTGCTCAATGATCAGTTTACATTTCTTTGATACTATATCCCGGCAGTAGCCCTTGTTGTAGAAAACAATTTGTAGGCAAGGCATATGAATGTGTATCGTTCGATGGACTATGTTCCAAAGACATTGATGATCTGAGTCCAACGATCGATGGGTTTTTTTAAATCGATCCTTCGGGAGTAACGTTTTTAATATTTGTATAAATTGTATAAGAAATTGTCTCGTTCATGTAACAGGTTTTGTTCTATTTTGTCCATTAGTATAGACGCAATCTTTAAATCAACAACTTCAATCTCGTCTTGTTATGTTACCTGTGGGGAGGTGGAGGCGGAGCTAAATTCGCTCGATTCGAGCAAGGGAGCAGGACCAGATGACATATCACCTATGATCTTGAAATTCTGTAGCAGCGTTTTGTCTCCCCATATCACCATATACTTCAATATCCTTATGGCTTCTAGCATTTTTCCCTCCAATCTTAAGAACGGGTATATGACTCCGATCTTCAAATCTGGCTCTTCCGCAGACATCAAGAACTACCGTCCTGTGGTGATTCAGTCCACTTTGGCCAAGGTTTTTGAAGCACTGGTCCTCAAGAAATTAATGTTTAACCTCAAGAGTGTGATTGTTCCAGGACAACATGGCTTTGTTAAGGGACGCTCTACTACCTCGAACCTCTTGTGCTTTCAAGATCATATTCTCACAGGCTTCTCTAATTCTCATCAGGTGGACGCTGTTTACACTGACTTCTCCAAAGCGTTTGACCGAGTGAGTCACAAACACTTGATTGCTAAGCTCGAGGCTATTGGAGTTGGTGGATCTCTTCTGCTCTGGCTTGAAAATTACCTCCAGGGCCATTTTCTTCGGGTGCGAGTTGCCGGCTCTTTATCCCGACCCTTCCCTGCTGTATCTGGGGTGCCCCAGGGGTCGTTGCTTGGCCCAGTCTTATTTACAATCTTTATAAATGATTTGACTCAGTATACGGAGGGATCACATGTACTTCTATTTGCTGATGATGTAAAGATCTTCAAAGAGATTGTGAATGTGGAGGATTGCGAGGCTCTTCAAAATAGTATTGATTTGCTGACTGAATGGTGTCACATTAATGAAATGTCCTTAAATGCTTCAAAGTGTTCTGTGTTAAATGTTCAAAGTGTTAAATGCTTCACAAGATCTAACTCTTACATCCTACATCAGTACAAGCTTGAGGATCAACCACTCGCACGTTCTTCCAAGGTCAAAGACTTAGGCGTTATGCTTACTCCTGACTTAAATCCCCAAGAGCATATTAATTATAATTGTAAGAAGGCCAACTCTGCACTTTACTTCATCTTCAGAACCAGCCGAGACAATTTTTCAGTGGATGCTCTCGTGACTCTATATATACAGTACATCTAGTCAGACCCTTACTGGAATTTTCCTCAACAGTTTGGAGCCCTTACTAAGTTGGGCAGATTGCTATGCTTGAGGGAATCCAGAGCCGCTTCATTCGCTTTATTGGTCTGCACTTGGGTTTTGAATATCGTGCAGTATCGGTCCAAGATTTGCAACTTCAGTTTAACCTAAGACCTCTTCATGTAAGACGGAACATTAATGATGTTATGTTCCTGAAGAAGTTGATCACCTCTGCCATCGATGCACCAGATTTGCTTATGAAACTGGACCTACGTACCTCTCCCTCTCGGAGCCTTCGCCACACTCAGCTGTTTGCAAGGCGGCAATATATATATAAATATGTTATACATTTATAGTTTATGGATTGTTTCTACTTATATTTATTATATTAATTGTTATATTTACTAATTGTTGTTATATAGTTGCATTGTGCACTATTTATATTATGTTGATTTTTTTTCTTTTTTAATTGTATCTATATTATATTAATTCTTATATTGTTATTTTCATTAATTGTATTGTAATAATATGTATTGGTTTGTTTGACCGTTGGAAGAATAAAATAAAATTTTAAAAAAATAAAATCTTAAATTAAATCACTTATTAACAATTTAGAGCGTTTAATCTCTAACTATACTGGTAAAGTCAACAATTTCTATATGTAACATAATAATGATTGTACAATAATTCTGCATTACTTTGTCACTGCTAGAGTCGTCTGAAAGGAGTTTTTTCAACGCGTATGTTTTAGAGTCAATTTTTATAATGGTCACTTGATGCAGGAATGACCATCGGATTGCAATTATTAGTTTAGGATATTAGTACACAGCCGGGTCTACGGTTTAAAAAATTGTACTACTACCCGTTCCTTTACCACCGATTCCTTACATTTAAGTATACAGAATCCTATTGTAAAGAGAATGGCTTTAAGTTAATATGGATTGTGACCTAAACTGTCTAGCTATAGGTATGCCACTTATCCTCTGAGTGAATTCTACTTTGTTAACGTCAACCATCATGTACCAATCATACACAGTGTATGTCATTGTTCCATTCAACAAAAATTGAACTTTTTTTGTTGGTAACACTATTTTAATTCTGCTTCTGTAATTGTAAAATTCAGCACGAGGTTATTGTGTCGGTCGGATCAAATGTTATGGTTTTGATGATTTAGCGTGTAAGGTTGTCAGTTCTTACTTGTCTGATAGGCAACAAAGCAGTTTATTATGATGGCGGCTTTTCACAATATTTAGATGTTAAAACTGGTACCCACAAGGCTCAATTCTGGGCCCAGTATTATTTAATAATTTACATAAACGTTCTGTCTGTTACTATTGTTAATGGCCATGTTAGCCCTTTTATGTTCGCTGATAATTTGGCTGTTCTAATTAATTGTTGTATGCTCAATACTTTCTTTGCAATGTAAATACTGAAATAATATAGAAGACTGGACGGCTGCCAATTCACTCTGCCTAAATAAAGATAAGACTCAGACTTTAAAATTTTGTTTAAAGCCTTCTGGCGTACAGATTAACTCTGTTGTGTTTAGGAATCCTTCTTCAAAGTAACGTTAAGTGGAGTATGCACATCTAAAACTTAAGTAAGAAATTTTCAACGGGTATTTTTTGCTGGTTAGGCTAAGATCAATTGTTAATTCAGATATTCGTATTACTGTTTACTATGCATATTTGCATAGCCATCTATCTTATGAAATTATTGCTTGGGGCAATGACAGTAACACTAAAAAACTGTTTATTTTACAAAAACGTGCAGTTAAAGTGATAGCAAGTGTTAGCAAAAGAACCCACTGTAATGCTTTGTTTTAAAAAATATAATATTCTTAATGTGCCTGCTTTGTACATTTTAGGTTGCCTTTTGTATACAAAAAGAAATTTACATGTTATATCTACTAATAGGAATGTTCATAATTATACAACAAGAAACTGTAATTCTCTTCGAGTATCCCAGTATAATTTTAAAATAACTTTGAAATCTTTTGTTGAAACAGGTAAAAGCTGTATAACGCCCTCCCACGTCTGTCGAGGTTGCTTGATTCTCAATAAGCTTGGTCTAGTAACGTGGTCACAGGTAAAACCACTTCTAATAACCAAGGCTGAAAAATCGACTCAGGTCCTGCACAGCCCAAACAGGCTAAATTTCTTATGTTCAGGAAGCAAAATTGCTTGTTTCAAAGTCGTATTATGATATGTACCAATGGTTAGAATACAGTGTTGAGCTCGATGCAGTTTTCTAATATGACTGCCAAACATACAATATATCCATTTCAACTGCTGATGAAGACTTCTCAAGCCTATGTCTCAGAAACTAGAAAAAATAAAAGAAAAGATTGATAAGCACGAAAGTGAAAGGTCCATTAGATGTGTAGATTGATCCTCTACAGATTTGTTGGTCTGTATACAATTAAATTCTGTATAAAGATTTGTATTCATTGGCTGTATTTGCCTAATGAATCAATCAATGAATACAAATCTTTGTATTATTTATTATTAAAACAGACTATGACTTATGGGCCTGTTCTGAGAGAATGCTTTGTGATGAACAGTTTACTACATACTCATATTCAAATATGTTACCATCATAGTAGAATATGAGCAGTTGACTTTTGTAAACCGTTAACTCTAATTCTTCTTATTTAAGAAGTGGCTCGAATCTCTTTTAGTTGCATAAAAAACTACTTATTTCTAGAAGTTGCTGGATGCTGATTGATAAATGTATAATACTTAGGCAGGTTTGACATTTAGTTTAGCTGTGTTCACCCAATATGCAAATCAGCGTTCATTTTGAACTTTTCAACAAATCTGAAAAGATGGCACTAAACAGCAATAAAATTTAAATAACACTAACATTGTTTCACAAAATGCATTGGTTATTCTTGGTCTAAAGCTAAGTCAATTGTCCATTTATGGACAATGAAAAATTTTAGTGCTTGAAATTAAACTTATATATATTCAAGCTATAATTTTGCACAGTGTGGAAATGGAAATGTTGGTTCTAAAGAGCTTTAAAATGCATAGTTTTGCATCGTATTTTTTCTAATTTTCCGGGGGAGGACCCCCGGACCCCCTCTTCCTGAGAGATATTCCATACCCTCAGGCCCCCCGGCGAGCATGCCCCCCCAGAATATTCAGCCTAGAGCTGCCTATGTCAGTAACCCATGGTATATACGTAACTCTCATTTTTATGAAGAATTTGTACTCGATACCATTAATGCACTTATTAAAGAAGCTGTCGTAAGTTCATGGATAACTTAGACAATGTTCCAGGAGCATCAATATCACTGTTGGAAGGGCGGGTTTAGGGTAATTCTCTCTCAAATCAATCCTAGAGAAAACCGGGACTCCTTCAATATTTTTCTCTCCCCCAACCATAATTTACACAGGACCCGGGAAAATAATTACTCATATTTAATTCTAAAATATTAGGTTAACTTTATTAATACTATTAAAACATATCAAATTAATCAATTAAAATGAAACAAAGTTTGTTTTTTGTTTTCTATTAATTATTATCAGTTAATTTTAAATTCAACTCACATTTAATAATTAGTTGTTACTGCACACTGCTTTTATAGATGGGGTTGATTGATCTTGAAGAAAAGAGTATTTTCACTACCGGTACTTCCAGCCTTCTTGAAATGTCTCTTTTCTTACGGTTATCATGGAAAACATAACTGTATAATTTCATATAATCCATTTTGTAGTAGAACAGGATCTGCATGATTGCTTCAAGCGTCTCCACTTCCATAATATTTCTTTCATCAGTCCATTGGATATTCATGAAAGAAAATATTCTCTCTGTATTCGCGTTGTGAGCTGGTATTACAAACAGATATTTTGCAATCTTTGCCATCTCGATATACTGCTGAAGATTGTCATAATGCTTTAAAAACTCACATATTTCTCATGAATATCCATTCATGAGAAATAGGTGCTTCTACTAGCAATGGTGCTTCGTTTTCATCATTCCACTTTTTAAGGGTTTCTTCAATTAAATTCTTTAGTATTCCAAATTGATCAAAGAGAATGGAATTATCAATTTCAATTTGTTTCTCATTCAAATAAACAACTGTCTGTTCAATATCTTCCCATTTTGGTATTCTCTTTAATAACATCCAATCAAAAACAAAAAATTGCAAGAATGAGCTGCTTCACTTGCAGAGATATTCCATACAATTTCCGTAAAATTTGGAAACTTCTTCTTTAAAATTGTGTTCGGCTGATTGTGGTACTTATTCTTTTTTAAGAACAGATTTAACATTTAGAGAAATTAAATTCTGCTCTTTTCTGTTAGTAACAGTTTCAAGAATATTCCTTAAACTTCTACTATACTTTTCGTGCTCCTCTCAATTGTCTTTATTCCATGCTGAACATTGCTAAGTTGGTTGTGAATGAACCATAAATAAGCTTCACTGATGGGATTGCTGAAAAATTGAATCAATATGTTTGGGGCCTTTTTTCATTTAGGAAAAATGCTTTTAGAGGTTCAAATAGTCTAATGACTCGTTCAACTGCTGGTAATAGAGATAACTAGCGGGTTTTCAAGTGACACATTACATTCATATTTTCAATAATTCCTCAAGCCTCTCGGTTCTAACTGTATATAGAAAAGTACGAGAATATTTTGACAATGATAGTTTCAATATCACACACAGATCATAGTATCAGCAGCTATCTGCACGCAGTTGTGTAAAAAATGTGCAGGACAGCCTATCTCCTCGATGTTTTGTTGTAATGCTGCCTTTAGTTTAGTAAATACATTAATTTTGTATTTTCTTTCCAGACCATCAAAGTTGGTATTTTGTGTTGTCTCCAAAAACGCGACACATTTTTTTTCAAGAGTAAACATTTCCATAGTATTCAAGCAAAATGATGAAATTTCGTCAGCTGTTTCATTTGGTAGGGAACAAACCCTCGTCAATTTGGACTGAATTCCTTCATTACTATCGAAAAACTGAACAAAGAATGGAAATATTTTGACAGATTTATGGTTGCTGTGGACATCAGTAGATATCCCGTTCAAAATAGACTTTTTTATATTATCAACACTCCTTTAAACGCAGGAGAGCAATAACTCCATTAAATTAGGCTGCCAGTTTAGTTATTGCTGAACTTAACCTTTTTGCAATGAATGAATCATCAAACAGGACGCTATTCAGTTTATTAGTACAATCACTAGATCTAAAAGTATGTTGATGTTTTACCGTGTGGTAGGCTAATGCAAGCTCGGCTGCGCGAACTTTGGTGTCTTCACTTGATTGAGACACAACAAAATAGTTTTGCAATGTTTTACTACAGCTTGGTGCAGCAAATCTGTTCAAATGTTTCTTCAACTTGATATGATCAACTATGTCAGAACGGCCACCATGACCGATAAACACAGAACACCCTGCTTCGTACTCGAAACGACCTCTCTTAATAAAGTGCCACTTCTTGCAATAAGTGTCATTAAATTTGCACTGACGTTTTGGCATATTGACGTATTAATTAATAAGAGAAGCCGGTATTAGAATTACTAACATTAACTTGACTTGACACTTGATTTCGCTAACACTGACATAACCTCAACTAATCGCGCAAGATGCAAGACTAAGATAGTAACTAGTGATCTAGTGGCGTGACAATAGATAAACTCTTAGTTCACATGATAGAGCGCAACTGCAGTCTGCAACTCAACTCTGTAATAGAGTCATTTGCCAAATCATTTGAAATTATGGATCTTATGAAAATTATTTCAAAACCGAATTCCGGGTCTTTTGTGCGTCCCGAGAAAATTTTTCGGGACACCTTATGGCTTGGTTGAAAACCGGAACAATCCTGGTTTTCCGGGACGTTTGGTCACCCTAGGCGGATTGGTCAATGTCACTGTATGTGTAGGGGTGGGTCAATCAATACCACAGCCACTTATTTCTTTGAAAACTGTCGTCATTATTCAAACAATGAAATATTTGCAGTTCCAAACGCAGGTAATTGGGGACTTCATATTGTGGACTTTACCTGTCATAATGGAGAACCTACTTTACACAGGCGTTTGAAAGCCAGACTTCCTCAAGATGTGATATGCTGATTATTGCCATGTCTATGTAATATTTATTTTGTTGATGTAACTTACTTACTCAACTTGTGTATTTTCTTTACAACATAATTTATTGGTTGTTATTCATGTTATATTTTCTGTATATAACATGTGAATATTGATCCAAAAGTAAAGTGTAAAAAAACACGCTCGCACGCACACACACACTTGGTAAATTTTGGGGAAAATAGTAATCATTAGTAAGCTGATATTTATGTTTCTTACAGAAGGTATTAATTACCACAGCAAATTGTTTTTCCATAAACGAGATCATTTGTACTACCGTACTTATTAACTTTGGTAATTAACCAGTTGAGCTAAACCAGTGATCAAATAAGTACATAATTAATATGTTTTATTTGTGTTTAAACCATAGACAATCTGGTATATTAGAAGGCCTACGGTTAAACTGTTTATTGATTTACACACAAATCTTTTAATACTCGATGTACAGAAAAATAGAATTATTAATATTTTTGAAGTTATACTTCTTTGCGCCCGTTATACACTTTGGGATGGGATGTTGTTCGAGAAACCGCGTCACGCTGAAAAGTAAGAACAAATTTTTAAGAACTATCGATTAATCGATTGTTAATCGAAGAAATTTAATCGAAGAAATTACTGATAATGATAATATAGGTGTATAATATAATAATGAAGTCACGTATAATATATTGAAGATAAATATATTGAATAATATTGAAAAATGTCTTATATTTCATTTATATATCCTGTCTGTTTGTGTGCGTGAGTGGGTGTATGAGAATGGCCAAAGAAGTATAACTTCCACCGTGTGGTCCGACGCACACCCAATTTTTTTTTGTTATCCTTCAGGTTCATATCTGTTGTCAGAATCAGCTGTTTCTTCTTATTCTTGTTTACTTCTTCTACAACCTGTATTGTATATTACTGTGGTATTAGCGTCTATTCTTGATATCGAAAATTCATCTATTAATTTTCTACGTTAGATAAATTAATTCATTGCTTACGCATATTAGTTAGTGAAGTAATACTTAGGTTTGTGGAATTAAACCTTATTCATTTGGGTTTCTGTAATTCATTATTCGATAAGTTAGTAATTCTATGCAGGACTACGAATTCCTTTTTCACACCTGATCATTAAAATTCATTGCTCGTTTGCTTAGTTAGTTTCGGTTTGTACTTTCATTAGTCCTAAGTACTATCATTAGTGTTCGCTTGTCCCTTTCATCAACTTCACTTGGTTCTCGCTGAGCTTCAATAGATAGCGTTGGATTGGTCTCTTATTGTTTCCGTGCCGGCCGGCGATTTAAAATAATGGAAGAGAAAGTTGATGTTGTAACAATATTTGTCTTGAGTTTTTATGGTCCAATTCTCACTGCTGTTTTAATATTGTTCGTTTTATTGCTATTTTATATTTTGAAATTTCGTTCAACTTTGAAAAGAGCCTCATTTGCTGATCAACATATAGTGGTAAGTGTCGAATAGGCTATATTTTTTTAAAAGCCTACTATGGGCCTATGTCAAAAGTTTAATTGATAGTACAGTATCAGTATTAACAAATGTTCACTACAAAGAAATAGTAAGTCACATGATAATAGGCCTATAATAAATGAACTTATTAACACAAGATAATGGCTTTTATAGACCAGCTACCAAACTAATGAAAGATTTAAAAACTGCAAAGATAAAAACTATCTAAATAAAATAATACACTACAGTACAAAGTCCTTGTGTCTTGATGTTTAAATATTAACACACCTGTTTCTCCGATTAAATGAAGACCAGCTTACCCCCCTGCTAAGAACGCAGTGGGCACTCATTGACTATGTGATTTATAGTTTTAACTTCACCACCACAATCACATCACCGATCATTTGACATTTCCCACTTGAAATTCCAGTAGTTGCATCTTCCCACCCCTGTGGGAAAGCGACTCATCATAATAACTGGAGTTGAAGAGGTGGTTTTCTAGATTTAAGTCGTCCTGCTCATTATGTGATAAAGTAACCAGCAAAACAGTTGAACAGTTGGACTGCCATATTTTAGGGGTCTCTTTTTCTACAATTTTGTTCAACTTGTATACCGCTGACATCCCAATCACAAAGTCTAGATAGTTTATGCAGATGATATTGCTTTAGTTTACCAACACAAGGACTTCACAGCCAGGCCTACTGAAGAAACACAAGTGACTTGCAGCCCTTGAAGAATATTTTAGAACCTGGAAGCTAATTGAAAACTGAACGTCTTTCTAAATGGTGTAAAATTCCATCATAATGATCATCCACAGTACCTGGGAGTAACGTTAGATCGATCGCTGATCTCCAAAAAACAGCATCTAAAATCAGGGCAAATGTATTACGTCATATTGCTGGAACAAATTGGTGAGCCAATGCACATTATTACTGCTTTGTTGCAGTTGGTTTATTTAGCTGTTGAATACAGTGCTCCTGTATGGCTAAATAGTGCACATACAAAAGTGATTGATGTCCAACTTAATAGAGCCATGAGAGCTATTAGAAGCACTCTCATGGTATCTTCGCTACATTGGCTCCTGATGCTGTGCAATAAAGCTCCTCCAGAAATAAGACGTCGGGAGGCACTATCTAAAGAATTCAATAACATCTTGAATGCCCCTCCCCGTTACACAGGATCTCTCATGTCAGAATGGTCGCTTAACATCTCGAAACCCACATATACTTTCTGCTTTCCAGTTGAGCAGATCAAATTTTTCACCCATTACTAGCTGGGCAAAAGCGTGGAACACTTTTGATGGACGAAATAAGTTTCTTATTAACGATCCGTCAATACCTGTTGGTAAGATAAACCTTCCTTATAGGGAATGGCCACTGTTGAATCGATTCCGAGCTGGAGTGGGCAGATGTAGGCCTTCTACTGTACTGGAAGTATTTTAAATGGGGATTGACACTGGCTCAGTCATGTGATTTCGGGGAGCCTATCCAAACAATGGATTACATAGTTACAGAGTGCCCCCTGCGCTATTTTACGGAGGGATTAGCTAGCATAAATAGAATCAGTGAGGCAGGTCTTAAATGCCTTGATAAATTGTATTTAGCTTTATGACAGATCACTTGATATTCTTATTTTCATTTATATCTAATGACTTGGAGTTTTTTTTTCAAGTATGAAGCATAGCTTTTATATAATTTTTAAGTAATAAATGGTGTAATAATACAAAATACCACATGTTACATATGTATCAGTACCACTGTACCTGTAAGGACGGGCGTGTGGGTCAGTACCACAGTACGTGTAGGGACGGGCGGGTAGGTCAGTACCACAGTACGTGTAGGGATGAGCGGGTGGGTCAGTACCACAGTACCTGTAGGGGTGGGAGGGTGGGAGATTCAGATTTGTTTATTATGGCTTCTGCTGATGAATAAAATGAACCAGTGGGTTGAAGGCTATGTTGTAAATACCTAACATATAAACTAAAAATATTGTAAAAATTTACACATGAATTGATTGTAGGCCTACTTGTCAATATGTTGAAATATCTAAGCGTGCGGCTATGGTGCTGAGTTGGGTAAAGCAGCTCTGCACCAAATGTTATATGACTCCATGCACCACTGTTGTTAAAATATTTAAATTAACGGAAATATGTCAAAAATACATAAGCTGCGACATTGGTTTCTTTCAATTTTTCAGTAAAATCTGAGATTTACGCAGAATTAAAATATTATCTTGTAAAAATATATACATAGTCAATTACTGACTTATTTCGGGCAAAGTTTTTATATTTGGTTCGGTGGCAAAAACTGCATAGTACCCAATTACGGATATGTTTTATTATGTTATGCTAAGTGAGAAGTCTACTCCCTGCTGCTTCACTGGATTGATAGAATTGAATAGAATTCCAAAACTGATAAAATAGATTTTTTTCATCCTCGTATATATACACTCAATATTGATATGCTTTTAAATTTTCCTTTAATCCCAATAATGTACATCTTAGGATTCAATATCTTCTTGGGATTCAATATCTTCTTGAGATTCAATATCTTCTTGGGATTCAATATCTTCTCATGATTCAATATCTTCTCGTGATTCAATATCTTCTCGTGATTCAATATCTTCTTGGGATTCAATATCTTCTCGGGATTCAATATCTTCTCGTGATTCAATATCTTCTTGGGATTCAATATCTTCTTGGGATTCAATATCTTCTTGGGATTCAATATCTTCTTGGGATTCAATATCTTCTCGTGATTCAATATCTTCTCGTGATTCAATATCTTCTCGTGATTCAATATCTTCTCGTGATTCAATATCTTCTCGGGATTCAATATCTTCTCGTGATTCAATATCTTCTCGGGATTCAATATCTTCTCGTGATTCAATATCTTCTTGGGATTCAATATCTTCTTGGGATTCAATATCTTCTTGGGATTCAATATCTTCTTGGGATTCAATATCTTCTTGGGATTCAATATCTTCTTGGGATTCAATATCTTCTCGTGATTCAATATATGTAGGCCCACCCATGTTCCTAAAATGTGTAAGATATTTAAAGACCTTTCATGTAAGTCTTCAAAGTGGCTATTAGTTACCACTATACCTCATAATCCATGAAGAAGGTTCCTGTTATTTTCTGATTGATGTGCGTGCAATTGCACACATAAGATCTGGAAGTTTTGCCCTTGAGACATGTGAGTGTCATATTTGTACATTGGTGTTGCCTACTAACCACCCATACACGTACAGGGGTAAATGCCATCCCATCCACCCTTATATAATCGTAAGTGTAAAATTATTTTTCACCTTTGCTCTAATTGAGTTGATACTTTCACAGATTACTGGAGGCTCAAGTGGTATCGGTAAAAGTGTAGCCATCCAGGCTGCCAAGAAAGGAGCAAACGTGACTATTATCGCTCGTGATCCAAGTAAATTAAAAGCTGCCAAAGAAGAAATTCTTAAGTCATGTTCATCACCCTTACAAAGGATTGTAACTATTTCATGTAAGTGTAAACCCTCCCCTGTACATGCTCTGAAATGTATTGCTCAAGTTTTATCATTTTTTATTGAGAAAAATCATGAAATACTCTTATTTTAAATGCCTAAAGGAAGAATGGTAAGAAGTCTTTACTTAAGTTAATATAGAAATAATGTGATTTATATTTATTCATTACAGTAAATTATTATTAATTAAACAGTAATATCTAACAAAAAGAAAATAAATTGGTAAAAGTGTACTTGGTTATAGTGACTAAGCAAAAGTTTCTCATTTTGAGCCTTAACAGACACAAAATAAATGTTCAAAAGGATCAGCTGATAACCACTGGCTGATCATTTTTCATTGAGCTATTTCTTAATTAATGACTTTCCAAGAATTAGTCGGCCTCAGTTTTTTCAAGGGCGTTCATACCCACTCGTTCAAAATTCAACATTTTCCTCATTTTTACCATCCGCAGTTTTTAAAAGGAACTAAATCCACATTCCCTCAGTGTATTTTTCATTGAATAAATGGTAGCATTTGTGGTAATGTGTCCACGATGGAGTATTTATTAACATTTAATTACCTATCAACATTTGCATTATGCAATTTTTAAGTCTCATATTGAACTACTGTCTTGTGGTTCAGTAATTCATGTTGAATGTTCATGGTTAATGAACGTTTCATCGTTCTAGGTACACAAAGTATTACAATTTGCTATCAATTAATAATTTGTATTATATATTACTCCTATTTCTTAAATGACTACTGTATGTAATAAATAACAACAGTGCGACCTGAAGTGGTCAAACTTAATTTTTATCATAAACTTACAGTATTTTGAACCAAACAAATTTTTAAAAATTTAAATATAAAAGCTTAATAACATTGATTGACTAACAACCTGCTAAACAGCATATTTCTGGTTTTATGAATTGTATACCATCAATAGGTTTCTGCTTTAAATTAAGGATGTAAGCCTATTTTTCTTCTAATTCGAAAAAATAAAATCCTACTATTGTTTATAATTCTTTTAAATATTTTTTAGTGGACGTGAGTCGAGATGCAGATGCAGTTACAAAAGCACTAGCTGAGGCTGAAGAAGGCTCAGGCCCAGTTTTCATGCTGGTGAATTGTGCAGGCCAGGCTGTTTGTGGAAAAATTGAAGACTTAACTGTGGATGAATTCAAGGTTTGACATGACTAATTCGGCTTTTGCCCTTTAAAGTTTGGAAACATTATATGGTGTTTCCCCTTGTTAGATTATTAACATTCTTGAGGAACAAAAGAAAATTACGATCTTTCATACAAATTTCTGCTTGTTTAAATTTAAGCTTTTTTGTCTCGTATTGTTTTGTATTACTTTAATGCATTTCCAAGTAAATGATCAATAATAACAAATTTCTCTTTGTATGCAATTCCAGCCGCTAAATCAGAGGAAAGTTTTTCTCCTTGAACATCTAACTCTAATGCCGTGCCTAATTTTGAAGTTCTTAAGCCAGCCTGAACTAGCTTTGAAATCTTTCGGTCCATTAAGCTGTTCATTAAATTGTAAGGCTTTTTCAGAAAATGGGCCTGAAATTGGCTCTCCTAAGTTCCTTTGAGTGAACCAGATATACATTGCATCTTCTAAGGCTTTGTTGTTTGTTGGACGTGCAGTTTTTCTTTTAAGCGTACCCTCTTCAGAATCGAGTTTTGATGCAAATTGTTCCACCTGAACTCTTTTTGCCTTAATGTCACTAATAGTGGAAGTCCCTACATTATAAATCTGAGCAAGTGACACCCCACTTTCACCTTTTTTTAACCTTGCTAAAATTTCCAACTTGGTCTCAACAGTAAGAAGTTGTGTTTTTTTTCTTCAAACTCCATGCCATCACGGATGTAAAACAGTAAATTAAAGAATGTATCCTGTATACATCACAAACAGAACACTCAAAAACTACAACGTAAATAAACCTAACTACACTAACTAACCTAAAACCTGACGTAACTGAAACGTAACTGTCAATTAACGCACACACAATAGTACTGCTCAGGGACAGTGGACTGAAGCCACTGACGGGTAGCGGGACGGGATATGCTGCCACATACAGTAGCAGATGTGTGACCTTGACCACGCCACCTTCCTCTACCGCGGCCACTCCCCGTCTCCTCGCTATGCGCCTTTTCGCCATCATCCGCTTTTCGATAAGGAACGAAAGCTAGGGCAGATGGTATGATGTTTTAATTTTTTGCTACAAGAACAAAACAGGGAATATTAATTTTAAAAAGCTAAATGTTTGAACACATTAAAATCCGGTCATAACAGTTATGTAAAGTAAAAAATGTCAAAATCCATTTCCGTTTAAAAATTAATTTACATTTGAAACACAGTCGGTGTGCAGTAATACGTAGATACAAATCTGGATTATTGACGGTCCCGATTTTTGACATCCGAATTATCGACGTTCTACTGTATTTCTAAATTGTTTGTAAGATTTATAAAGATGGAATACGGATTAGGCTGGACTGGAGGCAGTTGGACAATGTGAGTGTGCAGGTGGGTTTGACCTTTGGTCGAGATAAGATAAGAATTAATTGCCTCAGTTACTTATATAGCATCTGACACAATATCTCCGCTATCCAATTCAATTTTGTGTACCGTTCTACTTTTTCCTGTTCCACTCAGATTATTTATAATTTTCCAGCATTGAGCTGAATCACCGTTGCAACCATTTAGCTTCTTACTAATCATGTTTCCTTAAGTTAATATCACTTTTTAATTTATCGGTAAATGTTTTATAATAATGCTCAAAAGTTACATCGCAAGGACGTTTTTTATATAATGTATGTAGGTATCTTCTTTTTAGCCTATTTAGCAAATTAACATTCATCCATGGTGCAAAAGACTTCGCTTTAACTTGGAATGTATAATAGGAGTCTTACATGAATACATGATGTTAATATCTCACTAAACTTATTGTAACATAAATTAAGGTCATCCAGTACATAACATTGCGTCCAATCAACTTTCTTCAGCCTCTCTCTAAGCTTATTATAATTTATAGTAAACTGATCTTTGGAAGTGAAATCTTTTGATTCAGAGATTTTAGTTTTGAATTTATTCCTACTAAAACAATTTAATCCCAATATACAATCATCTGTAAGCCCTATATCAAACACAGAAGATTTAAAACATTTTAAATTACTATTTTTAATAAACATGTGATCTATCAAAGATTTGGACACATTAGTTATTCTAGTTGGACTGTTTGAAACAAAACTATGGCTACTTAATATATTCATGTAATTTTGAGTAATTAAATTATTTTCTTAAATATTTATATCACCTAAATAAATAATATTTAGCTGTCAATCAGAAAGTTGAATGTCCAACTCTCTAATAAAGTCATATTCTGAACCAAAATTGAATCTATAGATAGCATATAATGTGAAATAAGTATTCCTTATTCTGATGTTTAGAAGCAAAAATCAGCCGTAACCATACGAACGTCTGTTTGCGTGTCACAAATGTCTTTATGTACATAAAACAATACACCACCTGCCCTATAGTTCTCATTACATCTGGCAAACATATTGTATTTGGGAATTTTATACAGATCAATTTCATCATTTTTAATCCACATTTCGCTAAAAACTATAAAATCTACTTTACTTTTAATTTGACTTAACTGAGCTATAAAATTATTAAAGTTTTTTCTTAAGCTCCTAATATTGGTGTACATTAAACTAAACAAACCATTCTCTTCTGCCTTTACAAAAAACTTTCTATATCGTTTTTTGCTGCATACATATAATTTTATCTACCATAATTTATATATTTATAAAACTTATTTATACTCATTATTTACTTTTATTGAACATACGCTTAAGTATTTTGAAACTAATATTTTTAATACAGAGTTGAAACAAAATTAATGCTAAATTAAATATGAGCTAACCTTAATCTTGCATAAAAAATATGTGTCTATACTACAAATAAAAATAAAATTAAGAATGCAATTAATTATTAATATAAATAAATACCAATCTGTAATTTAAAATTGTCATTTAGCTACAGTGAAAACCCTATTGTCCGTCACCCTATTTTCTGCCAGGTTCTGTTATCCGTCGGTGTCTGGGTTCGTCGTGCCACGATATGACAGTTGCCATATGACTCATCTGTCTAGAAGACGACAATTCCCCATCCAGCCGTCTAGCCCACGTAACCCTGTTTTAACAAATTCAAATGAAATAAATTGCCCAAGAAAACTGAAATTATGTGTGTGACTAGGAAAAAACTAAGGGCTTATATAGTTTCATGGTAATGAGATTGAGTAATTAATTTGTTTGCATCATCCAACGAAAACAATCAAAAAGCGGTTTTAAAACTTTACAGTTAGTTCTAACAGGTAGATAGTGATAGAAAATAATCTAATAGCAACAAGACATGTTTATAGTTGGGTGGGTGAGTCACTAAACTACTGCATGTGTACATGAATGAGTGGGTAGGTGGGTCACTATCACACTGAACATTTAGAGGTTAATTAAAGGTTGATCAATTTTGTTGTTGTAATTGGCAGATATTAACCTACGACATCTGATATTACACTTACTGATGGAGAGATGACACTACTTAGCTACTACCCTACCCATAGTGTTTCTATATAATTAAAATACATCTATAATAATTTTTCTAATGTTATATCTAGTATACAATGCAACTAGAAAATCACTTATATTTATAGAAAGTATAGTGTTAAAAATATTTTGAAACTTTCAAACTGTGTGTTGAGACATTTTCTGAAGTGTTTGATTGCTATATTTTGAGTAAAAAAAGTCAACTTATTTTAAATTAATGTCTAAAAAACTAACTTGAAGGATAACCACTGTTTTGTTTATTTTCAGTTTATGATGGATTTGAACTACTACGGCACTGTGTATCCTATCAAAGCTGTCATCGCTGGAATGAAGGAAAGGCGAAAGGGTCACATCATAATAACTGCATCTCAGGCTGCGATGGTTGGCATCTATGGTTTCACAGCTTATAGTGCATCCAAATTTGCTTTGAGGGGGTTTGCAGAAGCTTTGGATATGGAGGTAAATCTACGCTTTTTTTATATTTTCACCAATAATATTTGCTTCTTATGGACGTTTCAAGATTATTTTTGAATTATTACATTTCTTTCTAATATAAGAATTACATTCTGCTTGAGTAATGAATGTACAGATAAATATTAATTTATTGATAAGATGTAGACTGCAGTGAAAATTCATTTGGTCGATGTATTTGTTAAAATCATAATAACAAAATTATTTGTTTGCTTAGACGAGTCAGGTACTCAGAAGAGAGCAATTATAACTCACATTTCCCTTTGCAGGTGCGTCCGTACGGAGTCCGTGTGACTGTATGTTTGCCCCCTGACACAGACACACCAGGTTTTGCACTTGAGGAGAAAAACAAACCAATGGAAACTCAATTAATTTCACAAACCAGTGGACTTGTATCACCCAATCTTGTCGCAACTCAGATGTTGAATGACGCAATTGTGAGTATGTTTTTATTTTATGTTGTGTGTTTAAGGTATGTTAAAAAATTAAAAGCCTCTTAGATCTTTAATTCAGGAAAATAGACAGATATCCTATAGAGGAGCCAATGCATAACTGGAAATGGCAGTTTTTGAAATTTATGAAAATTTACCCCCATACAAAAAAATATAGGCTTACAGAAGTAAGTTAATATTTTCTAAAGGGAACTTCTATCAAACAACATATCATACTGTTCTTTGAAAGTTATTTTTGGCATTGGATAGTTCGCAATCGGTAAATTTGCTGTAGATTTCAAACTCTTAAAGTTAAAAAAAAGCAACGTTTTGAAAGGTATTAGTAACTTACTTATCCTACATTTAGATTTTTTTCCACACTTAAACTAATCCATGTTAATGTAAGAAAACACTTAGTCAACTAACTGTATACTTGTAAGTACGATGGACTCTTCAGATAATGGTATCTTATTAAAAATATACACAATTAAGACAAAATATACAAACAACATTTTTAAGCGTTGGAAATCTCCAACTAATTTACCAATCAATATGTCAAATCTGTTTTTACAAAAAAGGAAGAATGCCAGTAACCAGAGGTCAATATATCAAAAAATGACTTCTTATTAAAAAGAACACTTTATATTACAGTTAACATTTTTAGTTATATAATGATACTTCAAAGTATATATGTTTAGAATCAAAAGAAAAGAGGGGATCAGTGTATTTTGGGACTTACTGTATCATAGGGTGGGTTGGAAAAATGAGATTTTATAATTTAAAATCTTAATTGGTTTTAATAGTCGCATATTTGCATGCAGGAAAATAGAAAAATAGTTTTTAAAATCTTGTATATAACTTGTCAGATATTAAACAGTATTGTAGAATTAATGCTAGTTGAAGATTCTCTAAGCCTCTTTTCCACTGTTTTTAACTAGTTCTGATTCCACATTACTGTTGTGCATTTGGCCGTCATATAATTTTTCAAACTAGTTTGAAGAGCTCTTTCTACTTATGAAATCAAAAAGTGTCTGGCAACTATCAAGATTGAGTGTAAAACAAAATAGGATTATTCACGGCTTCTCTAATGGAGTTTTAAATGTTAAACATCAGGATAAATCGCAAACTGAAGGTCTTTTAGAGATATTGGAACTATTTTTTCACTATTCTTCATGCATATATGCAATTTTTAGACCTACCCTACTGTTATAATAGTGATTAAAAGAATTGTTGATTTAGATATTGTACCATGACTTATACAAGTCACACAATAAGTTTTTCATTCATTTTCATGATTCTCCATAGGCTGGCAAGTTCTTCAGCACCGTGGGGTTCGAAGGGTTCTTACTAACTACTGGTTGTGTTGGAATGTCTCCAGTTACCTCTCTATTAGATCTCATATCTCAGGTACACTCTACGCTTTTAAAAACGTTATTTACCTGTTTAAGTAATAGTCATTATTCCTATTCTGCAATTGTAGATTTGCTGTAGGCTGTTAATCATGCAACGTTCCTTCAAGTTGGCTTGTCTAGAAGGAAACAAAACAGCTCTCTCCATAAAGCTATGATGCAGTTATGGTAACTTGTGTGGTCATTGAAGTCTAGATTAGCTCAATCTATGTTGGCATAATTTCAACCAACATAGATTTAATTAAACATTTTAATCTAACAAACCCTTGTTACTAATCGTTAAACAGACCGTAGAATATATTTGTTTGGTTTAGGGATGGGTCGATTCCGATACTCGATTCCTCGATACCTCGATACTTAGTGGTATCGAGGTATCGACGATTCTCGATACCTTGGCTCATTTCACTTGATTCCGATACCAATATTTCCTAAGTATTTTTCGACAAAAAAACTATAAAATCAATGTAAACTCCAAAAAATAGTATTTAAAGTTCCAATACTCATTGAAATTTATTGATTCTTTAATGAATTACGTATTTTAAACGTTGAATGTCTAAGAATAATCGTCAAAGAAAGCACGTATTCCATTCGAGTTCAGTTAGTGATCGTTTCTGACGTAGTTGCAGCCGTCGCAATCAATAATACTAGTAACGACAATATCTGCAGCTAGTTCCCCGGAGGCCGCGGAACTCGTTCCTAAACCAGTTCCAGCAGCTACTTTTAAAATAATCTCAATAGCGCTAAATTGAAAATACTTTGACAATAATGATTTGCAATCAAAACTATCAAATTATACTCATTATTAATTATTTTAAGAATGAAAATTCAAATTCCAGTTATATAAAAGAGCTGTAACTGGTTGAATAGCTTGCAGCTGATTTGAAAGTAGTTCTTATAAGAACGGAATAACTGGTGAACGGTTGGAATTGATTTCGCTCTCAGAACTTTTTTAAACAAAGCAGTTCCAGCTGCAGCGACACAACAGTTATCCCGGTACATCTCGTTTCTGATTGGACCAAGTTTTAACCAGCATTCCCGGCAAGCCCGAAGTGACGCCAACGACGCCGCTAGCCCGCTATTCTTTTACAATCGGTCGTGTTTATTTGTTTTGAGAGCTAAATCTGTTGTTTTTAAATAAAATTCGTGATGTTGACGCGTTGATATTATTTTTTGTCAGTTATAAGTGATTTTTTAGTGAGTGTTGTTTTATTTTAAAGGCGTAAAAATGAGTACTTCACGTGAAAACAAAAGTGATGTGTGGCAATATTTTAAATTAGAGTCAGCTGACAGTGAAACTGCTGAATGCATATTTTGCAGGAAGCATATTTCCAGGGGCGGAAAATCGCATACAACATCCAACATGAAAAAACACTTGAATAAAAATCACACAGCAGACATTGTTAAGGCCAAAAAGGCTAGGCTAGATGAAACCGTGACTGCAAGAAAAGAATCAAAGCCAACTGATGAAACTTTGCCATCAACTAGTGCAGGAGCTTCTTCAACACCAGCCCCAGGATTGCTATCTTTTTTTTCCCCTTTGCAAATAAATGTATCCCGAGAAGATACTGATACATCTGACTTTGAGGTAAGCCCTACTCTAACAAATACATCAGCCTCATCAAGTTTGGCTACCAGCCCACAATTTAAAAAATCTATTCAACCTACATAGGCTACTTGATTGATAGAAAAACTAAATATAAAATCAATGATCCTAAGGCAAAGTCAATAACAAAAAAAATTGCAGAAATGATATGTATTGATTCTCAGCCATTTAGTGTAGTTGAAGACAAAGGTTTTGTTAGGCTTATGTATCATATGGATCCTAGGTACGAAGTCCCTAAAAGAAAGTATTTCACAACGGTTGAAATTCCAAAATTGTATGAGAAAACTAAATCTACAGTGATGGAAATGATTGCTCAATCCAAGCATGTTAGTTTAACAACAGACATGTGGACTTCAACTGCAAATGATGATTATTTAGGACTAACAGCTCATTTTTTTGATGAAAGTTTTACCTGGAAGCATGTATGCTTGGAAGTTTATTCCTTTTCCAGAAGTAAGTCACACAGGAGAAGCCATAAATAAATTTCTTCAAGATGTCTTAGAGAAATGGGGCCTGATTGAGAAAGTCCATGTTATTGTCAGAGACAATGGAAAAAATATGGTTTCTGCTATGGATATTGGAAAATTTAGTGCAGTCCCATGCTTAGCCCATACACTCCAACTTGTAGTAAAAGGTGGAATACTGCATCAAAGGAGTGTCCTCAATGTACTGGCAGTATGTCGCAGAGTTGTTGGCCATTTTAAACACTCTTCAAAGGCCTGTAAAATTTTGCAGAGTGCACAGCAAACATTGGGGTTACCACAACACAAAGTTGTCCAAGATGAGCCTACTCGCTGGAACTCCAGTAAACATATGCTTGATAGGCTACTAGAACAAAAGAGGGCCATTTTATTGGCAGCACCAGATTTGAATATAAATATTTGCCTCAATAACAGTGATTGGGAATTGATGGAGATAGTAGTAAAACTCATGAAAATATTTGATGATGCTACTTTTGAAGTGAGCACACTGACCACTTCAATCTCAGAGGTCATTCCCGTAGTTAACAGTGCCATTAAAGAGCTTGAGTTAAGTCAACAAACTAAAGGTGTAAAAACTTTTGTTGACGAACTGAATAAATCCCTTACTGAAAGGTATTCAGATGTCGAAGAAAGAAAAGAGTATGCGTTAGCAACTCTACTTGACCCTAGACTTAAAGGGTCTGTTTTTATCAACAAAAGAAATGTACAGTCTGCCAAGCAAATATTGATTGACGAAGGCGAAATTAATCTCTCCAGCCAAACTCTAATGGAGGTCACTCCATCAACAGATCAGCCCAAGAAGAAACTAATGGTAAGTAACTGGTAACATAACTTAATAAGATTAAGGAAAGTAGGCTATAAGTCAAGCCACAAAAGTAGGTTACAAAAATTAGAATTTTTGTTTAAAATTCATAAACTACAATTTATTTTGAATCATAACTACACCTAAATACACATTTACACACAACAATAACCTAATCAAATCTAGGAATATTGCAATCTACAACAATTTCATTTTGTTGCAGTCATCAGCTGAAAAGGTTACCCAGAAAATGTGGAAGAGGTACTCCATTCTTATGAAAGATGTAGAGACTGAAGAAGCACCAGCTGGGTTAACTATAGAACAAGAAGTTAACAATTATTTGCTCGAGCCACTAGCTAAGCCTGATTGTGATGTTGGGAAATTCTGGCTGACTCAAAATATGAGTTATCCTCGGCTCTCTTTATTGGCATCAAAGTACTTGTCTGCTCCACCTGCCACTGCTTTTTCAGAAAGACTTTTCCACTTCAGGAATTATTTGTGATAAAAGGAGAAATCGTTTAGATCCTCAGCGGGTTCAGATGCTTGTGTTCTTAAACAGAAATCTAAAGTACAATTCTGATTTCTAACTTTGGAGTGGTATCATAAAAAATAATTAGGCCTAGAAAAAACGGATTATCTTACTTCAATGTAGCCTACTTAAGTACTAATTTAGTTTTATAGTACAAGAATATTTGTTTTATATGAGCTTTTTTACATTTAGTTTTCAATATAGCCTAATTTAGTATTTATTTTCATTTCTAGCCTCACAGGCTTTTTTACAGCCTATCCACACAATGAATTTATAGGGCTTTAACACTTTCCTTTTTAAAATTTGTTGTATTGTTTTTCTGATATTTTGCATTAACCCTAGCTGTACTGTCTGGTTTTACCAGCAATACACACCAGATTTGTGTCACTTTGTAAGTCTTGGGATTATTTTTTTTTTCACCTACTAATAAATATCAAACTATATGTTGTTATATATTATTATCTTCAGAATTTAACGATAAATAAAAATAAAATAACATCACATTTTTTTTAACTGTTCAAAAATTAAACAAAAATAAAAAAGACAAAAATTGCGAAATTTTTGAATTTTTTTTTTCGTTTTACCCCTGAAATGTGATAATAAACAAATGTTTCCATGGTAATCGATATGTTTTTTCTATAGAACAGTTTATCTACTTCAAAAATACGTATAATATGATATACTTTATTCAATGAATATTCTCAAAATATTGCAAGCAGTAAACACAAACAATAACACAAATCAGCTGACGAAAAATACTGTTGATGTTGTAGCAAAGAAAAAAAATAGCTTCACTCAAATTGTTGTCATAGAGTACCAAATTAAAGTATGCTTCTTTCTGCACATTTTGAGTACCATAACAACCGTTCCATACCAATAGATGACTCAATAACGGCAAATTACGAAAGGCATGCACATCGACGTCAGAGGCGTTGACGGTATCGGCAAGCAGGTGCCGATCGACGCCTGAGACGTCGTTGGTACTGGCAGGGTTAAAAATTAATTTTTGGACATAGGTTACCTTACATAGTTTTTAAATGTTTTTATTTAACAACAAATTGCTTAATATAATCATAATACTTTTTATATTGTTATTGTTTTCTAGTGCTGTGAGTACCTATGTAGCCTATGTATTTTGTGTTTTGATTTGATTTTTATTCAGGCCATTACATTTTTCATTTATTATTTATTTACTACTCGCTTTACATTTTTGTTTGTAAAAATGTTTGTATAATTTTTAATATACTTTACATTTAAAGATTAATTTTCTGATATAGGTTAGCTTACATAGTTTTCATCTGTTTTTATTTAGAAACAAATGAATTAATATAGTCATAATACTTAATGTTTATATATTGATTTTCAGTGCTATGTATATGTATGTATTATGTGTTTTGAATGGATTTTTCTTAGGCCATTACATTTTTCATTGATATTTATTTGCTACTCTTAATAATTTAACTGATCTTACTTAATAACTCATTTTTGTATGAGTTACATGTACATTAAAATATTCTGTTACTTGTTTGGCTTAAAGTATTTTACTAATTAAATAAATTTCAAGATATATGACATGTCATCTTTTCCTAAAATAAATACAAAGTGTTTAAAATTAAAACGTTATTACTTCAGTAAATTACATGATTTGTAATAGATAGTCTTCAACAGGTTTATGTATTTACCAAGAAAATGGTAATACTGTACTTGAATTTTTATCTTTCATAAGAAGAAAGTAGTTTGTGACATGCAGAATTGTACATATATATGTGTAGCCTGTAGACTAATCTATATTTTACAATTTTATTGCTAATTTTCTAATTATTTTTGTTTCTAGCTTGTCAATAATATTTTTACTAGTACAAGTAAACTATACCATTTTTCAAACTGTTTTTGTTTTATTTATTACAAATACCTTTGAATTATTTCTCCAGAATATATTGTACAAACAGGTAACTTATAAAATAAGTACAAGTAAATAAGATTCATACTTTTTGGTATCGGAAATAAGGCAGGAATCGAAATCAAATGTGGTATCGAGAATAAGTACAAGTAAATAAGATTCATACTTTTTGGTATCGGAAATAAGGCAGGAATCGGAATTGAATTTGGTATCGAGAATCGAGACCAAAATTTTGGTATCGGTATCGGAATCGAATTTTTTTGGTATCGGCCCATCCCTAGTTTGGTTAGAAAAAAACCATCAGTATGCTGATATTAATTAATTTCTATTCGTAAATATTTTTCAAATATATATAAGGAACAAAAGCATTCCTTGTTTGAATATGCTTTTAAGTCATAATTAATGTGCCATTGTACATCATAATCTCAAAATGTTATAAGTTGAAGTTTTTTTTCTACCATTAACCCATTGACTTGTTATTCTCTATCTCTTGTGACCCAGAAAATGATTTTTTTGCAAATTTTATTTTATTTCTAATGTTTTACTAAAAGTTGGAATAAAACACAATGAAAATCAAAAAAATTGTATTTAAATTATATATTTATTTTTTAATCCACTATTTAGTTATAGCAGCAGTTTTTACAATGTTATTATATTTTTAGAATTACAAACTTGTTACAAAATAACATTTGAAAATAAAGAAATAAAATTACTTATAGAAGTTGGTCAGGGTGTAATATTTGCTGAAGCAGTCTGGGATGCACAGTGAAATGTCAGCGTTGTGACACACACAGTGAAATGTGCTTGCGTCGCCGCTCACTGACAAAGATGACCAGTGACAGGTCAAACTGCCCTCCTGGGCTTGTTCTTTTTTAATACATACGGTGACTACTAACAATAAAAACAATATTTACAACGACACTCTTATAACAAATAAACACAAAATGTAAAAAGATTGAATGAGAACTGTATAACATAAATATGTTACAATGAAGGTGACCAATATTTTAGTTTAGTACTATAAATAATAATAATAAATACACGCTAAATATTAAAGACGCACTAAATAATTTCAAATAGCTGATCAAGTTAAGAAAGTCTATGCAAAAGCTGATGCTTTATAATGGAATGCATTATTCAACAGTGATTGCCAAAGTTACGTGTGGATATGCCTGCAATCTATTTTTTGGAAAGAACAAGAATCTGCGCTCTATTGGCAATAGTTTGATTAATTACAAGTGTTTTAAATCAACTCTGCTAGAGCGCAAATGCCTCAAAACAACTCTTAACAAGTATACGATAAACCTAATGCATCGAGAATACCTTCCAGAGTCACATCGCCTACCGCAACTTGTTTGTGATTACCGTAGCTGGTCTGACCTACCTCCTGTGTATGGGGAGTCAATGGGTTAAGCCCTTTAAAAAAATAATTTTACTACCTAAAGAAAACTCCAAATATCTACAACTACCATCATACTGTATAGTAATATTTTCCTTCTTTCAAGCACCAATGGTAAAAGTACTTATTGTCAGGAGATATTAGACATTTTCAGACATACTTGGGAAGTTCACCAACACAAACACTACAAAACAAATAATAGACTCAATGCAGAACAACTTCTTTGTGTCATTGGCACCTTCCTGGCTGTAGAGAATATCAATCTTGAAGGAGATGCCAGTTACACAAAAAAACTATGTGGTGTGTTGTATTTTTTGTATGTTTTCTTGTGTTTGTTTAAGTAACCTCTTTTTAAGAAAGTTCAACGATGCCCTATATCTCATATTATGTTGGTTTGGTCTAACTGTCCTAACCTTGCCAGTTGTGCACTTTATCAATAAAGTAATTTTTAATTTAAATCTTTCAGTAACTCCTGCTCCTCCTCTTACAGCCTAACGCAGTGGTTGCCAACCTTTTTGTGCTAGAGTACCACTTGAAGCTTTTTCTGTAACTTGGCGTACCACCATTTGTATCTATGAACTTGTTTCACTCGTTGGGGGCGCCCCCAAATCCCAATTAAATTCTGTGCTAAACTGTGATATAAAATTATATATGTAAAAAGTGGGATACCATTGAAAATGTAACCACTGTATACACGATAATTCTAGTTTATTAATTACATCCTGTTCTGCTGCAGCAGAATACTGGTAACTGGTAATAACCAGTTAAACAATTTAATTTTGCTATTTACAAAAAATTATGTATTTTTGTTTTTTTAGTGGTTTGAAAAAACTGCATTCAATCAGAAATGCTCTTGCTTACCACTAGAAATGCTCTCGTGTATCACCAGTGTACCACCAGTTGGGAAACATTGGCCTAACAGCAACTGATGGGATATAGGTTTACTGACATTATTTATTTTTAGTTTGGTCAACTTTCATTAAGATATACATGGACGCTTCTCAAATATGATGCAATTTTTTCTAAAGGTGATAGTTGACATTTTGGGTAAGTGTAAGTAATAAGGGTGTTAAACATTTTCAGCCTCTTAGATTTTAGGAAAATAGTTGATTAACAAGAATTTGCTAATGATAAATATTGGTCACGTCCTCCATTTTAATTTTCAGATGATTTCTTTTTTTCCTTTTAATCCTAGCTTTTCTGTAATTTTGAATTATATAGTTGTGTTGTTTTTTTCAGGTATTTTTAATGGGGCTGATAAGGCTTATCAGTGTCTACTACCTACTGACCTTCCAAGGAATCGTCCACAAGTGTATGAGGACGAAGGATCAGGCCAAGAAATCAGAGTAAACTTAGAGCATCTTTCTTACAAAAATAACATTATTTGAATAGTCTTTATTTTTCTGCATGTACTATTAGATTGTAATATATTTGTGGTACTTATTTGGATTTTATATTATTAAAAGTAATATATTTATGAAATGTATACTTAATTAAATATAATCTTTAGGAATTCTTTCTATTGACCTTAACAAGTCTTACAATTTAGTGTAGAATCTAAGAGATCATAGTATAAGCTTAGTGCAATTTTAGACAGTAAATGAATAGAAATCACGAGAAACTAAAATGTACTAAAAATAATAACTTCTGGGACCACGACATTTGCAATTAACTTAGAATAATTTTTAGTATCCTATTTAGAATGACTTTTAAATTATCTGAAGCAGTTCTCTAGTAATTGAAATATCTTTGGAGATATATTTGAAATTATTGATCATTAGTTTTGGTACACTTTGCCTTGTACAATAATTGTTATGTCTATACAACGATATGCAGAAACTTTCATTTAGATATTAAATAAATATCAGTACATTAAGTGGTTCTAAAATGTACATCTTAAGCTACCTATTTTTTAGATACATAGCTATTACCTATTTTTTACAATGTTACCCACATCAAGGTACCTGTCATATCTGGGAACAAGTTTTTCAATCGCAATGTTCTACGGCTTTGATCTTCGGTACTCAAATTGCATAAAATTTATGATAATATGAAAATTAACAGTATGATAACTCTGAAGTTTACAAAAAACCATTTCTCTAACTCTGCCATGTATTTATCTTTGCAAGAAGTTCATCTGGTACATCAGATGACCAGCAACTTATTTTTTCAACAGGAACTTTAATTTATCTCTTACAAAACGGACAACATGTTTCCCCACTGTATTGTAACTAATAACTTTTCACCTTATTTTCTATCTTGGTCAACATTTTTAGCTTTCAAGTTTTATTTTATGCAAAATAAACGAATCACTGCTCTTATTTCACAAACCACTGGATTTTTAAATCTAAATAAAACAAATCAAATAAAAACTCCCTTATCCGTAACATCCTGAAAAAGCAAATTTGAATAGTGTTACAATTTCTTAACATTATACTAAAATTAGACTAATCTAACTTCATAGGTTACAATATTGACTAGGTATCAAAAAACTCATCAATCAAATATAGGGGATTTTGAAGCAAAAGTATTTTCAATTCTTTTTTCAACTTATAAATAATTTTGTTAAACTCTTTCTTTGGTCATTTTTAGGTTAGGTTCAAGGGCACTAGGCAAGGAATTAGTATATTAGAGAGATAGGACATCAGCAAACTTACCTTAAAAGACAAGTTCACTAACATCAGAGTAGTAGTCACAAACACAAAATAGACACAATCTCACAAATTTTCAACACCACAGGCATTTTCTTCAGGTGAGTAGAGAGAGTAGACCATTTTCTTTGGTCATTTTGTGTTACAGTCAAGCTCGATAATAGGCTAAATGACTTTCACGTGACACCATCAGGCTCACATGACTATGTCTGTGCCGATATTCATATTCCTTTGTACCCCAGTTAGAAGCGGAACTTACTTTTCTGATAACACTTGTATATTTTGGAAAAACAGTAAAATATTCTTGTCTTTTATAAATGTATTACTCGAAGATTTTCAAATCAAACATATATATTTCTAAGAGTTTAATAATGTTATTAAAACATCTAGATAGTGAAATCAAAAAGGTAATCAGTGCACTTCTACTATTAGTATTTTTAGATTTGTCTATGTGCTAGTGAAGTAAGTTTTCTATTTTACTTACTACATTCCAGCACTAGTTTTCCATGTGTGTTGGTTTAGATTTTAACTAGTTTATTATGCCCCATAAATGTATTGTACAATGAAGGGTTACCAAACTAGTTTTTTTTTTTTGTTTTGGGCACAATAGAAAAAGCACAATCTGAATTTCTGTAACGCACAACTATGGTGGGGATCAGATTGATATTAGAGAATATAATTATAGAAAGTATAGTATATAATGTGAATAGAATAGAATGTAGGCTCACTAGCAATAAATTGTTTATTAATGCCAAACATATTTTTAAAGGCTCTAATTAATTTATAACACCTTGTCATTATATATGAAAAAACGAATGATCTTTAGTAGCAGAAAAATTATTTGATTGAAAGTAACCGTAGAGCTTTTAGTAACTGTTGGTAAGGTTAGTAAATATGTATTATAATCTCAATTTGTAGACAGAAAATTATAAATGATACAAGTACTACAAAATAGATAAAATTAAGAAAGTTAAAACACTAAAAAATGTTAATAGATATAATTTTGTTTGTAAACAAGGAGGAATTAAGCGAGAATTTATAAATTGAAGAGAAAAAAAAATCATCAAACTTAGCTAGAGAAGATAAGTTCTGTACACACAATTACAAAAGCACATATCACCATATCTGTGACTTCTTTGGGTTAAAGTTTAACAGTTTTTTTTCTGTTGACAAGTTTGGATTTTGGATATTTAGAGTAAGGTCGTATTAACACGTTGAATGCAGACTATGTTAATTAACGTAGCACATTAGTGGCATGCCTGGCGTACTACTTTTTTACGTAGCTCTGGCTTCAAATGCATTGGTTTAGCTTAAGTTTAGCTATTATCGGAAAATGTGTCACTCACTGCTTGTTGTGCCAGTTTTTGTGTACAAGAGTCGTTCGTTTTCTGTTCATGCCATTTTTGTAGGAGGAGTCACTGTACGCCATTACGGTGCGCAATTGTGTAGTCTTTCAGCATTCAATGTGTTAAAGGCTGATGAAGTAGCTAGTGCACTAGCTGTTAGATTTTTCTGTCAAAAAAAGGTGGAAATATTTTTGGTGACTAGTGGTAGTTAGGCATAGAGGCGTGATAGATGAGGGAATACCTATTTATGTTTTACGGTATTATCTTCTCTGATAAGTTGTTTCAACTTAATGAATTTTCTCATTAAATGGCAAAAGTTACATAAAGTAAAATAATGTATAAGAGGACCCAACCAGAATATCTGAAAATGTAGCATGTAATTCTACCGAAGGTTGTGTTTGTGTGTAATAAAATGCATTATCTTCTTAGTTTGTTAACCCCCAGCAGTCTGTTAGAATAGTCAAAGAATCTCTTTTCACTGCAGTTATATTAGTGATCACACATTGTTTATAGTACTTTCTTAGATTGTCAATTTTGGTGCTTTAAGGTCTTTGTTTTTTTATGTAATTTACATTATTAATCTTCTCTTTATTGTCAGTACATTGACTAGTAGACACAATCAAACTGTCCAAAGCAATTCAGTTGCTGTATTTGCGCGCCTGTGTTGTTATCTAACATTGATTGGTTTCAAATAACTTCTTGGAAGACTGTTTTGCGTACTATTAGTTACTTCATTGTGAGCTGGAGAGAGGGAGACCGGTAGCACTACATGGATTAGTTTCATCAAACAGGAAATTTGGCTTCACAGGGCCCATATGAGCGGGCAGTCCTTTTGTTTCTATTGTAAATGGTAACAGTTTTCAAAACTACCATTAAAGTTTTGAACATGTACTTTTTCTTTCATAACTTTGAAACTGTGAAAATTACCTTTCATTATTTTACAAGTAACTGTAAATAATATTGTGGATGTTAGAGACTCTGCATTGTGGAGCTTAAAGAAAATGGTATTCTAAAATTAACTTTAAATAAAAAATAATTAATATAATACATATATTTTTTAAATATTAACATTCCTTTACTATTCTATTATGTAACAACTTTAAAATTAGAAACAATATATTTTACAAATTACATGTTTTACCTATTTTAGTTTTTAAAACTTTAAACGCACAAAGCAATTTTTAGATGAAGCATTGTAAACCTTAATGTCTACAAGGATGCATTAACACACTGAATAGATTCTTATGTGTTCATATCATAATTTTGGGCTTTTCGTTCCTGGCTGTGTGTTAGTATTCCAACATACGAGGGCTATCCAGAAAGTAACATAGGTTTTGAAATACAAAATTAACCAACTGAAATAGGAACATTTTATAATATACATTTAAAAGTTAAACTTTTAGGCTATTTTTCAACGTAATCTCCGTTCAAATTGAGACATTTATCATAACGTGACACAAGTTTTTCGATTACAGCTTTGTAGAAATCTGCCGTCTGAGATCTTAACCACTGATTAACGCCAGCGTGAAGTTCAGCGTCATTATCGAAGCCCTGTGTTGCGAGCCAGGTCTTCATCGCTGGAAAGAGGTGGTAGTTGCTTGGTGCCAGATCTGGGCTATAAGGCGGATGATCAAACACTTCCCAATCAAAATCATCCAAGACTTGTCGTGTACGAATGGCTGTATGGGGACATGCATTGTCGTGAAAAAACAAAATCTTTGAGCTCAATTTTCCCCTACGCTTGTTTTGTATCGCTCGCCATAGCTTCTACAATGTTTCACAATACTTCTCTGCGTTGATTGTTGGAAATCAACCAGAATCACACCCTTAGCATCCCAAAAAACAGTTGCCATAATCTTTCTCGCTGACAGAGTTTGGAGACATTTTCTTGGTTTTTTTTGGAGAATAGGTGTGCCCCCATTCCATAGACTGCATTTTTGTTTCACAATTGACATGCTTTACCCATGTTTCATCACCAGTAACGATACGATCGAGAAGTTCGTTACCATATTTGTCGTATTCATCAAGGAAAGTTAACGATGCAGCAAGTCTTCGTTTTTTGAGATCTTCCGTAAGGATTTTTGGAACCCACCTGGCACAAAATTTGTGGTATCCAAGCTTCCCTACAACAATTTCATGAAGTAAACTTTGTGAAATTTGTGGGAAATGTTCCGAGAGTTCAGTCATTGTAAAACGGCGATTTTCACGAACTTTGTCATTGATTTTCAACATCAAATCTTCAGTCACAAGGCTAGGCCGACCGCTACGACTATCGTCATGAACATTGGTGTGGCCATTTTTAAAGTCAATACATCAGTGCCTTACTCTGCTTTCACTCATTATTCCATTTCCATAAACTTCACACAGTTGGCGATAGATTTCAATTGGTTTATGGTTTTTTGCCAACAAAAACCTTATCACTGAACGCACTTCACAAGTGGCGGGCTTTTCATTTGCAGCACACATTTTAATTATTCAAAGTGAGACAAGCAAAAGAGGTACAGACCGCGCGTGACTACAGCTTGATGTAGTACTGAACGCCAGAATGTTTTGACACCAAGATGGCGGCTGTAGCCCCGCCCACTGCCGCACAATTCAAAAACGTCTGTTATTTTCTGGATAGCCCTTGTATATAACATAACTTATATACCATGACATATATAAGTTATGGGACCGAACGTGTATGGGTGGTCGGATGGGTCATCACCACTGAACGTGTATGGATATGTGGGTAGGTCATCACCACTGAACGTGTATGGGTAGGTGGGTGGGTCATCACCACTGAACATGTATGATGGTGGGTTGTAACAGGGAAGCACATTAAACCCACCTTGTATATATTACTATTATATATGACATTTTTTTAAGAAGCAAGGGAAGGAACTGTGACACAAAGGACCTTGTCATAACCAAACATTACTTGATGTAGATTCTCAAATGGAAACAAACATCACACGATTTGCTTCCTGGAATGGGGTCAAGACACATTATAGTCATTATAAACATTGTCTTGGTTAAACCTAGGCCGCAATGGAAGGAATACATGTCATTTGCATATTCACATATGTAAATTATTCATCATTAAGATGTTGATTGTAGAGATATGAGGGGTGGATGAGTGTAGGTGAATGAGCATTGTTATTGTTACTAACTAGGGTTTACGGTGCTTTACAACGAGTCATTTATTAATATTCCTATAGCCAGCGCAACTAAGATTCACATGGAATCCAAACCACGTAGTATTGGTCTGATGTTTAGCCAACTGTCAGGTCTGTTACTCGGTTCTCTTGCCTACACAACATCTAGACTGCCACCCAATAAGGACACTATAAATCTAGCTATGCTCTGGAACTTACACAGGATTAAAGTAAAATATAAACATTAGCTACATAATGTAAGTTATAAGTTTGTAGAAAAGTGGAGTTTTGTTCAGAGCCATCTCTTACTACCACCTCTCAAAACCACTGTACGTGTATGGGCGGGCGGGCGGGTCAAAACCACTGTACGCCAATCATCAAGATATGAGCGAATGTGGCTTTCGAATGAGTGTGATGAGCGTAAATGAGGAATGTAGTCAAACTAAGGCCGACTATTCCTTAGACAGTGTCATTAATTTGTTAGCACTTCTACTTCATATGTAGAGGGTCACGGGTTTAAATCCCGGGAGGTCAACTAAAAATTTGCTTGAGAGGTTTGGACCGTTGTCCCTTAACAACGTTTGTTGATTAAGTTAAAAATGCCACTGGCATAAAGACTAAAAAATATATATTTATATATATATATGGATGGATTTTCTAAAGGTGGTCATATATGATAGGTGCAATTTTTCTACAACAATTGCATTTTTATTGAAAATCAATAAAAAGTTAGATCAGTTTACAAAACTCTTAAGCATAAAATTAGGAAGATGAAGTCTTATTCTCAACATCATTCTTTCTTAGGTAAAACCAAGTCAAGAAACAACCTGTTTATGAAGGTGTTGTATATTACATAAAAGAAAAATAGTAATATAGATTGAAGATGGAGCTTTTACTGGTTGTTTAATACACTGCATATTAGTTTGGGTAAGGTAAGAGCAGTGTGGAAGTCATTTTGTAGTAAAATTGCTGTTTTAAATTTACAAAATATAAAGTTCAAGAAACTGTAATTAGTTGGCTCTTTAACTTCTTCAGCGGCGTGAACATTTTCAGAAACATGGGCATAAAATGCCAGACATTAAAGTAAAATATTGCAGTTTTTTTCCAAAGATCAAAATAGAATTTTTAATTGTATCGTAGATTTGTTGCCATAAAATTGAATAAACTTTATTTTGTATTTAGCACGTAAAATGGCTTTAATTCTTGTAATGTTTTCCAGTAATATATTTCAAGAAAGAAATCTTGCTTCTAAGAAAAAAAAAAAAAAAAAAACAAATACCTTGTAAACTGTTTTACATTTAAATGAATAAGTACGTACAGTACTTGTGGATTGATCACACCTTGGTAGAAAAATTACAAAATTGTTATACATTATGTTATACATTGTATTTTAGAACAGAAGAAAATTAAGGTATAAATATTTTGTATTTAACAAAAGTTTTTGTTAGAGGCTAATTTTGGAAAAAAATATTTCTCAATATATGTTATTTTAATTGTGCGAGACTTGCAAACCAAATAATATTTTCCTACTGTTTGATAAAAATAAATAAATAAATAATGCTTTATTGTGTACACCACACTCATGTAAGAGGGTTCACTAGTAGAGTCATGAGCACAGTCACTAAAATTCATTTATTATTTGGCTACTAATGTTATAAAAAGTAGCAATTACTACAACTCAACAGCATTCATTTAGAAATAATTAACATACAATTTGAAAATAATAACTTTCAAATAAATAAGTTACTAGTTACAAAATGAATGTACTTTTTGAAAATTAACAAAACAATAACAATTCAATAAATATTTTTAAATTAAAAATATATAGTGATTGAGCATTTTACTTAGATATTTTCTTATATGAAACATTAAAATTTTAAAAGCACGTAACAAGACTATTGGCATTTAAAATAATGCTTGTGTAAAGCAAGCATTGAAATGTAATTTTAATTTAACTACACTGTAAAATTTACTGAAAAAATAAAAAATTGAGAACATTTAGACACAGTACTATAAAACTTTTGAAAACATTTGTAATACAAGGAAAATGAATATTATATTAAATGTAACTAAAACAAAAATTGTCATGCTTAACTATTCCAGAATTTTACACAGGAGTGTGGCTTTCTTAGCAGAAAGGTCAGCACCTTATAAAGGAGCCAAAACATGCTATTGTTAAAAGCAAAATATAATTTTTCAAATTTAATTTACAAATTCCTGGTTTTTATGAAAACTGAACCTAATTTTACACTAAGCAAATTTTGTCAATATATTACATTTTTTTAGGACTTGATCTACCAATGAATTTATTTGATATTAAATAAGTTTTAAATATTGGCAATATGATGTACATTTATTTGTAAGTATAGCAATAATAGTGTATTTAAGACTGAAACTCTGTATGTGTTCCATATTTAATTTGTTCATTTAAATAATAAAGTGAAATAAAACATTTTAGTTTGTTTATTACTTTATGAATCTATTTATATTTTCTCAAATTATTAAACTATTTAAATTTTATTGTTGTAATTTAATTGTAGTATAACTGACCCATCTTCATTACTAAGTTTACCAATAATTTTGTTGCATGAAGTTTGTTTTTGTTTTTGAATTGTTGGAGAGAAAAATAAAGAAGCAAAATGTTGACGCAATACAGTAGTAATTTATTACTACAAAGAACTATTGTATCACTAAGTGATAGTTAAATATAAACAGTATTGTATGTGATAAATACAAGATAAAAGTCTTGAGATTGTCAACATGACAATGAAACAGTTGATAGTATTTTATTCATTGTTAAAGCCTCCTGAGCTGATATATATATATATATATATATATATATATATATATATATATATATATATATATTTATAAAATAATAAGGTTAACATACCTTATTATTTGTTATATAGTCGATAGTCTCTTTTTGTGACAAAAACAACTGCAAAATGCAAATAAATATTTATATGACAATAATAAAAGCATCGTAAATATGAATTCAAGCACTCACTGCGCAAGATAATCAGATATGGATTCTGTTACAATTGTTTTCATGACTTTATTGCAAATATTTGGGCAATTTTTCATTATTTACCTAATATACCTTTTAAAATATTAATTTATGACTTTTACCTACTTTATACTAACCGTAAATTTGACATCTTAAATACAATCATAATTGTAGTTCATTAATTTTTATACACAATATTAAAATGTTCATCAATCCATCATTCAATAATCACTCATATAAGGATAGACTACAGAAGCAAACAGACTGTCTAAGGCTGTGTATTAGCTCTAGATGCGCTGATGTTCTGCTCTCTAAATGTGGTTGGTGTAAAATAAGGACTAGGCTTGCTTAGTGTACTGTTAGCTCTACTATTAGTCACCTCAGCATGTGCTGGAGAGAGACAGAGAGAGGGATGAAGAGAGAGAGAAAAACACTGTTGGTGCTACCCCTAAAAACCAAACATGAACTAATTTCACGAAACAGGAAAGCCAGCTTTACAGGACCCATATAAGGAGAGTCTACTTGTTTATATATATAGTAAATGGTTCAAGCCATCTGGACTGTAAATAAAACAAACATTCAATTGATATGAAATAAGCAATGCCGTTATCGGTCATCATGTGCTAGATACTGTGCAGAGCTAGCACAGCGCCCCCTTTTGTCAAGTAGTAATAAAGGAATAATATTCAGATTTTTGGTCTCGGCCCAACAAGATTCATACTATCCTGCCTGAAATCAGGGGTTTGTTGTCAATGGATAAGACTATTTGGTTTTCTTATGCAGAATAAATGGGTTCCAGACTCTTATGAGTGAGTCATTTACGTACTACCTATCTTAAAAACATGGGTTTCAAGCAATATTGACAATTAATTGGAAAAACATCTTGAGTAAAATATTAATGAATATCTGTAATTATATACATTGCTGTTATGATTATAAATGTTTTTATATAGCAAGGATGTCCTAGATTCCATATGGGCTGGCCACCACTAAACTGAACCATACAGAACATTCCTTAAGCAATATAACCCATTATCTCAGATAGAAAACTGTTGTTCGTAATATGGGCTGTACTGTTTGGTGCTTAAAAGTTTGTTTTTAGTGGGGTTAAGAAAAAATTACATTCTTGAATATTCAAGTAAACAATTATAAGAATAAGGAAAAAAACAAAGTGAGTTGTTGGTTATAATGAAAATTGTTAGTAAAAGATATTGATATTTGCTCGTATTGAGTAAATTGTCTTTGTATTTCCTGTGCTAATTAAAAATAAATTAAATATTCATCTTTAGTGTGCGATATGCTAATAGAGTTTGTTTTTACTTATAGGTCTTAGGCTAATTTTCTTTAATGAACGGATAATTGAACTATAGGAATCTTTCAATACATTACAGTCATCTTGTAATTCATTTGAATACTTAGTAGAAAAATGTATCAACTTCGTATGTATTTTATCAGCTGGCTAAAGTAAAATTACAAGGTTTTATTTTATATATACTTATATAAAGTGAGAAGTACTCTTTATCATGGTTTTGTTAACGTTAGTGTACTAATATATCAACATATTTATATATTAATGAGACTCTGATCATCAAGAAAGTTATTGTTGAATATTGGTAGTGAATGAGAATAGTCATTGTTGCTAAGATCAACTGTTCCTCATAAAGAACCATGTATAAATAGTCCAATAGTCAGGACAACTAAGAGTCCTACAGCTTAGTGTGGAATATAAACCACATTCTATTGGTCAGATTTTTGGCAAATTTTCAAGCATGGTACTCAGTTCTCTTCCTTGCACAACACCCAAATCCTGGCAACCATACTACATGGACACCCCAAACTGTATATAATATCATGATGGTGGTAACCATTGAGCGGGAGTCACATCAATGTGAAGAGGCCTGAGATAGAGCACATCGCCTACAATCTCCGCAATTCAGCCCCTACATAGCTGGATTACAACACTATGCCATAGGATTGCTACCGTACATTCAAGGTCGTCAAATACTACGTTTGTTAGTAATGACTCTATATCAGTAACAAATTAAAAATGTCTCTAATCTAAACCTAATAGAGGCCTAGTCTTTATGTTTTGTTTACATTTCTTAAATAAATTTATCAGTTATAAACATATTATCCTGTTTTAAACATTCTATAACTAAAAAGATAGAACAAACTGATGTAAATTAAAATACAAAATCCATGTTAATAGTAAGCTTCTGAAGTATGTTCACCAAAAGTTTGCCTCTAAAATGAAACATTTTTAAATTAAGCTTTCCATCCAATTTGTTAAGTTTACTATAACAAATTGGATATATATATATAGGTGATTCCCTAATGTCCACAGTTTTGTCCCAAATAAGACTTACAAAGCTAACATTCCATTCTTAATTGGCTCTTAGTAGATAACTCTTATCTTTTCTGTGTTCTAACCTTTTGTTCTTGCTTAGGCTTATGCAATATGTAACTGTCTTGTGCAAGTTAATAGTGTTTATTTTAATTCTCTTTTACAGACAATCAGTGTAAGTTATAAGTTGAATCAAAGACCTTTATTCTATTAGAAGTATCTAATTTGATTAATATTTAAGTGTTTAGTAATTGTTAAACAGTAATTCAGTTTTAGATGGAGATAGATTTGTATTATGTATTAGTAGGAACGTTGACTCTTTTGGTTATATTGTTTTCTGTATTTTATTTTCAAAGAACAAGAAACTTTGAATATTGGAAGAACAGAAATATACCACATGTAAAACCTACTTTTCCCTTTGGATCAGTACAAGATTTGGCTTTGGCCAATACACATATCGGAGAAGCTTATGACAAAATGTATAAGAAATTTTCAAATGAGAGATTTTTTGGTATAATCGACATGCAGCATCCTGTATTAGTGCTGCGGGACCCTGACCTGATAAAATCAGTCATGATAAAGGACTTTAAACATTTTGCAGCAAGGACAAATTTAAGCACAAATAAAAATAACATTTTAAGACATTTGATAGATAATATGCAAGGGGAAGAATGGAAAGAAATGAGAGCACTACTCAGTCCTGCGTTTACTTCAGGAAGAATAAAAAAGCTTTATGAATTAATGGCAAAATGCAGTGAATGTCTTAAACAACATATTTTAAAACTAATTGAAAATGACTCTAGAATGGAAATTACCAGTCTCCTAGCTCGTTTTTCACTGGATGTAATTGTAACAAGTGCTTTTGGTTTTGAAACTGACATTATTGACAATCCAGATTGTAAATTTTTTATGACAATGAAAACAATGCTTAAAACTTCAAAATCAAGGTTTTTTAAAAGAACTTTATGTCGTTTTTTACCTTTTTCTGTTACGTTAGTGCCACCAGAAGTTACAAGTTTGTTGACTACAACTGTCCGTGAAACTGTTGAGTACAGAGAGAAGAACAATATAAGAAGAAATGATTTTTTGAATAGCCTTATAAGTGCAAGTCATTTGGTTTCAAGTGATAAAAAAGAAAACAACGGTTGTTTCTCCAAAAAACTGAAGTCAGGTAAGATGATATTAAATCAAGAAAAATAAATATTTGATAGCATACAATAGTTTGCAGTGTTCAACTTTCTACATACCAGTATATATATCCACTATTATGCTATCTAAACTATCCTGATTGGTTGAAATTAACAATAGATGGTAAAAAGGTTACCTCTGTTTTGTTCCGCCACCAATCTTGTGTTTTTTTCAGCACTACCGGAACAAAACAGAGGTAACTTTTTTACCATCTATTGTTAATATGTATACTTTATATCTTGTATAAAATTTACATTAATATATTTCAATAATTTTAACTAGTCCCAATAAATTGTATTTGTGGAATCAAATTTTAGGTTAGGTAAAAGAAAGGGCCAGGAAGTAGTATATTAAGAGAGATAGGTCATCAGCAAACTTGCCCAAGAAAACAAGGCCACTAACACAACAGTAGTTACTAACACAATAATTAGTATTCGTTTACTACTACTGTGGTGTTAGTATTTTTTAAAAATTTATTTACTACTACTGTGGTGTTAATTGACTTGTCTTCTTAGGTAAGTTTGCTGTTGTCCTATCTATCCTAATATATTAATATTAATTTGTGAAATCAAGTAATTTTAGGTTAGGTTGAAGAGCACTAGGCCAGAGAATAGATATAACAGAGACTAGGCATCGTCAAACTTACCTGAGAAGTCAAGTCCACCAACACAACACACAAGAAAACAAATAGAGACACAACACATACAAATGTTGTTCAATGCCACTGGCCCCTTCAGATCAAGAGAGAGATTAGCCCTCTTTTGAAGAAATGTTGCAATTATAACCAGGTTAACTGAAGTGAACATGAAAAAAAAAATTGGAACAACTTCAAATAAATATTTTTAGTAAACCATGTGGATATACCTAAGATTTCAATATTTTTTTTATTATAATAAATAAATAATGATTACAAGCCACTAAAAGGAAATTTCTCAGACATTACAAATTGAAACTGATTTTAAAACTAAAATACAGTTCTAATTATTTTAATTTAATTTGTTTGTGTAAACTAAAAACAATTTTCTGCTGGTGATTTTTTAACTTAAATATGAAATGAAAGCAGTTCAAATACATTTGTTTTTAGAATATTAAAAATTTTCAGGACTATCTATTGAACAAATGGCGGCTCAAGTTTTCACATTCTTCATATCTAGTTTTTCTACAAACACATCCAACATGACTTTCTGCTTGTATGAATTGTCCCGTCACCAAGACATCCAAGAAAGGCTGTTCCAAGATATTAACCAGGCTTTGAGTAAACACCAAGGGGAGATACACTATCAAGCAGTTCAGGACATGACCTATTTGGATCAAGTTATTCATGGTAACATTTATCTATACAGAGATATATCTATAATTAGAATTAGAGATTGGATGCCTTAACACAATATTTCTAAAAATCAAGACCTATTAAGTAAAATTTGTCAATATATTTCAAATCAAATCGTTTATTGCCATTGATTAAATACATTGAAATAGGCATCTTCATATTTTGTACACATTACAGGACTGTAAAATAAAAGAATGTGCTAGATTAACACTATACTTCTTACAATAGACTACAATTTATTAATAATTAAAACAAGAAACATACAATAGCATAATATTTAGTAAGCCTATACTGACAACAACATCACTAAATGCCTATGTTTACAACATCACTAAATAATTCATGACAATATTTTATTTTTGTGATAGTATATTTAAGAAATGTTACAGGTTATAACAGTGTTAATAGTTTAAATATTTTTTCATGTTTATGAACTCATGAAAGACATAAGTTAGGTCTTTCCATCAACCAGGATTCTGGCTTGTTTTTGAGAGGTTTGCCTTTCATGTTAATAAACTCATGAAAGACATAAGTTAGGTCTTTCCATCAACCAGGATTGTAGCTTGTTTTTGAGAGGTTTCCCTCTTGAAGTTTCTTACGCCTTTCAGCAGGTGGTTATGTATTTTTGCCCAATATAAGATGTTTTTTTCATAATAAAAGTAGACTGATTAGTTATGAAAATGGCTTTGTAGCATTTCTTGTTTTATAATGATGCACATCAGCTCCAATTGGTAGGTTAAGAGTAAAGTTTGTTTTGTTACTTCTAAAACGTAAAGTATTACAAAGTTACGTTTGCATTCATCAGAGGTTTTTTAAAAAAATCCTTTATCAGTGGTTTATAGTTTTTATTTATTTTTTTAGTGTTTAAACATGATTTAATAGTTAAAACTGATAAACTAAAATTGAATTCATATTTATATCTTGAACATACTTTAGTTGCTTTAGGATTCAATTTTAAAACGCTTTATTTTTTTCTCAGTCATTCTCAAATTCAGGTGCAACTGTTTGTATCATGAAAAAAACTCCTCAATCAAATTATATTTTAACTATACCTTATTTATATTAACCATGTTAATAAATAGTTTTAGTTTTTTAATTAAGAAATTTAAAAGTACTGTTTATGTGTTAGCCTTGGATTGAGTGTAATTGAATTGAGCTAAGGAGAGTTATCATTTTAATTGCTGATCAATTATAAAAATCACTCTTTTCTTAAACATATCCCCTAGACCCATGTGCATTTGATTATAACTGATGCAAAATAAAAAAGAGGCATTGAAAGAATCTGTCACATGGAAAAAACTGAATTTATATGTTGTTCCTTGTTTTAAGGGGGCTTTACACACTAAAGTTGTCATTAATTGGTCAATGTTGGACGAGCATTTATGTATCTAAACTTTTTTTTTAACTGTGCCCAAACTTCCTGTTCAGTTCAACCAAATCCTCGTATCAAAGATGAAGGATTTGGTTTTGTGGTCCATTTATGCTATCTGTCTATTAAAAATAAATTGTGAAAACATAAAACACAATGGAGCTAGCATTTGCTTCTAAAAGACACAATTTGACTCTTGTTAAATTGTAGAGACAGTTGAGTACTTAACCCAATGGTTGGCTAAAATATTATATCATGAATGAGGACTCCTACATCAAACTTTTGATGTTGGGTTGCCTTTAGTTAAGACATAGGGCTTGAGACCTACAGCTACCTTACTTTTCTCGCAACCAGAACTAACCCATTTCAGATCACTGACGAGATAGCTCGTCATGCACTGTGTGGGCCCAGTGGCACACTGACGAGGTGAGCTCATCAACACGTCCTGTGTTTTGTTTTGTTACTAAATGATTTTAATTTCATCCGCTAGATGTAGTGAGCATGTTCTTAGACAAGCTAAAGAAGTTCACAGCACCCTACTCTTACTCTCGTGTTATCAGGTTTGTGTAGGGGTGGTTTACTTCATGTTTCACGTAATTAATGCTCACTAGGTAGGGTGAGCCTGTTCATTAGCAATCATAGTTTCAATACATTTTTTGTACATTTAGCTTCCGTATCCTGATTTTTTGTATAAGGATAATGGAGTGATATAGTGCGGAGTGCAAAATGTAAAATTTAGGTTCATTTGAGTTGGACCGATATTTATTTGAAGTATTTTCACATTTTTTATAGTACATATAATTAATAATTTTTCAGATATTTATCTAATTTGGACTGTAGTTAATGTGTAATTAAAATATGAACATATTGAAAAATTTTAATGTATGAATCTACAAAACATAAGCTACCTTCATTTATACGGGTTATTCATCGTTTTCGATCAAACAACAGTGCTCTGCAGTCAAGGCCGCACGTCAGGCTGGGACAGTCAACTAACGAAACACTGCTTCAAAATTTACGATCCGAAATGGGTTAAAGGACATGAAATTAACAACCATCATAAAATACACACACAAAATATACACAAATAATCGTATATACAAAATTAGACTATAATATTTGCTCTTCAACATAAAAAGAACTAGAGAGGGATTCGTTTACATCGGAGTGAGCTGTTTACAATACATGGTGAACCAGTAGAGTAGAAGATTACTGATAAATCTTCCAGTCTAGGCCGGACTAAGATCAGCGCTGTCTCCATCCCAACTCAACCGCTCAGCCCTTTAGACCGCTCAGCCACTACTCGTTATATGGTGCTGATTTTTAAAGCTCCCTCTACGTGATAGTTAAGTTGAAATAAAACATGACAAGTTTTAACAATGTGCTAGCTACAACTCCAAATCAAAGTCAGAGTGTGTAAATGAGACATTGCTATGATTAGATAAGGATGGAGATGACAGTTGAAGCCGACCAAGATCAATCTGGCAATGTTGTCAAGCACATCTGCTTGACAACATTGCCAGATTGATCTTGGTCGGCTTCAACTATCATCTCCATCCTTATCTAATCATAGCAATGTCTCATTTACACACTCTGACTTTGATTTGGAGTTGTAGCTAGCACATTGTTAAAACTTGTCATGTTTTATTTCAACTTAACTATCACGTAGAGGGAGCTTTAAAAATCAGCACCATATAACGAGTAGTGGCTGAGCGGTCTAAAGGGCTGAGCGGTTGAGTTGGGATGGAGACAGCGCTGATCTTAGTCCGGCCTAGACTGGAAGATTTATCAGTAATCTTCTACTCTACTGGTTCACCCTTTACTCTGTCTGAATATGTTCCCCGCACATATAAATAATAGTCTATGGTGAATGGGCAGAACAAGGTTAAAGAGGAGATCGGCTTCTCCTTAAAAAAATTAAAGTTGAAACTAAGAAGGAATTGAACTCTGACAACTTCCTTGATTTAATTTAAATTACCTCGTAAGATGATTATTATTTATTTAATTTTTGTTAATCTGATTTTAAAATAATTTAAGGAATGAATTCATTAGAATCCCTCAGTCCAGCCTTGGATGATTTTGCTGTTGGTTAGGATCAAATGAAATGAAAAACACAACAAATGAAAAACAAAAATTTATTTATGGGGTGAACTAATATGTCTTCTCTACCACTCAAACCATTGGTGTCATTTGGGGATGGCAACTGCCAACCCAAAAATGTCCAGCATGGTATTTTGCAACCCCAGAAATGTTACATAAAAGTCTGAAAAATTTACAAACCACTTACAGTCAGAAGAAATTTCAAAATGGCGATGAACTTCTTTTGATTTTCTTCAACCGATTTTTACTTTGGTAGTAATAACTGAATTAGCATATTCTGTTATCTGTTTATGCAGTTAATAAGTAGGGTCTAACGTAACATGCAAGCGTGATGAACGATTTAGCTAGCAGTGTCTGTGACGTCCGATCTTGGCTACATTAACATAGTCTAATAAATCTTTGTTTATCATAATATATGCTTTATTTGAATTCCATGTTTGAGACCGATTACTGATTTAATTAAAATAATAAATGATTAATATATTTTAAATATTATTCTAACAGAAAAACAATTACTTTCTTAATAATACTTCATTTTATTTGAAAGAGTACCCTAAACATGTTGTTTATGGTAGGTACTATGTTGAATAAAATTAAGTTATTTAACTATATAAATGAGTATAAAGATTCCAAAATTGATTTTAGACTTTAAGTTGTGAGAAAATTGTGTACTTTGCAAATGGTTTGGTTTATAAATTCTGGTAAGTAGCAATTAATATTTTTTTAAACCCAATAATAATATAAATATTGTTTTTGATTGATAAGATAAAGCTCAAAAATCATATTATTGGGTTTTACTGAACTTTATGAAAGCTATCATCTGTAATTTTACATATTTTCTTAATGATAAAAATTATGAAATCAAACAATTCTCTAACGCCAGAATGTCATACAACACTGTTCCCAGCATCAATATTCTTAAAATTTTCTACGGGGAATGCTCCTGGACCCTCCCCCCCAGTGGGGCTTGTCACCTCAGTTAAAAAGTTGAAATGACACCATTGTGTCTCAAACTATATGGTAGGTCTTTTACAAGTAGGTCATAATATTTGACCAAACTACAACGACATTCAACCAGTATATCTAGTTTCTAATTACCTTATTTAATTAATCATCTAAATTCAGTTGCTTATGATTTCTTTTTGGACTATTACAATTTTATAATTTGATTTATTTTCAATAAACTATACTTTATTGGAAGTTGTTTATTTTAATTTTGAATTTGCTAATATTGTACATTATGATAGAATATTATATCATCATTTTGTTACATATAACTCGCGAGGCACTTGGCCAGGCAATGCGCAGTAGACTAACTGGAGAGAGTAAGCCGCCAAGTTTGTGAGAGCCATATAGTAAATAAAAAATATAAAACAAAATCATCTGTTATTTAAATTGCTATTTATAATTTGACTTAACCTTGTTACTGTTTTTTGTTTTACCACTAGTGCAAATAATTAATTTAAAAATTTGTTCTATTTTATGTACCGTTGACTCGTTTGTTTTTACTTTAATTTTTTGGATTATTGTTGTAATTATTACTGATTAATAAATGACATGTTTAAAATAATTTTGATTTATTTGTTTATAGATTTATTGATTATATTATAATTTGATTTATAATCAAATTTAGCGAACTAACAAGTACACTGCAAAATGAGATCCCAGGGTCTCATGTCGTAGGCTTACATTCACACGGTGATGAAATTTGCATTTAATTCCTTATTTGCGTATATGATATTTTTCGTTGTAATTAACGCATTGTTGTAGGAGTTGAACTCTATGGAATCATTTTTCTTACATCTTACATCTTAGGAAGTAACCTAAATCTTACACGAGATCTATAGTTTACATGATCTGGTCGATCACATTGTAGACTAAACGACAATATTAGCAAACAGATTGTCAGCTGTTGTTTAAAAAGGCGGGAGAGTTGTACCACGTGGTTGCTGAGTTGTCTGATTATTTACAACATAACCTCAATTTATCAGCTGAAGTATAATTTATTACAGTTCTTCCTTATATGCGACACAAGATCCCGAGGCCTCGTGTTTATACGCTATATCCACAACCTGCATAGCACTTATGACGTCAGACACTTGATAGTTCTAAAACAAATAGTGTCTAAAACAAAATTGAAGAAGTGCTCTATCTTCAATTGATGACATGATATTGTGCGCAGAACTTCTGTTGCGCAACGAGATCTCGGGATCTCTTCCTGCACTGAATTGATGATATGCAACAAGACCCCGAGATCGCCTGACGCACAGGATGAATGGCCGAAAAATTATAACAATGCAGTGAACGTGTTAAAGAGTTGATTTCAAGAGCAAACTTTATACAAAGAAAGCATAGTTTTTATTTTAGCAATAAGAGGTTTTAGTTCAAATAAAAAATGAAAACGACCTTTTTGATTTACCTTATTATTAAATGTAAACAAACAACATAGGAGATAAAAAGAAATACTGTAATTTTCTACACAAAGAAGCGATGCAAGCGCAGCTCAACGAGCAGCCTGGGAACTATGAAATCAGTCACTTGGTGGAGGGTTACAACAGTGGTGGGACTGCCCTCCCTTCCACTACTAGTATTTTTTCCCTCACATGCAGGCCAAGTGCCTTAGTAAGCCTTACAAGATGTACAGTGTATTATAGTTTACAACAAAACACCTTTTTAACAAATAAATGAAAAATATAAACATTTGTTTATGAAAGTATAAAATAAATCATCTTATTTGAATTTTCAGGATGTGATTTTTTTAATGTGTCCTATTTTTTTT